>CM034150.1:739978818-741178818 GCA_019776745.2 Taxus chinensis
CAAGGTGAGTTTATGTCAAAAAGTGATGACACTATGATAAAAAAGGTTGTTTGCAGATTCTGAGACAATATGCTACCAGTAACATGTCTAAGGTCATGCTTGAGTATTCTCAAATGTTCAGATAGATAGTTTTCCTCCATTCTTTCAAGAAAGAATATGGAAGTTCCCTATATGGATATTCATTATTTTTCAATAAAATTGGACATGAAGACTGTTGATAAGTTGAAAAATATGCCTTAGTGGCTCCATATACGTGATTTAGAGATCTATTGTGTGAAGAATTTAAAATAGCTTTTAAAATTTTGAATAAAGGATAAAGTATGAATCAAATAATTGATTAATGAAGACTCCTTAGTAGTGCCACAAGAAAATATTTATTTAATACCTTTGATTATCTTTAGCTCCTAGAAGTTGTGTTTTTAACTACAAATTCAGGTCATTATCAGGAAGGTAATCAAGAGAGTGTAATATTCTTATGATTGAATAGCATGAATCCCATAAGGTATTGGGTCTTTGTTGAAGTTTCAAGGATTAAAGAAAAAATAATTTGCAATCTTAAGGTTTAAGGTAGTTGTTGTGAAAAGATGAAAAAGGTTGATTTTGTATCAAGGAGGTAATCTTGTGATCTTTGGTCCATCAAAGTGAGTGTGTATGAAGCTTGAAGTCATGTTACATGACATGTATAAGTAAATGTTGAGGAGACAAAGAAGAGTCTTCTATGTTTAAATACATTTAAGTGTATAAATAACTGCTTAGAGTGTCCTCAAAAGGTCTTCTATATTAGTGATAATTTCTTTAGTCCTACATTCTAAATTTCTTGAAAATTCTTGATGGGGTATTAAGGTATTTGAGAATGAATTTAGAAGTAAAAAATGTAAATTGGTATACATGAAAGACATATTATCTTTTATTGAGACTTAGAAAAGTTATTTAAGTCAAGAAATATAACTCAAAAGAAGATTAGGAGGTGTGCTGGTTTGGTATTTCAAAATATTGAGTCCATGATTAAGGTTAGAATTTGTCTCATGTTGTTATGAGTATTGAGGATCAAAATCTGGGTAATTTGTCTGTGTTTTTTTGTTGAATAGTTACATTAGAGACTTAAAGGATTGTCACAATGTTCTTTGGAGGTAATTCTGCATTTGACAATTTGACATGTATTAAGTCAAGATCTAAACATATGATGAATATTTTATAAGATTAGCAATAAGGGGGATTGTTATCATGATTGATCTCCATGAGAAAGTACATTGAGTTCTAGCCTCTATGAATATTGAAGATACCAAGGTATGCAATGATTAGTCATTCTAATGTGTATGAGTGATCTAAGTTTTCATATAGGATCTTTTACTATGGCTTGAAGTAACTCATATCAGTATGAGTGATAAATGTTAAATATGTTATTACAACAAGAAAGTGTCAAATGGTTACAAATGGTCTCTTGTGCAATAGATTTTGGGTTATGGAAGATATGGGAATCCCATCTAGAGTATGAATCAGGTTTTGATAACCTTGAAGTTGTATGGCCACAAAGATGGAAGTAATAAGGAATAAAATAGAGCATGAGAATGAAATATATGCATTAGATATATCTTAAAGAATCTTGAAGTAGGTTTATCATCCATGGGGGAGAATTAAGATAAAGTGTTTATTGTTTAAAGAGACTCTGTCATGGAGTCAAACTCACTCAAGAAGATGTATTCATAAATAAGGGGCACATTCATGACTCTATAGGTTGCTAAGAAAGTATGATATAGTGTTGAATTAATCTCTTGAGGTCATGATCTTGTAAACACTCTCAAGACATGTATGATTAAGAAATATTCAAAGGAAACGATGACTGAAGTTGTTTTAAAAGGATTAGTAAAGTGATATTAAAAAAGGATTGCAAGATAGTAAGTCAAGTTGGAATAGATTGCTCCAAGTGTGAATTTAAGCTCTTGTTGCAATGAAGAGTGCATGCTATTAGCTTAAAGGTATGATAGTCCCAACATAGTTGTTTGTCATATGTTATGAAGTCTTGTTGTAAAGATGGTTAAGGATTAAATCTTGATAAGGTCATTTGGAGACAATTGTATTCTGACAGTTTGAATGGATGTTTAGGTCTCAAGGGGGAGTAGTGATTTCTTGTTGTATGAAGATGGTAAAAATTTGTATGTATCATGATGAAAAACAAATAGTGAACATGTTGAGGATGCTAATAGGAATGATCTAGGTCTAGAACAATGTGTGCTTAGTATGGATAAAGGTGTTCATATTCAAGGTATTCTCTATATACTTTTTTTTCACTATCCTTAAGATGTTTTCAAGATTGCATTTGAAGAAAATAAGTATGAGAAATCATAGATAAGCTCAGGGGGAGTTGTTTTTTGGCTTTCTTGTCCATTATACTTTGTCTTGATCTGAATATTAATTAAGGTTACATGTCATAAAACCTTAAGGAGTGTACTGGTTAAGTATGTACCTAATAATGAACAATATGTTCATGAGTAGTCAGAGTGGTGTTGGGTATGAAGGAATTGTTATAATGGATTCTATGGAGCAATATCTTAGTAAGTGGGTTATTTCAAGATCTATGGTTTAAATGACATAAAGGATATAAAATAAGTTCAATAATATGTCAGTCAGCAGGTGTCCAATGGTATTATTTCCTTGAAGGAGAGTAGAGAAAGAATTTGAAGGTTTCTATAAAAAATAGTAAGAAGGATTGAGGAAAAATTTGGATTGGTATCAAAAGACGTATCAAGAAGAGGGTATCTGTATACTAAAATTATGTTTTGGGACTGATAATTTGTGTTAATTGACATTATAAACAACTCATATTTTGTATTTTGATCAAGCCATTATAGTTATGTCCATGTATCTTTCCAAGTACACTGTTGAACATGTATTATTACAACCTCAAACTTGTGGCATAATTAATAATTAATATAATTTTATCTAGTTATCTTTATTCAATGGTATTTTATGTGCAGTTTCAGATTCTTAGTTATCCCAATAATTTTTTTGAATGATGATATGTGTGAGTTCCACTCTTGGTTTGTAAGTAATTTTCCATATGTAGCAACTTAAGCAGTGAAGGTCTATAGAAACTCATCAAGAACTTGTCTACATTACATAGCCAATGAATCATCTATAATATTTTGGAAGACATGATACGAAACTCAAGTTTTGAACATGTCATTGATACCAACAAAGAATCTAGTTAAGTGGTTGATATTCATAGGTGCAAAGTTTATGTTACTAAGGTCACTATAAAAGATAATAACTGATAAAGAAAGTGTAAGCTTTGAAGGGGAGTTTAGTCAGTTTAGGTATTGTGAAAGGAAAAAAGGTAATTTGAATTTAGCTTAAGATTTGAATGAGCTAGTGAAGAAATGATTGAATTGAGTTAACAGGTGGATTAAAGGAACTGGTAGATTAATTGAACATTTTTTATGTGAACACATGTTAAATTCTCTGGCATGTGTTGAATCTCTCACTATTCTATTAAATATATTTCACTTATCCTATTGAAAGTAGCATTTCACTTAGCTTGTGAAAACTCCATGTTGAACTCTTCTTGTTCCAACATATTGTTGTAAGATGATAAGTATAAAAGAAAGGATTTGTGTTGGTAATGGGGAGGAAAATAAATTCATAAAGGATATTTCCTTATTCCTTGATGTAATGTTCATGCAAATTCAATAAAGAAATGAGTTTTGGTCCTTGTTTTGCACCCAAGTCAACTTGTGGTTTGATAAATGGACTATCATGAATTTGGTGGCTTATGCATAATTGATCTAGAAGTTGAGCATGTAAATACAATACTTATGTTATTGATTGACTTGATTGTTGATAGCATTGGTTATGCACTACCTAGGAATCATTTTTTTTTTGTATCTGAATTCTAAATGTATATATTTTCTTAAGTGCTAGCATTTAAGAAACCAATTCATTTTCACTTGATAAGTTTTGATTACTTCTAAGCATTATTGTTGACAGTGTATTGTCTTTCCAACCTCCTAGATCTATTATAATTGATTTATACAACACTAGAAATGTTTCAAGTTTACATCCCCTTGTTTGATAGTTAAATGATTGTAATTCAATGAACAACATATTAATTTTTGCAAGTTTATTTGCACCACCAGGGACTGTAGCGTTGGAGAATACATATCTCCATGAGATCTTGGTCAAGGTTTGTACATGGGTATATTTGCATAGGAAATTAGAGGATATTGAGATGTTGACAAGGGGAGTCATAATATGATGGTTTCATATCTCTGCAAAGTGTTAAGTATGATTATGATATATGAAATAATAAGTTTGAAAAAGGTATAATGTTTTCTGAAGGAGTGCCTTACGAATCTTCAGTCTTACAAGATGCAAAGTTAGATATTGGAGGTAGATCTTGTGGTTTTAGCATAGTACAAACCTAGAATGAGGTGTATAGTAGGTATGGAGCTAAAATTTGGAGAATATAATCTCAGTGGGAGTTTTGTGGATGTTTATATAAATTCTCATGGATCTTTCATTGTTGATGTTAAAGACAAGCAAAGAAATTACAGTCCAAAGAGGATCTTGTAAGTAAGTTGTCTTATTAGTATGTTATCATTTTTCATGTCAAGTTTTCATATATCCTTTTTTCCTATATGTAAAAGGGGGAGAGTAGACTCAAATACATGAAAAATAGAGTCTTGTAGGTGTTTGGTCTTGTGGTTTTGATTGTTGTTTTTGAAGGTGGTTGTCATAAATTACAAAGGGGGAGATTGTTGGCCATTATGTCTATAATGTTGTCATTTATATCAAATTTCATTGATGGAAAAGGGATTCTAGGTGTCATATGAGTCTCCATGAGGTTTCAATCAAGGTCAAGTCTGAAGGTTGATTGGTAGTGTCCAATCATGGTGTCCCTCTATGGTGTCTTCGAGCATGGTCCAGCAAGCTATGGTACTATAGATGCGTACTCCTAAGGTGGTATGAGGTCTTCATGAGGTCAAAAATGTTCTGTGAGATGCGTTATAGGTGTGTATGTTTATGTAAGTGGTCTTCATGATCAGTTCATGTGAAGTCATGGTTGAGTCAGGTCATTTTAAACCTAATCCTAGACCTAGTGCATGTGGTTTGGCATGGTATCATGCGATATGGAGTAGGAAAGTCACGTAAAATAACGGGAAATGTTTTTTGTCATTTTATATGATGTTTTGAAGTAGTTTTAGGTTAGTAATCAGAGGTTTGATATTGTTTTAAGGTCCATTGAAGCAAGTTTCTTGGGAACAAGGAATGTAGACACATGTAAGTCATGGTGGTGAGAGAGTTGTAGAGGTATTTGAGCATGAATGAGACTTAAGATAGTTATAGGAGGTTTTTATTATGTTATGGGTCAAGTTTCAGGTCCAAGTGATGAATATTTTTTAAGATATTGGACTTTTACTAAAACTTGGATTCCAAAGGTGAGAATTTGAGGAAAAAGTTGACTTTCGGATCCTCATTTTGGACCGTATGATTTTCATGGGGACCTGAGATATTTGGAATAATTAAATATCTAATTTATAAATATTTTTCAATGTAGAATGAGTTTGTTTGATCACCATGTTTTTATGAACAGTTGTTAAGAAGCTAAACTACATTTTAACCCTCATGAAACCCTAGCTTTGGAGCGACTTGGGAGATATTGAGCATAGTGACCTAGAATTGATTGTTTTGGAAAAAGAGATGATTGGATATTGTATAGGAATACTGTTCTATCTGAAATAGTTAATGAGGTAAATTATGAATATTTTCTAAGTTGAAAGTGGTTGTTTAATTGTCAGGTTTTTATGAACAATCCTTAAGAAGCTAAACTACTTTTTTTACCCTCATCAAACCCTAGCTTTGGAGCCACTTGGGAGATATTAAACCTAGTGACCTATAATTTATTGTTTTGGAAAAAGTGATTATTGGATGTTGTAGAGGACTCCTCTATATCTCTCCAAGTGTGATTTAGATATTTTGAAAGTATGTGGGCTCCAATAAAAAGACAAATTTCTTGAAAGTTTCAATTTGTGAAATAGTTTCCCATTGAAACTATTAACTAAATTACCATTTATTGAAGTATGTGAGTTTTAGTACATGTAAATTATGGTTTCAAGTCATGGTTATGACTTTAGAATGCAAATTTTACCCTATTTACGAGGACTAGTTTTGAAATAGTTTTGGGGGTAGTTTTGAGCAGTCAAGGAAAAGAGTGATTTTAGAGGTGCTACATGTGGAGTTATGATTTGGTTTGAATTTTTTATGATCTTAAATCTAAGATATTTCCAATTATTTATTTCACTTGAGTTTTTTCCTAAGATATGAAAAATTTATGACTTGATATTTGAAGGTTAATTTTTAAGGTGTTTGGTTGAGCATGGTCTAATGAGGGTTTCATGGTGTGATACTTGGTATGAATGTGTTTCATGATTTTTGGATATTTTTGGAGGCGATTAAAAAATATGTATAAGTGTGTGGAATGAATTTTTGAAGTTGGTTTTTTGTCTTTTTCACTCCTTGGTTGGCGTGTTGCTTATTTTGGGGTTTCAGGATTTTTTGTGTTTGAATGGAGCGTTTTGGTGGGTCTTGGTGATATTGGTGAAATAATTGTCCCTTTGGATGATATTTTTATCATGTTATTATGATTTTTAAGGTATTTTTTATATATTAAGGAAGTCCCATGTGATTTCTGAAAAATAAAGAAGGTATAAATGTAAAATTAGAAGGTTCATTTGTGCTAGTTGTGAGAGTAGATAAAAAATACGACCTAGGAGCATTATTGAGGATTGTGATGAAGGTCCTTGTGACCTTTTTGAGAGGAAAATGAGTGTATGATGATGTTACTGAGAGAGAGCAGGTGAGGGATAGATAAGGAAGGTATGAAATCATCTTGAAGAAGAGGAATATTTCGAGAAAAGAATAAGAATGTGTGTTTGAGAGGGGTTTTGAAGAGTAGTGAGCTGAATTTGTGATCGCAATAAGTCGTACGAGAAACATATCTTCAATGATCATCCATTTTAGGTGGCTGATTTTTTTCTTGGTCATCTTTGGGGTTGTAGCCTCTTTATAGGATTGGTGTCCTACTAATTAGGGGTTGATGCTCCTTGTGGGGCTGATGTCTCACTAAACAAATCTTGTCTTGATGTGTAATATTCTTACAAGTAATTTGTAATGAGTAATATTCACAGAGGTTTCAATGTTTTTTTCTTCCCCTTGAGGGTTTACCAGTTACATCTGGTGTTCACGTGTTCTCTTCTTTATTTTATGTACTTGTGAATGTTGATACAAAATTAATAAGCTCACATTGTTTATGGATGATGAATGGATGGTTTTTATAATGAATGAATGAAATAGTAAATGAAGTAAAAAATTATGTATGATTGATTCACCCTCCCCTCAGTCACTGTGCTTCTAACATTATCAGCTTCTCTCCTTTCATTAATTGAATTCCAAATTGTCAAATCCCTATCATAGTAATTTTATTCACTTCGTACCATGATGTGTAAATTCTCAAATAGTTTTTCAACTGAACCTAAAATCATTGTTTGACATAGATAAACCAATGAGAAAAAAATCACTTATGGTTTCTTGCAAAATAGTACATAGCCTATTTTTTTTTTTCTATAGATGCGTTATTACTCCACACTCTAATGGATTATCCAAACATTTGAATTGATAAAAAACTTTAGAGGAAAATTCATGGGATTGATCAATCAAACTGTCCATGGTTAAAATACTTGGAATATTCATTCCATTAATTTCAATAGGATTACAAAAATGTTGAATCAATGTAGTCAATCTCATGTGCAATAGTCTTCATACAAATATATTTCATTTTAGATGCTATTCTATTAGTTGGGATTCACTAAATCCATTACTTCAAGTAAATAAACCCTACTAAAATGATCCCTTATTTGTTCTTATTGCCTGAGATTTGACCTTTGTTGAATCTGTCAGATTTAACACCTTAGAGAAATATTGAAAGACCTCTAAAGTGCAAGGTAATGGCACCTTTAGAGATCGATACTAGAGAAGGATGAATCCTTCTATCCTAGCTCACCGTGAATAACTAACCAAAAATAAACAACTACTATCTAATCCTATCCTAAGAATTCTAAGGAACTAGGGTTAAGAGAGAGAAATGTTGAAATAAAGAGAGGTGATGCACCAAAATAGAATATGGATTGATTCTAGCTCCAGGAACAAAAAAGAAACAATACTGATTTAATTTAATTTGAATCAAATCTAATTGTACAGTAACTATAGTAAAGAATGATGTATAAATGCTAATATACATTATGAAACAAGAAACATAAGATGTAAAGTCATGAAACCAGAAGAAAAGGAGGAAGATAAATAGAATTAGATGATTTATGAGTAGACATGAAGTGATCTAGGAAGGTGTGATTGATGAATAGATGGAAAACAAAGTCGTAAATGCTCACTGTGGAATCTGGAAAATGGGAACAAAGCTGGATGGGGGCACCCAGTATAGGAAAAAGGTGCCTAGGCACTAGTGATTGATCCTGGGCACTGGTGACTCCTTGGAGGATCATAATTTTCTCTTTTTTGTGTCACAATGGTTTCGTAATTGTTATCTATTGATTTATTGATGTTTGTACTATAATCGCTGAGGATACCTATAACCTGCAAAAGAGAAGTTCACATGCACAAGCCCACAAACTAAATCAAAACTACAAAGTAAAATGTAGAATGGGGAGTCAAAATGACCTTGGAGGCCGCCTCGAGAGTGAACTTACGACTAGGCATTGCACTACATCTCAAACTTCATGTAGTTCTTTTGTGTGTAGAAATTATTCCCTAGGATGGCCTCGTGTAAGTTGCACTTGATAGCAGGATAGATTTTCTCTAAGAAGCTAATGTGTGGATGGAACATAATTTAATTCCTCTTTGTATGCCATGTATGTAGAATATAAAAATTCAATCTTAGGTCGTAATAGTAATATTTAGTTCTTGGTCCTTGATTTTGAACACATAGCTATGTATTTATGTGATTCCCTTGTTTGAATTTTGTAATTGAGAACTAAAAGGCCGACCCATAAGTGAAAAAGATTCCCAAAAGATAAAAGAGACCCAAAAGAAGTGAATATAGTGAAAATGGGTCAGGGGCACCCAGAGGGGATAGGAGCACCTAGGCGTTGTTGTCCTGGCTGGGTGATGGTGCCTGAAGCCATGAAAGATAAACAAGTAAAGTTCCAACTGGGTTTTAGGGTGTTTAATACCAAATAGAAAATAGAAAACAAAGAAAAGAGGCCTAAGATAGTTGTCAACCACTAGTTTTCTTTCTTATGAATCATCTAAATGCTAGGATGCTTTTAGAACCTATAAATGTACCCAAGTGCATAATTTTGTGTCTAAAAAAGTACATGAAAATATCTAATATAATGCACATAAAATGTTTTAAGAAGTATACACAATACAGCTGAAGGTTCATAAGAGGATCAAAATATTCATGGTAAACACTGATGTATTCAAAGGAAAGAGATCACACTTGCATATAATAATAATAACTTATCCATTTAAATGATAACAGAGTGGAGGTATGTGAAATATTGACAAGTGTGTTAGAGAGATTTGTGAGTAAAATATTGAAGCTCAATAGGGAAGAGATCTTAGACTTAATAGAAAAGTGAACTATTTTTTATGTTCCTTCACACTTACATTTATATAATTCTAGAGAGGAAGAAGAGGGAAATGATCACATCCAATGATGAATGAATTCAACAAACCTACATATAATAAGGAACAATCACCATTGATTTCATAGTCCAAGTATGGAAACCTCATTTTTATTCAATAATATGGCATCAGATCACCAATGTAGGAGGATGATGCATCGTTCAAAGTTAAATTCTGGTTGTTAGAGTGGTTGCGCACCTGGTTTGGTTTAGGAACGACTTTTTTATACATCACATAATTATAAATTTTCACCACCTTGATCTTGTATTTCATAGATTTATTTTTTAACTTGGAAAACCTTAGACGATCCAAAACTTTGTTACTGACTTCTACCTTGATCTTTGAACAACATTCTAACTCTATAATTCCTCGTACCACCCTCAACTTGATCTTTCCTCCTCTCATGGATTATAATGCATTCCACATATTATTTTGTGTTATATTGTCTTTTTATTTTCCTTGTTTAGTGGATGACCGTTCCTTTTTTTGTAGGTTCTTTTGATAAATCAATTTTCTTCATTTTGCAAAACCCGTCAACTTGCGCATAATTTTTCCTTCTAATTTACCTTGTTTTGTGGATAACCACTCCTTCATCCCGTGGGTTTTCTTTGTTGCATGGAATTTTTGTTTCGCATATTTTTTTACTTTGTACAAATATATTTTTAATTTACTTATTTTGTGGCTTCTACTCCTTCATCCCATTGGTTTTCGTTGGTGCACAAACTTTCTTTGTTCCACAAATTTTAACCTTGCATGCCTTATTTCTCATGAACTCTTCTCTTATTCTCATTATTATCCTTTCTTATCTCGCAATGCCTCAAATTCCTAATATTTTCTCCTTGACTTATATCCCCACATTGAGATCCATTTTTTTATGCGGGTTAGGTAAACATGCAGAACACTAAGTTCCCAATTTCTATGAAACACTAAGTTCCTTTTTTCTGTGGATTTTCAAACAATATCCACTTAAGTCATTAACTTAAATGAAGTTATCCAAATAGCATGGGTGCTATTTTTGACAACAATTTGGAAAATTTTGGGGAACATTTTCCTCCTAGATGGGTTGATCAGTATCCTAACATATCCATTGGGTATGGAGTCAAAATACAACATAGATTTTTTTGTGAGATCAACTTTATCCTTTATCCATATAATTTTAATTTTATTTTCCATTTAATTCCACATAACACTATTTCTTGGTGCAACTTCAAAATTTTCCTTGTGGCCTTCATCTTGTGGAATAAAAATGGAACTAACACTTGTGCAACAAAACACTTATTCAGCTGATCACCACAAGGATTGAGGAAAAGGAACTAGATCATTGATCACCACATAAAAAAATGAGGGACCCTACAACAACATCAAGGGAAGGAAACAAAATAAACAACATCTATATACATGATGCAAAAAAGATAAATCAGTGAGAAAGTGTAAGATAAATCCCATTGATTGGGATTTGAACCATTAAGCTTAGAAAAATCAAAAGAGTTGTCTTTCTTACATGCAATACTGATATATAACTCACTCCAAAGTTCATCAAAATTACAATTTCACCCTAGTTTATCTCTATCGGTGTCCCATTTCAGAACCATATCTCCTATTTTGAAAGTCTATGCTTTGGATTTCCTGTCAAACCACTATTTGGTTGATATTTGATGTTCCTCTAACTTTATCATGGAAGATTTACTCAATTCATAAAGTCTAACCCATTCCTCCATTCATATTGTTATTTCATCTTCTCCCTCCAATCCCAATTGATGTGCTAACTCCAAAGAAGAAAATTAAAGGGATAACAAAATCCTGACATCTCTACCATATAGTAGAATGAATGGAAGAGTGTATAATGCTCTTTTAGATGTGATTCTATTAGTCTAAAAATCATTTTCGATATTAGTATTCCAATTCTTTTGGTTCATCTGCATTGTCTTCTTCATGATTCTAATCAAGTTCTTATTCGTAGACTTAGCTAGGCCATTTCCCTGAGGATAATAATTGAAAGAAGAAATTAGGTAGATACCATGTTTGAGCACCCAATTAGAAATTTTATAGCCTAAGAAGGCTTTATCATTATCATTAATGATAGTTCAGATAACCCCAAACCTCGTTACATCATCCTCTGATAAATCAATGATAGTTGATTCAATTGATTCCTTGAGTGCCACAACTTATTTCCACTTGGTAAAGTAACCAGTCCTTGTTTGGACCCATTTTTGACCCACACTTGACAATAGATTGATAATTCCAATAAAATCAAGTCCTGATTGAGGAAAGGGTTCGCCTTCCTAGATTGGATGAAGTGGGAGGGACAACATATTCTTCTTACCACTTAAAAAGAGAACACTCCTTGCATTTTCTAACCTATTGATGAGAATCCAAAAACAAATTAGGACCAAATTATATTTATTTCAAGATATTTATTGTTGTAGCCTTTGTAGCGAAATTTTGTCCAAATAAAATATTATGTAATCCCACTAAAACCTTCTTCACTTTCTCTCCTTCAATTCATCTCAATAACATTCCATCTAGGTTATTTCTAAAAATAAACTTACCTAACAATGCATAAGGAATGGACTGCAACCTCAAATTTCATCTCTTAGCATTTTTGAAACTAGGAGGGTATTCACCAGTAGACAAGAATTTGGACATTTTATTTATCTAGCTACCATCATTAGGAAGACCCTCAATTGAATAGTCCTATTATTATTATAAGAGATATAAGGTTTCTTGATACTTTTCACCATCCAAAACTAACTTCTCACATAGTCCTCTTCCTCTAACTAATTTGTAGCCTTGATAGTCACATCATACTTCATGTTTTTTATCACCCACTGAGATCTATTTTCATTGATCTTTGTTCCCATGATGAAATCTCTCACCCTAGGTATGGGAGACTAATACCTTGATGTGGATAGTTGCGAGCATACATTTGAATTTCTTTAGAGTTCTCATGATGAAAAAAACTTATTTATCCACATGATTTTATCTTAAATCATGGTATTTTAATGTCCAATTGAATAAATCTATTGGCTATTCTGAAACTTTACCACTTTTTTGCATCACCATTATAACAGTAATAGTTACATATCCATAGGAATATAGGATGAGGTAATTCAAATAATATGGGTTGATAAGTGTGGGTGCTTGAGCAATTACCTCTTTGATATTGGAAAATATTTCCTTTCCTTAGTCCATTTGAAAGCTACATAATTAGATAACATTAAGGTGATAGGATTGAAAAGTTCCGCAAATTTAAGAATGAATTTACTAAAAAAAAAATCTTTCCAAGGAAATATTGTAATGATTTCTTATGAGTTGAAAATGAGAGAGATAGAATGACTGAAATCCTTTCTGGGTCGATAAAAATACCTTCCTTTGAGACAACATGAACAATAAGTTTCACCTACATAACTGTAAAGACGAACTTCTTTGGATTAAGGGATACTCCAACCTCTCTACATATTTCAAAATATTTCTCAAGATGTTTCATATTATCTTCAATTTCACTTTAGAAAACTTGTGATATCATCCAAGTAGATTAGAATAAACTTGTTTATATAGTCTTTGAATGCAATATCCATGGCCTTTTAAAAGGTAGCACCTGCATTAGTTAAAATGAATGGAATTTTTTCATAGGAATATTTTTGCCCATTTGTTTGTGAATATTTTCTTATGTTGATATTCCTCCTTGAATCTAATTTGGTTGAAGCAGGAATAAGTATTCAAAAGGGATAAACATTTCAGCTCCTTCCACTATTTGTAAAATTTGTTCTATTGAAGGAAAAGGATAGTGATCATTAAGGGAAGATTTTTTTAAATATATAAAATCCAAGCATATCTTGATCTCTCCATTATTATTCCTAATAGGGAATAAGTTAAAAAAACAAGAGGAATAATTTATAGGGAACATGATTTTGGTTTCTATGAGTTTGGATAATTATTTTATCATAAAGGGATCTATTTTGGGATTGATAGGTCTCTGATTTTATCTAATTGGTTTGTAATTAGGGTCAATATTTATAGCATGTTGAGAAATAATTGGATTAAAACCTCTAATATATTCATAACTCCATGAAAAAAACATCACTGTGTTTTTAACACAAGGAAATGAAATCTTACTTTTCAGTTTCATCACATACATTTCTAAGAAATAGCTCCTTGTCTTGTGTGATATTGACCAGTTGATAGTATTATTCTTTGGTTTTTCATATTCTTTCTTTCCTCTTTGATATCATCGTCTAGGCCAAAGATATATTTAAGCGTAACCAATTTTCTGGGAAATTTGTTTGTACTCAGCTAAATAATCTGATCACTATATCTTTCTTGCAATTTAGATTACAAGTTTGATGAACACTTTACTGATTACTTTCAAAAACCTTCTAGATGACCTCATTGTTTGGATTTTATGGCCTTACCATCATCATAAAATTTTACTCATTACCTTAGATAAGGCCCTGGTATGGATAGAATTGTGATCCAATTACCACCATTTGATCTAGTTCTGCATTCAACTTCCTTGGCACGACTTACAATTTGATGGAATCACAATTCTCCATGAGATCCCATAGTCTATATCTAAAAGATTTTAAAATATTATTCTTGGTAGCACACATTCCTATGAATTAATAAATAGTCATCTTAGTGTCTCCAAAAACTTGTAAGGCCTTAATATGCCTTGTATTTGCTAATAACAATCCATGAATCAAATCCTCATATTCTACTATTTCGTTAAAGCATACAAATTGTAACCTATGAGAAAATAAAAACTTATTGTCCACTAGAGAAACTAGAAAAACACTTGCCCTATCCCCATTTATGCTTCTAGAATATCAAAGAACATTTTTCATAAACTAGAAGCATCATCTTATTCTTTATGTGACATGGGGGATGTGAATTCATCTTCATGAATGTAATAAGTGCCCAAACCTATCTCTACATATGTATCATTAGGATCAAATTCATAATCCTCATCGTCTCATTCATCTAATAAAATATCAGGGATTGAAAAAAGAGGAGTAGATTGTTGTACTGGCACTGATTCATTTTCTTCTTCTTCTTGGATGATGAAGTTAGAATTAAGGGGATCAGGGTTATAGGATTCAACATGGTAAGAGGAAATTGGATCATATTTGATGATAAATATTATGACATATCTAGTTCTTAAGAGCATACGAGACCAATCAGAGACACATAACCACCCACTTTGGATGTGAAATCTCTCCATAAGAAGATGAAAAAAAAAGGAGGTAAGTCAATAAATGAGACATCTTAGGAAATGGTTAAGCTAGGAAAAACATGAATAATTAGCTCATGATATTTTATCGCTCATAATATTTTGAAATTTGAACCATCAAGTTGACAGAATCTGTTAGAACATGTAGGGTAAATTTTAAGACCCCCCCAAAAAATTCATAGAAATTCATAGGTGAATTTGGGAAAATTGACTTTCGCGCTAATATGTTGTTGGCTCAGTAGAAAATTTTATGCTAACGACCGGAAGCATATATTATTTTGTCAGTTGATAGTATATGATGTCGGCCAAAAATATATGTAATTTTTTTTTAAAAACATTTTTTGTCAATAGCAGTTAAAATGACAAGATCAATGAGAAACATGTCCTCCCAAAATATGGTGCAAACACAAATAAATAAAAAAAGTGTTTTTTTTTTGAAAAAATACAAATTTTGCTAATTTTGTATGGAAATTTATTTTTTGACTTTTTTTTTATGCTTAGCAGTTAAAATGATCATCTCAATGAGAAATCTGTCCTCCCAAAATATGACGTAAGTGAAAAAAAATCCCATTTTTTTTTGTCTATTGCTACTGGATGGTAGCTTTTTATATGATACCAACCGGTAGCATACAATTATGCTACTGGCTGACAACATAATATTTTCTATCAACTGGTAGCATATTTTATACTACAGGCCAGTAACATATTTTATGCTACCGGCCGTCATTATAAATATATGTTGTCGGCCAGTAGCACAATTTTATGCTATTGGCTGACAACATATATTTATGTTTTTGGCCGGTAGCATAAAATATGCTACAGACTGGTAGTATTTTATGCTACCGACCAAAAATATTTAGGTGAATATGGGGAATTTGTATTTCGTGGGGATGGCGAATAACCCCTAAAATTAGCTTCTACCCTAGAAAATTTTTTTCCAATAAAATTAATGAATATTCACCATTAAAATTTTCCCTGAGAACATGGGATATACTCAATGCCTAATTTTTTTTCTTAGGCATTATAGAAGTACTAACCCTGGAATCTATCATGCAATTATGTACTAGGTGCTTTCCCAAAATAAAATACATGTAGAAGGGTGGAGGTTTTTAAACCTGACTTAGATGTTCATCCTTTGGCTGAGCACAAGTTGACCATGAAATTTAACTTTAACATAACCAATTCTAATTACAACAACTACTATAAATATTCTTGCAAGATGTTCCTTTGAGATGGGATGGAAAATACATCCCACATTGTCATGCTTAGGTTTGTCTTCTTCATTTACTTGACAATGTTTCAATGGATACCCATGCATTTATACATCAAAGGCGTAAACATTTATCTTCTTATTTTCTCCACTGTCAAAATTGGTACTTTAGAAGGTAGATTTTCTTTATACAACATATTTTCTATCTAAAGGGCAGAGTTGCTGGATGAAGCTACCGATTTTCTTTCACTTAAGTCTATAAAATGATTTTCTTTAAGAGGAAAAATTTTCACAAGAGGGGATGGATCAAAAATTCCCAATTGTTTCTTCTTTGACCTTATGCTATCCATGAGATGAAGTTGCGGTTTATTTAAGTTGTCTGGTGTTATCCATAATTGAAACTTGACTAGTTTCTATATGTTTAAGATTATTGCTTCTTAAGAGCGACAATTTTGTTAGATAGATATTTAACCAAGGAGATAAGGTCATAATTATCATCATTCTTATGTGAGGAATAATATGTGGAGGTAGATGATAAAGAATTTGGATCAGGAATAAGAGAAAGGGACGTTTGAATATTTTGAGGCAGTTCAAGAAATAGGGGTTTAGGTAATTTAGGAGCTATTTTGCTAGCTTGTATTAAAATTTTAAGCTCTAATATCTATTTTATATACATCACGTAATGTTATAGCTCCTATATATTGTATCATTATAGAAATATCATAATTTAGAGGTGTTAGAAAGTATAAGAAATAACCTTGAGGGGTCAGTCTCAGAAGAGTTGGAATTTTGTCCCAATATTCTGAAAGTTGAATTTGAAATTTTCCATAAGCTCATTGGGGGGGATTTTAATAGTTTCTATTTGATCTAATAAAGATATATTTTATTCCTATTGTTTAAAATGTTAGAAAATTTCTTCTCTAATCTCATCCCATGAATGAATTAAAGCAGGTCATAGACTTATATGCCATTACAATGTTTTTCCATTGAGGGAAGATGATAAAAGTCCAACTATTACATCATCATCTGTTACAAAGTGAACTGAACATACATTGGAAATATCTTGAATATGCTTTATGGGGGGTCATAATATTGTCACTTGTAAAGAATGGAATGCTTGTTAGAGAAACTTCTAGGATATCATTGGGATCCGTTAGGGCTAATGGGATACCTCCATTAAATATTACAAATGGTAAATGTTTTTTGATGCACCATGAAGGGAAAATGTCTTATATTTTTTATGGATAAAGATAAGGATCTACTAGGAGGAGTGGAAATATTTTTGTTGGCTAGTGAATGAGACCTCTAAACTGATATTTTTCTTCTTATTCTGGGTGAAAGTTGTACATAATCTAAATATTATCCTCTTGTTATGCTATGTCTTGTTTGTATCCTTCTCATAAAAATGGGTATTTGACTGCTTCAACACAGTAGATATAAATTTTAGAGTCACCATATGTGTAAAAATATGCATCTAAAGGTTTAAATATGTTAAAATACACATTAATATTTGGGAAAGCAAATCAAAAGTGAGCTATGAATGCCTCAAATTATCCCACTAGGCATGCCAAAACTTTTAACACCTGAGATTGCACTCTTATTAAATTTGGCAGATTCAACACCTCAGTGAGACATTGAAAGACCTCCAAAGTGTGGGAAAGTGGCACCTTTTGAGGTCAATCCCAGAGAATGTTGGATCCTTCTATCCTAGCTCACTATGACTAACTAACCAACATTAAACTACTAGTATCTAATCCTATCTTAAGAATTCGAAAGGACCAAGGTTGAGAGAGAAATGTTGAAATAAAGAGAGGTGATGCACCAAACTAGAATAGGGGTCGAATCTAGCTACATGGACACATATATAATAACACATGAGAAGATCCAAGATGGTGAACATAAAAATTTGTATGAAGGGCATAAATAGAATAATACTAAAGGAAAGCAAGATGATCATAATATCTACATTAAACATTGATGAATTCAAAGCAAAGAGATCAAACTTGTATATAATATTAAGAACTTATCCATTTACAAGATAACATAGTGGAGGAACTGAAATATTCATAAGAATTTTACAGAGGCCTGCAAGTAAAATATTCAAGTTCAAAAGGACATAGCTCTCAAACTTGGCAGAAAAAGTGAACCATTTTTATCTGCCTTTGCACATATATTTATAGAATTTGAGAGAGGAAGAAGAGAGAAATGATCACATCTAGTGACAAATGAATTCAACCACCCTACATGTACCAATGAATAATCACCATTGATTTTATAGGATATGTATGGGAACCTCATTTTACTTCAATCACACACCATTAGATCTGACAAAAATTGTGCATGATGATTAGATGCCTAGTTTGGATTAGGCATGGCTTTGTTATGCATCATGGAATTCTAATGTCCTGCCACCTTGATCTTGTCTTTCATTTTTTTTTGTTTCCCACTTGGAGAACCTTAGAAAATCGATGGATTTATACCGAATTTTTCCTTGATCCAAGAAGAACATTCTAACTCCACAATCCCTCTTACCACTCGCCTTGATCTTTCCTTCTCCCATGGATTATGCTGCATTTTCCCTAGTATTTTATGTTTTGTAGCTTTATATTTTCCTTGTTCCGTGAATGACCATTCCTTCATTCTAATAGTTCTTTTGATATACATATTTTCTTCATTTTGTGGAAATTTTTTAGTAGATTTTAGGATTCATTCTTGTTACGTGAAAAAAACCACTAAAACTTATAAAATAATAGGTTTTAACGATACTTGCATTTGATAATGTGAAGATGTACATATCCAAATGGGTACCTCAAGAGACTCTTCTTCCAGATAATGAGAAAACTGCACATAAATAAACAACTTGACGAGAGAGATGATAGATAATAATATGGCAAGTTTCTTGGAAAGACCCAATCCCAAGAACCAAAGGTATACCTTTGACAGGTTGTGAACTCACTTTTAGACAATTAAGATGGAAATCATGACAAGATTACAAATGATATAGAACAACAAATTTAGGATGCATAATTTCTAGAAGGAAGGACTCAATCAACTTCCTCAATGATAGGATGGGGAGGGTTGAAAATTTCTTCCCAATAATGGTTGACCTTGTCACTTTGTTTGAGGATAACTTCTAACTTCTTAGTGATCTCATCCAAATTGGGTGTGAAAGTGATGACACAAAGACTTAGTTCATAGTTGATATCTCAATGTTCCCACAAAAAGGTATTTACACAGTCGTTAATTCGAAGATGGCATTTAGTCCATAAATTGCTCCTGGAAGTGTCATCTAACAAAAATAAAGGCTTACAAGAAATAATTGATTATAAGTGATTATTGGTTGTTAAAAAAATATGACAAGATATATGAAAGACAAAAAATAGATAATTTTTTACCACAATCAATGGAGATCTAATGAATTGGTGTCGATCTAGTAGATCAATTTCGATCACTGTTAAACCCAAGTTGATCAAACATGATTTGGAAATTTTACGATTTTATATTGATACAAAATATTTTTGTGAGAGTTAAGAAAAATGGCCGATGATATTAAATTTAATAATGGAATGAAAATGTTTCAAGTAAAAGAGAATTATATTTATGAGTCAAAAAATAAGCAGGTTGAATGGGTGTGTAAATTGATTATTGCAAAGGGAATTTAATATCATGAGATTCCTGTGAATCTTCACGGTTGATCCACATATGATCTTGGATAGCTGGGAATTGTTACAAATAGGTTTGAAGACTCAGTGAATAAAAATGAATTCACAATTAAAAATGAAAACCATAATCCTTTGGGTAAAGTCCTGAGTTGGTTTATATAGTATCGATTTCGTTTCAACGGATCACCACCAATCTGCATAAATCAGCACCATTGTGGGATATGTTCAACTACTTCTATTTTATGGAGTTTTCAACTATCAAATGGGTTTTAATTTGTTTTAACTTTGTGGGAGGGTTGTTAGGTTTTTTAGACTATTTTATTTATATTTTTTTTCATTTATTTAAGTTTGTTTTGTGGTTACAAGTGATGAAATGATGAATGTAAGTTGGTAGAATAGTGAAAATGACCATGTTGGGTTATAAGGGGGTGTGTTAGAGTGCTTATGAACCTATTGTAATTAAGGTGTCTTGATTACATTCAAGGGGAAGAATAGAGAGAAGGGCATAACACCCGCATGGGTTTGAATACTAGTTCAACAAGGACACAATGCAAAGGGGATTTGAAGGTGACAATCTTTACTAGTCTAGTAAACAATTTTGGTAAGGGTTTTGTTAGATGCTTTGGCTTGAAAATTAACCTGTTGATAGTAAGGTGTAGAGAAATTGAGTTTTAGTTTATAAGTGTCACAAAGTTTTTTAACCTTCTTATTCTTAAATGATTGACCATAGTTTGTGATGATTTTATGAGGGATGTTGAGGTGACATATGATATGATGATTAATGAAATAAATGATTTTATCCATTTTAGTGGAGATAAGTGTTTTACATGTGTTGTAATTGATTTCAAAGTTAAGGTGTTTTCAATATTTTTTGAGATCATTGATGTCAAAAGGAAAGAGAAACATGAGGTCTAATTTGTAGTGTTAAGTTTCTTATTGAGATTGTTTGGTCCTAGTGATTGTCTAAGATGTCTTGAAAAGTTTGTTGGATTGTAGAGTCTTACAAAGTCATGGAGGATTTTTGGTGATGTAAGTGTTATCTCCTAAATGTGTTCAAGGTTGGAAAAGTGGATTTTTAGATTTAGTGAAACAAACATGTCATAGGTGCTTGTTCTAGAGGCCTAAGAGCAGTAGGAGGCATGACATGGTGAAATGAAGCATGTAGAATATTTATATACATTTTGAGAGTATGGGAATCATGAGTATGATATATTAGGACACTTACACATGTCTTATAGTGTCGATTTAGGTGTTAGATAGTTTTTTTTAGGCCTGTTCCTAGACCTAACCATTAAGAAAGCATGTCTTAGTGTGGTGGAGTCAATAATTAAAGGTATATTTGAGAATATGTGAGAATTGGATTTTTTTTTGAAATATGATACAAGTCAAAATTTTAGGAACTAATGAATGTTTTCAAGTTATGCCAATGTTACTAAAACCGAGTCTAAAGGTGAGTTTTTCAACTAAAAAACTTTCGGATGCTCAGTGGAGAGTGTATGCTTTCCACGTGTTGTCTACTCAAAATTTCCCACTCTGATAAGAGTAAAATTTTCAAAATTTTGAGTTGAAGGGTTTTTCTTTGAATGTCTAAGTCGTGAGGTTGGAAAAATCTGTGTTCTGGGTCGTTTTGTGTGATTTTCGGGCCTGTCAAACTTTTTGTCCCATCTGTCCCAAGTACGAAAGTGCATTCTGTTCCCTGATCGGCCGAAATCCCTGAAGCTGTCCCATTTTCGGGCCCATCGGAAAGTTTTGTCCCAAGTGTCCCAAAACGTTTTGTGCGAGTTGTTCCAATTTCGGCCGAATCATCCTTCCCGCGTACTTCGCACTTTCCTGTCCTAAATGTCCCAAAGTTAAAAGTGCGAGCTTTCCCATTTTCGGCCGAAACTCCTAAATCACGTACTTCAGAGTTCTTTGTCCCAAATTGAAAAAATGTAAATGTTCCAATTTTGGCTGATTTGCCCGAACCGCGTCCTTCGCACAATTTTGTCCCAACTGCCCCATTTGAAAAAGTGTGAGCTTTCCTAACTTCAGCTGAGCCAGTCGAGTCGCGTACTTCGGAAATTTTTGTCCCGAATGTCCCAAGTCCAAACGGGCCCGCTGTTCCAATTTCGGCCGTAACACCCGAATCGCGTACTTCGCACATTTTCGTCCCATTTGTCCCAAATACATTTGTGCGTCTTCTCCCTATTTCGCCCGAACCGGCCGAGCCGCGTGTTTCGCACGTTCGCGTCTCACATGTCCCGAACGTACCAAATGCAATTCATACTTAGTTTTTCCTGGTCGAACCCAAATATGCTAAAATATGAATTTTAAGTTGTGGCTCTGATCCGAAGATCAAATTTCAAGAAGCAGTTACGAAGGACGAAACTTTCAAGACGTCGGTTACATCAGTTTTCAAGGATATCCATTGACATCTTCAAGATGAAATGTCTGGTGTGTCCCTCGTGGCAAAGACGTGGCTGAGACGTGGAGGAAAACTCAAGCGGCGGTTTCTGAAGACAGTGGGGTCCTTCTCAGAACTAGACACCTGTCTCCTTCTCCTTTCTTTTCTCTTCTTCCCTTTCTTTTCGTATTCCTTGTAATTAGTTAAGGCATTGCAATTGGCGGTCCTTAACTATTCTTTAGTTAAAAGAAACGGTTACGAAGAGTAACCAACTGGCAAGCTATATAATGGCCTTTCCACGCCATTTTACAAGGAGGAAGAACTTGGATATTTGCTGAAAGTGTAAATAGATCTTAAAGAAATCAATACAAAAGGGCTTTCCATTCTTTGTCTATCTAATTCTTGTTATCTCTGTGTTGTCCTTTAATATCGTGAATATCATTTTGTTCCTAACTCGTTTAGTCTCTCTGATTGCATACTGTTCAGTTTTGCAAATATAGTGACCTTGTACAACCAAGGAGGAACTTTGTGTCCTTGATTAACAAATCTGAAGAAGGTTATTTATGGAACTTTGTGTCCTTAAATTTAATCTCATTCGGCAACGCAAATGATCTTGTCTTAAATTCTTTGAAGCTTCGCATACACGAAGAATTATTCTGCTATCTATAATTCTGAATGTTGCTATTCTGCTCATCTTCTTATTCCCTTTCCTCAGTCCTTGTGTAACTGATGATCCTTGTGGAAAACACTTTCGTAATATCCAAGTTTAACCATAAAAAAATGTTCTGTACATTTGTAAATAAGTTCGTTTCTGAATAAGGGAACCTCTCCCATTAAAGAGGAGGGACTTTTTGTCCCCTGACTGTTGCTCTTCTAAAAAGTCCTATTTGAAAACCAACACCACAAGGACATGATATATTTAGTTGAATAGGTATATTATGAATATTTTACAGTTAAATGAGGTATGATCGCCATTAATGAAATATCTTTATGTAAACAACTTTAAAACCCTCTCAGAACCCTAGCTTTTGTAGCGACTTGTAAGATCTTGAGTATAGTGACCAAGAAATTATTTATTTTTAAAATTTTAATTGGATATTGTATATGACTCATCCTATTTCAGTTGATGTGATTTAGAGGTTATGGGTTTGTTTGGGCCCCCACTCAAAAATGCTAGTTTTCTAGAAAAGTTTAGTTTGTGGAAAATTTCTCCATTGAACCTATTGAATAATTTAGAATTTATGGGAATTGAAGTTATTATTCATGTAAAGATATTTTAATATCATGGTAGAGCCTTTAGGAGGTCAAGTGGCCCTATTTTTTGACGACTGGGTTTTGGGTAGTTTTTGGTAGTTTGGAGCATTATGGGTGCCGAGCTATTTTGGAGGTGATGCATGAATAATTTTGGCATAGTTTGAGTTTGGTGATGAACCTTGAGGTCAAAAAATTTCCATTGATATATAACACTTTAGTTTTTGATAATATTTGAGCAAGTTATTGTTTTATTTCTAAGGACTAGTTTTTGGGGTGCTTGTTTGTGCATGCTCTTGAGTGGCTTCATGATGTGGGATGATTCTTACTGTGTGTTTCATGGTTTTTGGTGGTTTTTGAAGGCTTAAAAAACATGTCTAAGTGTGTTCCATGATTTTGTAAAGTTGTTTTGGTCTATAAAATTCCTCTTATGGCTAGTTGCTTATTTTTGTGTTTTAGGGCTTCTCGAGTCCTGATGGTGGTCTAGAAGGCTCTAGGTGATGTAGGAGACCTATATAGTCCAATGGGTGATATTTTTATTATTTTATTATGATGTAAGGAGTATTTTTAATCTATAATGTCCAACTCAGGTGAATTGTAAATAAGAAACATGTATAAAGGAAAGTTAGAAGGCTAATTTGGGCTAGTTGAGCAACAGGAGGAAAAGTTCAACCTACTCGTGGAAGTGTGAGAGGAATTTGTGATATATAAGAGGGGAAAATGAAAATTTGAATATGTTATAGAGAGTGTGATGAATATGTTGAGCTAGGGAAGATGGTGAAATCAGATTGAAATAAGTTCTTTTGCTTGGAGGCTAGACAGATGTTTTGAGGAAGATAGAGAGGAGAGTGAGATTCATAGAGTCATCATCAGTTGTGTGAGAAAAAATTGAGAGATGGAATTCATTCCAGATTTATTTTTTTATTGTTGAGTCATCTAGGGGGTTGGTTCCTCCTTGTAGGTTTGTTGCTATACTAAACTAGGGGTTAATGTTCCTTGTGAGATTGGTTCCTCACTAAACCTAGGGGTTGGTGCTCCTTGTTGGGTTGGTGTTCAACTAAATTCAAAACATGTCTATAATCAACTATTTTTTCATTGATTTTTCTTCCCTTTGAGGGGTTCCCACTTACATTTGGTTTCCATGTGTTCTTATATTACTCTTACATAAGTTATAATGGTTGTGTTGCATTGATTAATATTAATAGATATGCTAAGTTTAATGGTTGATGAATGTTAATGATTAAAGTGAATGAAACATTATTTTATCACCACTGATTCACCCCACCCAATGGTTGTGCTTCTAATAATTGGTATTAGATCTGGGCCCTTTAAAGTAAGCTTAAAAAAATTGAGGTGATCCTTTGAAGCACAAGATGGCTAAGAAGTTGAGGAGAGAGTGTCAAGAGTTAAGATTAGCTGCTAAGAAGGATAGAGAAATCATCAAAGAGATACAAATTTAGATAAATGTTGCAAGAACAAGTTTGAGTTCAAAGGAATATGAGTGCAACTAGTTGAAGCCCAAAATATGCCCCCTTATAGGTTAGTTTTAGTATTGCTTATGATAATATTGGAAATGAAGAGGATTAAGTAGATTTATATGTTGAATTGGTGCATCAAAAATTGGACAATCTCAATCCTTGAAGTAAAGAATAAAGGAAATGGAATATCAAGTTGAAGTATTGTTAGTTGATCTCAAGAACAAGGAAGAACAATGTTGTCAAGCTCAAGGCAGAGATGGAAAACCTAAAGGCTAAATAGGGTTATTGCATCAAATATGAATAATAATTGAGGTATTTTCAAGGAAGAATTAGGGAAGGAATATAGAAAGGTGAAGTATTATGAGAAGTTGGAGATGAGCACTATGGCCTTAGATGAGATTTTAAGTAGTCACATTTTTGTGTAGAGTCTTCTGGTGATAAGATAGGTCTTGATTTCATTGAAAACCACAAAAATAACATTGGAGGTGATGAGAAGCTCAATATACCAAGTCATGAAGCTATTCCTAGTTTACATAAATATCAAAAGAAGGATGAAAGTGTAATAAAGGTTAATATATAGAAGTCATACTCAGTGAGACAAAAAAATTCTATGAGGTGTGTAATTTTTCATGGTTATTGTTTTTCTTGCAATGAGTATGGTCATAGAGCAAGGGATTGGAGGAGGTATTTTAAGAGTAAGTATCCATGGAGCAATGGATGAAATCATAGTCTTTATTCAAGAGGTATACATCATGTTATTTACCATATTTGTCATAAAAAATGACACATTGCTAGGTTTTTTCATCTTAATTCAACTAGAAAAAACAAGAAGGTTGTTGCTCCCAAAGTTAAGGAAGTATGGTTTCCAAAGTTTGATCATGAAAAATAATTCTGATGTGAATCCAACTGCATAAGAGGTTGAAATACCTCCAAAAACACACATAAAAAACTTTACAAATAAAAACTAGGAGTTTCAAAATAGTTTACTTCTCATTTTGGAATTCACACTGATCTATTACATCATTACAATCCTTCTTTTATTTCAAGTCTACTCTAAAAACCCTCTAAAATGCCAAAAATTAACTACTAGTAAAACAACTCGGATCGACCCCAAATTTTGCGTGCCAAATATGCCTTCATAAATTTGGGCTCACACGAAATTTGGACTTATTATAACAAGCACAACAAAAGTTATTAAAGTTCTAAGACCTAGTCAAAAGCAAAAAAAACATTCGGAACCAATTTTAGGCCACTAGATGAAAGAATATGGGCCTAAAAATGTGCCAAAATGGGAAAAAAATTGCAAGAGAAGTTGACCCCAACATAGTACTAATGTATATCTACCACCCTGTAAAATTTCAGGATGATCCAATGGTCGGATCAAAAGTTATGGTCTCTGCAAGTTATGCTCCTACATCATTCTCCCCTGGTTGAAAAGAATTCAGCTCCTATGAATTCTATTGACATAACTCATCTAATTTTGCACTGTTAATTTTCTTCAACTCCCACTCAGGAATCTAAGTATTTTCTTCTTGTTGCAAACCTTCCCACTGTACCAAATATCTGTTGTAGCTCCCATGTCTAGTAGTGATTGTCTTTTGGTCCAAGACACGCATTACCCTCTCCTTTTTCTTCTTCAGCATCTGTTGCTTCCAATTTATTTCTTCCTCCTCTTCAACATTTTCATCATGACATGGAAACTTATATAAGTCAGAAACATTAAAAAATGGTGAGATAGCAAAGTTTTCAGGTAGCTCCACCTTGTAGGCATTATCACTCATTTTCTTTAGAATCCTACATGGCCCAATCTTCTTATACTTGAGTTTATTATATGTCCCCTTTGGAAACCTCTCTTTTCTAAGATGAACCATCATCATATATCCTTCTTTAAATACACTTACTCTCCTACTGGCATCTGCAGCTATTTTATACTGTGCATTACTCACTTTCAGCTTTTCCCGCACTTCATCTTGCAACTGTAGAATGTGTTCTGACAAATGCTTCTGCATCATCACTAGTTTCATCTTCACCTGGTAGAACAATTAGATCTAGGACCCCCTTGGGATTCCTACCATATACAATCTAGAAAGGATACCTTCCTGTTGACCTATTTATCGAGCTATTATATGCAAACTCAGCTTGAGGTAAAGCTAAGTCCCATTGTTTTGGCTTTTCTCCAACTATACAACGTAGGAGATTTCCCAAGCTTTTGTTCACTACTTTCATCTTCCCATCAGTCTGGGGGTGATATGTACTACTGAACTATAGTTGTGTCCCCAATTTCTTCCACAAAGTCCTCCAAAAGTGACTTAAAAACTTCGTGTCCCGATCTGAAGTGATCGTTCTTGGAATTCCATGCAATCTAACCACTTCTGAAAAAAAAAATAAATTTGCAATTCTGGAAGCATCATTAGTTTTTTATACAAGAAATGAAATGTGCCATCTTAGAGAATCTATCAACCACAACAAAGATAGAATCATTCCCTCATTGTGTGTTAGGAATCCCTAACACAAAATCCATACTCAGATCAACCCATGGCCTTGTAGGGATAGGTAATGGCATATACAACCCAATATTATGTGCATGGCCCTTAGCCATTTGACACACTCTACATCTTGCTACAACCCTACTTATGTCCCTCTTTACCTTTGGCCAATAATACTTTTCTACAACAAGAGAAATTTTCTTACTTATACCA
The DNA here is from genome assembly GCA_019776745.2 of Taxus chinensis. Classification (NCBI taxonomy): domain Eukaryota; kingdom Viridiplantae; phylum Streptophyta; class Pinopsida; order Cupressales; family Taxaceae; genus Taxus; species Taxus chinensis. The sequence goes on from CM034150.1 coordinate 740,006,428, forward strand.
AAGTGTCTAGCTAACCCCCCACTATGCAATTCTCTTATAATATTTTCTCTCATTGAACCAGAAGGGATGCACAATTGTTTCCCCCTAAACAAATAACCATCCTGTATCAAATAATCAAAATAATCACTACCTATTGTAGGCTCCTTAAGTTGTCTCACAACATCACCAAAATCTGGACTACCTTCATACAATTCCTTAACTACCTCAAACCCTACTACTTTATTTTCCATTGTTGTCAAAAGGGCTACACGCCTACTCAAGGCATCAACAACTTGATTCTTCTTACCACACTTATGCTTTAAAACAAAATGTATATTCTAGAAAAAATGAAACCCATTTTACATGCCTACTATTTAGTTTCTTTTGTGTGTTTACATACCTCAAGGCTTCATGGTCAGTGAAGAGTACAAATTACTTTTCTACCAAGTAATGTCTCCAGTTCCTTAATTCCTAAACAATAGCATAAAATTCCACATCATAAGTAGAATATTTCATACTGACTTCATTTAGATTTTCACTAAATAATGCCACAGGTCATCCTTCTTGACTCAACATAGCTCTAATCCCGACATGTGAGGCATCATAGTCAACCTTAAAGACCTTGCTAAAATCTGGAAATACAAAAACATGTGCTTCTGAATCTTTCTTCTTCAAAAATTCAAAACTATCTATTGCTACCTTGTTCCATAAAAACTCCCTCCCGTTTTGTAAACTCTATTATGGGTGCAACAATGCTACTGAAATTCCTGATGAAATTCCTATAAAAAGTTTCCAATCCATGAAAACTAAGAACCTCTGTCACATTCCTTGGAATAGGCCATTCCAAAATTGCCTTTACTTTTTCCTCATCCATCCTCACTCCATCCTATGATATGAAAAATCCCAAAAAAACAAGACTCTTCTGAATAAATCTACGCTTCTTTAAGTTTTCATATAGACTCTCTTTACGTAACAAGTCTAGCACCAATTTCATATGTACCAAGTGTTCTTCCACTATCTTACTAAATATGAGAATATCATCAAAATAGACAACAAAAAACTTACCATTGTATTCTCGGAGTACTCTGTTCATCAACCTCATGAATGTAATGGGTGCATTAGATATCCCAAATGGCATCACCATCCACTCGTATAATCCATCTTTTATTTTGAAAGAAGTTTTCCATTCGTCCCCTTCACGGATTCAGATCTGGTAGTATCCACTCCGCAGGTCAATCTTGCTAAAATATCGAGCTCCCACTAGATGATTCAAAGTCCTTTCGAGAAGGTGTTCGAGCTCCAAAACCCACTTGCAGTATATATTTGTAGCCTAGATAGCCTTACATAGCTTTTCCTTGCATTTTCCAGCTTTCCCCTTTCTTTCTGTGCTTGCTTTGGCCTTAAGTGTCAAAACCACCGCCCTGCCTAGGCGGCGGTTTGCAAACCACCACCCAGACAGGGCGGCGGTCCTGAAACTGCCACCCGATTGGTCCTGGTCAATTTTTCCAGAATGTTCATGCGACAAATTACATGTGACGCTTCACTTAAGTTTGATTTTAGAATGCATCTGTGAGCTGAATTTGCTAAAAATAGATGTGTTTTCTTGGTTCTCCTTGCTTCTTCTATTTTTAAATAGATTTAATAAGTGGAACTCCCTCTTCATTGCCTTGTGCATGAAGTAATCTTCTATCTTCCATTCCTATATATTCCATGCTTGTATTCAAGTAAAAGGCCTGTGAGAGAATTTGGTGTTTCTTGTTTGTTTTGCTGCCATAGTATTGCTAGAAATTGCATAGTCAAGCTCAGATCTCTTGTGTTATCTCTCTTCTACTTGCATTGCATCCAGATTGCTTCCAAGCGGCCATTGCTCAAGCGCCATCCTCTTGTTGTTGTTCTTTGCATTCCCAATCCCTTGGACTCACACGAACACTCAGAGAAAGGAAAGAACTGAGGGGACAGATATCGATACTGCTGGAATTGCCAAAGCTCTTGTTCTTCCAGGTTGGAATTGTGTATTTGTTTGCTTTGTTTTATCAAATTGTTAGTTACATATCAAATAGAGTAAAGAATTAATTCATTTCAATTAGTTGTTCAATTGCAAGTAGATCAAAACAAATAGGAAGTTTTCTCTTCAACATTGCCAGGGAAGCTGTGGGAAACAATAGCTCTGTTAGAGTTATGATTTGTTTCTCACTTCTGAGGTAGGGTTGGAAAGACTTTGATTGAATTAGAGTAGATTCTAGATTTAGATCATACATCTGCACAAATAATTAGCTACATCCGGCTAATTGTTTGGTTTTAAATTGTTTATTAGATTACATGCATTGTTTGAAAAGTTATAAAAGAACAAAAACATTTACTTTCCATAGATTAGCTTGTTTATTGCTTTGACCTGATATACTGAGAAAATAACAAAAACATAGGTTAGATTTCCTTGTTAGATAGTTTTATTTGTTAGAAGGAAACCAATTCTCTTTTGCATGACCATCAATGGTCCCCAACAAGAGAAGACATACAGTTGTGATCCTCTGGTCCCGCAACCTAACGGACCAGAGCTAATAACTGACATTGATACAAGCTTACGCTTAACAGTCTTATGAACACCCACAACATTCATTGAAAAGATAGATCAATTAGAAACATTGAACATCGCTGCAAACTTAGCCTACGACTTTTGGACTACTCCAGAAAATAGGATTTGATTGCATGCATGACCATATGAGGGCCTCAGCCTCAAAGAGTCTTTGGCTGTGATCCACAGGTCCCGCAACCCAATGGGCCTACTAACCAGTTAGACATTGATACTAGCTTACGCACAGTGGTATTCGTATCTTCACCACTTCCACCAGACATTATTACCCAGCTTTCATTATTGGACATAACAGCCAATCGGGCTAAGACTTTCTGGACAAGACCAGAGAATCGACCATAGTTCTTGCAGATCCATAGTGCCTCTCGTTATCTCACTTCCATGACCTTGTCTGGAAACCCATACGAGGCACCTGCAGGTTACTTTCCGCGTGTGTCCCACAACCAGTCAATAGAATCTCGACAGAGCAAGACATAGATTGGAGCCTCTGAGTAGCTATCATATCTGACCATACCATTACACCCCTTCAAGTTAGGAGAGCATTCATTGCCTTAGATTCACAGATTCCATTATTGCGTGTAGAAGACATTAGATTGCCCAACTAGTTTGACCACCACCATCACTTCCACTTCCATTTCCATTCCACACCGGCTGTCCCGGCATGACCTCAGGAGGTCGGGTGTGAAGAAGGTCACGTGTTGATTTTCTATCATACAAAATTGGTGAACCCGACGTGAAGAGCTAGTCTCTAAATGTTTCCACTTTTCACTTCACTTTTTCATTCCCCCTTTATTCAGCGGGTATTCTCATACCCCCCGAATATGTGGGATTCGATGAATATGGTCGGCCCATTCTGGGTTATGACATCTATAGTTATCTAGCAGGTGGGCAACAACAGTCCCCCTCACTTTCAACATGGGCGGATCAAAGATCAAGTGCTCATAATATTCTCCTCCACTCGGTTAATGTTGGTTCTTCCGTTCGTATAGAAGAAATTGATCAAATCCCACAGACCTACCCCCCTAAAACAGTCCAGTTCTAATAACATGACTTTCACTGGGGAAGCAGGTTCATCTCCATGGGTGTTATTCGACAGCCCATTGGTATGCAATTGGATCAACTTCCACCTCTAGATGAGGACTACCTAGCACGACATGCTAGGAGTGAATGAAACTTCTGAGAAATGGACCACGCCTATGATAGGTTGCAAGGACAGGGTGAAATTCCACTTCAAAACAGTAATCTAACCCCTCCCACAAATGAAAACATCACCAGTGAGGGGTGGCTACATAATGATCAATTTATAGTGGGATATCACACTCCCCAGTAGCCTCCAAACCACAGGCACCTAGGAAAAGCAATGCCTCACCAACAAAGGATGTTATCTCTGCATTGGTGGATAAAGTCAAAGAGTTGGAGTTCACACAGAAAACCCAGAATTCATATATAGGGAAATCAAAGCCTGTGCAATATTTGCCAAATTATGGGCAAGCACCCATTGTGCAAAATCCTCTAAACTACATGGGTGCTCCAAACCCTGTGGATTTATTAACTGGAACGGGTACTCTAGGTATGCCCCCTTATGCCACATATGGATACTCACAACAGGCACCAACCGGAAACATGTTCTCAAACACTATACCTACCAGGAATGCAACATTCCCTGGTTTTGCACCTTCAGCTCCATACCAGGGGGCCAACCCTCCTTATATGAACATGTATGCTAAAACACCACAGGGAGATGCGTATACCTATCTGGGCCCTTATGGCTATCCGCAAGGAATGTCATATGCCCTGAAAAATACTTACGCCATGCCCTTTCAACAGCCAATGCAACCCTTACCTCCCCAACAAGGACCTTCAATGGTTGAAACTTATGCAATGGGAACTTACTCTGAATACCTGAAGGAGCCTCTGGACTTTTCCATTAAGGACAGTCATGCTCCTGAGGCCATTTCCTGATCTTCCAAAGTTTAAAGGGGAGGGTGATCCAAATGCTCACATTAAATCCTACGCAACAGCCATTCGAGAGTTGCTCCCGTGGGATGCAGTTGTTGTGAAAATATTCCCTAAGACGTTAGAAGGTATCGCTCTCGACTGGTATTACAGAATACCAGAGGCTTCTATACATTCCTTTAAACAACTTGTTTCAGAGTTCATCAAAGCCTTCGACATGAATAAATTGTTAAGGACAGGATCAGAGAATTCCTGCACATCAAGCAAGAGCATAACGAATCTGCAGCCCACTTCATTCAGAGGTGGTGACAGGTTCTATACTCCTCCGTAAGTGCTCCCAATATGGATCAAATGGAACTTTGTGATTTATTCCTTCACTCTCTTAACAGAGAAATGAAGGAGGAGGTTCAAAAGTTCCCCCTCAAGAGCTATGAGGAGGTGTTGGAAGGTGCTCTCTGAATCGACCAAGCAGCCATTGATAGTGGTCGTAAGACCTATGGTGTAAATGGGAAGTTAGTTACCCCTAGTCAAAACAATCCTAGCTATTCGAGCAACATAAATGCTAATCAAGGACCAAAAATCCTTAACAAGAATCATGGAGCTATGACTGATGGTGTAACTAACCAACCTAAAAAGCCTAATGTCGTTAATCCTGTTAACATGAATACTACAAATAACAACAACAATGGCAACAGTCAGAGAAACAATAATTTCTCACCCTCTGTGAATGCTGTGGATTTTAATCGTCCACAACAGCAACAATAACCACAACCTCAGCAACAGAGGCAAGCACCACCCCAAGTCCTAGTCAATACCCAGGTGGGTATAATAACCAATCCCAGAATCAGGATCAGGGCTTTCAAAATTTTAACCGTAATAATCAACAGTTGAATGATAGTCATGGTTTCGGGCCACAACAAGGAATAAACCAAAGGCCTCGAGATTACGATCCTAACTTGTATTGTGGTTTCCATAGGGTTCATGGTGGACATGACGCAAGAACATGTCGTGATTGTAACAAATTCTTACAATGTTTCCAGAGGAGCAACGACAGTTGTTTGTTGATATGTTCCTGGCAGACCCTACCATGCCAACACAAAATGCTTACATGGGGCCAGTGTCCCCGCAAAACACCCCACTTGGGATCTTTAATGATCCCCTTCCCATGCATCCTAAGGATGGAAGAATTGATCCAAATGGTTCCAATAAGGGTGTCATGATAGGGGCTAATGATCGTGAGGCTTCAACCTCATCAGGCCCACAAGTGGCACCTCCTTTGGATGGTCGTCAGCAAACTAAGATCATGGGTTTGGTTGAATTAGACGCTGAACCCCAAGTTAATGCCACAACAAGAGCCAAGGACTATTCTTCCCAACCTTTTCTGATTTATCCAGATGTGTCGGGGAGTGTCCATGATACACTAAGCAAACCAGTAGGAGCGTATGATCTAATTAGTGATTTAACTAAGACCTTTTCACACATTTCCTTTTTGGATCTACTAAAGAACTCTCCTACTCATAGAGCTGCATTATTAGAAGCGTTAGGTTTTGGGTCATTTGGTTAATGTTACCCCACCGCCAGAAACACAAGTCAATCATATAGATTTTGATGTTTTCCCTCCAGGGCAGCCTGAAAGAGATATTGGGTTCGTATTCGACATAAGTAAGATGCCTACAGATGCTGAGATAACTCGTAGGGGAGATCTAGCCTTGTTTCTACAGGTTTGGATCTATAACAATTACGTGAAATGTGCGATGATCGATGATGGAGCGAGCAGTTAACATAGTCCCCTTCTCTTTTCTGCAAAAGTTAGGGTATGGGGAAACTAATTGCTCCTCAACAAGAAATATGTTAAGGGGTTACGACAGCCTCAAAGCAACGTCAATTGGAACCATAGTATTTTTGGTCACCCTCGGGCCCAAGACGGTCTTAACTGAATTTTATATTATAGATCGGGAAACCAATTATAATATGATTCTTGGTCATCCTTGGATCCACTGCATGAAGGCAATCCCTTCTACCCTATTTCAGGAAGTAAGATTCTTGCATTTAGGGAAGGTCTTTGTGGCACAAGGTGACCCAAAGCCTTTTGACATACATTTGGCTAATTTAAAGAAAAGGCCAGGTGTTCATTCTGAATTCGAGCTTCCTGTGAACCAGTTGAATAAACCTACGAGTACAAAACCAGAGGAAAAGTTAGTCCCCACGACAGAGTTAGAGGTCACGGGGTTGATTGAGGGGGTTCCAACAACCAAGGATGAAACCGTAGTCATAGAGATAGTATCGCTAGGAACCATGGCCAAAATTGTTGAACTATTGGAAAATGATTTGCCTATAATTCTTCCTTTTGATTCCATGGGTATTGGATATACCCTGGGACTTGGTTCTCTCCCAGCGGATGAGGTTTGCATGGTTGAAGTGACTGAGGTAAAAGGGGAAAATACGAAAGATGATCTAGCATCCATTTTTCCAAGTAGCTGTTGGACCCTCCATTTTGATGGAGCCAAGTGTCGCTTTGGTGCGGGGGCAGGTGTAATCCTTACTTCACCTGAAGGAAGGATTCTACCTTTCACCTTCAAGTTAGACTTCGAATGCACAAACAACGGTGATGAATATGAAGCTCTCCTTTTGGGTCTCATCATCACTAAGAGAATGGGCATGCCAATATTAGGGTGTTAGGTGATTCACAACTAGTTGCAAATCAGATATCTGAAGTATATGAAACCAGAGCTGAACATTTACAACTCTACAAAATGGCAGTGCTAAGTCTGATGAAGGAATTTGACTTTATATCGATAGAGGTAGTTCCACATGAACAAAACCTTCTCGTAGACTCAATAGCAACTTCTGCTTCACGTTTCACTCCTAGCATTAACCTAGAGGACACCAACTTCATGGTTTCAATTCACGTCGAACCCTTGGTTCGTAAAGTGCCAATAACACCGATGTTGACATATGTGGAAGCTGAGAGTCAATCCGATCTTTTAAACCCGTCGATAGTGATGACACAACTTTAGATTATCTAAACACTCTTGCAGATTTGCATCTTGCTTACCACGAGATAGATCTCTCCTTAATTCCACTCTCCTCTTCCTACTTTGGGAATCCCATGATTGAATCCTCTCTGGGAAGAGATCTGGAGATTTATGAGGTAGAGGAAATGGGGGATTTAGAGTTGCCTCCGGCCCCACCAGAATTTGAGGAGGGAAATGCCTCTTTAATTGAAGGAACCATAGACATAAACATCAGAACAGAGGAAGAGCTGAAAATTCTAAAGTTAGGGTCTTCCTTAACTCCTGAGGAGATAGAAATACATACTCGAATCCTTAGAGAACATCAAAAGGCCTTTGTGTTTAGTTACCAGGAAATGACGGGGATTGCACCACACATCGCGGTTCATAACCTTGTCACCAAGCCGGATGCTAAACCAATCAAGCAAAAGTCAAGACCAATGAAACCAAAGGTGGCCCTCATGGTAAAGGAGGAAGTAATGAAACTTCTTCAAGTAGGGTTCATTAAGCTGGTTGATTATTCACAATGGGTTTCTAACATCATTCCCATTCTGAAAAAGAATGGAAAGATTTGTATTTGCATTGACTTCCGAGATATAAACAAGGCTTTTCCCAAAGATGATTTCCCATTACCATCCATTGACGTCATTGTTGATGCAACAACTGGGTTCGAGTTGTTATCTCTTATGGATGGGTTTTCGGGATATAACCAAATCAAAATTTCTCAGGAGGACCAAGCTAAAACCACGTTTATAACTCCTTGGGGAACATACTGTTATGCAGTCATGCCATTCGGTCTAAAGAATGCTGGTGCTACGTATCAACGAGAAATGACCTATATATTCCATGACCTTATTCATAAGATCATGGAATCCTATGTTGATGACCTTCTGGCTAAGGCCAGGAAGTGTTGTGATCATCCAGAAGTTCTTCGTATCATCCTTTCTCGATTAATTGAGTATGGTGTTACGTTGAATCCAGAGAAATGTGTATTTGGCGTAACAGGAGGTAAGCTCCTGGGTTACATTATATCTTCGTGAGGGATTGATGTCAACCAAGCTAAAATCTGGGCTGTGCTTGAAATGGTTCCACCATCAGATGAGTCCGGTATTAGATCTTTCCTTGGGAAACTTGGTGCAATCCGAAGGTTTGTCCCTGACTTGACCTTTGCTATTCATCCAATCAATAATTTTTAAAGAAATATTGCTGCAGTATTTGGACTAGGGAATGCAACGAAGCATTTGAGTCGGTTAAGTGATTCTTACTATCTCCCCCCACACTCATGCCACCCAAGTCAGATTGCCCATTGATCCTATACTCACGAGCTACTGATGTTTCATTAGCTTGTATGTTGGCTCAGGAGGATGATGATAAGCGTGAGCGTGTGGTTTATTTCATTAGTCAAACTCTACTTGATTATGAAACACACTACACACAAGCAGAAAAGGAATGCCTCGCTATAGTCTTTGCAACAAAATGCTTAAGGCATTACATGTTGAACCAAGAAACAAGAGTTATTGTTAGGACTGATCACCTACGGACGTTCCTCACACAAGGGTATTTGTCTAAGAAGGTAGGATTTTCATAACCCTAATGGGTGAGTTCGAGCTAACATTCGTAAATCAGAAGTCTGTTAAGGGACAAATCATTTACGGACTGGTTAGCTGACAACCCGTTAGATGGAGGTGATCTGGTAGACTTAGATTTTCCTGATGAATGCGTATATTTTGTCAAAACCAGGCCTCCGATATCTACATGTCCTTGGTACACCGATATTATCAACTTTATCATGGACCATACTTACCCAGAAGGGGCAACGTCACAACAAAGAAGGTGGTTACGTATCATTACCACTAAGTACGTCATTCTAGAATAGGTGCTCTATCACAAGCCTTTGATGGAATGCTGCTGAGATGCGTAGATGAAACAAGAATCTAAAAAGATCCTTCACGAATCACATAGCGGGGTATGTGGAGGCCACTTCGGTGGCCATGCCACCACTCAAAAAATACACCGGATGGGTTACTTCTGGCCCATGCTAGAACATGATGCGGTAGAGTTTGTGCGTAGGTGCCATAAATGTCAGGATTTCTCCCATGAGATCCACATACCGGCACAAGCTCTGCAACCGATTGCGACTCCATGGCCCTTTTCCACATGGGGCCTAGATTTGATAGGGAAGTTCTCTCCCTCCTCAACTGATGGCCATAACTTCATCATCACAGCCACGGAATATTTCACCAAGTGGGTAGAGGCCATGCCTCTTACAACCGTACCTGGCTCTGTAATTGCTAAGTTCATCTTGAACCAAATCATTTGCAGGTACGGGGTTCCACAGGTCATTATCTCAGATAATGGCACGTCCTTTAAGAATGATGAAGTGCGTGAGTTATGTGAAAAATTCAAAATAAATCATCATACAACTTCCCTTTATTATCCTCAAGCTAACGGACAGGTTGAGGCAACTAACAAAATGTTAAAGTCCATTCTCCTAAAAACTGTTAAGGAAAACAAATGAGATTGGCATTTAAAGTTGTTTCCGGCCTTGTGGGCCTATCAGACGTCGGTTAGAACGCCAACATGGGGGCAACCCCCTTTTCTTTGGTGTTTGGTGCTGAAGCGGTCCTACCGCTCGAGGTTGAACTACCTAGTCTTCGCATTTCATTACAAGGGATTCTAGGAGAAGAGGGTTATCGAGAAGCATGACTCTCTCAACTAGAAAGTCTCGACGAGACTAGGCTCAATGCCACACAGCGACACAATGTTTACGCCGACTGGATGGCCTGGTAGTATAACAAGAAAGTTTACGAATGAGAGATATATGAGGGAGACTTGGTATTAAGACTTGATAGCTGGATAGACAAGAAAACTGGTGAAGGAAGGAAATTCAGACCTAGATGGTTAGGTCCATATCGGGTAGTAGAGGACTACAAAAATGGGGCATTTCACCTGTGTACACTAGAGGGTGAAGAGTTTAGTGAATCTATGAACTCTCTTCACTTAAAGAGATACTACGCATAATCCATCAACATTTTCATATGTACATTACTACATCCGCATTGCATTTTCATCTGTTAGTCATTTTGTAAAAATTGTGATCAAGGAACTTATTCTTATAAATGACTCTTAAAAACTTCTGAAAACATTGACAAAACATTCAAATCATATCTCTTCAAGCTCTCATGATATCATTCATTATTTCTGAATCAATTTATCAATCTAGGCAAGATAAGACAAAGTTTTGACGGTAGCCATACCAAGGCCTGCATACTTGGTTCTACTTTTGGTCTCTTTCTAGGATAGGTGTTTTTCCCTATGGTCTGTTCTAGAAGCTTCATGGTGTCACATCTATCCCATATACATCTCTTTGGAAATAAGAACATTCTAGCATTTTTCTCAAATAGGTACATCAAATACAAATCAACAGAAAATTTTATTTTACACATTTCTTTGCCCTACCAACCTTTGGTGTTGAGCTTGCGTCTCTTACTAGTGACGTAGGGTTGGGAAAGGAAGGAAATTCCCTTACTTGCCTATGCCTTGTCCATGGTGATAAGCCCATGCTTCCTACTGGTAGCATGGGGCAAGGTGTAGGGGGTATCTTTGACAAAAATTGAAAGTCATAAACAATTAGTTCAAAACCTTTGAAATCTTGAGTCAAAAACAAAGTGAATCAGATGTCCAAAATTCCAAGAGAGTTCAAAACCCTGAAAACCAGATTTTGTCAACCAAGTAGCCATCTACGGATCCAAGTCTAGATAAACTACAAAGTAATTCACATTCTAAACTATGAAGTAACTTGAGTAGGGTAAGGTTTGTAGTGTCCTAATTTGGTTCTGCCAAACCTTTGTCTGTCTCTCATCATTACCATTCAACAAATTTCATAACTTGTGCCCCTTCTAGCTCTTGGTGTTGAGCCCTCACATCTTACTAGGTGTGTGGGGTTAGGAGTGGGGAAAGTGCATCTATTCATCATATCATCTTATCATCACATTTTTTCAAAACAATACGAAGTACCGTAAGTTGTTAAAGAAGCTAAGTTTAAGATCACATAGTGTTCACATCATCATATATCAGCATCATGAAAATAAAAAAATAAGTCATTCTGTTGTCATTCATCCATTGCATACATTCTAAAAAGCATTGAAAATGGAAATTCTAAACATCTAGAGTACACATGCGAGATAAACCAAAGAGAAGTCAACTCTGATACAATGGAATAGCCAACCAAAAATATATATAATCTATATATATATCATGGATCAAAGTTTGTATACAATGCCATCATGCCCTCGGCATGGTCAAAATGCTCATAGGAGCCCGAAATATACAAAGGAGAAATACAAAAGTCAAAATCATGATCAAAAGAATAGAGGCTCAATAGCCTATCAGTCCCTGTGGGACCCCTCAGAAGGTGCACGATCTCGCCTAGGGCTCCTGCTGTGACTATGATGATGATGCAAATGAACGGAATGGTGTGAGTGCTTGTGGTGGTGTCCGCTACATGTGCCCTCACTGCGTGAATGACTTGCGCCTCATCAATCACTCTGTAGTCTCATACCCAACAACCTGAGTACATAGAGAAGTCACTATCTCTACCACCTTCCAGATAGGGGCGAAGACATCAGTGTGTCCCGACCAGCAACTAGGGGCTGTCCCGAGTCTGCAGTCAGCTCATCCCGGGTCTTCCCCGAAGGGATGAGTAAAGTATCGACACATACCCGACGGATAAGCTCTCGCCACTCATGTGCACAGATGCTGCAAAGAAGAGAACACAGTAAGTTAGAAAGGCATACTACACAAATCAAAGGTAAAGTACTAAGCTAGAGTGTGCAAATTAACAGACAGAGTAAAGAGAGAAGTATCAAACTTACTCGGATCTCTGGGCATCCATGTAGGATCTGTGGTGGCTTACTGCAGGTGTTGTTGGCTACTGGGGTGCCTCTCCAAAATCCTGGGCATGGTGATGTCCCTCCACGGACTCGTCATCTCTCTCTCCAAAGAGAGGGAAGGTCATCTCTAAAACTAGAGTCACCTGCTCTGCACTCACCTCTTCTTGTGCTTCTCTGAGTATCTCCTGAGTGTCATGCCACTCAGGGTCACTCTCCTCTCCCCTATGAGGGGATGGCCTCCTCATATTCATCATCCCCAGTCTCCTCTCTGGAAGACTCCTCCTCTATATCACCTCCTGCATACTCCTCAGAATTGGATTCCACACTAATCGGCTCACTCTCCTCCCCGTTGTGGGTGGGGCAGCTGCAATCCTAAGTAGGGGTGCTCAAGGAGCACCAACTACTCTCCTATGGCCCGACCACCCATCTAGCTGTGATAGGTACACCAGGAGTAACCACTATCCATCTCGGATCCCCTCTGGGACCCCTCCGAGCCTCCTGGACTGTCATGTAAACTGGTATAATAGAAGGAAGCATGTCTATATACTCAAGGCCGAACTGCTGAGGCACTCGATCAAATGGGTGGGTCTCTAACCTCCCTACCCTGTTAGTCAACTGGCTCATGGTGGAATAAGCTGCCACTGTCACAACCTCCTCTCCCCATAACCCTGCCATATCTAAGTAGGGGGTAGCAATCATGTCGGTGGTGGTAAGGGATGCCACTTGGCTAATGTGCTTTCCGTAGAACTGACATCCCTACCCATCTGGCTACCCGAACTACCCCTGGGTCTGATACTAGAATACCCCTGCTGTAGGGAGTGATGTGCTCATACACCCAACTCATGACAAGAGTTGGGTGGCTCAAAGACTGCCCCTATAATCAGGACCACCCTGTATAAGTTGTGGTAGGTGGTCCCCAAAATGTCAATGCCCCAGGTGTATCTCTGACCATGCCCCTCAATCTGTGTGATGATGGGGGCCCAGCAATATAAAAGTGTATCTCCTCCCTTGTCCCTGATCAGTCTCGAGGACAAGATACCCATGATGGCCCTCCGAAGGATGGGAATGGGAGCAAGTGGCGATGGAACAGACTCTGATCCCCTTCTTTGGCCCCGAAGAAATAGCAGTATCTCCCATGTAGGTGGCCCACTGTGCCATCGCTGCTCTGGACCCAGCTGTCTCTAAGGTCAACCACCTCCCAAGAACTGGGAGCCCAAGGATGCGGAATACATCCTCCAAGGTGATGGTCCACTCACCTCTGCAGCCTGGGAATCGGAAGGTATTCCGGTCCGCATCCTAATATGAAAACAAGTCACATAGAATGTGACTGGAAGGAGTGACATGAGGAACCCGGGCTATCTGCCAGATACCTACCCACTGTAAAAGGTCCATGTCATCTTGTGTGAGCTGATCCAAAATCCCGGGGAGCCAGTCACACTCCCACTCACGGCTCCATCTGATGTACTCCTCCTTCTGCATTCACCAAAACATGAGAAAAGAGCAAGTTAGTAAAGTATATCACATAATAAGCTCATCAAAAACATTTCAAAGCATCAAAAAAAAAAAAAATTAGAGTTAGCACAAGTTTTTACATTCTCCAGAATCTAGTGTAGAACTAGGCCACCCTGACTTGGGCGGTGGTTCCGTGACCGCCGCCCTTCTTTGGGTGGCGGTCCTGGGCCGAAAATGAAAATGCGCCCCTAACCCTAAAAATGGCCAAAAATGATAAAATTGACCATTTCGAGTGAAATAAAAGCATGCCCTAAGGGTGCCCCACCCTAAAGACTCATTTGAAACTAATTTTTTTGAAAACCCCCTTAGGTGAACTTTTCAACATTTTAACTTTTAGGGTACAAAAAGACAAAAGAGGGAATAACTAACCTGAGAATGCACTGGTTGGTCTCCCACACGTGGAGGCATGATCACGATCTCGACGTGGACATATCGACTATACTCTTGCTAAGAATGGTCTTCGTCAATCCAGAGCTCCAAAATCAATCAAATCTACCAAGTTGACAATGCACAAATGAATTAAGAAATGAGTTTGTTTTGATATATATATGTGTGTGTTTTAATTAATTTTATTTTGAGTGTATTTGTTTACAGGGCTGGAGCGTTGGCGCAGGTATATTTCTAAAATCCCCACACAAATGGTAAGTCCTCATGTCGTTTTGGTTTAGCGTTTATTTTCTGATATTTTATCTATTTTGCACTTGAGTCTTTCTTTCCCTTTTGCAGGTAACGGGAATTTGGACGGTGACTTTTCGGCACACGGGCATGTCAGGTATAGCTTCTAATTCCCCATTTCAGGAACGCCATACTCAGATTCTACGTTTTACGCCTTCTCATGGCTAAGACGCTTCTCGAGGGGGCAATATGTACACACCCAAAATTACACGTGTTGTACTGTCAAAAAATGGTTACGAGAACCCCCAATGATGATTCAAAGTCCTTTCTGAGAAGGTGTTCGAGCTCCAAAACCCACTTGCAGTATATATTTGTAGCCTAGATAGCCTTACATAGCTTTTCCTTGCATTTTCCAAGCTTTCCCCTTTCTTTCTGTGCTTTCTTTGGCCTTAAGTGTCAAAACTGCCGCCCTGCCTGGGTGGCGGTTTGCAAACCACCGCCCAGGCAGGGCAGCGGTCCTGAAACCACCGCCCCTGCACAGGGCGATGGTCCTAGTCGATTTTTCCAGAATGTTCATGCGACAAATTGCATGCGACACTTCACTTAAGTTTGATTTTAGAATGCATCCGTGAGCCGAATTTGCTAAAAATAGATGCGTTTGCTTGGTTCTCCTTGCTTCTTCTATTTTTAAATAGATTTAATAAGTGGAACTCCCTCTTCATTACCTTGTGCATGAAGTAATCTTCTATCTTCCATTCCTATATATTCCATGCTTGTATTCAAGCAAAAGGCCTGTGAGAGAATTTGGTGTTTCTTGTTTGTTTTGCTGCCATAGTATTGCTAGAAATTGCATAGTCAAGCTCAGATCTCTTGTGCTATCCCTCTTCTACTTGCATTGCATCCAGATTGCTTCCAAGAAACCATTGCTCAAGTGCCATCCTCTTGTTGTTGTTCTTTGCATTCCCAATCCCTTGGACTCACACGAACACTCAGAGAAAGGAAAGAACTGAGGGGACAAATATCAATACTGCTGGAATTTCCAAAGCTCTTGTTTTTCCAGGTTGGAATTGTGTATTTGTTTGCTTTGTTTTGTCAAATTGTTAGTCACATATCAAATAGAGTAGATAATTAATTCATTTCAATTAGTTGTTCAATTGCAAGTAGATCAAAACAAATAGGAAGTTTTCTCTTCAACATTGTCAGGGAAGCTGTGGGAAACAATAGCTCTGTTAGAGTTATGATTTGTTTCTCACTTCTGAGGTAGGGTTGGAAAGACTTTGATTGAATTAGAGTAGATTCTAGATTTAGATCATACATTTGCACAAATAATTAGCTACATCCGGCTAATTGTTTGGTTTTAAATTGTTTATTAGATTACATGCATTGTTTGAAAAGTTATAAAAGAACAAAAACATTTACTTTCCATAGATTAGCTTGTTTATTTGCTTTGACCTGATATACAATGAAAATAACAAAAACATAGGTTAGATTTCCCTTGTTAGATAGTTTTATTTGTTAGAAGGAAACCAATTCTCTTTTGCATGACCATCAACGGTCCCCAACAAGAGAAGACATACAGTTGTGATCCTCTGGTCCCGTAACCTAACGGACCAGAGCTAATTACTGACATTGATACAAGCTTACGCTTAATAGTCTTATGAACACCACAACATTCATTGAAAAGATAGATCAATTAGAAACATTGAACATCGCTGCAAACTTAGCCTACGACTTTTGGACTGCTCCAGAAAATAGGATTTGATTGCATGCATGACCATATGAGGACCTCAGCCTCAAAGAGTCTTTGGCTGTGATCCACAGGTCCCGCAACCCAATGGGCCTGCTAACCAAGTTAGATATTGATACTACCGGACATTATTACCCATTTGTTATTACATAGCATGGTATTCATATCTTCACCACTTCACCAGACATTATTACCCAACTTTCATTATTGGACATAGCAGCCAATTGGGCTAAGACTTTCTGGACAAGACCAGAGAATCGACCATAGTTCTTGCAGATCCATAGTGCCTCTCGTTATCTCACTTCCATGACCTTGTCTAGAAACCCATACGAGGCACCTGTAGGTTACTTTCCTTGTGTCCCATAACCAGTCAATAGAATCTCGACAGAGCAAGATATAGATTGGAGCCTTCGAGTAGCTATCATATCTGACCATACCATTACACCCCTTCAAGTTAGGAGAGCATTCATTGCCTTAGATTCGCAGATTCCATTATTACGTGTAGAAGACATTAGATTTCCCAACTAGTTTGACCACCACCATCACTTCCAAAATATATTAAAGTCTTCTATTTCCAGATTCTTTGACATTAGTGCATAACACCATCCAACTTCTTCCATTTCTGTAACAAACTCTTTTGTAGCCAATAATCCCTCACTCTTCTCTTCTTCCTTGAAGGGTAATAAGACCACCTTTACACCATCCTTCCAAAAGGTATATGCATTTTTCCCTCCATCATGTGTAACCTTTCTATTGTATTTCCAAGGCCTACCCAGTAATATATGGCATGCATCCATTGGGATAACATCACACCACACCTCATCCTTGTAGGTATTCCCAATTGAAAAATTTATAAGGCATCTTTTATCTAGGGTTACTTCATTTCCTTTCTTGAACCATGATATACAATAGGGGTATGGGTTCTTATCACATTTCAGATTGATTTTATCAACCATTATAGTTGAAACCATATTTTCACAACTACCACCATCAATAATAATTTTACATACCTTTCCTCCAAAGGTGCATCTTGTTTGAAATATATTTGTTTGAAGACACGAATCAGCTCCAGCAACATCATATTCTTTCTCCTTCCTTGGGATAATCATCACCATCCTTATCATGAGGGTTTCACCCAAGTCTGCAGTAACCTCCATTTCTTCTTCCTCTTCAGCATCAACCAGATTTACTTGTGGTTGTTCTCCTTCCCATCTATCTTGTGTAGGATAGTGCAGACACTCAAAAGCTTTGTGCCCCTCTTCACCACATCTGTAACATGTATATTTCCTTTGGGGGATATTCGATGCCCTTCCTCCATTATAACCTCTTCCCCTCTCAAACCCCCTACCTATTTGGTAGTTACCACGGCTTTGACCAGAATCTTCATGCCCTTTTGTATTAGAGGATTCACCTTTTGTAGAGTCAAATCTACCCTTGCCCCTCATTAGAGATGATGATGGACCTCTCTTCACACCTCTTCTAAAATTATTCCTCTTGTTCTTTTCTTATGCCTTTAATGCGAGTTGATAAGCATCATCTAGGCTATGGATCCGGAGCATACTTAGCTGCATCTTGTATGGTGTAACTCAACCCATTTTTGTACCATGTATCCTTTTATTCTTTAGACTCTCCCTATTCCACCCTGATTGATAACTTGTAAAATTCATTAGTATACTCCTCAATGCTGAGATCCTTCTGTCTTATGTTTTGGAACCTTCGAAGGAGTGTCTAAGCATAATCTACAGGAATAAAATTTTCTTTCAGCTTCTTTACCATTTTATTCCAGTTTCAGATCTTTCCCTTTCCACTCCTTTGTCTTTCATTATTGTAGGTGATCCCACCAGATCAATGCATGTCCTGACCAACTTAGTGCATGAAAACTTAACCTTCTTCTCCTATGAAAGGTTTTTTCCACTCAAATAATTTTTCCATGTGATTTAACTAGTCAATCAACTCCTCTGGTCGTAACCCTCCACCATAATCAGGAACATTAATCTTGATGCCATCATTCTTTCCCTCTAAATGCCTTGATCAATCTCTCCTCAAATGGTCTCTCATTCAAGGTTTCTTCATCTCTCTCATTTTCTTCTTCATCTCCTCCTTCATTAATTAATGGAGGGCTCTTCTTTAATATCACTATCTGGGTCTGCATCCCCATGTGCATGTCTCCTTCTAAGGCGGGTAACTTCTCCTGTGAGCTCAGCAACTTGTCTCTGTAGCTCCTGCATATGCCTATTCATCTGGGCATAACCTCCCCTCCTGCGTCTAGCCATGGTTATATAAAATAGAGGTAAAAATTAAACATAAAAATGTAATATGTTACCTTAACTATTTCCGCAAGATCAAAATCCTGCTCTGATACCAATTGATGTGAATCCAGCTGCAAGAGGTTGAAATACCTCCCAAAACACACATAAAAAACTTTTCAAATAAAAATCAAGAGTTTCAAAATAGTTTACTTCTCATTCTAGAATTCACACTGATCTATTACATCATTACAATCCTTCTTCTTATTTCAAGTCTACTCTAAAAACCCTAAAATGCCAAAAAACCCTAAAATGCCAAAAAACCCTAAAATGCCAAAATTTACCTACTCGTAAGACAACTTGGATCGACCCCAAATTTTGTGTGCCAAACATGCCTTCATAAATCTGGGCTCATGCACGAAATTTGGACTTATTGTAACAAGCACAACAAAAGTTACTAAAGTTATAAGACCTAGTCAAAAGTGAAAAAATCATTCAGAACCAATTTTATGCCACTAGATAAAATAATCCATGGGCCCGAAAACGTGCCAAAATGATTTTCATTATGAGTGAATTTCTATGAACTTGATGGTTCATTATAAACACTATCTATAAAGTTGTGGATCGCTAGGCTTAATATTTAGTTTCCATTAGATACATGGTTTGCAAGACATATTTAACATCGTTTCCTAACAAAGAGAATTAATTAGATCCTGCTATGCTCCTTAACTTATTGACAAAAATGACATATCAGACCCTAGGCTCAAACATTTCTTATTTTTAAAATAGCCATATAGTAACACTATCTGTAGAGTCTTAGATCATTAGCCTTATTATTTTATCT
Source organism: Taxus chinensis (assembly GCA_019776745.2). NCBI lineage: Eukaryota > Viridiplantae > Streptophyta > Pinopsida > Cupressales > Taxaceae > Taxus > Taxus chinensis. The sequence goes on from CM034150.1 coordinate 740,025,820, forward strand.
CAAATAACTTGTTCGAACTTTCCATGTGGCACATTTTAATTAGATAATTAATTTAAATTAGCGCACACTATACCTAACAATGTAGCAATTGATTTTTTTATAAAGAATTGAACGTAAATGTATTTATATCATTCTAATAAACTTCAAAAATATGTTTAGGATTTATTTCCTCTATTTTCTTATAATATACTTTTTAGTATGCTTGTTTAAAAAAATATGTTGTTTATAATATATCTGTTATTATGTTTATATTATTATAGGCTAGAGACAATGAAAAATTGAATTGAATTTAATTCATGTTTAACTTTAATTTTTAAACCATGGAGAAATAAAAAATAGGGAAATTTGAATTCCCTTGACATTTTTAGATATTTGAAATTTCAATAGCCCGCCCTTTTTCTTTTAGAGGGGAAAAGTGAAAATTTCAAATTTTTTGTATCTCACTCTTTTTCTATTTTTGAAATTTCTTTCGTTGGAATGTGATAAAGAACATTATTAAATACCTTGGAGAAATGTTTGAGTAGGGGTTTCTGATTTTTTTTGGGTCAACCAGAAAAGTACATGTCTTCAAAATTAAAAAAATATGAGCAGGTTGTAGATTGTAGAGCTGAGTGTTCGAATCCCAATTATTAATTTACATGCGATTATAACTATTGTTTGCAGATAAGGCACACAAAATACACACAAAAAGGATGCATGCAAAGGATGCACATGAAGGAGGATAACAATAGAGGTTTAAAAAAAAATCACTTATATTGTCTGATTGAGGTAGCAGATGGAGGTTTCACAGACACCATAAAGCAAGAAATAATCCCAGTTACTACTAAATTGGGTATTTATAGTAAAGGTTGTACCTTTTTTAATTATGGGGTCTATTAGTTTCTATGTAGTTCGACTATTTCCTATGTATTTGTACATGATAGTCTAATTGTACATCCACACAAGCCCTATCTTTGTCCTATTGAGATTGTGCTCTGCATAGTCAAGCCTTACTTTCCAGTTTACTTTTGATCTCCATGCCAAACTGCCTTGTTCTTCATGAAAACTCACTTTTTTTTTGCATCAACGAAAGAAATTTTAATCCATTTTCTATGCTCTAGTATTTATCTCTATTTAACGCTTTCCCAATTCTGCCATTTTATGTCTCTCTTTGGCTATTTTCATTTTGAATTTTTCATTTCTCATTCCTGCGATTTGTTTTTTAATGATAATGATAAATTCATGGCATAGGTCACCATTTTTTAAATTTTATTTTGGTTGGGAGAACCCAAATTTTTTTAATGTTTTTCATTAAGATGATGCAAAGAAACGTTGTTAATTAATGCATATTACATTTTTTTACAATGGTTTTCTGCTTAGACATTTTAGGAAAATATATGAGGTTAAAAAATTAATTAAAAACTATAAAACCATATTAAGAATTCAATTGTATGATAATTATTTCTAATTATATACATGTTTCTAAGTAGAATTTACCAAATGTAATGTCCTCGAGTGAATTTTATGGTTATGTACGTTGGAAGTTAAAACACAGTATATATGGATTTATATTATTAAATCTAATTTTAATCACTATGAATTTTTATAATTAATATAATCTTCCTTTGGAACCTGCTAATCTATGTGAAAAAATCACATAGCTTTGAGGCTTCCATGATATAATTCTTTCTTTTGACAAACTAATTATGAAACCCCAATTTTATTTCGAATTTCATACAGGGTTCTACACATATATTTACATATCCATTATATAAATTCCATATTTATTTGTTATTGTTTGTATCTTTTCAATATGATTTATTTTATATGAAATAAAATCTATCATAGGAATTTTTTTCTGCCTTAGCATCCACTAGGATATAATTCTAATTTGGAAAAAAATATTCATTTTACTTAGCCCCTCGTGGATCAGTTGTTTTTATATAGGAAACACAATGTTTTTTGGTCCTAGCGATCACGTTTTGTTCTTTTTCTGCTATTATATTCACAAAGATTAACAAATTTAGATTTATTAAATAGATTCATTATGAACATGATATATTTACCTTTAAAGAATAGATAAACAGCCGCTAGGATGCAACTGAGTAGATGGCACCATATGTAAAAACTTGTTTTATAAGATTATCAGTCAGTAATTTCGAGTTTCTATATTTTTCATAAATGTAAAATAATTTCTTCCAAAATCTTGTAAGAAGTAGATAAATATATATGTACACCTGTATAACATATTAAATATATGTATTTTACACTTATATTGGTGTATCCATTATATATACATCAAATTTATTATGTTATCTTTTATATATTTTCAATATGATTTCTCCTTTATGAATACACTCTACATGAAAAAAGGTGTGTACAGTAGCGCCCGTTAGGCTATAGTTATTATTAGAGAAACCATTTATTTGGTGTTAGTAATCACTTTTGTTGTTTTTCTCCTGTTATATATGAAAAAGATTAAGAATTTAGATTTATAACATAGCTTCATTATGAACATGATATATTTACCTTTAGCAATAGATTAGCGGTCGTTAGGGTACAATGAGTAGATCAGCATTGTATTTAAAAAACTTATAGTATAAATTCTATGTTGCTAGTTTAAGTTTATTTTCTTATCTTTAAATGTAAAAATAATTCTGCCAAAATCTCATAAGAAATAGTAGAATTCTAGACTGTATAGCTGTACGTAACACATGAAAAAACATGATTATAAACGTATATATATATATATATATATATATATATATATCCATTATATAAACTCCTAGATTTATTTGTTATCACTTGCAACTTTTCAATATGATTTCTCCTATATGAATGCACTCTACATGAAAAAATTTGCATACACTAGTGCATCCGCTAAACAATTATTATTATTTTAGAGAAAACATTCATTTACCTTTCGCAGCCTCAAGGAGCAAGTTTTTTTTTATATAGGTAACACAATGTTATTTGAGTGCTAGCGACCACATTGTGTTGTTTGTCTCCTTTTACATACGTAAAGATTAAACACTTAGATTTGTAACAAAACGTCATTATGAACATGATATATTTTCCTTTAAGAATATCTTAGCAGCTGCTAGGGTACAACGAGTCCAAGTCTATACGTATACCATTATATAAATTCTAGATTTATTTTTTACCATTTATATAAAATCCTGTTTGAATACAATATACATGAAAAATGTTGCCTACTCTAGCGACTACTAGGCTATAATTCTTATTTGGATGCAATATTCATTTACCTTTGTGGAATCACAGATAAGTGGATTTTGTTATAGGCAAACACACTTTAAATACAAAAAGATTAACAATTAAATTCATAACATAGCTTCATTGTAAAAATGATATATTTACATTTGAGAATAACTTAATGACTGTTAGGCTTAAATATTGCGTGTTGTATCTAAAAAACTTGTTGTAAATATTCACGGTCTCTCATCCACTAGGTTAGCCCAAGACATAATATTAGGGACCTTAGGATTGGTTGGATTAAACAAATTAAATTAAAATAGTTTGAGCTAAGTGGGCACTAGGTACTTCCACACTATAATATTTCGAGCTTAGTGGGTACTATAATCTATCATGTTACCTAATGATATTTTGATCTTAACATCCATTAGCTTATGACACAACATAATATTTAGATCTTAGAAGTCTCTATGTTTCAGTAAAAGAAAGTAAGATATTATAAGCTTAGCGACCTAGTAGGTTATGCCAAAACATAATAATATTGTAATCTTAGTAAATACTAGGATTTAATAAATTAAATCAACATAGTTTGAGCTTAGCAGCCGACTAGGTATTTAAAAAATATATTATTTTGACAGAAAAAGTCACTAGCATTTAAAAACTAAAGAAAGACATATTGAGTTAAGTTTCTGCTAGGTTGTGTTTCAACAAAACTTCAACAAATGATAGTGTAATCTTAGAAGATGCAAACAAAATGCGTATAAATTAGTTAAATTTATTGTATGATTTTAAGATTTTAAATTAATATATTTTGAGCTTAGTGCCCACTAGGTTATACTACTACATAATCATTGGAACCTAGTGGTGGTTAGGATTTAATAAAATAAATTAAGGTATTAAGAGATTAACGGCCATTAGGTTTATGCCACAACATATTATTTAGATGTTCAATTCTCTAGGTTATGTATCAAAAACATGATATGTATCATAAAGAAGATATATGTAAATTAATTGAATTCATTCTATGATTTTAAGATTTTAAACTAGGATAGTTTTCGATGATATGATCTTCAAGAAATAATACATGTGGAACCAGTCCATGATAAGTCTTCCAACGGTGGAATCCCATGATGATTACAAACAACCTATCATACTAAATATATGCCAAAATATGGGGAAGAGATGTAATCACTCTTTACTTCACCAAAAAATATCTCCTATATCTATACACTTTCGCTATACAGACAACCATTATGGCCCTTAATAAATAACTAAAGACAAATACATCTAGGAAATATTAGGTCATTCAGCCTCTCAGCTCCACCTCGTCGATGATCTCGACATCTAAATCCCCCTTTACTCTGATCAGAGGAGGAGGAAGAATTGACACATCATTCTAGCATTTTCACTTTAGTGCCAACAGGGAGTTCTATACCCTGATTTTCCACAACTGCCTCTAGACCATGCATAATCACTTGCATCCCCCATGTCAAGACATGGACATGATATTGAAGGATGAATAGATGCTCTTCCAACTTCTCATTCTCCTTATGCAAGATAAACTACTCCTGAAGATTTGGACAATATGTTTTCCACACTCAACCCTTGTGCCATGCCAAAAATGTTCCTTCACCCTTTGGACTGGTTTGGGTCAAACATTAACTTGTACATTCTCTCAAAAATATCACCATCCTCTTCTTATTCAAAATGCTCGTGCAACCAACCACACCTTCTCAAGGAAATTTTACATAGCTATGTTCTAAATTTTCCCATCCATCCAAGAAGTAAACAACTCCCCAACATCCTTTCCTATCATATATCTCTGCCTTTGATTGCTAGGAACACACTCCATGCTACCCAAGAAACCACTAGAAGCCCTGTCACCATCACAGAGAGATAGGAAAAACAACGACCAAAAATGAAAAGAGGAAAGGGGTAGTGAAATGTCCAGCCAACCCAGAGATATAAAGCCATCGACACACAACACATGAAAGGAGGCAAGTGTGAGGGCAACGAAGATCATCGATTGGATATCCTAATCATAAATATCATGCTTCCCATTAAAAATCTTAAATTCCTGACTCCATCTTACATCTCACATGTGTATAACCCTTAATCGATTTTTTCTATCACATTAATGCAATCTATCGATGTCATAAATTCCCATTAAATCCATACATGACATATCCTCTTGTCGCCGCCAAAAAAGGTTTAGGGTTTAGGTACTTAAACAATATAATATTTTTAGCTAAAAATTCAATAGTATTTAACAAACAAAAGAAAAATGTTTTGAGTCCAATGTCCTCTAGGTTATGCTTAAACATATCCTAAAAATTTATATTGTAAACTTAGAAGTCGCTAGGTTTCAACAAATTAAATTACGTTGTTTTGAGCTTAACGACCTCTGATTTTATCAATGACACTGACTTTGGATATCTTTATAGTAATCAAGAACAGTATAAATTAGTTGAATTTTTTGTATGAATTTAAGATTTGGAATTAAGATATTTCGAGCTTAGTGCCCGCTAGGTTATGCCACCACATAATATTTGGAGACTACTGGTGGTTTAAGATACTTTGAGCTTAGCATATGGTAGCTTATGCCACAACATATTAATTTGAGATTGAATTCACTAGGGTTCAATAATTCATAGTTAAGATATTTTACATAATTTAACAAATTACAGAAAGATATTTTTAACTTAGCTGACGCTAGTTTAAACAACAACATAATAAATGGAGGTTACGGTCGATAGGATTAAACAAATTAAATTAACATATTTTGAACTAAGTACAGACTAGGTACTTCCATAATATATTATTTCGAGTAGTGGTTGCTATCATTTAACATGCTACTGAATGATATTTTGAGCTTAGTGTCCTCTAGATTATGACACAACATATTATTTGGTGCTTAGTGCTCACTAGGTTTAAATAAAATAAATAAGATATTATTAGCTTAACTGTCGGTGGGTTACACCAAAAAATAATATTTGGATCTTAATGGTCACTGGGATTTAGAAAATTTGAATCAACATAGTTTGAGCTTAGCGGCCGCTAGGTACTTCAACAATATAATATTTCGAGCTCAAAAGACAGTAGCAATTAACAAAAAAAAGAAATATATTTTGATCTTCGTGGCCACTAGGTTTTGCCACAACTTGTTATTTGGATATTTCATCACCAGGGTTTAGTAATTCATAATTAAGATATTTTACAACATCTAACAAATTATAGGAAGATATTTATAATTTTTCTGGTGTTAATCCCACAATATAATATTCTGAGCTTAGTTTTTCGATAACACCTAACTAATAGGAGAATTATATTTTGATATTAAAAAAATTTACATTATGCCACACCATAATTTTTTGGAGCTTGGTGGTCATGATTTTTTATCAAAATAAAGTAGGATATTTTGATCTGAGAAGCCACTAGGTTATACCAAGAAATAAAATTTGGAGCATAGTGATCTTAAGCATGTAAGAAAAAGCATTAAGATATTAGGATCTTAGCCGTGAATACAATATGCCAAAACATAAAACTATTTGGAATTAGAGTAAAAGTGGGTTTTTCTAAATGACATGCATAATTGCAAAAAAAAAATCCCTCACGACCAGATATTACAGTGAAACAAGAAAAGAACAATCCCATATGCAGAAAAAAAAACCAAAAAGTCCCAAACCGGGGAAAATCCAAATTACATTTTATGAATATTCATGAGAGTATTTGCTTCATCCTTAGCATCAACAATAGGGATTCCTTCAACCAACACATCCACTAACTTAATGTGTTCCAGGAAGTCTTCGTTGATTTTCATCCAGGTCATGTCTATGTGACTTTTCCATTCCTTGATATATACTGAGTGTAACATAATATTCAATGGCCTCGTGTAGATCAAGAGAGATCTTCTCTAAATGTTAATGGTGTTCTGAAGGTGCAGTGGGGGAGCCCATTTTCTCTGATAGAGGAGAAATAGGGTAAACCAAGGAGAGATCATACAACACATCTAGAATTTCCAAGTCCATGCTAACTTCCATGCAAAAAGGAGCGAGGGAAACCAAAAATGCTTCCATGATCAGGTGAGTTGATTTAGTTGTAGCCATTACAATGTCAGTGGAGGTGAGAGGAGAAGCCAAAGAAGTGTCAACAAGAGGTGGAGAGGAAGTATATTTCAGGTCTGAAAGTAGTTCAGAGACCTTAGGAGAGTGCTCCGAGGGGTCTGAAGGGTTAAGAGCCTCCAGAGAAGATGAGGGAGACACAAGAGTGAAAGAATAGGGGAGACTACCTGACCACTCTGGCTAATGATCATGATGTCCAAATCAGAGTTGAAAGGGATAAGAAGGTGGCAGCGATGGCAATGGTGATGGAAAGAAGGAGCTAGTTACGGAAGAGGAGGGGGCCATAACACTACTTTCTTGGCTTAGGGGGGAAGCGTGAGATTTATTTTTAGGAAGATTCCATTTTAAAGAGAAAATACAAAAGGCCTTGGTGTAGGAAAGGACCTTCATCTTCTCTAGCTAGTTCTAATGGGCTTCTCAAGCAATTGAAACAGAAAAACCACAAAGTTTACCTTTTGATCTTGTCAAAGATGCATAAGAAGAAAAATATGAGGTCCATAGATCAATTTGTAGTGTCACTCTAGAGTGAAGTACCTCCTCAATTACTCAGCAACCCTATCCAAAGGTTGTGGAAGAGAGTCCCTTTCATAGCTCAAGTGACACATTTTCATATTTTCACCAAGGATGCATGAACTCATCCATCTCCTCCTAAAAAAATTGTTTAAAATAAATTTTTCCCTCCACGGGGATCCCTGTCGCATCCATAATGGAATATGTTGAAATAAAAAAAATCATCTTGCCCACTTTGACTCTTCCTTTCTTCCAGGTTGCCAACACACTGCTGGTCACTCAGAAAGAGTGGTTAGACAGTCTTTCCATAAACGATGTAACACCACCATCATGTAAAATATTCCATACTACCGGGTTGTCAACCTTGACATCTTCACAAGAAGAAGGCTCAATGCGTTTGATGGTGCCACCCATAGTGAACATGCCTATTATGATAAGTGATTGTCAAAGGCCTGATATAGATGACGCTTAAATAGAGATGTCGAGAACCTTCATTCCAATATTCAACACATGTTTCTAAGATTTATAATATAAATATCTCCTAATTAGTAATAGTCATTAATTAACCCCTTCCATCACATGAACGCAATCTATGAATTCCATAAATGCCCAAAAACCCCACAAATGTTGTATCCTCTTATTGCCGCCAAAAGAGGTTATGCATCAACATAACCTAACAATTTTTATTGTAATATTAGTTAATGTTCAAGCAATCAAAACATTAATTAGTTAATGTTCTTGTAATTACTGCATTTAGTGGAGGTTGAATGTTTGAATGTTACCGATATTAGATGTATTTAGTTAATATATATTATAAAGGAAGAATATGAAAACAAAATGGAGCAAGGTGAAATAAATAACATTGCTAGACATGATTTCATACTGTATAGATTATCAGAAAAAAAATCATAAAGCAATATCTTATTAGAATTTCTTTATTGACACATCTATTTGTTACATTTAGGTTCTCTAAGGTTATTCATTCTACACATGGAAATGAAGAGGGAAAAAAAAAATGTTACAAGGAGCACAAACAACACTTGTGATGGGAATTTATTTGTGAGATTTTGTGAGGTGATTTCACAAAACACTGTTTGACTAGAATGAGACATGGACTTTGTTGTTTCAAAAAAAAATGTATCCCCACGAGTCCTCTCTATCATGGGGTTTGATTTTTTCAATGGAGAGCAACATGTTTAGTTCAGACCAAGATAAACTAAAATGTAGATACAATTACATGTACGTGGTAATAATTATATGCTTATTGGGTTTGTGTTCTCTTACATGGTACAATTACATCTACAATTACAAGTATAATTACAGGTACATGACAAGAATAATATGCTTTTTCATCTTTTAACTAACCTCATGGATGTTAAAAGTTATTCTTATATTGAAACCTTACATGACTTTAGACTGGTGTGGGTATATATATTAATTTGAATCAATATTATTTTTTTGTAGGTACAGTAGGCAGTTAGTTGTTTATATTATTTTGAGCTAAGTGGTTGCTTTCATTTAACAAGTTACTGAATGATATTTTGAACTTAGTGTCCACTAGCTTACGACACAACATAATATTTGGATCTTCGCAGTCTCTAGGTTTTGACAAAATAAAGAGAGATATTATTAGGAATTTAGTGGTCACTATGATTTAACAAATTAAATCAACCTAGTTTGAGCTTAGAGGCTGAATGTATTTGAATAATATAATATTTTGAGCTAAAGAGTCACTATCATTTAACAAGATAAATAAATACATATTGAGTTTAGTTTCCACTAGCATCTCCAGTGTTAATCTAGTGATGAAATTCTACCTGGTTGGAGGATTTAATTGATATAACAAAAAAAGGTATAGTAGTTTGGGATTGAAGTGAAATTTGTAACCTATTTTTTAAATCTCTTACTACTTGAACAAAAGTGCAACTAACGTCGTGAATGTTAAAAGTTTTTCTTATTGAAAGGATTGAAATATTTGTTAATTACTAAAAAATGCCTTTTATGTTGTACTTGTAATATGTTGTTGTTTGAATGAAAAAATATTGAACATGTTTCTAAAATAGTTAGATGTCTTTTAAACGTCCTAGATCAATTGTTTTCACAACAAAAACTTTTCTTACATACATTGATGGAGATCAATGAATATAATTCATAAGTATAACACCTGACATATAAGTTATTGGAACAAATATATTCATTGTCAAAACATATGTTGTCTTGAAAAGGATTTCTGGAATAAAAATTGGACTAAGGATTTACTCCCCAAGGTCAACAAGATGAAGTCTTCCTTACTTAACAGGAATTGAATTGTAAATATTGGAGGACATAAATTGTATTTATTTGAAAGATTTGTTACTTACTATAAAATACCTTTTATGTTGTACTTATAATATGTTGTTGTTTGAATGAAAAATATTAAACATGTTTCTAAAATAATTTGATGTCTTTTAAACATCCTAGATCAATTGTTTTCACGAAAATACTTTTCCTACATGCGTTGATGGAGATCAATGACTACAATTCTTAAGTATAACACCTGAAATATCAGTTCTTAAACCAAACATATTCATTGTCTGAGTATATGTTGTCTTGTAAAGGATTTGTAGAGGAAAAATTGGATTAAGGATTTACTCCCCAATGTCAACATGTTTTTCTAGTTAGTTGTTCTTGAAACAAGATTTTAACTCTTGAAAATGTGATAAAGGATACAATTAATAATTGGGCCATAATCAATATCCTTAAAGATACTAAAGAAATTTTTTTGAAAGAGTTTGATAAATGTAATTATTCATACCCTTAGAAAGGGTAATAAATGTGTGGATTATCTTTCCAATTTCAGGGCTAAAGGTAGTAATTTTAAAGTGTCTGAGAGGGGAGATGATATCACCAAAATTATTAATCTAATTAAGAACATTCAAGTACTAATGTGATGATGGATATTTTCCCTCGTTGGGATGTCATCCTTGTACTTACGATTAGAAAAACCCTTCACACGTGTATGATATATGGTGGGATTTGTATTAATTTTTCTCTTATGATTCATTTTGGCCATTGTTTCTTCCATTTTAAATCTCATACGAATAAAACTATGGGAGGTGGTCATTTGAGAACTGAGTCCCACGATCTAGGGTGCCCTGAAGGACAACCCCTCCTTGTTGTCGCATTCTGAAAATTGGTGGTTTAGGAATTTCATCTCAAAAATCATGGGGGTAATATCCTTATCTTGTGTTGGAGTTTGGTCAAGCATGGAAAAATGGAAACATGGTGATCTGTGGACATGGAAATAAAGGTTTTAGGAGGATTTTATAGCACAATAAACTACAATGGAGATGGAGGGATTGAATATATTCAAATACCGCACCAGACATAAGAAATAAATTGAGACCTTCTTCTATGGTAAAGAAATGGTTTACCTGCTGGTAGATGATATAGCTAGATCCTGCATCCCAGATAATTGGAATACAGTTTGCCTCCACCTTATGAGGTAAATTAGTCTTGAAGTGAATTATAGAAATATATTTACTCACCATCTTACTATGCTTAGTATGTTTAGGCATAAGATTGTTATGATCCTTCCCTTTTTCTTGTTTATGTCGCTCTTTGAATTGGTGAATGATTTTCAACAGGAAAATATTGATACCATGATACTGAAAGAGGGTTTGAAAATTGAAAGTGAGGATCACAAGGGACAACGTGCAAATCAATGGACGTGTGAAAGGAAGTGTGAAGAGATCTCAGAAGGAGCGACCATCAACCAAATGTGCATGCAAAGATCTAAAATACAAGCATAACCTCATTAAAATCCACAAACTCTCCTCAATCTCATAGATACAAAATGGTGTACATATAGGAGGTGCTGAGTAACCCCCAATTTTGAAATCGTGACAACTCGAGTGGAGAGGGGAATTTACATTCCCAAAATATAAGTGTAACTCCCTAATGATGCATATGACGTACTGACACACTGATGCGTAAGAGAATCTCATAATGAACTCCTAAATGACACATGGACCTACAATCTCACCTAAGTGAGATGACTCACCTAATGATGTGGAAAATAACACACGCCAACACCCCCCCTTCATCTTAACTTAGGATGAGGTGGAAATTCAAAAATGAGAAATGGATCCCGACACAAATCCTGATGAGGTACCCATGCACAAAATAAGTCTTAAGAAGTGAAGGAAAACCCATTGGGAAAAACATTCACCACAAGAGAAAAAAACACTCTCTAATCTAAGAAAGATGCCAAAGATGGGTCCTAGCCGTAGACTAGCCTAAAAAGGTACCCATGTACAAAAGGGCAATCTCTCGAAAAGATGAAGAAGAGGGAAGAAGAGGGAGACGAGAGGGATGTAGAAGATGCCATGAACGAATATGAACTCTGCAACTCTAAGAAGTCTCCCAGAAGAATGTTGATGATGATACTCTATGCCTCTGGACTGAAGAATATCCATCTGCACCGAACTGTGTTCCTGCCCTTAGGAAGGAAAAAAATGGAGTGTTGGAATTCCACCCACTCTGGAAGGAAACCGAAGGCAACAACATGAAGAACTCTGAGTCTCATCCACAAAAGTGTGACATAGGTCTAGCAAGTGAGTGCAAAGGGACTGAAGGTAATGTCATGAGTGCAGAACTGTCAGAGTACGGAAGGGTGAACACCTGTAGAAAGGATGCCCAACTGATGTGAAGGAAATTTAAAAAATCCCCAACAATAGAAAATGGGTCCACAAGTAAGGGTGGATCAATGAAGGTATCTAGAAAAGTTGAAGTGGTAAGAGACCCAAAAGAGGAACTCTCAAAAATGGAGATGATGAACTCCTCTGAAATACCTATAGATGGATGTAGAACTTATAGTACATCACAATTTTACTCTGTGAAAATATGACTAAGGTCAGACAAATACTCATCCCAATGATGGGGCTCCAACAAACAGAAGAGAAATTTCAGATACGTATGAGACATCCAATGATTTTAGAGGAGTGAAAGGGGCCTCACACACTAAAGGTGGAAAAGATGCGGGGTGTGATGACTGTATAAGATTAAATAAGAGACTGATCAATATCTGATGATATGGGAGGGGTGATAACAATCTCTGGAATAGTGAGAGAAGGAGGAGATAATTCCTTTATAGTACTCTTCGCATCAGAACTAGGAGCACAATCCTCATCATCAAAAGAAGAATCAAGCAAGTATGTGTCAGTGGAACTGTCATCAAATGGAGAAATAGAGGAGAAAACTGGATCAACAGTAACAAAAATGGCGGCAATATGTGAAGGGTCTCCATAGAGGGACTGAAGAATGCTCCAAAAATGGTGGGTTGGATTTGAGTCTGCCATGTGAAACCAAAAAAATCTAGAGACATGCATCATTAAGTGACCAAAGACATGGTTGAAAGTGTTAAGAAAGTCCTCCAGATGACGATGATTAGTGGGTGCAAGAACTGGCCCAAGTAAGAAGGGTGAAAGACCATTGTGATTGAAATAACGTTACATGGAAGCACGCCAAGCTGAATAGTTCTCTCTCCTAGAAAGAAGTGGCGGACATTGTAAAGTGATCCTATGATGCTCAAGTCTAGAAAGATAACACTCCTTGATGTGGAAGCAAGAAATGTAAGATGCATGAAAGCAAGACGTCAGACTCGACTGATATTGTGTCTGCGTGTAATATAAGGCCCAAAAGTACTAGTGAACCCCCTAGAATGCGACACTTTATAAAGTGGTGCATTTACAAAATTGATAATTTCATCATGTAATGTGTGAGAAATCATGCACCTTTGACTAAATAAGTGGTCAAAAATGAGCAGCGAGTCAAAATTTATAGCAAAAAAATGTTTCTCGCAGCTGATGGAAAATGTCAATAGGCCCTAAAAATGGATTAAACAAGTGCCCGAAATGGGTGCAAAGGGTGTCATGTGGGTACTCAATGGAAATGGCATCAAATTTTAGGCAGGGTTTGTTTTTCTTGTGAGGGGGGATCATCCTCCTTCCAACCCCGTACCTCGCCCTCTGTCTTCAACACACATAGAAAGGGCATAATTACAAGAAAATAAAGGCCCTAAATTATTACAATGCCATAAAATGAATGTTTTTTCCTTAAAAAAATAAAAATAGGAACACGGACCGAGTTTTTGGATGTCAAGGTCACTGTGCAGGAAATGCTTAGGATAAATGACCAAAATATGCTAGCGAGTCGGCATGAATTTTGTGTAACAGCCGCAAGGAGGGTCAAAATGTCAATTCCACGCATCGATCCAGATCAAGATGGATTGATTGGGGCCTAAAATGGTGAGATTCTAACACGGGTGAGGCCAGGGTAACAAACATTTAAACACAGTGGTGGTGATCCCCCTTCAATGAGCCAGAGGAGTGAGAGAAATTACCTGAGGATCTAGGACAAGCACAGGGGAAGCAACCTAAATTCATCTGATCCAACAACACATAACAAGGGTAGAGAAGTCAGAGGATTTGCATGGCTGAATGCACAACATGGAGCTCAAAGACCAAGGTGTCCATAAAACCATGAGCTAGAATATCCACAGAGTTGAAACGAATAGAGAGGAAGGTGTGGCGACTTGGAGCATCCAGTAATAGGAGGTAAGATCAATGTATGGCCATGGCGAGTGAGCTCAATGCTAAGGTTGGCCTATGCATAAGGTCAACCAAATGGCGACAGATGCATGAACCATTCGTAGAAGCAAGGAGGAACCAACATGAAGCATGGGAGCAAATGAATCAAAGGTCGAGCAGAATGTAGTGCAAGGGATGGTCGAGTCACACTAGGAGGGCCGAGTGGTCAAAGACCTAGATGTAAAACCCAACGAAGCAGCCATAGACACGTTTATAGAGAAGACATAATAAATTGATAGAGAATTACAAATATAACTATAAAACCACCATGAAATGTGCATGCAAGGCATACAACTCGAGTCATGGATGAACAAAGAAAAACACAGGTTGAGATTCTAGTGTAAAATAACTTCAAAGATGGAGCAACTAAATAGTGCAAGAATGACCTCCCACAGGGAAAATGATTCATAAACAAACATGAGTAGAATGTTGGCAAAAGCGAGTTGTAAACCAAAGCACGAGCCAAAAACATGCCAAAGAAAAGATGCAAGAAACCAACGTAAAGGCAGAAAAACCCATTAGCACCTGAAAATGAACCATGAACAACCCAAACGGAGGTATAAATGTCTGAATCAATGTAAAAAGCACATGAACGGAATCACTATTACGACACACATTGAAAGAGATATGAATATCACACTGAAAGGCAGGAAAACATGCACAGAAACTGCCAAAGAGTGCACAGATCCACAAGATCCACTCTGATACCATGAAAGAGGGTTTGAAACATGAAAGTGAGGATCATGAGGGACGATGTGCACATCAATGGACATGTGAAAGAAAACGTGAAGAGATCTTGGGAGGAGTGAGCATCAACTGAATGTGCATGTAAAGATTTCAAATACGTGCATAACCTCGTTATAATCCACAAACTCTCCTCAATCTCGTAGATCCAAAAGGGTGTACATATAGGAGTTTTTGAGTAACCCCCAATGCTGCAATCATGACAAATCAAGAGGAGAGGGGGAGTTACATTCCTAGAATAGAAGTGTAACTTCCTTAATGATGCATATGATGCACTGACGTGTAAGAGAATCTCATAATGAACCCTAAATGACACGTGGACCTATAATCTCACCCAAGTGACATGAATCACCTAATGATGTGGAAAATAACACACACCAATAGATACACCATGGTATAATTATTTTTCTTTTTAATAATAGTTAACCAGTGGTGGAAAATGAATTAGAGCCTAAATCCAGGGATTCATATGAAAATTTTACTCTTATGGACTGTATGAACAAATTAGGAAAAAGAAGAGTATAACACCATAGGGGAAGGGAAGTATTGGTACTGGGGATGTAGGTTCTCTGATTGATATGAAAGGGGAGTCATTTAAAGGGAAAGAGAGAGTCGAGCTGGGTTGGAATGTGGATTTTAATATAATTTCTCTTAGGGTGAGTCAGGTGGAAATGGATATGGAGGCCTTAGGCAAAGTTGGAACAGATATGCGAAATAATTTCATGTATTGCATCATTGCCTCTAAGAAAATTACATCACCCTAAAATCTATCAGGGCTGATATGGTAGAGATAAAAAGTTTGGTTTTGGATTTGTAGGGGTGTGTGGTCAAGCTTGAGTAGGGACACAAAGTTCACAGGTATAATATCCACCTTAGTAGTTATGATGAGGAAGAGTAGTTTGAAGATGACATCCCTATCATGAGTGAGAAAGATGATAAGATGAAGGGACAAGAAGATCGTCAACCGGAGGAGTAAAAACATTTGAAGACTAACTAGTCTGTCAGCTCTTGGAGATTTTGTTTGACTATTTGTGGACTATATCATTTGGTATGTTTTCCCCTCCATGTTTTGTGATTTTTCCTTGTATTGATTTGTTGGACTGTAGTTTGAGATAAGGTGTTTTAGCCCTTTTTCCTATGTTTCTTTTTTGTTCACTCTTGGTGATGCTCATGATGCATTCTATTGTAAGGTTTCTGGGTGCCTTAATCCATGTATAAAGTAGCCAATCATTATTTTCATGTATATTTTATAAACCTTGTTAATAGTAATTTTGTTAACAACATTTTAAATTAAACAAGAGAGACATGCAAGTTCATTCCTCAAGGTTGGCAGATATGCTAGTTGTATGATTGTTTTAAAAGTTTTTTTAGAATTTTTTGCATTACGTGCTTTATATTGCTAAGAATAAACAATTT
Source organism: Taxus chinensis (assembly GCA_019776745.2). NCBI lineage: Eukaryota > Viridiplantae > Streptophyta > Pinopsida > Cupressales > Taxaceae > Taxus > Taxus chinensis. The sequence continues at coordinate 740,042,432 of CM034150.1, forward strand.
CAAATTTTGCTAGAAAATACAGTGTACCAATACTTAATGTATAAATTATGCACATACAGTATGCCGATATCCACAAAATGCTAAAAAATCTAATGCCCCTATGTAATGATTTTGAATGCATAAAATATGTATATACTATAAGTACCCAATTTAAATGTTGCACATATTGTAAATACCCACGTTAAAATTCAGGTAGAATAAATATATATATTATGCATCAAACATATAATTCTTTGGAAAAACATAGAGTGACCTAGAATCATATTATGCTTGAAAATGTTGCAGTAATATAAGTGGCATTTTGAAATACATAATATGCTAGATTTTTTCAGGTGCAATAAAAAAAACCACCACGATTTTACAAGTTGAACATGCCTACCTAAAGATTAAAGTTTGCTATTAAACGGAATAGCCGAAATAAATCAGTTAAAAGATTTATCACAATAGCAATAACTAATAATAGTATTATTTTTCTTGTATTTAACACAATATAATCCATATAAAAAAATTTATGGTTAAACAATTTAGTACGAAACATAGAAAAAATTGCATTTTATAAAATTTAACTTACAAATCTAATTTTTATTACAAACAGGGATAAAGCAAAGATTAAACTTGTTGACAAAAAAGCAAAATAGTAAAAAATATATAAAGAGTGGGATGGGATTTAATTTTGAACTATTTATAATGTGATTTGTTAAATAAAGTTTATTATATTTTTATGAATAGTGTACTATTTTGGATGTGTCACTTGTCCAAGCATGCAAATACATCTTCCTTTTTGGATAAACATTAAATGTAGTGAATATTCTATTGACATTTTTTTTCTAAATCTTATATCTTATGTAAAGATTGGGATAAATGTCTTTCTTAGAATTATGATTTTTATTAAATAGAATAAATCAATGTTGTAACAAGGCCTCATATTTGTTAAGTCAGTACTAACTAGAAAATAAAGAAAAATATAAATAAGTTTTGTAGATTAAAAACTTATTCAAATAAAATATAAACATTAGAAAGTTGAAAAGTTATAGAATTTTTTAATTTTGATTGGTGGATTGAGGAGAAATTTAAAGTAAGATTTTTTGAGCCTAACGCTCACTAAGGTAACCTAATACTTCCACAATATAATATTTTGAGCTTATGGATCGCTAGAATTTCACAAGTCAAAGAATATTACTTTTAGCTTACGTCTGCTAGTTTATGCGACACCATATTAATTGGATATTAACGATTGATAGGATTTAACAAAATAAAGTAAGATATTGTCATCATAGAGTCTACTAGGTTGTGCCACAACAACATATTTCAATGTACAAAAAATATGTCAATTTTTTGTATAAGAGTGAATATGGGGGTTTTGAAAGGACCCACATCCTTTTACAAAAATTCCCTTAAGGCAAAATATGACATTGAAGTATAGAAGAGAGAAATACCTTAGGAAAAAAAAGAAGATAAAAAGTCACATAGGCACGATCCAAACAAAGCAAATTTACATTTTGTGAATAGTTTTGAGGATAGCTGTTGCTTCCATAGTAGAAACAATGGTGCTTTTGTTAAAGATAATAAGAAACATCTTAGAGTTTCCATGTTCCTCGAATTCTCCTTTCACAAATCTGCATTCGTTCTTTTGTTCTCCAAAATCTATTTTGTTCTCCTACTCTTGCATTACCATATTTTTTCACAAATAGGTCACTGTAATCCAACACTAACACATTGAATGGAAAATCATTCTTAACATGAATATCTTCTAAAATATTGTCATTGAAAATATCAATGATGTCGTAGCCATTGAATCTTTTGTTGAGTATGTGCAGCAGAGGACTATTTGTGGATAACAATAAGGCCAACAAAATAATATAAATTTTATCAAATACATCTTCTCATCAATTCATGTGCACCACCATAACCATAAATCAATTCCAATATTCAATTTTTATTGTGAAAATTGAGACACCATCCATACCATGAGGATTCTTTTTCAGGACAAAACAAAACAAGTTCTTGATAGGTGTTATGGTTTTTTAAAAATTCTACAAATTTTCCTCTCATGTTGTTATAGATTAATCTATGCATTGTTTATCTGTTAATATGTGCTCCATTCCATTCTCTTTCACTGATCTAACAAATGTTTACTATATTACGAAATTATTTATTTGATAAACAAAGCTACATTCTACAAAATATTGAATAACAAACTTGCTTCCGTTTAATCATATACGAAATCCCTACATGGATATAATCCCTAATCAGCTATGGAAAATTTTACGTGGATATAATCCCTAGTGAGCTATGAAAAAATTTACATTAACAAAATTTCATAATTTTGGAGGGGCTGAAGGTGAGAATGCATACCAATTTTTGGCATGGAGAGTAAATCAAAACGTTTCCAGAAATAGAGCAACAAAATTTTCGACGTTTGCCTTGGTAGGATTTTTCTATTGATGAAAAAGCTTATGTATTGACGAAGAGAACAAGAAGGTAAATGTTAAAAATATAAACTCAAAAATTTGTCTATTTATAGTGATATGTTACTAAAAAATCCAACCACCAATTTTATTGGCATGTGAATTTAAGAGGGCACGCTACACGATGTATGATTTTACATTGCTTTATATTAAATGGCTAATTAATGGTTGAAAACATTTACATGCTCCAAAATGAGCACATATTTTGAATGGCGCATGTACTTTTAAATGGTGAATTTTACATAGCTCGTTTTAATGGCTAATTAATGTTGAGGAAACCACAACATTAATTAGCATTTTCCCTTACAAAATGGTTATCATTAATATTGCATTTGGTATTGTAAAGAATTAATGTAAGAATTTAATATTATAATTTTTCCACTGTAAATAAAATCCCTTTATATAATTCGGGTAAAATAAAGCCCTTATATCTTGTGCTTGCACTTTGATGTGCAACTCTTGACGCTCATTTAGATGTTTTTGTTTATTGTAGCCATAAAATACATACAAAAATTTGTAATAAACAGTCACACACATGAATTGCATATTTAGCCATATATATTTATATAAAATTATTAAGATATATTAAAAATATAAAATTTATACAAAATAATTGGTATAAATAAACAATTTTTTGTATTTTTGAAGGGCAGTGTTGAAAAATTACCATTACCCAAAATTTTTTTTACAGGTGAGTATCACACTTAACTGTGAGAATCAAGACTCACACTTAGCTGTGCAAATCAGGACTACACACTTAAAAGTGTGAGTCGATATTGACACTTAGAAGTGCGAGTCGATACACACACTTAAAAGTGTGAGTCGAGAGAAGTGCGACTCGAGGCTCGCACTTTGACATGTTACCAATCGCACTTATAAGTGTGAATCACTTGCACTTATACACTACTTACAAAATTTATAAATGACAATACAATATTTTATTAAATATGTTGTATATATACTGAATATATTTTTTATATAATTGTATACAAAAATTGACGTTCACCTTTTAAACATGAGAGTCATACGTGTCATTTCTATACAATATTTGAAAGTATGTTACATCTAAAATCATGAAAAACATCTAAAAAAACATTAAATTTAACACGATTCAAGGATGTTCAACAATAGGATTTTAAACGTCAACTTTTATTGAATAAGGTATGCATGAATAGTCATATATGTATGATGATATTAATACTGATATGTAGCATAAATAAAAACAATCACTTACACACTATCTTGAAGTTAGCGATCACTTGGATTATGTAAGTTAGTGGCATCTTGGCTTATGTAAGTTTGTAACTTCTTGGCTTATGTAAGTTAACAACCGCTTGACTTATGTAACATAACAACCGCTATGATTATGTAAGTTGGTGGTTATCAGGCTTATGTGGGGGATTAAAATAATAAAAAAATACAAATCCTAAAATAACGAAACTGAAATCCAAAAATTGGGATTTATAAATTAGATTCTAATAGTAGCAAAAGTGGAATCCAATAATACCGAAATTAGAACTTGAATAATTCTAGTAATGACAATATTAGAATCCAATATTGCTACTAATGGAATCCAATAATAGTAATAATGGAATCCAGTATAGCCAAAAATGGAATCCAATATACGCAAAAATAGAGATGTATTTCTTCCAATACTTGTAATAGTGGATTCCAGATTCACTGGAATATGTCTAGATTTGGTGAAACAAGTGTTGTTTAGTTATCCAATTAAATCATGTTTGCTTGATAACAATTCAATCAACAAGGGAGAAGGAGAATGGTGTGATCATCAAGCCTAACTTTCCTAAGAAGATAAGGATCTTGGATAAGAATTTTTCTTGATAAGATTTTTATGTTATTATCATGTGTCTTATGATTGTTGTATAAGGATGTCAATAAAATAAGTTTGAGGTATGTTTGTATCTGAGTACCATTCATAAGGTTGGGTCACTATCATGGAGTCATGTTGAAAGGTCAGCTAAGTATTCCATGTAGGCTTGCAAGTAGGATTTTTTTCTCTATGGTTTTTAGATCCAAGTGTATGAATGCCTACAAGAATAAAGTAACAGTCTTGGATATGCTTACAAATCATGAATTTTTGGATGCTAAAAAAAGAGTTACATGTATTAGTAATGTGCTTAATGTTTGTTTAGCTCTTCCATACTCAATAATGTAGGAATTGAGCTATGAATTGGTTGAAACAATCTATAAAGAGAGTAAGGTTACTTCTAATATGTATTTGAGGAATTAAGGAGTAGTTTGTCTCAAGGGGAGCTAAGAAGGTTGAGGTATAACAAGGGTTTTAATGACTATTGTAGAAAGGAAGAGTTGTATAGATGATTGAGAAAGATCTTCATCATTGGTGTTTAGGGAATCAATAAGAGTTTTTGAGTAAGGTATCTAGGAGACATGGGAGAATAATAGCTCCATAATAAAGTTTAGGAAATCCTAATAAGGTTTGCAGGGTTCCAAAAACAAGGTATACTTGAAAGTTCTATTGTGTTTTGAGTAGAGTATGAAAGGTTGGAAGGATCTTAACAAGTTTTTAAGTAATGAGTAGAGAATGAGTTAACTTAAAGTATTATAGTATGAACTTATTTGGGTCTGTGATTGTCAAGGGTATGAAAATTTTGGTATTTAGGTATATAAAATAGGGTATCAAGTGAATGGAAGGTAGGTTTGGTCACAGAGTCAAAGATAGCCAACTTGAAGAAGATTTCTCAAAATAGGGTGCTTTGAGTTTGAAATAGTGATTCAAATGAATAATCAAAGATATGAAGGTTAAAGTATGTGGCATGAATCTTGTATGTGTATGTTTTAAGTCATTATTTAGGTCTATGTTACTCCAACACAATTGAAAAATTATGTATATTTTTTCTCATGACCTCATTTAGATCTAAGACATCTACAATTATTTCTTAAGGCCTAACTTGATGTGTTCAGTCTTCCATTTATATGAGTGTTTTCTTGAAGGCATGGTACTATGAAAAAGGTATATAAAAATGTGGTTTGTGTTGTATCCTTTGTATAAGGTATGAGTTTCTTTCATCTCATCAAGAAGGATTCCTTGTTACAAGGAGAAGGTGTATGAAAATGGTGTCATGAAAATATGAGTTTTCTCTACATGAATAAGGTATGTTGGCATGAAGATATTATTGAAAATATTTGTGATAAGAATTTGGGTTTGGATCTATGTTTAAGGCTCTGCTATAGGAAAGAGATGATGGGAGGAAACTGTTGGTATGAATACATTAGTAGTTTTACTTTAGAGTTTGATCAAATATGTGAAAAGGACTATAAATGAATTCATCAAGTAGGAAACTTGAATAAGATATAATTTGGATACACTGATTGACAGGGTACAAGTTATAAAAAAATAAGTTACAAATGTGTCAAAGGTCATGGATTCAGGGGATGCCTATCTGCATCGTAAAAGCGTGCTCTTGAAGTAGAGTCTGTGATCTCATGGGGATATAGTTGAACCAAGAAAATATGTATGTTTACATTTAACTTTAGCATGTAGAGTGTTGTTAATAAGTTTGAAATTCATCAGTCAAGAAAGTGTTTATACCTAAAAATGTTAGTAGTCAGTCCCTATACAAGGTCATGAAGATGCTTAGCTAGTTTGAGTTTATCCAATAGGCAAGAGATATATTTTTGAAGGCATGACAATTAAAATGGTCATGGTATGCTATTTATTGTGCCTAGTTAAGTGAGAGGGAATATGATAAACACAAGTCATATAAAAAATTAATTCCATGTCAAGACAAAGTGTTAGTGTTTGAAGAAGTATATGACTTAGGGGGGCTTAATTTTGTTGTTAGTTCATCATGAAGAAGAAACAAGGTATACTATGCTGGTTCACTTGTGCATTTGGTTTGGTTTCCTCTTGAGAAAGAGTATCATAATTTTTCTGAGTATACAGGGCTTGAAGGGAGTTAGACATGTTGACATAAGTTTGTGTGTCTTGTATTGGTGATCTAACCTTGAAGGTACAATATGAGTAATACAAAGTATGGAGGTAGAGTAACGCAATAAGGTCTACTTGGTCTAATGGTAGAACAATTTAAAATTGTTAAATAAGCTAAGATGATGATAAAGTGATACATGATAAGGTTGATGAAACATGTGTTTCTAGACACAAAATAATCACACTTTGAGTCATTATTTAGTCCCGGTCTCATACTACTATTCATATGGTTCTTAAGTGAAAAGAGTAGTAATTAACCCATGTCTTTGGCCATTTTTACATTGCTTGTTGTCATATTTTTTATCTTACGCCTATACTTGCCTAGTCTATACTCTCACACTACATTTTTCCTATTTCTTACTGGGGCGCCCAGCCAGGACTCGGGCTCCCTAGGCTCCTTGGTCCCCTCTAGGCACCCTAATCCCCTTTGTACTTTCCTCTCACTTTTTGGGAACTTTATAGCCATTTGAGATTTATATTATTTTTGGTGGTTGGTGTTTTCGGGGTTAATTATGAAATTAGAATAAGAGAACCATATAATTATAAAGCTATGTGACCATAATGAGGGACCAATAACTAAACATCTTCTATCACCATCTAGAATTACATCCATAAAAGGCATCTAAAGCTACATTTACATCCATCTAGCTCCATCACAAGGCACACAAGGATAGTTAATCTACATCACACTTCATAAAAGGGGGAGTCTATTGTTTCCACGTACACATTTACTGCATTCTACATCTAGTTATTTTCTTGGTACTTCACAAAGTGCAATTAAAACAAGAGCAACCTAGGGCATGATTGCACACACACACACCTAGAACTACATTGGGTCTGATATGTAGTGCAATGATCAGTGATGATTCCATCCATTTGGAAGATGAGGACAATTCAACCCCTTCATATGCATCTTTATTTTTTAGGGTTTTGATACTTTTTTTGGAGTTTTGCAGGTGATTATTCATTGTAGGTCTTACAATGACATTGGTGATCATATAGAGAAATTCATGCAACAAGAAGTGAACACAAAAAAACATCCAAAGACACTCCATAGGAGGTTTCCTGGCCATTTCTGCAAGCCAAGGCACTTAGATCTCAGACTATCAAGCACATGGGTGCCCCTATCCTTTTTGAGGTTCCCTAGTTTAGTCAGATAGCTCAGTATTTTCTTTCTCAAGCTTTTGTGCAATCGTTTCCTCCTCATCTTCACCTGATATAAACTGTGACATCTACAAATCACCTAAGGCTTTTCTTAACCCTTCTTGCACATTAGGGTTTCATATTTTCCAGATTATTTTTAGTGGGTGTATTTCAATATTTTATTGTAACATTTATTCAGTCATTTTACTACTCCTTTAACAATAGATTACACTAGAATATATTTCTATTTTATTTAATCAGTGTTAATGAATTCCCTTGAAGCTATATCTCTTTGTATTGGTACTAAAAAGTGCTTAGTTTTTCTTTGTTGACTTTGAGAATTGAAATCCAAGTTGCAAAATAGGTTGAGAGATGTGTATAAAGGTATGCTGACTTAATCAGGTGTGGATATTACATGTCAAGCAGTGAAATGGTAAAAAGTATGTTGCAAGAGAAGTTGGGTGATCTGTTTAGTTTTTTCATAATATTTTCGTGCCTTGAAAATAATATGTAAGATTTCTGATGCTCATTGAGGTATGTAATGGCCTTAAAAGTGTGCTCTTGATCAAAGATGTATGACAGTTCATAATGGAAATATGTGCATGAATTTTTTGATGTTTACCAGGGTTGTGAGTAAATTTAAGTCATGCTTATGCTATGAAACATGTTTTAAGAAGGATTGTGACAATTATAATATTGGTATCTGTGGCATCTTAAGGAAATATGTTTTGGAAGAGCATATTATTGAAGAGGATATTGAGTCATTATAACATCCAATGTTATAAAAATCCAGATTAAGAGATTTTGTGATTAAAAACAAACCCCTTACACACATTACATGCCTGAAATTATTTTATAATTCAACAATAATAATCCAACAAGTAATCAAGTTTACAACCCATTCGATAACATTAAAAACCATGTGTATCTGTAAAGGTCAATTAGGTCTACCTAATACCCTTTATCTTAACTCTTTTTAGTCATGCATAACTTGTATGAAATTGGTCAACCTATTCCTTTAGGTTTGTGAATTGATGCAGTGTGCTAAGTGTCTACCTAAAAATTACCTTACTGAATTTCAACCGACATCTCACATTGTTATTAAGGAACTAGGTTATCCGAACAAGGGGGGATTAAGCCCTAGGCAGACTAGGCAACTACCTAGGGCGCCAACAGTTAGGGGGCGCCTAAATCTAAAAAAAATCATTATTTTTTGTTATTATTAAAACTTAACATTACTATTATTTACCTTAATTTTATTGATGTTATCATAAAGTAGCATAAATTTTATGCATACACATAAAAAGGTTGTATATTTTTAAGCTTATACAATTTTTTTGGTATTTTTACTCTTTCTCTAATGTAGCTCTAGATAATTCAAGTGTAAATTTTTTCTTGGAAAAGGTTCGCGTATTTTTTATAATGTCATTGGTGTAGCTAGTAGAGGCAAGTATAATTGAAAGAAAGAATGATTTAATTCTTTGTTCCTAATGTTTTGAGGGAAATGTCTATTTTTTATGGAGGAATTTGTAGGCTTCCTCCAAATACCACTCTTCACAAAACCATGGGAGCCTCCTAAGAAATTTTACTACTTTGCAAATAAATGACGCTTTGTTTAGTTTTGAGTCTCATCACCTACTTGACATTGGTAAATAAGTTGAGTAATAAACCTTGTATAAAAAAATATATTTGTTGCATTTTGCGCACCTCCTGTGATTAATTCTCTCAAGCTACCAATTATTACTTTTACTTATATGAAAATTTTATAGAATATTTTTTTTTTCTTTTGTATACCAATTTCTCTAAATTAGTGATTTATTATTATCCTAATACAAATTTTTAAATAAAATAAGGTACGTAGCTTTTATTTATTTATTTGATGGAAAAAATTACTAACTAAATATGTAAGAAGGGCGTCCACTTCAGTTACTGCCTAGGGCGCTCCTAACCTTTAATTCGGCCCTGTATCCGAATGTGTATTTAACTATTACACTACTTAGGCCAAAGTATTCTATGCTATGCTATGTATGCTTATTTTCATGATTGCACACAAGTCAAATGAAACTTGTCCCATCACTGCAAATTTATCCCACAAAATTATCTAGATTCATTTTAATAGTTAAGTGTATTAAACTTATGTGCTAAATAGGCTTAAATTCTAGGTATCTCTTCTCGATTTGAGTGTATGTTGTCTGCCCCAAATTTGGACCCCTATGGGAAAGATACTGATTACTCTTGAATTACATAAAAATTAAAAAAATACCCTTCCCAAAGCCGTCCTAAGATGGTATGGTAAGAGTACATTCAAATCAAAAAGCATGACTTAGAGTCCATACCTACTTAACGCATAAGAAGTTTAGAGTTCAAGTAAGATTGTAAGTGTGAAGAAAAATAATTAATAACACATTCATTAATTTCATTCTATGTTTACAAACTCTTAGTGTCACTTTACGAATTCCTTCATTAAGTATCGTTTAAGATTAATCATCATTTAAGACTAGGTAATCATTCTAATCTTGATTAGACAATGCCTTGTTTCATCATAACATGTCTAACATGAAACATCTCTTAACAAGAGATGAATATACCTTTTAAACATTCATATGAGTTTAATTTCAGCGTTGTTCCACAATTCTTATTTTTTACTTAATAATTAGTTACTAATTTTTAGTTGTTGTACTATTATACTTTGACATCATTATGTTGCTTATCCAGTTAACATAAGAAGGTACAATTAGACATTCAAGTATTAATTGGTTGATCTATGCAATGAAATAACTATTAAATTTATCTTCTTGTGATTGAGTCTAAAAATATGCATTATTTCACAGCTCTAGTACTGCTATCCCAAAACAACATTATTACATACTTCATTATTTATGTTCATTATTTAATAATGTCATTATTAACATTTTTATAATTATGATTTAATAAATAAAATTAAATGATACCAAAAATTACAATAAGTAATAAAGTCCAATTTGTTTCCTAATCATTTTCAAGTACAACCACTGATGAAATCAGTGCACAATAATATTACATCACATAAGGATTTAATCAAATAATAAAATATGTCATGATACCATTTAGGATAACTCCCTATTTAAAAAGTACAAAAATAATTTTAGATTGATATATTTGGCCAACTGTCGTTTATAACATTGAGAAGTAAGTTTTCGCTCAAATAGGATTACATGATCTAAATTTAGAGTATACATTAAATCAATGTTTACAAATCAAATAATCAATATATCACATTATGAACATACACGTAACAATCCAACTATCTCCTCATAATAATTAATCCATCAAGAGATCTGAAAGATACAAATAATAATGTACATGGTTAGTTCTAAGAACTGACATGGATATACATCTCTCTTCCTAGATGTATTATCATGAAATAATTGAACTTATACTGATTGATTTAATGTTATTAAACTAGTATCAATTTATACGTGTCATAAAAATATCAATCAAAAAAGTCTAAAGGAACTAACAAATTCATTTTTACCATAACACCTATGCATGATAGCTATTTTATAGCTCAATATAGTACTGAAATGTAAGTACATAATTCATCATGTAAACCATTCACTTTCATTACCAAGAAAATTCTAATACATTCAATAAATATGATTCTTCAACATAATTAAATAATATTACTAATCAAGAGATCAAGATGTGATTAATCCAAACAACCAATTTAAACAACAAGCCATAATTTAATTTCATATTATATAAGAAACATTCAAGTTTTTTTTATTCATAACTTTTATTTAAAAATTTAAATGTCATCTAACACTATTTCAAATCAAACTGTGTTGTGAATAACCCATCAATAATCATCAATCCATTAATGATGTAACTATAATATGATAACCATAACTCTCTCAATGAGATAAAAAATCCATAACACTAGATCTAGGAATGAATAAATCTTTTCTTATTAGTAACCTACTAAAATTGATATATGGGAGTGAGAGATTAGGTTACATTCATAGAGGCCTTAACAATACTATCACTATCTAGTAATACCTACAAAGAGTGAACTTAAAGCATATTTATTGACAACCCATCTCAACATTAATCTCCATTACAAGTTTTACAGATTTTCATTTAGAATAGAGTCATGTTTTCATACTTAAGATCATAAATCAAGCCCACTAAAGGTGCTAAGGGTATCATTAAGTTCTCAAGTGCACATTTAAAATACATACTCAAGATAGTATTGGGATTCAATCATTCGAGCCAGAATACCAGATTGACACAGTTAACCCTGCCCTCAATCATGGTTGTGTTTAAACACAATGAATTACCAACAAGTGGTTGGGTTTGAATCGAACCCAACTATTTATTCAAGCACAATGAGTCCCAAGTCATGGTTTCATACCCAAATTCCCACCACTAAAAACATGCAGACCCAAAAATAACAAACTATCGATGTACAATATACCGATACGGGTTTGATATATGAAGATAAAGTTAAACCCAAAAGTATATTAAATACCTTCTTCCATAAAATTTTATCAATAAGATTATAAACAACGTAGGGGAATCAACCAATTACCAATTCGAGTAGAGTGACACAAATTTCAAGGTTGTAACCTAGAGCCTTCATGATCGATATTATCCATGCTCAGTAAGAAATTCACACCAACCATTCATGGTTGTGAAAAATATAACACTTATACTATACGCAACCAAAGTTTTTACTTAAATAAAAATAAACACGATGCATAATCCATCAAGTTATATAAAAAATAAACTATAAAAATAATACTTCACAGAAGTAAATTCGAGCATCCAAAATGATATGATAAACCCAGTTCAAAATTAACCAGATTTATAAGGAACTAATCACACAAGATTTCAACATTAAAACATTAAACAATAAAAATATATTCTAATATTTCATAATGAAATAACCAGACAGGGAGATGTATTTCCATGCTTTTTAAGCTCCTGTAAAAAACCCTCCAAATTTAATGCAAAATCCCTCCAAGTATCCTTCCAGAAAAACCTAAAAGAGAAATACAGAAGTACGCAAAAATATACAAGGATACCAATCCAATCTGTGGATATAAATTGATAAACCCACCATTATTACCTTTTTAGAATAGCTCAATGAATTAGCAAAATAAAATTCTTGAAGAAGACTAAGAGGGAGAGGGAAGAGCTCGCCGTTTGTGTGAAAAAAGAATAAAAATAGAAAACCAAGTTTGCATGGTAGCTTCTGGAGGAAGCTTCTCCCATTCCTCGAGATTCGCGGGGTTTGTATTGAATGAATTTAATTTTACAAGTGTCATGTAGTGGCTATTCCTATCTACCTCCCTTCACCAAATTCTAATTTCCCTCTAATACCAACTCGGAAATTTCACACGGTCAAAGAATTAAATAAAACAATAACTTTGCACGGGTCAAGATTCGACCAACTTTATTATATATTGACCATTCAAACCAAAGACCATTAGACTATAGTCAAATTAATATCAATTCATACATAACATGACCAATGGATACATGGCTGGTAGTCCTTAAAACATTATCAATTCCAACCTATATGGTTATCATAATATATTAACAATGCATTTGGTCTAAGACCATGATTTTTAATATTTTTAATAAACCATGCACAGTTACCTTTCAACAAGTTTACTGATAACTTCCCAGCCAAGGGTCATTTAACAAGCCATTTTAAACCAATAATTCCATTATGTAAATCTGTCGATTTTATCACTTATTCATCAAGAAAGAAGTATCGATTGGTCCAAGGTAATTAACCAGCTCATCAATTCAACTGGATGTTCAGGATGAATTAGTCTGGAACAACTCTATTGATGGAGATTACTCTATTAAATCTGGATATAATTCTTTCTTTGAAAATTTTCAAAGTGAGTTCAATTGGAGTAGGATTTGGATGGTTGAGCTCACACCAAAAGTCAATTTTTTCTTTTGGCTTGCTCTCATGGGCAGAATTCTCACCAATCACAACCTGATAAGAAAAGGTTTCATAATGCCAAATAGATGCCATCTCTATAAAAAATATTCTGAGGATATCAGACATCTGTTAGTTCATTGTGAATATGCCACTAAAATTTGGAGTGTTGCCTTTTCTAATTTCAATGTTTCCTGGGCTATGCTGAAGGACTTCATCCAATTTTGGAACCAATAGAATCCTCCTTCTAAATAATGTGTTGTGGGAAGACTCTGGAAACTGGTAATGCCCCATATTATTTAGAGGATATGGAAAGATAGAAATGACATCATTTTTAGAAACATTAGATAGCAGTGCAAGTTCATCTTTGTTAATATTACTAATGTTTTCAAAGAGAACATCGAAAGATTCAAACCTCCTAAGAATAAGAATTATCCTAAAAATGAAGAACATATTTTGTCCAACAAGAAGATTGGAGTTGATAATATTCAGAATAACATCTGTTCTAACATTGACAGGTCTTTGATGCATTGGAACCCTCCTGATCTCAACTGGCACAAGTTGAACTTTGATGGGACTTCCAAGGGTAATCCTGGGATTGCTGCAGGGGGAGGAGTGATTCGAGATCATAGAGGCAGTCTGATTGCTTCCTATGCTGGGAAAATGGGGATACAAACTAACCATTATGCTAAATCCTTGGCCGCTCTATGGGGGCTTAGAATTACTCAGACACATAACATTCAGAACATTATTCTGGAAGGAGACTCACTAGACATCATTAATCATCTAAATCGATCTTGGCCTCCAAGTTGGAATATCAAGGATTTCATCATGGAATCTATAAGCATTTGTCAAACCTTAAAAAATATCCGAATCAAGAACACATATCGAGAAGGAAATAAGGTTCCTAATGAATTGGCCAATTATGGCATAAATAATAATCTAATTATTTGGGATAATGGTAATCACATCCCTGAGAAGGTACAAAGCAGCATTCAAGCGGAAATTTATGGGCACTCAAGTATGGAGGAAGGATAATAATTATTTGGAGTGGCCTTTAGAGGAGATAAAATATCACCCATGTAGGAAATATCAAATAAGCTATGGCCACATTAACTTTCATCACTCCCAACATGTGTGTGGGATTCTTAATATCCGGGACAGGCAAAAAGACACATGCATTTCATACAGCAGTTTAAACAAGGGTTTCGAGGATAGGAACTGCAAGAATTTTAGAGAGGAAAACATGGGAGGATCCCCGTGCCGGATTTAACCTAGCGGTGATCTGGAATGGAAGAGCAACAAGGAGCTATGGAACCTCCTCAAGTAGGGTGGAATTACAAACTTCATTCATCGAATTCAGGGGCACGATCAGAGCATTTCGATCCAATTCGCTATGGATTGGAAGGAACAAAAATTCTAGTATGGAGGTCATAAAATACCCATTAATAAAGAAATAATTGCCAAAGCTACGGACCTGGAGATGGAAGGATTTTGTTTCTTCAGCAAGAGGATCGAAAAAAAGGCTGAAGAGAAGAAGTTTGTTGCTGATAATGAGGAAATGGTTTTTACTGCTATGGGTTTGAGGGTAAGTTCTATCCCATTACCCTTTGATGAAATCACCCGTATGATGGTTTGGTACATATCTTTAGAAGGGAGATATGTCACAGTTCCCATTAAACACCTGGTGTTTCTTAACCATTTCCACAGGAAAATCATAGTCTGCTTCCCGCATTATCTTTTGAAATCCCTCGAACACTCCATCATGGAGTTTCAGAAACATACCTATGTTACCCCCTGTATCAAGGACTTATTTTTTTGTTGCACAAGCTATGTGTTACTAAATACCCCAGTCTCTCTCCCTCCCCTAGCATTATTCTACTCTTTCCCACCACCACTACCCCCACCCTCATCCCTCCCACCACGACCCCCACCCCCTTCCCTTCCACCACGTCCAAGCCTAAAATGAGGAACCATAAGAAGACCAAATTGGACACCCATGTTTTGGGAAAAGTCCTTCGCAGTAATAAGGATTTGGAAATTGTCCAAAACCTATTGCACATCAGTCGTGTAGGCCATGAAGAGGCCTTACAAAATTATGAAAATAGTACTTCCCAAAGGCTGGAAGCCTTGGAGAATGAGATGATGAAACTAAATGAAGAAGTGTAGCATTGGGCCAAGAAAGAAAAAAGGAAAAAGGAAGATGGAAGATGATACTGATCTTGACAATAAGAAAATTGAGGACATACAAAAAGCTTAACTCCTTAGAAAATCATCTGGGGAGAGCAAAGGATCGCCATGATCACAAAATGGCAATTTTTAATGCAATCAGTGATTTCCTTAAACAACATGTTCGTAGCATCTCTGTGCTTAGTGGGATCTCGAACACTCTGTGGGGTATGGATAAGGAGGGTAGTCAAACCATAACAAAGATGGATGCTAAGGACCCCACACACATGACCACAGTGGCTATTTTTACCTTGCTACAAACTATTAAATCTAGAATTACCAGAGCTTCCAGGAAGTAAAGGAGGTCTTCATTGTAGATGTTGATCTTCATCGTTGTTGTTCTTTTGCTATATTTTGGCTGCATTGTTGCAGCGTTTGATCTATTTTTCTCTTTTGTAGTAAATTTTTGGTTACGGTTGGTTTTAACTCCTATTCTGGATGCTGATCCATTTTTTGTGGAACCTATCAATGTTTTATTTGGATTTTAGGCCCTCTATGTAAACTGGGTATAGTCCCTTCAAAACTATTTATGATTAATAAAAAAACCAGCTCATCAAGTTAAAATTAATAAAAGACGATCATGATAAATACGTTGTGATCATCCGACAAAAAAAATAGTAAATAATCTTAATCAAGTAAACTCTACTATTTTTTTGTAATAAGATACTCAAACATGTGCCTTAACGAAACCATTATTTTTACCTATTCTGATTGAAGGACCTCTCTTCTCTGTATGACCAATGATCGATAAAGTATCAAAAGAGTAAGTAATTTCAACATTCACATTATTTTATCATAACGAATAATGTATAACATCCATCAATAAATCCAAACATACTTTGCAAGTTATTACTTATAACATGAAAGTAACTACAATATCATTAACATGTATAACAAACAACAAAGTATCCAAACATGGAAATCATCAAAATTAGCAAGATAAACAACTTGGAAACCAAGAAAAAAAATATGGTATTAACATGAGGTGTCTTGCGAGTGCTTGGTGACAAGCATTGTTATGTCTTTAGATTCACAAATACGCATAAGCATGTTTATCCTTTTCATGGTAAACATGCATATGCCCAGTTGTGATAGTAGTCAGGTAAAGCTTCTCACCCCAACCCTTGTGATTAAATTCACTATAAGAACCCTATTTTGTGACAATAATGAAATGGAAATGCGGAATGTGACATACTTCCCCCCTTAATGAATCATCATCATGATGATTTTACTCACTAATAACAACATAATAAACCAAAAAATAGATTTATATTCATTCAAAAAAGGGAATTTGGAAATTTGCCATATATTTTTTAGTTTATCTGCCATCTATTTATTGGTTGTAACATCCTTATAAAACATCAGTTTTTCCATACTATCTAAAATATGACATAATTTTGTCATTTCAACAATTCAAATTTATGAAATTATATCAGGTTTAACTTAATAAATTGAAAAATATTAGTATTTATGATTGAAACAAATAAGGAATTGTTGTCTTTATCTTGTCTAGATCCTCCTAGGTTACACTTTCTTCATAATATTGATCCTATTATACCTTGCATTGTGTAATTTCTCTATTTCTCAAGTGTAATATGTGATTTTCCAGAATTTTTGATCGGTTCAACTATCACAATCACCGGATGCTAAACATGTAAAGTATTTGAATTAATCATATGTGATACATCTGAAACATACTTCTTAAGCAAGGAAATATGAAAAACATCATGCATCTTAGATAATGCGAGAGGAAATTCCAAATGATATACTACCAGACTAATGATTTTCAAAACTTCAAAAGGTCTAATATATCTTGGTGATAAATTAGCATCCTCGCCAATTATTATTGAAATATATTTGGGCTTAACCCTTAAGAATAATTTATATCCTATTAAAAATTCTATGTTTATTACTTTCATAGTTGTGTATCTTTTATGCCTATCAGAAAATTATTTTAATCGCTCACAACTGAGATTCACTTGCTTTTCTATTTCTGATAACATTTCAGGGCCCACTAATAATCTATCTTCCGTAATATCCCAAATGGTAGGTGTTCTACACCTTCTTCCATACAGTGCTTCAAAAATATCCATTTTCAATGATGTATGGTAAGTGTTATTGTCCGCAAACTCAACTAATGGCAGGTATTATTCCCATTTGTACTTTTGATCCATACATTACATCCTGAGCATATCTTCAATAACTTGGTTGACCTGTTCAGTTTGACAATTTGTTGTCGAATGGTATGTTGAACTGAAATTAAGCTTCATCCCCAAGGCATATTTCAAATTCTTCTAGAATCTAGATGTCATATGTGGATTCCTATTCAAAATTATTAACTCTAAAACTTCATGTAATCTAAAAATATCATGAACGAATCATCTTGCGAGCATGAGAGAATCATCTTTCAGATTTATAGGTATAAAATGAGCTACTTTCATTAACTTGTCAACAACTACAAGTATCACGTCATGTTTATTTTTCAACATAGGAAGTCCCTTTACAAAATCCATGCTAATAACTTACCATTTATAATGCAGAATGTTGTGTGGATACAAAAATCTGACAAGGTGTAGGTTCTCAAATTTTACATGTTAACATTCCAAACACTGAGAAACATAGTTTATCACGTCCTTTTTCATTCCTTTCCAAAAATATTGATATTTTATATCAGTAAGAATTTTTTTTACTCTAGGATGCCCATATTATGGTGAGTCATGAAATTATTTCACAACCTTGAACCTTAAGTCATTTTCTAAAGGTATATAGACTCTACCTTCGTATTTGAAGATTCCCTCATTGTCAAATTTGAATATTTCATACATTTTGAATTAGGATCTACTGTTAAAGAATCCTTAACATGATGATAATAAGAATCACCCTTCGTTTATTTATTTACCTCATCCTTGAATTGGGTTTTAATGGTAACAATCGTGGAAACATGATTCTAATGACTTAGTGCATATGCCACTCTATTCTACTTACCTTTTATGTAGCTTATATAAAAAACAATAATGTGATAATAATTCAAGCCATCTTTGTCGGATTTCATTTAAGTTGGGATGCATGAAGATATACTTCAGTCTGAAGTGGTTTGTTTTTAGTTCAAAAGTCTTTCCCAAAAACTAATGTCTTCAAATTTGGAGCGCGTGTACTATGAAAATAATCTCTAGATCATGGGGATCATATTTCATCTAAATTTTCTACTCTCGTATGCTATCACATGGTTATTTTCGAGAATAATTCCACCAAAAAATTCATTAAAGGAATTTGTTACCATGATGAAGATTTTTTTGGGTTTCGAAACACCCTCAAAATTCCCCTCTTTGTGAAAGATATAATTTAAAAATTTTGAGTTGGTTCCTTTAAGAAATGTCTGAACAAAGTAAGAGGTTTGTAAAGATTAAAAAATCATGTTTTGAAGTCTTTTTAATGTTATGCAGGTGAACCAGATTTTTTTGTCTCTCATGTCCCGAGTGCTGGTGCTCATTTACAATCTCACACTTTTCATTTAAAATTTGTAGTCTGCATGGTTTGATGTACTTTTCGTCTCCCTGTATGGATGTTTGAAAATATTTACCTTCATTTAGGTGTTGTTGTCAATACTTTTCTATGGTCATGGATCACGTTGAGCCTAGTATTGTTTGTAGTTTCTCTATCCATAAGGAAAAAATTTGAAATTTTGGCATGAATGATGGGGTTTCCCTGTATTTTTATTTTTCCACAGTCACATCTTCCCTGTCAAATTTTTTCCCGATGTTCATGAATATGTACTCATCTCTAATTGGATGCAACATGGTGGGTTTATTTGGTGAACTTGTCACTTTTTTTTATATTTGAAAAATGTCAAGTTAGTCCCATGGCCCAATGAATTCTAATTGGATATTCAAAATTACCAAGTGGCATGAGTAAATTCTTACTTTAGCCCAAGAGGTGTACACATGGTGAAAATCAAGTGGTTGTGGGAAGGCGGGCCCTTTTTGTGTTTTGAAACATTATGGAAAAAGAAGTAAAATTATAAAAGTGAGCCACGACTATACCATTGAAAAGTCAAAAGCGGGTAGGTGGTTTTCCGTGGCACTTTGGATATTTTTGGTTTTTTTTTTAAAAAGGAATAAAAGTGTAAAAGTGAGCCATAACTCCACTTGGGTCTTAAGCCCGCATTGAAAAGTCAAAAGTAGGAGGTGGATCGTTGGGGCACTTTGGAAATTTTAGCTTTGTTCGTAAAAGAATTAAAATTGTAAAAGTGAAGTGCAACCCCGTTGGCACCCAGGTAAAGCCACGTGTTGATCCTGCATTGAAAATTCAAAAGCAGGGAGGTGGATTTTCAGGTTACTTTGGATATTTTTTGTTTTGTTTTGAAAAAGGAATAAAAGTGTAAAAGTGAGCCATAAATCCACTAGGGTTTTGAGCCAGCATTGAAAATTCAAAATTGGGGAGGTGGATCATTAGGGCACTTTGGAAATTTTAGCTTTATTTGTAAAAGAAGTAAAATTATAAAAGTGATCTGTGACCCCGTTGACACCCAAAAAATCCATGTGTTGAGCCCGCATACCAAGTAGATGCAGGCCAATATGTCTAAAAATGCACAATCTCTATAAAAAACAAAAAATACAAAAGATCCCCCCAGGCCCGTTTTAGCTAAAATATCTTCCTTGTGGACGACTCATTTTTGAAGTTACAAAAATAGGATTAATGGCTGCAATACAATGCATCTGGTTCTTTTGTTTTTAATCTTATGATTAAAATAAGTTTAACCGAATGTAACCATTTCTTGTAAGCTATTTATTGGGCTCTCCATGCCATTGTTAAGGGTTGGATCCTGATACTCTTGAAATGTTATAGATTTGAAAGAAATCAATATAGATATTTTCCCTCGCCTCTTATTTCTATCTACTATTCCTTCTTTCCTTGCCTGAAATTTATGAATCATCTATCTTTTCATGCTAAGAAAATTTGTGTTCTTATGTTATGATTTCTTGACCTTTGTGTCTGTGGAATTATATCTGATATTGTCATGTGAATGATTCTATTTTGTGTTCTTTTGATAAGTACATCTAAGGTTATATTCTTTATCTATATTACCTGAAAGTACTATTGTGTTCTTCCTCTTTCAGTTTCCTTGTTCTTCTATTTCTATGTATTGATAATATTTATTGGCATAAAACATTTCAAAGTATCAGGAGTCCTCATGAAAGTTCTACATTTGTATATAAGCCTTGCTACTCGCTTTCAATCAGGGAACCTCTCCCATAAAGAGGAGGGACTTTTCGTCCCCTGACTGTTGATTGTTAAAGTACTATTTTAAGAACCAATAGTTTTTGGTGACTCCGCTGGGTATTTTGTTTCAAAGTATCCCTTTCTAAAAAACAACTTCAAGATCATTTTATGGTCTGGACGACTCTGCGATGGTATACACGTGGGAAGAAATCTCTCGGGGTAGAAGATTCCCATTTTCAACTTGTAGAGCAACAAAACTTATCTCTTCTTCCAGCAAGAAGGAACAGAAGAACTCATTCTACGAGCACACCTCTTGTTAAAGATAATAATTCTAGGAATAACATTCCTCAATAACAAATCAGTCCTAACCTCCGTGCTCTAGTGCTTGTTGGAGTTACAGTTCCTCTACAATCAATCTTCCCAAGGATGGCTGCACCTTTGCCTTGGGGACAACAGGTTGGGCCTCTTGCTCTTCCTCAGCCATTGCATGAGTTACCTAGGGGTATTAGGAAAGGTTTTCCTAAATTCCAAGGTGATGAGAAAGTGCACCTTGATGAACACATTAAATCCTTCATTGTGGCATGTGGGATTCTTGGGGTTGAACATGAAGACGTTTCTGTCAGGATCTTTATGGAAAAATTGCAAGATAATGCTACTGATTGGTTCTATCATCTTCATGTTGGGTCGATTACTGATTGGACCACCATGAAAACTCAGTTTGAGAAATGTTTCAAACCTGCTAAAGATGTGCATGCTCTCTTGGCTCAAATTTCTCATATCAAAAAAGGAACCATATGAACCCATGAGGGAGTTTGTGGCTAAATTCAACAAGTTGATTCATAAAATTCCACAGAACACCCATCCTGTAGATCAAATCCAAAAATTCTTTTTCCTCAATGCTCAGTTTCCTGAAGTAAGTTATGCACTAAGGAGGGCTAATCTTCTAACTCTAGATGTTGATCAGCGATTGACTATCAATGTTGAAGATGATATAATCATGTCTGGAAAATTGAAAAGAGAATCCTTCAAATCTAAAATTCCTCTTCCTCTTCCTCTCCTGGAGCCAATTCAGATTAGTTAGTGCAGAAGTTGGAAAATGATCTCATTTCCATAAAAAATCAATTGGCTCAACATGCTCCTTACCAAGATATTCCAAGAAACAATTTTCAGCCTCAGAACCAGTTACCTTCTTCTCAGACTAGATTGGCTATTGAATTCCCACCCATCAAGGTTCCAGTCAATGCAACTTGTGAAGTTCAAGAACCTGATGATGAGGAGAGAAAATGAAGACTATGAGGAACCATAAGAAGAGGTTGATGAAGAACAGGATGAGCTTAGCGAGTCTCAAGTTCATTTCCTCACCACTGAAGGTATGGATGATGAAGATGAATATGATGATGTAGTGGTAGATATGAATAGTGATTCATATGTTCTTATGACTTGGGAGAAAATGAACAGGAAAGAAAAAGTGGTACATCCTTCTAAAAAATCCATAAATAATATCCTATAACTATTCCAGTAGTTGCGAGAAGAGGAGCTCCTATTCCCACTGCCTCCACACAAAAGGTGAGTAATGTTAATCCTCCTCCTTCTAATTCTTGATTCCAAAACTTCTTTTCCTTCAACTCCAAAACCTGACAAGCCCAAAGTTCCTAGTAATGATGTCCTCATCCACATCTAGATCTTTTGATATCATTGATCACATCAAGAAGACAAAAATCCAAATCTCAGAGGTAAAATTTTACCAGACTCATCCAAATGCTTTTGGTAAAATGGTAAACTTCGTCAATTCCAAATCCAAAACTTCATCCAATATTTCTAAAGGTATTTTACCCACTCCCTCCTCACTCTCAACCAATTCTTGTGGCTTTAGTCACTTCACCTAATGAGAAAATTAAACCATTCTATGTAACGCTTCTCATAGCTGGCCATAAACTCGGTAATTGTGTTATAGACTCAGGAGCATCAGACAATGTAATGCCTACAAAATTAGCTCATGCTTTGGGCCTGACTCTAACACGTACTTTTGGTTCATGCTATTCCATGGAGAGTAGGGAAGTACCTTTGGTTGGAAGAATTAAAGATGCACAAGTATCCTTCACTGCTTTTCCAGAGAAAAGGGTCAAAGCCACTATTTTAGTAGCTGATATTCCTCCCTCGATATGGTATGTTGCTGAGTAGAAATTTATCTGAGGAAGTAGGAGGTGAAATCCAAATGGACTGGTCGCATGCTCTCATCCCGGTCAATGGAAAAATGAAAAATTTGTTACCAGAGAGACAGACTGAGTATATTGTGCAAAATACTGATGATCCAAAAAGCACAAATACTTTATGAATATATAGGGCATGGTAACTATATTATTATGTCAGAGGATGAGGAAAAACTTCCTAAGGGAGTGATTCATGATACCAATGGCATTTGGACTTTGGAGTTTGATGGAAGCTGTTCTTCCACTAGTTCTGGAGCTGGCGTGGTGTTAATCTCTCCTAGAAGAGAAGATTCATCCATTTTCATTTAAGATTTATTTTGAAAATACAAATAATAAAACAGAATATGAGGCTCTCATCCTTGGATTGAATGTGGAAAAACAAATGGGAGTGAAGAATATTTGTGCTCGTGGTGATGCGGAGTTGATTGTGAAATAGGTCAGGGACCTTTTCTCAAGTCAATAATAGGAGATTGAAATATTATAGAAGTCTTGGCTGGGATTCTATCGAATTCCTTGATGCTTTCTCCATTGAAGTTGTGCCAAGAGAAAAGAATACTAGATTTGATTCTCTTGCTGAATCTCACAGATCTTTGTTGATTCCTCACCCAGATTTCTCTCAAGAGAAATTTACCATTGAAATGATTCATAGGCCTAGTGTACCAGATAATGCAAGCAACTGGAAAGTTTTCAATGATGATCAACACTTTCTCTCTTTCTTGGAGCTTAAAGATAACTTCGATCAATTATATTTTGAAGGAAGTGAGACTCTTCCTAGAGAGTATGTACTCTCTAATGAAGAAGATATCAAGGAAGAAATTGATCAGGATGGTTGTATTAAGTTGAAAGGTAACAAGATACCTAAAGGATTAGTGAGTCTAGAAGATCTATTTGATAAACATGATAGGTATATCAGATCCAAAGCTTCTCAAGGGGCTCGACAATCTGCTGAATTTGAAAAGGTTAATATCGGAAGTCATGATGAACCCAAGATGGTGAATATTGGAAAAATGATACACTCAAGAAGAAAAGAAGAAAGATCAGTAAACCTATTAAAAAAGTATGATCACATTCTTGTCCTATTCATATGATGATCTCAAGGATTTTCAACCAAAGGAGATGCAACACTATATCCCTCTGAGACCTGGGATCAAACCTTTAAGTAGAAGCAAAGGCAATACAATCCCAAGATTTTTTATACCATTTTCCAAGAGATCTAGAAGTTACTGAAAGAAAATATTATTTTCCCTATACATCATTCAACATGGATTGCCAACATTGTGCCTGTGAGAAAAAAGAATGGTGAGATTCACATCTATGTAGATTTTAGGAATTTAAATCAGGGCTCTCTAAAATAAAACTATCCTCTCCCCATGATGGATCAATTTTTGCAAGCTGTCATAGGCTCTAAGATGTTTTCTATGCTAGATGGATTCTATGGATACAATCAGGTGGAAGTCAGTACCCCAGATCAGCACAAAACTACTTTTACTACTCCTTGGGGCACCTTTTCCTACAAGAGAATTCCATTTGGTCTTATCAATGCTAGTGCCACTTTTCAGAGGGAAATTTACTTAGCTTTTGGCAGTCTAAAGGGAAAGTGTATTGTTGTGTACCTTGATGATTTGACTGTTTTTTCCAAAACAAGGGAAGATCACTTTCTACATCTTGAAACAATTCTTCAAAAATGTAGAGAACATGGACTGTCTCTTAATCCTAAGAAGTATGTATTTTGTTTTACCGAAGGTAAGTTTCTAGGGCATATTTTCTCCAAAGAAGGAATCAAGATAGATCCAGAAAGAGTTCAAGAAATCCAGCAGATTCCTCTTCCCACAAGCAAAAAGGGTGTTCACTCTTTCTTTGGCAAGATAAATTTGTCGAGGAGATTCATTCCAGATTTTGCAAAAATGGCTATAAGTATTGTTCACATAATGAAAGGAAATCAAAAATTTAGTTGGAATTCCGAAGGTGAAGAAGAATTTGAAGGTATCAAGAAATCTATTACTAAAAATCCCATCTTAGCATGCCCTGATTTCAGCAAGGATTTTATTATCTATTTCTATGCTACAGAGAGTACCTTGGCTACTATACTAACTAAAAAAAACTCTGAGAATCATGAACTTCTAATTGCCTTCATGAGCTATGTCTTGAAAGCCCATAAATTGAAGTATACTTCTATGAAGAAACATTCTTTTGCAGTGGTCAAAGTTGTCAAGAAGTTTCATTTTTATATTCTTAATTCTCACACTGTTGTGCTCATACCTGATACAACCATCAAGTCTATTCTTACGTAGTAAGATTTTGGAACTAAGAGGGGAAATTGGGTCGTAAAGGTTCATGAATATGACCTTGATATCAATACAACTAAGCTAGTCCGGGGTAAAGGCTTATCTGAGCTTATTGTTGAAAGAGATGATGAATAATTGTCCACAGAAGCAGCTGATATTATTGTTGTCCTCTTCCTCAGTTTAATAGATGAGTGGTATGCTGATATTGCACATTTTCTTAGTTATGGAGAATGTCCATCCCACTTGAGTGCCAAATAAAATAGAGCTATTAAGCTAAGGTCTGCACAGTATGTATTGTGGGAAAATGCTTTATTCAAGTGAGGCATAGATGGAAGATTCCTGAAATGTGTGGACAAAGAGCAACAAAATAAGTTATTTTCAGCCTTTCATGATCAATCTTGTGGAGGAAATTTCTCTTCTGATGTCACTGCCCACAAAATCCTTTGTGTAGGGTAATATTGGCCTACATTGTTTCGAGATGCATCAAAATGGGTGGGCAAGTGTGAATCCTGTCAGACTTTTATTGGGATACCTAAATTGGCTACTTTACCACTCAAAACAATAATAATTGATGAACCTTTTCAACAGTGGGGATTGGATTTTGTTGGAAATGTTAACCCACCTTCTAGTGCTGGGCATACTCACGTGCTAACTGCTACAAATTACTTAATAAAGTGGGTAGAGGCTAATCCAGTCAAAAGCACTACTTCTGAGGTGGTGTGTAATTTCATCAAATAGAACATCTTGATAAGGTTTTGGGTACCAAACAAAATTGTGACTGATAATACTTCTAGTTTTTCTTCTTCCAAGATAATGGATTTATGCTATGGTTATGGAATCTCCCTTGCTCATTCTTTAGACTATTACCCCCAAGGAAATGGAAAATTAGAATCAATAAATAAGAATTTGGTAACCATCGTTTGAAAGCTTGTCAATGAATCTCAAAGGAATTGGCACAAGAAACTCTATGATGCTCTCTATGGGCAGATAGAATTATACCCAAAAGAGAAATTGCGATGTCTCCATTTCAAGTGGTGTATGGTGTTGAAGCTCAGCTGTCAGTAACAATGGAATTACCAGCCTTGCACTTAATGAAGGCTATTGAGGATGTAAGGTTCACCAATTCCTTAGACAACAGGATCATGTATCTCCAGAAGTTGGATGAAGACAAGATGCAAGCTTTTGATAGAATCTCAACTCATCAACTGAAGGTGAAATATTTGTTTGAAAAGAAGCATAGACACATATATTTTCAAGTGGGATACATTGTTTTGATGTGGGACAAAAGGCATGAACCTCGTGGGAGCCATGGTAATTTGATTCTCTTTTGCTTGGTCCTTTCAAAATAAGACACTTTGCTGGAGAAAATTCTTTCTACTTGGATTATATGGATGGATCTCCTCTCCCACTTCTCTTATAGTGGGAATTATTTGAAGTTGTTCAAGTCCTAGGTGATTAGGCAGTCCTTATGTATATTGTGTATAGTATTTTTTTTGGTCTTTCCTTTTTGGTTTGTTCCCTTCAATGTGTGTTGTCTTCTATATTTCTTTTCCTTTGACTCTATTTTCCCAATGGATAAGGCACTGGTCTACTTTCCCAGAGTTTTTATTTAGTTCTTGATCTTGCCTCATTCCTTTATCCAAGTCAAGTCATCCCCAGAAAGAGCTAGTTGTTGTCACCCTCAAAATTCCCCTCTTTGTGAAAGACAACATTTGTAAAATTGTGAGCTGGTGCCTTTAAGAATTGTTCAAAAACAATGTAAGAAGTTTGGAAAGATAGAAAAAAATTCATGCTTTGAAGTCCTTTTAGTGTTGTTACCGATGAATCAGGTATTTTTGTTCCACATGCCCCAAGTGTTGGTGCTCATTCACAATCTTTCCCTGTTGGTTTAAAAAAAAATCAGTCTTTTTGGTTTGATGTAATTCCCTGTCTCCCTGTATTGGATGCGCAAAAATTGTCAATCCTGTTATATGGTCGTGGATCACATTGAGCCAGGTATTGTTTACAGTTTCTCTATCCATAAGGAACAATTTGTAATTTGGGCATGAATGGTGGGGTTTTTGTTTCATTTTATCTTTCCACAGTCATTTCTTCTTTTTCAAACATTTTGTCACAACATCTGCGGATACGTGGTCATCTCTAATTGGATGCGGCTTGGTAGGTTTATTTGGTGAATTTGTCACTTTTTGTTATATTTGCAAAATTTCAAGCTTGTTCCCATTGCCCGATGAATTCTAATTGGATATTCCAAATTATCAAGCGGCATAAGTAAATTATTACTTTACCCCCAGGAAGTGTACACTTGCCATAAAATCAATTGGTAGTGGGAAGGCGGACCCCTTTTGTGTTTTGAGACATTATGGCGAAAAAGTGGTTACAGAAAGGCAGGCTCTTTCTGTGTTTTGAGACATTATGGAAAAAGGAGTAAAATTGTAATAGTGGGAGCCGCGACTCCACTGGGGACCAGATAAAGCCACGTGTTGAGTCTGCATTGAAAATTCAAAATCGGGGAGGTGGGTCATCGTGGCAATTTGGAAATTTTAGCTTTGTTTTGAAAAGAAGTAAAATTATAAAAGTGATTCATAACTGCATTGACGCCTAGGTAGAGCCATGTGTTGAGCCTGCATCAAAAGCGGGATGGGCGGGACAAAGTGTCTAAAAATGCACAATCTCTATAAGAATCACAAAATATAAAATATACTCCCAGGCCCGCTTCAGCTAAAAATATATTCCATGTGGATGGACTCATTTTTGAAGTTGCAAAAAACAAGGTTAACGGTTATGATACAATGCATCTATTCCTACCATTTTTAATCTTTTGATTAAAATAAGTTAAACCGAATGTAACCATTTTTGTAAGCTATTTATTGGGATCTCCATGCCCATTGCTAAGAGCTGAATCCTGATACTCTTGAAATGTAATAGATTTGAAAGAAAATCAATACCGAGATTTTCCCTTGCCTCATTTAAAAATATCTTCCACGTGGACTACTCATTTTCAAATTTGTAAAAATCAGGGGTTAACGGTTGTGATAAAAATGCATCTATTCCTGTCGTTTTTAATCTTTTGATTAAAATAATTTGAACCGAATGTAACCGGTTTTGTAAGCTATTTATTGGGCTCTCCACCATTATTAAGGGCTAGATCCTAATACTCTTGAAATGTAATATATTTGAAAGCAATCAATACAGATATTTTACCTCGCCTCTTATTTCTATCTATTATTCCTTCTTTCCTTTCCTGAAATTTATGAATCATCTATCTTTTCATGCTAAGAAACTTTGTGTTCTTATGATATGATTTATGGAACTTTGTGTATGTGGAATTAAATATGATATTTTCCCGTGAATGATTCTATTCTATGTTTTCTTTTGATAAGTACATGTAAGGTTATATTTTGTTATCTATATTACCTAAAAGTACTGTATGTGTTCTTCCCTTTCAGGTTCCTTGTTCTTCTATTTCTATGTATTGATAATATTTATTGGCATAAAACATTTCAAAGTATCAGGAGTCCTCATGAAAGTTACATACGTTTGTATATAAGCCTTGCTACTTCGCTTTCAATAATGTAACCTATCCCATAAAGAGGAGGGACTTGCTATCCCTGATTGTTGATTGTTAAAGTACTATTTTAAGAACCAACAATTAATAAGTCTAGAAAAATATTGTACGAATTTTCTATAGTAACTAACCAGCCCCATGAAGCTTCCAACTTCATAGACATTATTTTGTGTTGGCCATTATGTTATTTCTTTCATATTTGATGCATCTACATATATTTCCTTCTTTATTTATGATGTGTCTAAGGTATTGTACCTCATTTTGATAAAAAGAAGAATTAGAGATTTTTACATAACAATTTACTTTTTCTAAGTATGTATTTCACTATTCTTAAGTGCTCATTATGCTCATTAATGTTTTTAGAGTAGATCAAAATTTCATCCAATAAAATCAACAAAAAAATTGTCTAAGTATTCCTGGAATATGTTGTTCAATAAATTCATGAATGCAACAAGTGCATTCCGTGAGTCCAAATGGTAAAATCGTGAAATCATAATGGCCATACCTTGTCCTAAAGCTTGTTTTATGTATTTCTCCATCCTTTATTCTTAGTTGATGGTACCTTGATCTTAGATAAATATTTGAATAAAATGATGCATCATGCATCTAATCAAAAATATCATCCATCCTTGGAAAATGATATACCTATTCTTTAATGTGGCTTTGTTAAGCATACAATAGTAAATGCATAACTTTAGTGTTCCATTTTTATTTTTGAAAAAAATTACCAGTGCCCCCAAGGAGACACACTTAATTTAATTATTTCTTTAGAAAAAAAATTCATTCAGCTGTACCTTGAATTCTACAAGTTTGGTTGTTTTCATGCAGTAAAGAGGTTTTGAACTAGGTTTTGTTCCCGATTTGGTGTCTATTGTGAAGTCAAATTCACGTTTTTGAGGAAGTCCACATAACTCCTTCATACAGACATCGTTTGTACTCTTTTAACAATAGATAATCAACCAAATAAGTGTTACCTTCTTCGCTGAAATTAGAATTTTACACTACATTAAAGCATGCAACCTTTGTTTTTGGCCTTTTAAAGTTGTATAACAAAGATTTTCCTCAATATTATGTCTCTTTGTATGCCCTAAATGACTGTTGTTTTTTACAGGTCGTCCAAACACTTAATTTGTTTTTCATAACAATCAACAATTTTTTTTATGTTGTGAAAACCAATTTACACCTATGATGACATCATATGAACCTAAAAGATCTACGAATAGGTCTATTTCATTTGTAAAACTGGGCAGCTCCAATGTTGCGAGAAAAAGGCATTTGTTCACAGTGTGAAAAACATTGTTCCCGTATTACACAATCCATTATTTCTTCATATAACCATATTTTTTTTCAAATAACTTATTGGAAATAAATAATTCAATAGCTCCATTATCAAAAATGATAGTTACAGGTAATCCATACAACTTACCGATACTTCGACAAGTGTGGTTCACTTTTTCAGCTTGCCTATTTTCCACTGTAGCATGAATCCTATGCTTCTAGGTTATTATCTTTATTTTGTTGAGAATAGTTATTCACATATTTATTACCACAACACTTGAGGCATCCTCCTACAGAAACTTTCCTTGGTGTTTTTTTCTCATTTGCTTCTATACTTTTTTTTTCATTTTTTCTTGTAGTTTATAACAAGTTTTGTTGTGTTTTTTCTTTCCATTTTTACTTTTATTGCCCCACCTTATTCACCAAATTTTTATTTGGTGCCAAGGGTGATGGTGAGATGAAGTTTTTCTTTCTTTACTCATCATGATAAGTAGATATAGCTTGCAGATTCTTCTCATGTCGGATGGATTTTTCAAAAAACTGCCTCCATACTTGAAGGCCCATGCACATCCACTTTTCCCGCATATAACATGGGGTTAGGCTAATGCAAAACTTTATTATTCTGAATTTTTCATCAGCTTGGTACCAAGTGAACATATTTTAACAACTTACTAAACATTTCTTAGTACTCTGTTACAATTAGTTTACTCTGTGTTAATGTATAAAATTCAGACATCTTCTGTTTAGTAATAAAGTTGCAGCAATCAGTATTTCCTAAAGTAAAACTTGAAATGATCCTAGGTGATGTTGGTTGCATCAACCCCCAGTTATTCCTTTTAGATGTCCCATCATGATGAACTCTCATTTGAGATATAATACGCACAACCCAAAACTGCCAACATTTTCACAAAAAACGTATCTAGTGAAAAAATATTTATCCAATCTTACTGAGCGAATTCTCATCTCCATCCTCTAGCATTGTCCCATAAATTTTTAGGGGGAATAATTTGATTAATATCACTTGATATTTCTACTTTCAAACATTCTCTTTTATTTTCAAGTTGGTTCTGGTTTGCAACGGTTGGATTTGCAACATTAAAATTATTGTTTCTAGTATTTGCATTATTTTTTACAACATGTGCATTGTTATTTGCAGCATGTGCATCGTTATTTGCAACATTCAGATCCACTAAATTTTCATTATTATTTTCAGCGTTATTATTTGTTTCACCCTCAGGCTACTCATTTTCCTCATTTTTAATGTCTTCATCCTTAATCGATATACGTTATCCTGGAACAACAATTTGATTATGAGTTTATTTCATGACAATAATATATCATCTAGTTTTTAGGGACATGGAATCCTCAGCCCCATTTTGTGTGATTGTTTGCAATATTTTCTCTTATCCTAACCATATTTGTATGTTAGAAAATAAATAAGTTTAGTGTTAGTGTAAGGACCCATTATTTCAGAGAGTTGTTTTAACCTATAACTCTGATACCAATATGTAACACCCAATGTTATACAACTCCTGATTAAGGGATTTTTTACAAAAAAAAAAACCCTTAACCCCACTACATGCATTCAATGATTTTTTAATTCAATAATATTAATCCAACAAGTAATCAAGTTTACAACTCATCCAATAACATTAAAAAACCATGTGCAGTTGTAAAGGTTAATTATATCTACCCAATCCCATTTATCTTCCCTCTTTCAAGTGTGCGTAACTTATATGCAATCGGTCAAAACTATTCATTTATGTTTGTGAACTAATGTAGTTCCTAAGTGTCTACATGAAAATCAACTTACAGTATTTCAACTAGCATCTCACATTGTTATTAAAGAACAAGGTGATCTGAAAATGTATTCCATCTATTACACTACTTAGGCCAAAGTTTTCCAAGATATGCTTTGCATGCTTAGTTTCGTGACTTCACACAAGTAAAATGAAAATTGTCTCATCACCACAAAACTATCCCACACAGTTATGTGGATTCATCTTAATAGTTAAGTTATTTAAACATATGTGCTAAAGAGGCTTAAATTCTAGGGTCTCTTCTTCTCGATTTGAGTGTATGTTGCATGTCCCAAACTAGGAACCACATGGGAAATATAATGATTACTCTTGATTTATATCAAAAGTAATAACTACCCTTCCCGTATCCATCCTAAGATGGTATGGTCATAGTACATTCAAATTGAAAGGAGGGAATTAGAGTCCATGCCTACTTAACACGTAAGACATTTTTAAGTTAAGTATACAGTTAAGAGTTGAAGTAATTTTTTAAGGTTGACATTAAATCATTAATTAACACATTAATTAATGTCTGTATATGTCTCCAAAATCTTTCTGTCGTTATATGTGTCAATTTACAACTTCTGTTATTATGTATCATTTAATATTAATCATCATTTAAGACTAGGTAAGCATTCTAATCTTGGTTAGACAATGTTTGTTTCATCATAACATGTCTAAAACCCACCATTTCATTAAATTTGGGCTAATTTTAGTCCAATAATTTTTTCAAAAATTTCATTATCGGTTTCTTCACATCTAAATTTTGGTATTTAAAAAATGTTGTTATTGGTTTTCCAAAATGCTATTATTGGTTTTCAACATTTGAGTTATTGGTCTCCAATAATTGCATTATTGGTTTCCAATTTTTATTTAATTGAATTATGAGGTATAATGGGTCCCACTTATTCTCCCTAATAATTTTATACTCACATTGGGAAAAAAAATCATAATATTTAGACTAATTTTAGTCCTATAAGTTTTTCAAGAAGTTCATTATAAGTTTCTTTACATCTAAATTTTTGTATTTAAATATTAATTTTTAGATTTCAAATATGTTATTATTGGTTTTCAACATTTGAGTTCTTGGTCTTTAATAATTGCATTATTGGTTTCTAATTTCTAGTTAATTAAATTATGAGGGAGAATGTGAGGCCACCCCATTCTCACTATTAATTTTAACTCACATTGGAAAAAATAGATAACAATTTTATTTTTCTTTATAATTTTAATTAAAAAGAATGGGAGATAAATAATATTACCTTTTCTACCCATATTAGAAGGCTTCTTAGTTTCTCCCAATTGTTTTTAAATTGCATGAGAATGAGATGCCACACATTCTACCTCTTCGTGGTTATTTTTATCTCAAATGGAAAATAAGATTCCATCTAGTTTAATAATTTAATTTTTCATAATATATTTGGTTTCCAATTGTTGGTTGATATTTGAGGGAAAATTGGAAGCCACCTATTCTCCCCTTTTAATTTTTATTTAGATTGATATAATAGGATTCCATCTAGTTCACTTAAAGATTAGTTCATTTAAATGATGATTAGGAAGCCATCTAGTTCAACTTGTGTAATTTCCATATTATTTTTTACTCATAAACAAACAAAATTGAGTGAAAAAATACTACTAAATCGATTGTTTTCCATTTTGTTAGTTGATTTCTATTTACCTTAGTGCTATCCCATAATATCTATGTCAGTACTATTATTATAAAAAACAATAAAATCAACATATACATTTAATATATTTTACAAAGAAAAAAGAAGTTCACAATTTAAGTTTCAATTATAATTAATAATCATTAAAAGTTTATTTAAAAGTTCTCAATGAGCTCCTCAAGTTTTATATAGGCCCCACATGTTTAACCCAAGTACATAGATTGGGTTTTTACAATTTTATCTTTCTCATAAGATCTGTAAAAAATCCCAACGACGTGGGATATTAAAGTAATTAGCATATTTTAAACTCTTCAAATATGTATTTCCCCTCATCAATTAATAACATCTTAGAATCAACATATCTCTCCTCGTACACATCAATAAACATCCTTTAAAATTTTCTTATACATAGGCATCAAATTTCAACTCCTAAATCTCTTAAATGTATTTGATATTATACAATGTTTTATTCCCCAAGTGAACACAAATTTTGTATCTTGTAACCAAGTAAAGTGTGCAAGAAAATAATGTAATTCTTTTCTATCTAAAAATGTAAACCACAAAAGCAAGATAAAAATGTTCTCTTGCAACCTCTAATAAATCGGGAGAGAAAATCCTTTAAAAAATATGTATATGAAGCATATTTAAAATCATGTTGTAATTTGTAAGGATTAGTTCTAGAATATCCTGGAAATCCAAGCATCAATCCTTCTACTCCCAATATCAACAATTTCCTTGCAACTGAAATCAAATGTATAATATACATTATTATAGAGATTAAATTAATGATTAATCCAATAAATAACCACATCAAAAATTTAATTCCATGCAATTTTATAGCATAAATAATAAGATGTATACTAAATTTAAAATAACTTTAAAAATTACATCCCTATTACTACAAAAATCAATAAATTCATTGTAATTGAAGTTAAAGATATGACAAACATTACTAGCATTTTAATAATTACACTAGTAAAAAAACAAAATAAAAAAACAAATTTATGTAAATACTATAAAATAAATAATAATAATTACATTATATTAACTTTGGAATGGATTTTACTTATCTTACAATACAACCTCATATCTTCAGAATGATTTCAAATTTTCTTACAATGAAACTAGCTCAAAATTTTCATTTTAATATCATTTACAATTTTTTTAACTAATGATCTTGCATCATTTACATAATTCTCAAAAGTGCTCAGGATCTACCAAACATGAGTCATTAACCACTTATCAGCTTGTATAATCCTCTGAGAAAGAAAAAACTTGGTGCAATTGAAACAATTTTCTTGAGGAATGCCTACCATTGGTAGAACTGATCAATATGGTAATGTGTAGTGCCATATGATTTATTATTTTACCATACTATATTCATAACTTTTACCTGTTCACAATTTGTATTTGTGCAAATTTCAAAACCATAATAAATAAATTTCTATTCTTACCATCCCCCATATTTCTTCAACATATTCTTCCCTAAATATTTAACATCTTGGCCACATAAACTTGACCAAAATGCTATCTCAAATTTAGTACATATGCATTTTAAAAATTGAGATAACGTTTGTCTTGGAACATAATGACATCCCTTTGGTCTAGAAAGATCTGAATATTTTAGAAGTCACTTGAAAAATTAGAACACCTTCCAAATATAGTATCAATAGAGGTTTTCTACATAGAGCTGCACAAATAAATCGTTGAATCATATACTTTAAAAACAACCAATTACAACATTTAAAAAAAATGAAAGTAACTAGATTTTTTGATACTTACATAATTACCACGCGAAGATTGTTGTATTTGGTCTTGAATTTTTGACTCTCCATCTATATTTTCATTAGGAATTGTAAATAAATGTTTCATAGAATTAATCATTTAAATTCACTAATTTTCAACAAAAAAATATTATA
This sequence comes from Taxus chinensis, assembly GCA_019776745.2. Taxonomy (NCBI): domain Eukaryota; kingdom Viridiplantae; phylum Streptophyta; class Pinopsida; order Cupressales; family Taxaceae; genus Taxus; species Taxus chinensis. Next base: position 740,078,123 of record CM034150.1, read on the forward strand.
TGAAATTTTAAAGTGAGTAATTAATTACATTTTTTTCAGCCGCAGTGCTTATTCGACACCTTGCTCAACTTCTTGATTTTCTATATTTTATAGATATTTTTACAACATTAGGTATGATTGAATATTCTACCCTCCGGAACATTTTCCAAATATTTTTGATTCAATATGCATTTACGTTTCTTAGAAACTATTGTTTATGTTGCATCCAACTCAATACCATGTGAAGATGAGTAATTAATCTAAATTTTTTTATAATATTTTTAAGTGAAATTAACAATGAAGAGGGAGAATGATAGGCCTAAAAATCTCTCTCAAAGTGAAAAAATAATTAAAGGAAGAATGGGAGGCCTCCTTGTTATCCGTAAACATGAAAATATTATGGAGAATATGAATGACCTCACATTTTCCCCCTAGAGTGAAATTGAAAAGTTAGAGGGAAAACTCTAGGCCACATGAAAAAACATTATAGGGATAATGAGAGGTATCACATACTTCCTAAATTCCTCAATGTGCAAAAACTATTATCTTATACAAAATAAAATTTAATTTAAGAGAATACATTTTGATAGTATAATTTTTTTTTCTCTTTCCAAAATAAAAAATTATAATCATAGAAAGGTACAAAAATCACCACGTGCACATGAAGCTTCAATGGTTGAGAGTTCCTTGTAAAATGTCTTCATAAATATCTCCTAGTCAACATTTTCAACAATTGATACAAGAGAACAATCACCTATTTTTACAAATGCTAGAAGTAATGTGCATCCTATATAAATGGAAATAATGTTGCTCTCCTCTTGTGTGTGATTTTTTATCAATTTTTTCCAAAAATGATCCACTTGCTCAAATAAGAATGGATGCATTGACTCAATAGTATTAATATCATTACAAGAAGGAATTTTCACTTCATCTTTATTATGCTCCCCAATCTCAATGAACCTGAATTTTTTCTTCCTCTTCATCATGGTTATGGATGTCATAAACAACACATATTACTGAAAACCATCAAAACCCATGGGAAGTATAAAATCTATAGCACACCCATAAACAAGCTTTGAAAAATTATCCTGAACATCTCTGTAGTAATATTTTCATAGCTTCTACCACAACTGGTACTTCTAAAATTGGAACCAGAAACAAACAAACACATCTACTTGCATTTGTTCCTAAACATATGAACATGTCAATAAGGTCCTTTATTTTTTACATCAGTAATAATAGTACACATATCCATAACATGAAGATCACATGCAAAGCATAGATAAACTAGAAATATTCTCCAATTTAGTTCTAAGTCCCAAATGGAAAACTACAACAAGTAAAATTATTTGTATTTGGATCCCTGGCTATAGTTTTATTGTGAAAATATTGAATATACAAATGTAATATTTGTGTTTCAGTTGTAGGTATTTTTGGTTCCTTTGGCCTTATTTTAGTTTTATTTTTTCCCTTTTTTAGCAATGTCTTTTCCTTTTTGAATTTTTGATTTTCCCTTTTGATAATTTTGCTGATCAATAGAAGAGTGTTTTTCTTCACCAATTATGTGACATAATTGAGCCAAATGGGTTCTATGAATTCCATATTTATTTACCACATTTTCGGCATCACATTGAAGTGTTGTAAAATTGTCACCATCATTCATGCAAACATATTCAAATATATTTTCTTTTTTGTTTCTTTCTTCTTTAATTATTTTGCAATAATTGTAAATGGTTTCATCTCTTTAACTAGGCTCAAAAAATATCCTCAACCAAACATGTCCTTCATATATCTCATCAGCGAGACAATCCCAATTCATTTTCATCAATACCACATATGCATTTAAAAACTTAGCACTCAAGTTTTTTATTGAATTTGTTGTGAATTCATCTTGGTTGTATTTTCTGGGGTGAACATGCTAATCCACCCAATCTACATAGTTCAATTTTTTCCCACTTTTCCCAAATAGAATTAGGCAAGTAAACAAATGTTAACTTATCATGCAAACTTTCTTCTTTAGTTATTTCAAATATATCCAAGCACATTTTAATGAACCCCTTGCATTTAAATTTATTAAAAGCATTAGTGTTAATTTTTATTTAACTATAAATACTTCAATAAATATAAATTTGAAATAAATTTATAATACACACCTTCCACTTTGTTGATTGTTCATTTCCGCTTCCTGGATGTTTGGGTCCTTCTAAAACTTATCCATATATCTCTTGATTTTGATATCATATCAATAAATTGTCTCAACCCCACACTCTGTTTTCCTATTTTTTTTCTTGTAAATAACAAATATTATAATCAAAGGAACATTGTGGGCCATGATTCTAGCATTTCTCATTCTATAATGATTGTGCACATCAACATATTTGGGATTGTAAAGTATTTTATTTTGGGAACTAATGGTGTGTTACCCATCTAATATATAAAAATTGATGTTCTCATACATGAAATCCTCCTCTATTATAATTTCAGCAAGTTGTTTTGTTATCTTATTGAAAGGAAGAAGTATTACATCTCGAGGAGTTGTAATAATATTTTCGTATCATTGAGGAAACTATTTTTGAAAATTCATCTTCATCTAGCTTCCTAAATTGGATATCTTCAGGTGAAAATTTCACACCTATGAACATCAATAGATAACACTATTTCATCAAACAAGAAATGTTTTACCCTATTCATTAAGTTTTGGATCTGCTTTCAAAAAGATATTCTCTACTTTTATTTAAACTTCTTTATTTCAATATTTTTTCATCTCCGTGAAAGATGAAAGAGATATATCTACATCTAATGACAATAAATATGAACATCTTTGATATGTCATTTTTCTTACAAGTGTGGGATTAGTTTTTAAGGTGTGAAGACTTTCTATTAAGAAGATGAAGAATTGAAGATGTTTTAGTTTTTCCATATAGCCTTTTAAGACTTTTCAACATACCTCTATATATTTCTTGTGATGTAGCCACAACTTCCTTAATTATTTCTATCTGTTGGGAATGGTAAATTCCAAATAAAAACTAGCACAATAATATTTAGAATTTTGTTTTGGCATCTCCGTTAAATTTTTATGATAATTGGCGACATAAAGATCTATTTCCAAAATATATCATTTTCCTTGTGATATTATCAATTCTCCTCAACTTGAAGCTTGATCACATATTTATTTATTGGTTTTGCAGCTATAACCATTACCAATTTTTGTTACATCATTAACAATCATATGAAACATAATATATAATTCATCATGAAATTTATCTAGGCTTATGTACTTCAACAAACCATTCTTCATAAAAAATACCTCTTTAAAACTATCTTTCAACTTTTTGTAGTGGTATTTATACAAATGAAACCTAACCAAGGTGTTGCCATATTGTTCCTAAAAATGATACATTTGAACAAAGCTATCTAAATATCAATAATAATTAAAATAAACTACAAATGTTTCTATAATTTTCATAAAAATGAGACATTTGAACAAATTTATCTCGATATCAACAATAATGAAAATAAACTATAAAACAATTATTGATTACATCTAATTATCTTTTTCACAAAAAAAAATAGTAGGGATGATTGTTTTAGATTATCATCAATATTAAGCATTAATAAAATATAAAGAGGCCTATCACCTCTCCCTAAAATTGTCAAAAAATATTCAAGGTATGTGAGGCCTACCATTCTCTTCCACTAATATATTTCATGGAATGGTAGGAGTACCATTCTCTTTCGAGAATAATTTTTAACCCTCAAAGAAAAAAACATAATCAAGAGGGATAATAGGAGGTCTCATATTCTCAAAAATATTAAACATTAATTATGAAGTAGAAAATGATATCTTCCTTTTTCCTTAGATTGGAAAAAATAATTTATCTTCCTCAAAAATTAAAATTACAATCAAGAGGTTAATTAGGAGGCCTCCAAATCTCCCTAAAATTATAAATCAAATTTTCATGGTATATGAGGTCTACCATTCTCTTCCAATAATACCCTTCATTGGAGGAGAGACCTACAATTCTTAACCAATGATATTTTTCATCCTTAGAATAAAAAATAAAAAAGGTAGACTGGGATGTCTCCCATTCTCCTTCATATTGAAAAATAATTAAGAGGTAGAAAGGGAGCTCTCCCTTTCTCCCTTAAGTGATTTTTTTCCCCTCAAAGTAAAATTACAATCAAAATGAAGAGGAAGCCTCCTAATCTCTCTAAAACTATAAATCAATGTTTCATAAAATGAGAGGCCTACCACTCTCTTGTAATAATGGTTTTCAACCTTATATTTAAAAAATATCAAGAGGAAGAAAATGATATGTATTCCAGTCTCCTTCATATTGAAAACTAATTAAGAGGTATAAAGGAATCTCTCCCTTTCTCCTTCAAAGTAAAGTTACAATCAAAATAAATGGGAAGCCTCCTAAAATATGTAAAACTATACATCAATTTTTTATAGAATGTGAAGACTACCATTCTCTTCCAATAATAGTTTTTCAACCTTAGATTTAAAAATATGAAGAAGTGAGAATGAGAGGTATCCCATTCTCTTTCATATTGATAAATAATTGTAAGGTAAAAAGGATGGTGTATGTTTTTCCCTCAAATTGTAAAGAATAATTTTTCTCTGTCAAAATAATATTATATTGAAGAGGGAAAAGGGGATACCTCATAATCTCCATAAAATAAAAATTATTTTTTCATGTAATGGAAGGCCTACCATTCCCTTACATATTATTTTGAATAGAATGATATTCTTACCATTATCTTCAAATTATAATTTTCAACATCATAATAAACCAGTAATAGAGAAAGAAAATGGAAGGTCTCATATTCTCACTCATATTGAAAAATTATTATATGGTATAAAGGGAGGTCTCCCTTTCTGCCTCAAATAGGAAAAAATTATTTTTTCCCTTGATGTAAAATTATAAATAAATGTTTTGAGAATGTCTATCATGGAATGGGACTTTTAACCATTAGATATTTCTCTTTCGATAATAAAAATTCAACCTCAGAGTAAAAAAATAATTCCAAAGGGTGAATGGTATGTCTCACAATCTCCCTCATATTGAAAAATCATTATGAGGTAGAAAGGGAGGCCCTCCCTTTCTCCCTCAAAGTAGAAAATATTATTTTTCTCTCTTAAAGTAAAATTACAATCAAGAGGGTAAATGGGGGGCCTATTAATCTCCCTAAGTTTCTAAATCAATTTTTCATGGTATGTGAAGACTACCATTATTTTATGATAATATATTTCATGTAAAAATTCTAATAATAGTTTTCAACCTTAAAGTACAAAACCAATCAAGAGGGAGAATTGGATGTCTCTAATTCTTACTAATATTGAAAAAATATTATGATGAAAAAAGAAATTTCTCCATTATCTCTCAAAATAAAATTATAATAAAGAGGGTAAAAGGGAGGCCTAACAATCTCCATAAAAATATAAATTTATTTTTTAGAATGGGAAGCCTACCATTCTTTTTGAAAAATAGTTTTCAACCTGAGGAGTAAATAAATGATCAAGAGGGAGAATGGGAGGTATCCCAGGCTTATGAGATGAGATCTTAGAAAATAATTATTGGGGTAAATGTTATTATGCCTCTATTTTGTTGCCCCAATACATGAAATTCACTAGTATGCGAAGATGTTTTCTAGATTAGTTGTAATTTTTTTTTTAAATCATTGTCTCTAAAAGTTATTTAAATAGGTTTTTGTTAGTGCTGGTGTGAAGAAGAGCCATACCATTTTCATGATATAATATTTTTTTATGAAATGAAAGGTCTAACATTCTCTTCCAATAATAATTTTCAACCATGTAGTAAAAATATAATAAATAGGGAGAATTTGAGGTCACTAATTCTAACTCATATTGAAAAAATCCTATCATTCTCTTCCAATAATAGTATTCAACAGGGAAAAAATGATTCCTTCCAATATTCCTAAAATTATAACCTTTTTTTTTGGAATGGTAGGCTTATCGTTATTTTCCAATAATAGTTTTCAACCTCATAGTAATTCCAACATACGACAAAGCATTTGGTGTTTTCATGATCTGTCTGACATGTGTTCACTCATATTAGAAATCATCCATATATGTCTTATTGCAGATATTGATTTGATGCATATCCTTTCTGATGATCTTGATTTTGCAAGCTAGTAAATGTCTTATCCCTCAAATTATTCTCATCAACCTCAGAAGATGTAAATTCCTAGGCCTACTCAAAATATGCACTAACAATGATAAAACAGTAAGTGGTTTGCATATTATGTAAGGCATTGGATTCTATGCAACTGATTCAATCTTGCCACATTGCATGTTTGTTTTGCATTATTTTCCATAGTGAAGTCATTGTTCAAAAGTAAACGTGGAATTTTAAGTATTTTATGTAATGAGTAAAATAGAATGGTAGGTTTCCCATTAATCATTCATAGTCAGAGTCTTTTACTCAAGCATCTTTGATGGTCAATTTAGTCATCAATGGGAGGTATTACTCATTTTCTATACATAGCTTAAGCTATATCGACATAGATAATGGGATGTTTCCTTCCTTCATCTCAGATAAATGGGGTGTTACCCTGTATTTGTCAATCTTGAAAAAATAGTCTATTCATTTTGAGTCATGTTATATCATAGTCAAAGAACAACGTTTCTCCCTCAAAGTTAAGTTATTATCTTAGAGGTGAAAAGAGAGTCATTGTTCATGTGTTAGTAATAGTTGTAAGTTGAATTTATCTATCTTGTAAAAGTAAATGAGATCTTTATTTGAAATGTCATCAAAAAGTGTTGCTAAAAATAAAAAAAATTGAGGCCTCACTCATTTCAACATGATTGGATGCATTTTCACTTGTACGCGATGTCCATCATGTGGGGGTATTATTGATACAATGTTTAGCTCCATTGATCATTGATCTAGCCGAGGTTTTATTAGTGAAACTCATTGGATTGTCATCAGGAATGTGGGGAGATATGTAGGGCTATCACATTGACTCTCATTAGTCACCTCAATGACGGGGTCACATACTAGAAACTATGGAGGTGTTCAACCGTATTTTATATTAGTTCACTTCCTAATTGCTTTGAGTGGTGTGCAGAACATAAAACTCGGTAAGGAATTCGGGTTATTCCATTGGGAACCTACAATATTGAAATGGGTGGGAGACAGTGTGGTATTTTGAGAACTACAAATCGATTTATCAATCATCATGGTGGCTTATGCGATGGGAATTTCCATGGAAGGTCGTGAGGTTTACAAACCAAAAAAGGATCTTACAGATGAAATGAAGTTATTTCTTCCAGGTAAGGAAAAACTCACCCCTCATTTTGTTGGTTTTCTTAGGATTTCCCTACCTCCCCCTTTCAATGAAGTGACCATTAACCTAATGCAGTGTATCACCCTTGATGGATGCCACAAATGTATTTATGCCTACCACATAAAAATTCTCAATTTTCTCAAACATGGTCATAGTTTCATCTTTCCTTACTTTATGTTTCATTCTATATGTGTTACCCTAGATAAGTAAAAAAAGGAAAAATAATTATCCCACTCCATCAGGGTTTTATTATGGCCATAATGAAGAGATATGCCATGGATATGGATAAAAATATAAATTGGGTTAGTATCTTGTCAAGAGTCCTTGAAGAGTATGCAGTGGAAGATGAAACTAATTATGAGAAGGAAGATACTAGAGAATCCCTTGAGAAGAGTGGAGGGGATGATGAAGATGTAGTTGAAGTTGAAGTAGTTCAGGGCCTAAAAGACCTAAAAAAAGACAAGGAGAAGGTGATAACTATTAAGGAGAATAAAAAGGGTGAATCGAATCAACAAGAGAGGTAGGTATCTATTGACACCAAGGTGAAAACCCAAATGAAAGTGCTTGGAAAAGGGGGGTACGGAACAAGAATTTAATTTTTGCACATGAAGTTGATCTTGATAAAATGGCGGTAGACCTTGAATAGGTTAAAAGTGATAATTGGCTTACTAAAAACATTATCAAATTTATCCTCAATGAATGACACGCAATGAAGATGAAAGTTGAGGATGTGGCGCAAGTCATAAATGGTGGAAACATATAAATTCTGCAAGAAAAGTGTAAGAATATAAATAGTAATGTGTATCAACTCAAGGATATACTTCAAGACATCAATGACTGGATTATTCTTTGTCAAATCCATTTTACAACACCTTCAAACTCTTGGACAACTAGCTAATTCCTATAGGAAATGTGATGAGCATGGAGCCTTGAAGAAGAGGAAAATGGAAATATCTAAAATCGACCGAGCCACCCTTGGCATAAACATTGAAGCATTGGCTAAGGAATGAGCCAATTTGGAGAATATTAAAAAGTAATGGTTGTTGTTAGGTTTTTGTTTAGTGTTGTTAACTTTCTAAGTTTTTATTGTTGTTATTTTACTGTGCTGATTTTCTATTATGATACTTTTTGTATCGGTCTTTATATACTTTTTTATAGGATGATTTTTAATATATGCTCTATTTAGGAGATTTATTATGTAAGGGGTAGGGTCCCCTCAGCCATATTTTACCTAATATCAAAAGAATATTATAAATCAAATTTTCACAAAATGGAATCTTACCATTCTATTTTAATAATATTTTGCTACTCAGAGTAAAAAAATGAAGAGGGAGAATGATAGGTCTCCCAATCTCACTCATATTTAAAAATAAGTATGAGTTAAAAGGGAGGACTCCCTTTCTTCCTCAATATAAATAAAATTTTTCTCTCTAAATAAAAAACAAAAGGAAAAAATGGGAGGCCTCCCAATCTCACTCGAATTATAAATCAATTAAAAGGGATTAGAAGACCTCTCATTCTAAATGTCTTATTATATTTTTTCCTTACAAAAAAATTGAATCAAGATGGAGAATGGAAGGAATCCAATTATACCCCATTGTAAAAAATAATTAATATAGATAATGGGGGCTCTCCCTTCCTCCCTCGTACTTTTTAAATAAATTAAATTTTAGAAAGGGAGGCCTCTAATTTTACATCAGTTTCAAAGAAATCAAAAGAAAATGACAAGCCTCATTTTCTATCTTATAGAGAATATACATTGACAAAATAGAATGGGAGGCTTCCCATTCTTCCTGAATGTGAAAATCAAAAAATATTTTTATATAAAGTAGAATGAGAGGTCTTAATCATTTCTTAAAAATCAGAACTTTGAGTGAGAATCAACAACCTTACATTATCACTCAAATACTTTAATTTGATGGAGGATGGGAGACCTCCCATTCTCCCTCAAGTTCAAAGGAAAATATAATGTCTCACACTCTCGATCAAAGTAAAATAATGTTAATTTATAATGGAAGGTCTTTGATTCTCCTTAAATTTTAGAAAATTACTGACAGGGATAAAGTGAGGTCTCTCATTCTCCCTCATAATGATGTGTTTTTTAGAATATTAATTATAAATAATAATGAATATTCTAATATTTAACTTATCAACATTCACCTATAAAAAACATAATATTCTAATACTTTAATATTAAATTTATTTTCAACATCAATAAAGTTATAATGACTAAACATTGTTAAATTATTACATTAATTTGACTTTGCTAGTTAGTTTAAAACTTTATTTTAAAATTGTTAGCTAGCTAGTTTCAAGGTAATTTATAATTTTAATAACAATATATTAATTTAAAATTATTCCAAAAAATATTAAAAATTTGATATAGCATGCTAAACTAAAAAGTATACCTAAATGACTATACATTAAATAATATTCACTAAAAATATTTAGAATGAACCACTTAAACTCAAGTATTTGTCTATTTAAATTTAAATTTAAATTTTTATATCAACCTATTTTTAATTGTTATTTCATCATAGTTAATTTTATTTTCATTAAAATGGTGTCTAGCTATATTTAATTTATTTCCTATCATTTTAAATTTCAATTAATATTATCAAATGTAGATCATTTTTTGTATTCACAAGTAAATACATAAATGTGTATTGAATAATACCTATCCTTCCTAATAATACACTCTATGGAAAATAATAAAAAAATAAATATGGTCCTTAAGCTTGATATGAATAACGCCTTTGACAAGGTCTCTTGGGTCTTTCTAGACAAAGTTTTAATTAAATTTGGCTTTCCTGCTAAATTCAGAAAAATTATTAAGGCTTGCATCACTACGGTCAGATTCTCAGTGGTGGTTAACGGTGAGCCGGTGGGGATTTTCACAAGTAGCAAAGGGCTAAGATAAGGGGACCCCATATCCCCCTTGCTCTTCATTCTTATGGCAAACAGTCTTAGTAGATCAATTGGTAAAGCAATTATTGACGATCTTCTGAAAGGTTCAAAGCCCACTTCCATCAGTCAAGCAGCTTCTCATCAGCAATTTGTGGATGATACAATTCTTCTCTTAATGGCATATGTCCTTGAAGCTAAGGCTACCAAGGCTATTCTACAACTTTACGAAGTTGCTTCTGGACAAGAGATCAATTATGATAAAAGCTCCATTTTCTTCTTCAATAATCTTGAGGAAAGACATCTTAAAACTATAAAAATTCTGGGATGTAAAATAAGTGCACTTTCAGCCACTTACTTAGGACTCCCTCTTGGCACTAAAAAAGTTTCTACCAAGGTGTGGAATGATCTGTTGGCGAGATTTCAAAAAAAATGGCTGGATGGAAAGGAGCCATTCTTTCTAGTGTTGGTAAATGCTTGCTTATAAAAAGCACTCTTCAAAATCTGCCTATCTATATCATGTCTCTATATAAGATCCCTTCTGCCTTTAGAGAAAAAATTTAGAGGATTCAAAAATACTTCTTATGGCAAGGCATGGAGGAGAAGTTTAAATATCACTTAGTTGTTTGGGATAAGGTTTGTACTCCAAAATCTATAGGAGGCTTGGGCATAAAAGACATCAAGAATATGAATGAGGCTCTTATTGTGAAAATGGGCTGGAGAATGCTATCTGAGAAGCAACTTTGGATAGAATTAATTAAGGCTAAATACCTTAATCAATAAGTTGTCTTTTCTTTTCTTCAAGATGAGCATCTTCCTTATGGTTCCATTTTTTGGAATAACTTAGTGAAGAGCAGAAATTTCATAAAACAAGGAAGTAAGTGGAAAGTGGGAGATGGTTGTGATATAAAATTTTGAGTTGATAACTGGTTTAATTACAGCCTTATGGACAGATTTGATGTAGTCAAAGATAGTCTTGAAAGAAATTATGGCACTAGAATCAAGGATTATATTGAAAGAAAGGGTAACAAAAAGAAATGGAAAAAACTTTCTGTGGATAGAGATGATCTGATCCAAACTATTTCCTCCCTGCAAGATCAGTTGGACCTTAACCCCTTAAGTGAGCTGGAAGTTAAGGATGAGTTGGTCTAGAGCAGTTTTATTGATGGGAACTACTCTGTTAAAACTGGTTATAATACTTTCTTTGACATAGTCAAACTAAGTTTAAATGGAGTAGAATTTGGATGAATGAGCTAACACCTAAAATTAACTTTTTCTTTTGGCTTGCTCTAAGGGGTAGAATTCTTACCATTGACAACCTAATAAGAAAAGGTTTTATAATGCCTAATAGGTGTCATATGTGTAAAAAAGACTCTGAGGATATCAGTCATTTGCTTATCCATTATGAATATGCTACCAAAATGTGGAGTTTTGTCCTCTCTAATTTTAAAGCTTCTTGGGTGGTTATGAAGGATTTCAGTCAGCTCTGGACCCAATGGAGCCCACCCTATAAACATTGTGTTGTGAGAAGGCTCTAGAATTTGGTAATGCCTCATATTATTTGGAGGATATGGAAAGATAGAAATGATATCATATTTAGAAATAGTAAACAGAATTATAAGCTCATTATTGGGAAAATTTCTAGTGCCATTAAAGAGAATATTGCTAGATTTAAACCCCCCAAGAACAAGAGTTATCCAGAAAATGAAGAGCATATCTTGTCCCAATGGCAGATTGGATCTGACAATATCCGAAATAATTCAGGTAATAATATTGATAGATCTTTGATACACTGGCATCCTCCTGATCTCAACTGGTGTAAGTTGAACTTTGATGGGGCCTCTAAGGGTAACCCTGGAATTATAGATGGGGGAGGAGTGATCCAAGATCATAAAGGTAGTTTGGTTTCTACTTATGCCGGTGAAATGGGAATACAAACTAATCATTTTGCTGAAGCATTATCCGCTTTATGGGGCCTTAGAATTTCTCAGACTCATAATATCTAAAATCTCATTCTGGAAGGAGACTCGCTTAATATCATTAATCATCTTAATTAGTGTTTGCCTCCAAGTTGGAACATCAAGGACTTCATCTTGGAGTCCATAAGTATTTTCCAAACCTTCAATAATATTCAGATCAAGCATACTTACCGAGAGAGTAACAAGGTGGTAGATGCATTGGCTAACTATGGCATAAATGTTAATCACATTATTTGGGATAATAGTGATCACATTTCTGAGTAGATTGAAAACAGCATACAAGCAGATACTTATAAGCATGCAAATTTGGAATAAGATTAATGAGCATTTGGAGTGGGTCTTTAAGAATAAGAATTTCACGCACTGATAAGTTTCAAACAGCACTTAAGCAGATCTTGATGGGCAATCAAGGATATAGAAAGTATAATGATGATTTAAAGTGGATTTATCTGAAGATTAAAGCCACGCATGCGGGAAATATTGTTCCTATAACAACTATTAAATAGTTTTTTACAGATTTTCAAGTCCGTAGTAAGGCTGATGATGATCTGGAGTGGTTTTCTAAGGGGGCTAATGTTCGTGCATGCGGGATCTCACAGGTATAGAGAAGCATTTATGCAAGAACTCGTGGGAAGTGTTATGACAACAGCTACACTATTCATCATTCCCATCGCGTGAGAAAAAATAGAGAAAGTCAGGTTGGAAACTGTGTCTATTATAGAATTCCTCATAGGGATTTTGAAGTTTACACTTTCAATTACTTAAGCCCGGTGAAAATGGGAGGAGCCCCTTGTCAAATCGAGCCCAGTGTGGACCCGGAGTGGAAGAATAATGAAGAGCTTTGGAATCTTCTCAACCAGGGAGGCATTACTAATTTTATTAAGAAGATACAGGGTCATGACCAAAGCATTTCCATGAAATTTGTGAAGGATTGGAAGGACCACAAAGTTGAATATGGTGGACATAAAATTTTGATCAATGAAGAGTTAATCGCTAAAGCTATAGGCCTTGGAATGGATGGGTACCGCTTTTTCAATAAAAGGATTGACAAGCCTACTGAGGAGAGAAAATTTGTGGAGGGTAATGAGAAACTGGTATTTTTCATGGCAGGTTTATATGTCAGCTCCATCCCTCCACCTTTTGACGAGGTCACCTGTATGATGGTGCGATACATCTCTTTAAAGGGGATATTTGTCACAGTGCCCTTAAAAAATCTTGTGTTCCTCAATCACTTCTGCAGAAATTTCACGGTATGTTTCCCTCATTATCTGCTTAATTCTCTTGAGAGCTCCATTTTGGAGTTCCAAAAGCATACTCGTGCGGTCCCTTTGCATCAAGGTCTCATTTTCTTGTTGCATAAACTTTTTCTTCTTAAGCTTCCCGGCATTCCAACTTCCCCCGTCTCTGTTCCATCTTTTCCCCTCACCGCTGCCGATACCACTCCTTCTATCCCCATCACTACTGATGCTACCCCTATGACTTCCTTCTCGGCTCCCCCTATCATCCCCCCCACTTATGTTCCCACCCCCTTCACCTCCACTTCGACTAGACCTATAACTTGGTCTTCTAAAAGACTGAACCTGGATACCCCTGTTTCGGGGAACGTTCCTCGGGAATTGGAGGCTTCTCATAGTCTCCTTCATATTAGTAGTATGGGTTCTCAGGAGACACACACTTAGAGCTCCACCAAAAGGCTAGAAGCATTAGAAACTAACATTTTTATGTTGAAAGAAGAAGTCAAAAACTTGGCTAAGCAAAAAGGTAAGAGGATGAAGGAGGAGGAGGCTGATATTGACAATAAACAGGTTGAAGATATCTATAAAAAACTTTACTCCCTGGACAACTGACTAGGGAAAACCAAGACTCGCCATGACCATAATATGGCTATATTTAGTGCAATCGAGGAATTTATTGAGCAGCATGTCCGCTGCGTCTCTAATCTCAGTGGAATACTAGCAACTCTTTGGGGCATGGAAAAAGAAAGCAAACAAACCATTCAACAGCTGGATATTACTGACCCTACTCATATGATGGCATTGGCTATGTTCACCTCCTAGCAGACTATTAAATCTAGAATTGCCAAAGCCACCAAGAAGTAATTGTGGATCTGCGCTGCTCTTGGTGCCTTCTGTCGTGTTTTTTACTTTGTTTACTTTTTTTGGCTGCTCTTCTACAGTGTTCGAACTGGTTTGATGTTTTGGGGTAAATTCTCTTTGGTTACACTAGATTTTTATGTCTTATCTGGATCTTGATCCTTCTTATAATGTTTTTCATTCCTATTCCAACTTCTAGGCCCTTTTTGTATGCAAGGGTATAGTCCCTTTCAAAAAACTATTCACCAATAATTAAAAAAATACCTATCCTGCCTATTTTTATTTTAAAAATCATAATGAGGTAAAAATGTAATTATTTTCTAAAAAATAGATATCCCACCTATTTTCATTTTCAAAATTTTCTTGCCTCATTTTGAATTTGAAAGATTTTTCTATTATAAAATTTAAACCCAACATGTTTTTATTTTCAAATTTTTATGGGAGTGAAAAAGTGATTATCTATTAAAAATAAATATCCCACCTATTCTCATTTTCAAATTCATCCCGCCTATTTCAAATTTGAAAAATCCATGCAAAATATCTAAAACACTACAAAAAGGGTTTTAAAAAAAGACAAACATTTTTTCCATTTCGTGAATTTAGTTTTTGCAAGATTACCAAATGATGAACTCCCAATGTAGTGTTATAATCATGGAAGTGATAATAGGATTTGAAATTTCTCTCAATAAAAGTAGAATGTTCATAAATGAAAGAGGCTACATGATTTGAAGGTGATCTCAAGATTAAAAAATGTTCAGTTATGGTAGCAGCTATAGGATTTGAAAATGATCTCAGACAAAAACTAAAGGTCGATCCAGCAAATATCAAGTTCAGCTCAACTACACAGGACATTATTTAAGATTATCTTCAAAGTGGAATATATCATAGTTATATCCATCTCAGTTTTTAGTAGTAAAGGAACAACTACATATTAATACAAATACACATTTTACAAGTACCATTTCTCTACATTTTCCATATTTATATGAATATGATTAAATATGTTTTAAAAAAGAAGAATACCCTGTAAATTTTTTCTTCTTCTACTATTACTTCCAGTTTAAAAAATTATTGTTATCTCTTCTTTTTGTGTTCAAAAAGAAAAAAAGAAAAAAAAACAAGATTCAAAATTTATTTTTATTATGAAACTTACCTATAATGTAAAAATCCATGATTAAAGATGTTTAAAGAAATGAAGAATACCTGTACATTTCTATATCTTCTGGTATGACTTCTAGTTTCAAATATTCTTGTTATTTCTTCTTCACTGTTTTCAAAAAAAAAAACAGTATTGATTTTATTTTTATTATGAAATTTATCTTCAGTGTAATAAAATATTTCAAAACTCCCACATTTTTAAATGTAATGCATGAGAAACAAATATTTAGAATTTAGAAATTGTGGGTTTTTAAGTTTAGAGTTAAATGCATCTGACTATTTAATGTTAAAAGAGTGATATTTTGACTTCATCATTCATGTTGTAAGATAAAATTAAAAAATAACTTGAATATATAAAAAAATATCAAATATATTACTTTATTTGAATAAATACAATATTTTTATTCTCATTAACCATCAACATAATTTAAATATTATTTTTCACCTTGAAGCATAATGGGTAGCTTCCCAACATCCCAATCTCACTCTTAATATGTTTTTTATTTTGAAGAAGAATAAGAGGCCTCAAATTCTCCTTCAAGTTAAAAAAAAAAAAATTGAATCAAAATGAGAGTCCTTCATTCTCCTTCTTAATTGTTTTTTAATTTGAAGGAGAATTGGAGGCCTCCCATTCTCCTTCAAATTATGAAAATAATTATGAAGGAGAATGGTAGACCTCCATTCTCCTTAAAAAATGAATTTTTTAATTTGAAGGAGAATGGGAGGCCTCTCATTCATTATTTTAATTTTTATACTTTAAATAAGAATGTGAGGTTTCTCATTCTCTCTCAAAGTTGATAAAAATAAATAGTGAGAATGAGAGGCTTCTCATTATCCCTCGATGTGAAAAATTAGATTAGATTCTCCTTTAGATTTGATTTTTCATAATGAGGGAGAGTGGGAGGCCTTTGATTTTCCTTATTTATTCTTTTTATTTTAAGGGAGAATAGGCATCATATTATCTCATAATGTGAAACATTAAATCTAAGTGAGAATGATAAGCTCGTCATTTTATTTTAGATTTGATTTATCACTTGGAGGGAGAATGGGAGGCCTTCCATTCTCTTATTTATTGTTTTTTTAGAAGAAAGAAATATTTTTCACTATGAGGGAGATTTGGATGCATCACAATTTACCCAAAATTATAAAAATTTCTATTCTCAATAAAAACTAAATAATAATTTTTAAGGAGATTGGGAGGCCTTCCATTCTCCCTCACTCTCAAAATTAAATTTTGAGAGAGAATGAAACATTTCTCATTATCTTTTCACCATTTTGTTCTTAAATTGTATTCCCACTTAAAAAGTATTTTTTGGGGCCTCTCATTCCCACTTAGACTGAAATATTAGTTCAAAAAATCATTCAAAAGACATCATTCTCACAAAGTAAAAACAAATCTACAAGGAGAATTAGGGATAAACCCTTAAAAAAATAATGAATATTTGGAACGGGAGGCCACCCATTCTCCTTGAAAGTGATCAATTATTACAACAGGAGCACAATAAAATGTCCCACTTTTTGGTATGGTTTGTACCTTAGTAAACAAGAATTTTCAGTTTAATTGATTTTCTAAAGTTAATAACCACAAAACCGTACACATTCATGAAATTCTACGAGCTAACGAAATGTTGTGTTTAGAGTGTAGAATACATCTGTATTTTTTTTAAAAATATTTGGCAAAAAATATATTATTTTTCTTAATTTTATTCATATGTTGTTTCTTATGTTATTAAAGAGGAATGGCTGTCCCTCGGTGGTTTTTTAAAATGAAAACTTATCTTTTTACTATGAAATTTTAGATATATGTTCAAGATTATAATTTTGACGTGCTGTCAAAATTTCATATTTTTTTGACTTATATTTTTTTTTAATTAATTATTTAGTAACTATATTTTAAAATAAATGGCGTCCATATTTCAATGCCAATAAATTTTAATATTTATATCGAAATTAGATTTTTTTTTCACAGGAAAGAAGAAGAATTCAACAAATACTAAGTATATTTTTTCAAAAATTTTTGATATATTGTATTATTTTTCAAATTTGGTTGATTGTGTACTATTGATTGTCCTAAAATACCATATGTTAGTAAAAATTAAAAAATAAATAGCAAAATAGATTTTTAAAAAATGAAAATTACATTTTTAGAAAGCCAATAAAAATATGAATTTTATGTCAAAATTTTGTAAGTTAACTATTTTGTTTACCCTGATTACGTGGCATCCGAGTGGCAGATTTTGGCTCACAATTGTTTAATTGTCCCCCAAAAGGATTCGGAGCCAAAATGTGCCATTCGGGCGCCACGTCACTGCCACTCAGCAGGGTTCGTGCGAACAATGTTCGCGCGAACCCCCTCTGCGCCACCAAAGCGCCGCCAAAACGTCTCCTTCTAGATTTAATGATTCGCAATTGCGTCTCCCCTTCTAAATTTAATATTTTACAAGTTACTTACTTAATATTGTTCACTTTTTATGTTTTAAATTTAATTTTTTACATATTTTTTGTGTTTTAAAGTAAGTGTGTTTTTTTTTTAAATTTTTTTTAACCAAAAATATGTAATATTAAATTAGAAAAGTTGTTTTACATATTAAATATAAATTCTATTAAATTTAGAAAAGTTGTTTTAAAGTTATAGAAAACTAAAATTAAAAATAACCTAATTTCTACTGAGATTTGTATATAAATAGAGTTGCATGCACATATAGTTCTGTATCAAGTTTACTCTTACACATTCAGATCTATCACGATTTATGTGTGCGGGTGAAAATTATTGAAGTGGATGAATCATGGGAAATGCAAAGAATGAAAAATGAAAATATACCGAGGAAGAGAATGCAGAGAAGAATGCTAGAAGATTTTTTCGTAGGAGGGCACAAAGAGAGAGAGAGAGAGAGAGAGAGAGAGAGAGAGAAGACACAACAAGTGAAAGACAACGCTGCAAAAATTGGTACATATGTATAGAAACCCTTGATAGATCCTAATTTTAATTTTAGTTCTAAGGTTTAAATATGATAATTTATGTTTTTTAGATTGCGTAAAGGCAAGGGTTTTGATAGGATCCCATGTGTATGTTTATGGACACAGATCATGATGCACAACATTATGCTGAAGTGATATCAAAAGTTATGGAATTACTTCCCAAAAAGAATGTGAAACACTTGGTGAAGATGAATTTACAAAAATTAAAAGAATTTTCCGAACAAGAACCACTATCACAAAAGAAAACAACAAAAAGTGTAGAGATAGTATATGGTGAATTTGTTAATTTGACTACAGTTGCTAGAGCACATTTGTTGGTTACATTCTTGAATCATGTTGATATGAGGGAAAAATTAGAATTGTTAGGTGTTGATTTTGGACGGAAAAATTCAAAACGTGTAGAAGAAGAATTTGTTGGGAATGTTTTTAAAGGAATAAGTTCTTTGGGTACAAAAACTAGGTCTACTGATAAGAGTATTTCTCGTAGAGCAATATTAACTTCAGTTGTAAGTGAAGATACAAAAAATAATCGTCATGTTACCGCCTTTGCCAAGGCATTGGGTTTATCTAGAAAGATGGTTAGCAGGTATGAAAAAAGGAGGAAGACATTGGATGACTCTACTATGGAAGGAAATTGGGCACTAATGTGTAGAAATCCACGTTTTGATAAAATAGAGGATAATATTGTGAAGATAGTTTCTGATTTTTGGACTGAGAGGACTCGTCCTTCTCCAAATGTGAGGGATGTTTTAAAACATAGGGTAACTCACAATAACTATGACGAACATATAAAACATTGGCTTGAAATAACTCAACATGAGATGTACATAAAGTTTACAGAA
This sequence comes from Taxus chinensis, assembly GCA_019776745.2. NCBI lineage: Eukaryota > Viridiplantae > Streptophyta > Pinopsida > Cupressales > Taxaceae > Taxus > Taxus chinensis. Next base: position 740,097,371 of record CM034150.1, read on the forward strand.
GAAAATCCAGATGTTAAGATTGGACAACGAATGTTTGAAAATTTGAAGCCTTGGTATGTGCGAGCTGATAAAGTCCTTGACACATGTTGTTGTCGCTATCACGTTGAGTTTGATTATCACTATCAGGTACATAAAAATTTATAGATTCAATGTATATATATTTTGAGGTGTGCTTTCATTTATATCTATATATTTAAAATTTGTTTAAATATCATTTTTTGAGACATGTGATTTAAAATTAATGTATTTCAAAATATATGTTTTTTTCAAGTGTATAGAAAGTTACGAGAAGAAATTGCCCCACCTACACGTGTCAGTGAATTCATAACTTCAATTATTTGCAATGTATCTGATGATCATGTTAATGATCATATGACTTGCATCAAAGGTGTCTATGACAAGTGTGGGGACTTGAAATTATTGCCAAAAACAAACGAAGATTTGGACACAGTTAACCTCGTTGCTTGCAATAGGTGATATATATAAATTTATGTTTTATAAATTTGGATGTTATATTTTATTTTTATTTTTATTTTTATTTTATTGAAAATGAATACATGACAATTTTTCCATGTTATGAATTGATTTTGTAGGTTCAAATACATAAAATATTCAACAAGGCTTGGAAAAGATGCAACCAGGTTAGATTTGGTAGAAGAGGAAATCCCCATTGCTACATTCATGCAAAGTTTCCAAAGTTTAATTAGTCCGTACATCAAACATTCTCACTATTCAAAGTGGCAGGCTACACAATTCAAGACTAATAGGGACATATTCCCTATTGGTTCCATATTGTCCGTGGTTGATTTTGCTGAGAATTACTCATTTTCTCATTAAAAAGAAATTCAAACACAGTATTATCATACTGACCAGGTTACTATCATGGTTCAAGTATTTTATAGGCATGCACAATTAGATTTGGATGGGGTTGAAAGTACATATGTGAAGCGAATGATCAAGAAGGAGTATCACTTCTATATAAGTGATGACAAGGAACATGACACCCACTTTGTGCAACATTGTTTTGGTTTGTTCTTTCAATATCTTCATCAACAAGGAATACAAATAGATCACCATTTTGTTTGGTCAGATGGTTGCGCATCACAATTCAAATCCTCTCGCCCTTTCTTTGCACTCAGTCGTTATCATCGTCATCACAAAATTCCTCATTTATGGAGTTTTTTTGAGTGTGGTCATGGGAAGGGAGAACACGATGGTGCGGGTGCATGCATCAAACGTGCTCTAAAGAAACAAAGCTTTGATTATGAGGGAGATCGATTGATTGATGCCCACACTATTGTTGAATGGTGTAAGAAACATTTTACAATTCAGGTTTCAACCTCACAGGCTTTAACCTCACATGCTTCAACCCCGCACAGAGTATTTTCGGAGATAACAGGTACATGCACATTTAAAACATAGATATGTAAATCTTGATGTGATTTATTAAGTGAACTACAAGTTACTAACTTTAAAATTTTTTATTCTGATTTTTGTTGTTTGTTTTAAACTTTATTGATCTTTTGAGCATGATTAAATGAAGGTATTGATCGGAGGACATAGTATGGATGTGAAAGGATTCCCAATTCTAGGTCTTTTCACTCTTTGATGATTATGGATAGTAATAACTGGACAATCTGTACAAGAGATTATTCTTGTTTTTGTTATGAATGCATGAACAAATCATATTCAGAGTGCAATAGTCAAAAACATGGGTATGTAGGTGAGTGGAAGCAAGTTCCTTTAGTTGTGGATGACACATATGGATCAAATCATGATGATAGTTTTGAAGATGTGCCATTAATTTCAACCGATTATGACCACATATCTGGACTGGTTAAACAAGGTGTGTTTTATTTGAAAGGATCATGTATAATTTTATAATTAAATATATATGTATATAATTTATACTATACATCCGATCATTGAATGTTTCTTTGCATTTTTTTGTAGGAGATGTATTTGCAGTCATTGCTGAAGAAGCCAATATTGAGAAAGTGGAGTACTACCTATTGCATTGCACAGAGGAGAGAACAAAGCTAACATGTGAAATAACAAGTGAAGTGACAACATTTTTTACTGGCTCAGTTGTAGTGCAGGGAACATACTTACAAGTGAAAGCCCTCCAAAGTGGGATTCACTTTGTTGATTACAAACCAGAAAAAAAGGTGTATCATTACACCCATCACATAATTGCTACAAGGTTACAATTGCAGCAGGTGAAGACTACAAATAGTAAACGCAAAAAATAGAGACTAGATGTAGAAGACCATGAAAAACTTTTACAAGTCATTGAACAACGAGCAGAGCCACTTGGTATTATATAGAATGACATGGAATAAATTACTAAACCTTGTTGGTAATAAACTATTAAGCTAGATAACATTGTATTTTCTACTTGAAGGGATTATGGAGACCACTATACAATAAAGTTGTTTAATACTTGTGATTCTTACTTGTTGTGAGATGGTTTATGGTTTACAAGTATTGTGATATGGTTGTTACATGGAAGTATGTATGGTATAAACATGATTTATTGACTCATGATAGGCTGATTATGGATCAATTGCAACATTACATTTTTCTCTGTGTCAACTATAAATTCATGTTTTCCATAAATTTATGCATTCAAACCTTGTCTTGTAAATGATGCTATTAAGTCTATCATTGACACCTTTTACCACAATTTTTTCTGCCTACCTGGTTTTCCTTTATTTCTCATCGTCGAATTCGATCGAACTATGGTGCTTTGTTCTCCATTTCAATTTCCTTTTCTGCTCAGCAATATGTATGTTTCAGCATTAACATCGCACACATCATGTGCAATTGCTAGTTTATATTATTTAAACATGTGACCTAGGTGAGAGTTGATGATATTTTTTACGATTTAATTCAAATTAGAGAGGTTAAGATTAAATTAGAGAGGTTCTTTAGATGTTTGAGAGATATGTGCACAAACCATTTTTTGAGTGCATATTTAAGCAATTTAAATAATAGTGTGTTCAAGACAACTATATGGTGATTGTAAAATAAAATTTCCTTATTATTTATAGAAGTTCCGTATTGTACACTATTAATCGCATGAATGAGAGACAAATTCAAATTTGTGTGAATGCTCCCTAAGTTCAATCATATGTTTATTGTGGCTTAGTTAAATGCATTCATGGAGCGCATAAGTGATTCGGTGGATGAGTTTTCCTAACTTTTATATGGTATTAGAGCTCTCAATGGTTTTCTACTTCGTCTTAGTCTACCTTTATGTTTGTGTGCTTTGTTATGATTATTTTTTTATATACAATTTTTTTTTGTTCCATCGCCACCAAGACCATCTTCTTGAGATATTTCGAAACCAAATCTCATTTATTGCACTCAACATATCAGCTATTTCATGAGTATGTCTTAAAAGATATTTTTTAAAAGTGATTAAATCATTGAGTTGGCTTGGGTTTTCTAGAGCAACACATTTGTTTAGGTGTGTCTTAAAAAGTGATAGCTTGGAGGTTCTGCTTATCAACATTTGTTTAGGTGTTTCTTAAGTTAGTAATTGGTCTTATTTGCCTTTAATGTGAGGTATCCATTCTGTTCAATGATGTTGGTTCAGATTTGTTTGTGTTGATGCAATGAAGGAAAAACAACGTATTAAAAAATTATGTGATACAAATAAATTTGTTTATAAAAGATATTTTTGATTGATTCATTTGTTTCTCTGGTTCTAGTGAAAGTGTGATAGCTTTCAAGTTCTGCTTATCAGCGCTTAAGTTGGTATTTGATCTTCTTTGGCTTTAATGTCAAGTATTGAGGGGTACCCATTCTGTTCACGGAATGAAGGGTTTACAGATGTTTATGTTGATGCAATGAAAGAAAAATAGCATACTACAAAATTATGTGATAAAAATAAATTTGCTTATTAAAAGATATCTTTCATCAATTCGCTTGTTTCTCTAGTTCAAGTGAAAGCATTGATAGCTTGCAAGTTCTGCTTATCAGCACTTAAGTTGCTATTTGATCTTCTTTGGCTTTAATGTCAAGTATGAAGGGGTTTTCATTCTGTTAACAGAATGAATTTGGTTTAGATTTGTTTGTGTTGATGCAATGAAAGAAAAACAATGTATTACAAAATTATGTGATACACATAAATTTGCTTATTAAAAGATATCTTTCATCAATTCACTCGTTTCTTTAATTCTTTTACTATCCAGAGGAGACCCTGGCTGATAATTTCATTTCAATGAATCCTTTTGGTTTGTGTAAAGAATCACTTAAACATGAAAATAAGTAGACAGTTTCATTATATCTTACTCAAATAATCTGAGTGCTATAGTTCATCTTGCTAGTAAGTTTATTTGTACCTCAGAAGAGATTTCTACATTTGGCAAAGCTTATGTTCTGTTGTGGGTTTACAGTTACGAGAGAATTGAATCTGTGTTTGTGATAACTTTCAATTGATTTTATTCAGGTCATCGAGAGGTAAAATGGAGGGAAGAAACTTTGGCAGTACCAAAAACCAACAAACCGAAAAGTTTCATGAGCAGGCTTCTACAAAGGTTTGAGAAAATTAAGAAATATTTTACAATTGTGCTAATTAAATTTTCAAATTGTTATGATTTTAAGTTGGTGCCTGAAAATATATTCTGTAGCAGAGAAAGACATACATTCTAATTTTATCCCATTCTCAATTCTTTCTTATTTCAAAGAAAGCATACATGACGTTCTCAATTTATTATTTTCCTATCTCCTGGTTTCAACTACTGGGAGATGAGAGGTTAGCTCCAATTGAAAAATTATATATATGAGAAAGATGAATTGATCTTATATGGATAAAATTTTATTTTCTCACCAGAATCTTGTTAGAACTTCTTGTTTAGCCTCTCTATCAAGTCTGAATAGGCCAAACATTGCATTTCATCTCATCACAGTACCAACCATTCTTTTTTTGGCGACGAAGAATACATGGTATACTAATCTGGTGCTTGTGTCCATATACATTATTTTGACCAAGAACAAGACAGATTAAAAACAGACTTATGAGAAATAAATGACTGAAAATTTAGAGTGGAAATCAATGCCAGGTATGGTAATCTAGTGCTTATGTCCATATACATTATTTTGACCAAATATGCTACAAATTGAAAACAAATCTTTAAAAAAATAAACTATGAGAAAATATTTAAGAAAAAACAACGCTTTAGATCAATCATCATCCATTTTTTCTCACATATTTAGTCTCATATTTTTACTGTTTTCACTAAATTCTCGACTACCAAAGTTTGAGATGTCTATCATCACAGATGAACATTAACTTCCACCCATTTCCACTAACATGACAGAGAAAAGGGTTTGCAATTTTACTTCTAATTCTTCTAGCAAAAAATAGGTTTTGAACTCTCAACTTGTTTCAAAATTCTTTCCCAGAGCTAAATCCCCAAACAGGACAGCGATACAAAACTATTGTATCTACAAGTAAACATGACATTCTAATCGGAAAACCTTAAGAAAACCATAAAACAACTATTGTTTAAATTGTATATATTGAAGAAATAAAAATTGATATGGACTTTACTTGAATGGTTGCAGGCAAAAAACTATAGCGGCTTCGAGTCAAGGATGCGTAAAAGTTCATTGCCATATGCAGGAGAGGAGATGATTCAATATACTAAAGATGGTACTGTTGATAGCCATGGAAGACAAGCTATCAAAGCCATGACCGGTGGCTGGAGATCTGCGGTTTTGATATTAGGTATTCTCAAACTTCTGTGTCTATTTTCATCAAATAAGCTAAAAGTCGAAAATTATTGGGGTTGGCTCCCAAAGTGTATGCATAAAAATCTGTAAGATTATTTTAATATTCGCCACTCTACCATTGAGACAAGTCATGGTAAGTTGATTCTTTGTACTTGCATATGATGTTTACCAGTAAACCAAGGATTTGCCACACTAACATTCTTCGTAGTTGGTGTAAACCTGGTTCTGTTCTTGACAAGAGTACTGAAGAAGAGTAATGCATCGGCAGCAAATAATGTGAGCCTATGGACTAGGACGGTTTATATGTTTTCTCTTGTGGGGGAATTTCTTAGTGATTCATACATCGGGCGCCACAGGACATGCACTTTAGTAAGCATGAAATACTGCCAAATGTGATTTTATGCACACTATAAAAGAAAAATATTTGTAGAGTTTAAATGTAAATTTGTTTGTTGGAAGGGGCATTGCCTTAATATAGCAGAAAATCCACTCCCAATCATACTAGAGAAATTCCATAAAATTTTGTATTGGTATAGAATTAAAAATAGAGGTATTGTTGTAATAGAAGGTAACTACAGGAGCTCCGTCCTTTCTATATGCCTGCCTGTGGCTAATACAGCCACGCCCCTGCCCCAAATAACTAGGGATGTCTAAATAGTTCACCTTTAGGTTTAAGTGAACCTCAGCATGTAGCATCATTATGAAGTATAACGGTAATTGGTCATTATTTGGAAATTGGCCTTGAGAGGCCACAAATCTAGGATAAATCAAAGGGGCACATAAAGGACATGAACATTTGTTTACATAATATGCCCTTATTTTCCGTTTGTCTGCATAAAAACTCCAACAAGACCTCTTAACGACTTCCTTATCGGAAATTCGTGATGTAATCTCATTATAACCTACATCTCCTGAGACACTTGATTTTAGTGAATCCATAAATTTTTTTATTGATTTAGAATCAAATGGATTATATGTTTTCAAACTTGTCTCTATTCTACGAAGATCAACCAGTATTTTTTCACAATGGGCTTTATACTGCCCAACTGTAGTTGGATTTTCGAGAATAGATTGCAATTTTGCAATCTCTAAATCGGTCCTCTCAAACAAATTAGGAGTTCCAGAAGAAGCCATGACTATAAAAAAAATGAAAGTAAAATTCTAATTAATAGTACTTTTAATTTTAAAAAATTCCTAAGATATTCTCCTATATTAATGAAAACAGAAATATGAAATTTTCAAGCTTCAATGCAACTAATATAGAAAATAAATTACAAAATCAAATAAATTACATAAATTACAAATCACAAATGATAACAAAATATACCAAGTGATGTTGCAGAGCTCAGAAATGAAAAGTTTTGAATACATTTAGATGATCTTAAAGTCAAAGCAATGTTTGTAGAAGAGAATGTAAGTTTACCTGGGCACAAACCATTATCAAAGCAGAACAATTGAGTGGGATTCACCTTTCCCTAGAACACAATTTTTGTGCATATGATACAAAATTAGCGCAATCAAATAGAACACCAATCCAATTTTAAACAACAAAACACATCGGTAAAAGACATGTCTAATGCATCTATATCTCCACATGTACAAGTTGACCACTTATGCATGCTTAAAAATCACAAAAACATTGAAATTATTTGTAATCTATTATTGATGTCATCACAGTGTTTGTATACAAAATCAGGGATAAATCAACTTTACATTTCAAGGAAGCTGTTTATTTCAAGGAAGCTGTTTAACTTTGGCATTATCTTATTTAACTCATATGACTGAAATTTCCCGTCACATTTCCCATCCTTACTTCTGTCAACATTGTTTTTGATAGTGCCTTACAATATCACTACAATACATTATCTAAAACCTCTAGATGCTACTAGATACAAGAATATAATCTGAAAGTTCAGTGATATCATTAAAGCATGTGCTTCTCAAGTGTAGGCATACATGCAGCCAATGAGTTCTAGGAGGAAACTACTGCCAATGAGTTCTTATTTATTTATATTTATATTATCTTATCTAGAAGCTTTGAAGCAGCCCTAAAGGCACATTAAAAAAGATATTGCAGAAGAAATATGCAAAGCTTCCTAGCAGTGGCAGTAGTATTAAGGTTTGTGAAAATGGAATATCTCCATGATATGCATTATTCTGGCAGTGCACTCTGCAATCTTGGTTCCAATCAACAATTATGCCACTATTGGGATCTTAGTATGGCATAGGCAGCTGTGAGCTACACAATATACTCATTTTTCTAGAAACTAAAAAGATCCTTTATGTTACAATTTGTAGCACATAAAAGAAGCCCTTCAAAAAAATACATTGAACAACGGGGGCAACCAAGAGGACCTTGGAAAAATGTACAGGTAACAACCATATGAATTCTTCCTTAGTCGTGGATCAAAGCTAATAGAAATAAAGCTAGATAAAATTAGCTTGAAACTAAAGTATAATCATCCATTGTAAAAAACAATTTTCTCAGAACCTAGTAAAAGAATACTTTTATTGTCTGATTGGACGTACATAATGGAAGGGTATAAATATTGCCTATTGCCCTCAGAGTTTCTCAAAGAGACCATTTACAAGTAACAAGGATGTAGCATACAAAACGGGGGCAACCAATTACAAAGGAGGATTCATTTGCCCTTTTACAAGCAAGCTGATTGATTGCTATTGTTGAATCATGAACAGAAGAAGCTTACCAACGTCAAGTCCAAAAAATGGGGTCTGTGGAAAATATCTGGTGAGCATGAGTCAGGGGAAAGAAGTGAAGGAAGTTAGCATAAGCAGTCGAGACATCTCAATGTGGAGACTGCTGAATCTACATCTGAGGCTGCTGCAGAGGCCTATAATGCTGCAGTGGCAACAATAGTGAGGGCTCCTCCAAAGGACTTCAAGACTGTACGACAGGAATGGGCTGTCATTCGAATCCAGACTGCATTCCGAGGATTTTTGGTAACCATTCTCAATGAACAATAATGGGTCTGTGAGAATTTCATTTGATTATTTTTGAAGGGGATTATTTTCACTCTTTTGGATTTGGTTTTTGGGTTTTATAGGTGAGGAGAGCACTACGAGCACTGAAAGGGCTGGTGAGGCTCCAGGCATTGTTTAGGGGTCGTCAGGTAAGGAAGCAGGCAACAGTTACTTTGAGGTGTATGCAAGCACTCGTCAGGGTTCAAGCCTGTGTAAGGGCTCGTCATGTTCGAATGTCTAAGGAAGGTCAGGCAGTGCAGGAAATACTTGATGCACATCGAAGCCGCGAGACTAAACTGAGAGAATCTGAGGTATTTCTAAATAATTTGATAAAGAAGTTGCTCTATCTATATTAGGATTGGGGTATTTGAGTGCTATGATTTAATAAGTTTAGGGATATTTTAAGTAGATGGCCAAATGGGTAGGACGAAAACTCTTTCCATTTATGCAGAGGTGAGAGACTATTGGGTTTATCCTATTGGCAAGATGGATAAATTCTCCTGCTCTTAGGCACAATTCTTAGGTCTGCCAAGGCTAAAGCACGCTCCTTCAGCGCTCCAAAGATAAGGCCGCCCTCAAATGATGATCTTCAATTGCAGAAGAAATTTTCTACTTATAATTTAGATGCCAAGAGCACAGGCGGGTCAGATTCTTCTTTGCCTTCTTGTAAATTTAATCCGCCTATGTTGAGATCAGACAAATCATCCATCAAGAGTGGAGAGATGAGTATCTTTTCCTATGCAGACCCTCGAAGACCCTTTCGCTAGTAATTGATTGGAAATCTCAAAGTTGTCAGTTCTAAGTTCGTTGGAAAGCACAACGTGACATTTATGAGCTGTTGGAATGGAATAACAAATCTCTTTAACATGGCCTTAGCTTTCCCACTTCATCGATTTGGTTGAATAGACGTGTAAATCAACAATCTTCCCCTTCTTTGTAGTCTAGGCTGAAATAAAAACATCTTTTAAAAATAGGTATATGCGAGTTTGAAGATTTGTGTCACTTATAATGGTACCAATGGAAACATTGGCATTTCTTAAAGGTTTTTTTTCACTTATGTGTAGCTGACAAGACAACTATAATTGGAATTTTGCAACTTGAGGATGACTCACTCCTTGTTAAGATGTCTACTCTTGGTTCAATGCAACTTCTTGAAGGACTGGACATGGTCTAACAACAACATGTTAAATCACTCCATGCTCAAATGTGTTTATCAAAAATTCATCCTGGATTTGTCCTTGGAACAAAGACTCAACTCAAAATGAAGATGTAAACTTAAAGAATATAAATGGTAGCACCTCAGAGCTACTATTTACAATTTCAAAGCTAATGCCATGACTAAAAAGGTTTTTTAGCCATTGTTCTTCCACACACTACCTATTGGCGATGACATACAATTTCTTGTAACCAACCGTCTTAAGTGTCTAGTTAGAATTTTTTTCGAGTCTATCATGCATACTTTTTGGAAATACAAGCTCACTAAAAAGACATAGATTTCTATTCACAATAGTCTTTGTGCTATCTTTGGAAACACATTATCTTGGAAAGAAGTTATGCCAGACATCAATATTTTTCATAATGTGATTGCCAAGTCTTCTAAAAAATTGGTTATCGACCACTTGTGGAAGAGCAAATGCAAAATATTTTCAGGTTGCTCAGAAAGAGCTTGCTTACAACATTGATTTGGATCACCAAATAACAATGATTGAAGAGAAAATGGGAAAGCTCGAAGATAATCAAATGGTCCATTTTAGAAGATTGAAATTGTAGTTGTAGTTATTATGTTCTAGATTCTTTTCTATGTTGTCGTAGTTTGGACTATTGTTATAATTGTCAATATTTTCAATAAAAAAGTGGTACTTCTACGATGGATTAAATTATGTAATAATTTTTTGAGATTCGATTATGGAATAGTTTCTAGCAAATCTATATTAAATCAAATATGACTAGTTCACAACCATATTTCATGAGTATTGATGTGCATTGCACAATGCTCGTGTAAGGGTGAAAAATTAGGGTCTCTCTAAATACTTTGATAGATAACTTATCAAAAAGTTTGGTGCTTCACCCTTATGAGTGTCACCTAAATATAAGAAGTGACCTAGCCATTGGGGTTCCATTGCTTTGTTGGTTGGATTTTTTTTTTCGCTTCACAAGTAATTTCAAAACGAAGACTTCTAAGTTAAAACTATTGCTTATAATTCCCTCTCAAACTAAATAAGTTCTATTACAATATTTATTGGTTCTGTCACAGAAATTACAATGAAGAGGCTCAACATATGATGAATGTTCACTCCAATCATCGTCTTTTATCTCACAAGCAACTAGAATTTTTTAATGGACCAGAAAGGATGTAGGATTAGGGTGGTCTATTATAATAGTTATCATTTTAATAACATAAATTCTGTCAGGGAAATTAGAGTAAATGTGCATCCATCCAGTTCACTTTGTGAACCCTTCTCACCTCAAAAGACACAAGAGTATTTAATTGGACCAAAAATGATGGGGAATAATAGTGGTCCATGTGAAGATGATGAGAATGAGTGTCTGGTTGAGATATTGCTGAAAGCTTACTACAATGAAAATAATATCACTAATAGGATTTTATGGTCTCTGACACAACAAGAGTCAAATTGTGGGCAATGTGGACTATAATCTTATCAGCGTTTTTTAAAAAAAAACCATGGTCATTGAATTTTGAGTGTTTAATATAGCTAATCTTGACACAACAATGCTACAATTCATAGTCAAAAGGCAATGTGGACCACAATCCTAGTTTAGATCACCATGGTCTGAATTAGAATTCAACATGTACTCGAGCATGGCCAAATGGGTTGTGCCTGTTCTTCCATTAAAATCTGCAAATCAGAAATGCACAATACAAAAGAGAGGCTTCTAATGGATCAATTTGGACTACTGTAGACTCAATCCAACTCTCCTACAGTCATTACAATACTCTCTCCCATGCAAAAACCAAAATAAATTATGCCTGCTCTTCCATTAAAATCTGCCCGAAATCAGAAATGCACAATACAAAGAGTGGCTCCCAATGGATCAATTTGGACTACCGTTGGACTCAATCCAACTCTCCTACAGCATTGCAATACTCTTTGCAGTGTGAAAATCAGACTTCTAATACCTCCTATAAAAATGAACCTCTCATACAACTACTGAAAACTCTCTATATGCTCAGCATGGAGGTTAATGCCAGTCTAAATAGATGCCTAAGGATCATTTTAAGTGCCTATTTGACACAGCATGGAAGATCAATATGGGCAGTGTTTTCTGGATGATGTATCATCTCCATGCTGCTTGTTTCTGGAAGCGCAATGGTCATTTTTGATGGGTTTGGCAAGTCTTGAAGCTGCCCAAGTGAACCCGGTGGGTTTCTAACCCTTGGAGAAGCTACCCACAACACCTGCACTAATGATTGGCGACAGGTTCAAAATGGATTTGTAAACCCATTTCATTTCTACCCCCACAGTTGGATGGGTACAGCATGTGCCATACCCATCACTATTCACTGTTTCACAACACTGAACGTGTTCAACATGTGCCCAACCATCAACTTTGAGTGTTCATTTATCTTCTGCCTTGCAACTTCTTGTCAACTCCTGAGGATCCTTTAATCCTCAAAGGACCTGCCCAGTGGTACAAGTACAACAACCTTCTGTGACAGGGATCCATGTCATCTTGTGTCACATGCTTAGAATTTTGTGTGCATGTTTGCTGCCTTCATTGTAAGGGCTCGGTGTTTGTATCTTACTTGTATGTCTTTGCATTATTAGTATTTTTGAATTTTCTGAACCATTTTGGATCACTTCTGGTATCTATAATTGTGGCTTTTGAAACTTGAATTTATTACATGACTATTAAACTTGATATTTAAGGTTGACATTGCATGAACGATGCATGCACATTGCAAATTATGACGTAGGTTTATGGATCACTGTTAATAGAATTTTTTGAGGGTTTATTCAAGTGATAAATAATAGTAATTTATCTAGTGCATACTACAAATACACATCCATGGTAAGGTTGGGGGATGGGGGTTTGGCTAAAAGGTTTTTCGGGTCATGCTTCTTCGTGGGATCTGACATCTACCTATTGGTGATGACATATTAATTTCTTCAAAATTGTGTAACCAACCATCTTAAGTTCTAGTTAGAATAAATTAAAAACAATGAGTACCAAATAGACCATTCATATTTATGAAGAATGAATTCTCCTAAACATGAACAACTCTTAAAATATAAATACCATTCCATTTCACTTCTAATAAATTCATGAATACATATTTAAATTCAAAACCAATATATAAATAAATATAAATCCACACCAAAAACATAAAACTATATATAAAATTTACACCTTAAAATAAAGCATGACTATTGAATTCATTGTAGCTTGCTTACAAGGAAAACCAATCACACACAGACTACAAGTATTCTGTAAGTATATAATTCAGAAGTGAAACCCAACAAGAATTCAGAAAAGGTTTTCATGCCTGAAATTGTAATTATGAGACCATCCATGTCCCAATGCCACCAAGACCTTGGAAAAATGTACAGGTAACAACCATATGAATTCTTCCTTAGTCGTGGATCAAAGCTAATAGAAATAAAGCTAGATAAAATTAACTTGAAACTACAGTATAATCGTCCATTGTAAAAAACAAGTTTCTCTGAACCTGGTAAAAGAATACTTTTTATTGTCTGATTGGACGTACATAATGGAAGGGTATAAATATTGCCTATTGCCCTCAGAGTTTCTCAAAGAGACCATTTACAAGTAACAAGGATGTAGCATACAAAATGGCCAACCAGGTATTTTCAGAGTTGACCTTCACATTCAATTCATTTCTACAAGAAAAAATGGGGTTTTACCAAAAAAAACGAGCCAGGGTTTTGCAAAAAATGGTATTTTAGTGGCTATGATTTTGCTAAAAAAATGTGTACGATTTTGCTAACATACCTGGGCTCGTCGTTGCTGGGTTTCGTCACTGGTGGGCTCGCTGGTGTGGTGGGCTCTCGGCTGGTGTGGTGGGCTCTGGTCGCACAAACTTCGCACGAAGGAGGCGGGGCGGAGGAAAATGATTTCCTCCGTAGCGCCTCCAATATATAAACAGGGGGGTTCGCGCGAACATTGTTGGTGTTCACGTGAACATAGTGTTCGTGCGAACCCTTTCAATTGCGCCACGCAGAAAAAAACGACTTACGTGTCTCTTCGCATGAAACTGGTTCACGCGAAGGGTGTGTTCGCGCGAACCCACCTTGGAAAACATGCATTTCCCATTTTGGCTCGCATTTTCAGGACAAGAAGTAGGACACAACACCATGCATTGACCTAAGGGATATTGGGGGAGTATCATTGGAAAAAATCTCATTGTACCTCAAAGTAAAAAAATAATCAAGATGGAGATTGGGATGCCTCTGATTCTTCCTACAAGTGAACTGCTATAAAAAAAATATTGAGAACAATATCCATCAAATTATAAAAAATAATCAACACGGAGAATGGGAAGCCTCCAATTATCCTCAAAAGTGAATAACAATGTAAGGTCTCTCGTTATTTCTCAAAGTATAAAAATAATCAACATGGAGAATGGAAAGGATCCCATTATCCTCAATAGTGAATAATTCTTAAAAGGGATATTGGTGACAAGGTCTTTTATCATCCCTCAACATTGAAAAAATTATCAAGATGGAGAATGGAAGGCCTCACATTCTCCCTAGAATTAATAAATTCTTCAAAAGTATATTTTGGGGCATCTCATTCCCACTTAGATTCAAAGAATAGTTCAAACAATCAATCACAAGAGATATAAAAATACATCATTCTCTCAAAGTAGACAAAAATCTCTAAGGAGAATGAGACATAATCCTTCAAAGTAAAAAATTGAAGAATTATAATGGGAGGCCTCCCATTCTCCTAGAAAGTGAGTAATTATTGAAAGCAATAGTGGGGGCCTCTCATTAGAAGACCTATAATTATCCCTCAAAGTAAACCAAATAATCAAGATGGAGATTGGGATGCCTCTGATTCTCCCTAAAAGTTAACCATTCTTAAAAAGGATATTCAGAAAAATGTAAGGTCTCTCATTATCCCTCAAAGTATAAAAATAATCAAAATAGAGAATAGGAAGCCTCCAATTATCCTCAAAAGTGAATAATAATGTAAGGTCTCTCGTCATCCCTCAAAGCATAAAAAAAATCAACACATAGAATGGGAAACATCCCATTCTTCTCAAAAGTGAATAATTTTTAAAATGGATATTGGTGGCCTCTCATTTTAAGGCTCTTATCATCCGTCAAAGTAAACAAAATAATCAAGATGGAGAATGGGAGGCCTCCCGTTCTCTCTAGAACTAATAATTTCTTAAAAAATATATTTTAGGGCATCTCATTCCCACTTAGAGTGAAAAAATAGTTCAAACAATCATTCACGAGAGATATAAAATGGCATCATTCTCTCAAACTAAACAAAAATATACAAGGAGAATGAGACATAATTGCTCTAAGTAAAAAATAATGAAGATGGAGAATGGGATGCCTCCCATTCTCCTTGAAAGTGAGCAATTATTAAAAGGGATAGTGGGGGCCTCTCATTGAAATACCTCTCACTATCCCTCAAAGTAAACAAAATAATCAAGATGGAGATTATGATGTCTCTGATTCTCCCTAAAAGGTAAGCATTCTTAAAAAGGATATTGAGAAAAATGTAAGGTCTCTCATTATCCCTAAAAGTATAAAAATAATCAACACAAATGATGAAAATATTCCCATTCTCCTCAAATTTTAATAACAATGTAAGGTCTCTCATTATCCCTCAAAGTATAAAAATAATCAACACAGAGAATGGGAAGCCTCCAATTTTCCTCAAAACTGAATAATTCTTAAAAGGGATGTTAGTGACCTCTCATTTGAAGGCCTCTTATCATCTTTCAAAGTAAAAAAATAATCAAGATGGAGAAAGGTTAACTTCCCATTATCCCTAGAAGTAATAAATTATTTAAAATTATATTTCGGGGCCTTTCATTCCCACTAAGAGTGAAAAAATAGGTCAAATAATCATTCAAAAGAGATATAAAAAGACATCATTCTCTCAATAGAAAAAAAATCTACAAGAAGAATGAGACATAATCCCTAAAAGTAAAAAAATAATGAATATTGAGAATGGGAGGCACCCCATTCTCCTTAAAAGTGATAAATTATTAAAATGGATAATGGGGGCCTCTCATTCGAAGACCTCTCATTATCTCTCAAAATAAAAAAAATAATCAAAATGGAGATTGGTATGCCTCCAATTCTCCCTAAAAGTGAACCATTATTGAAAAGGATATTGAGAACAATGTAAGGTCTCTCATTATCCCTCAAAGTCAAAAATTAATTAACGCAGAGAATGGGAAGCCTCCCATTCTCTTCAAAAGTGAATAACAATGTAAGGTCTCTCGTTATCCCAAAAAGTATAAAAAACAATCAAAACGGAGAATGGGAATCCTTCCATTCTCCTCAAACATGAATAATTTTTAAAATGGATATTGGTGGCCTCTCATTTAAATGTGTTAGAACCCTACAAAATATACTAAGTATAAGCGGCATGAGGGGTTCTGACCTGCGGTATTTAGACATGAAGGAACACGTGAGAGTAAGATAAATAGTGCGCGAAGGATCACGCCCTGATAGATTGTATTCCATACTTAGTTTCATTATGAGCCATGAGAAAAAGATGGAAGATAGAGGGTTTGAGTAGTGGCCAAGCAAGGTTTTGGAGATAATAATAGAACATGAAGACTTGCAATTCAAGAAAATTCTATTTTGAGATAGATCTACAATTTATATTAGAAGATAATATATTATTAGTGAGCTTACATGCTCTTGTAGTTGGCTTGTAACACATGCATGGCTATTTCTAGCATGTGGGATATTTTTGGAGAGTGCATTGGCAGTGAAGGGAAAGTCCTCACCCCTATATATGTATGATTCACACTATATGGATATACCATGAATGATTGTCAGATTATACTACTATGTAATTTATGTGTATAATGTTATGGAGTTACTTTTTATGCATACAGTTACTGTGCTTTACAGTGATTAATAAAAGGGATTTTTGTGGCTGGATTCTTGTTATTTATGTCTCTGTTACTAGATATTGCATGATAAACCTTTTATTGATTCTTGTTTAGATTATTTTTCACATGGTTATGATCTGATACTTGTATTTTTAGGTCTGGTTCATCTGGTTTATATATTTCTATGATGATATATATCTTCATGCATGATAACTCTTTGAAAAATCTGACATCAAAAGAGGGACTTAGTACCTTTGTGTGCTTCAGGTGAGCATTCAACTTCCAGCTATATGAGGTGCTAGTGCACCTATGATATTGGTAAAGAAATAATGACTACATTTTGGTTCCATTTCCGGGACCTCTTTTTCAAGTTGTTACGAGGATGTTACATGGTGAAGACATATTGGTTGACCTTATCCAGCATTTAAAGTTTGGTTGATGATTTAGAAGAATAGTTTACTCAAAAACATAACACTAGACCTGTTTTGATGCATGCGCATGGGTTGAAGATAATATATATCATGAGATTTATGAGACGTTATTTTGTTATTTCCCTATAGACTTGTATGAGTGGATGGTAGCATATGCATCAAAGATAAATTGGAGGTATAGGACAATTGTTTGGACACAAGAAGACTACCAAAATTTGCATAATGCCAATTTGACTTGGACATGCATTGTAGATAATTGGTGGAGTGGTGCCCTGAATAGTTACACTTTGGAGTACGTTGTGTTGACTTATTCATATCTAAAGGTTGTTGAGTTTCAGTTCTTGCATGAACCCAGAGGATCCTATTTTTATGTTATCCCTTTAGTGATTAAGATATTTATTGTAACTCTATATTTGGAAGAACACCTTATGGATAGCTAAGCCCCACCACGTGCCGGGGGCAAGAGCGGGTGTGGTGAAATATGGCAGACCCAGTGGTAGAAAGGAAGATAGAAGAGAGGAGGCTTAAATATAATGAAGCACGAGATATGGAATTAATGAAGCATGAGATATGGAATTAATGAAGCAGCGTGATATTAAGGAGAGAATGGTGTTGCGGAGAGAAATGGCTCATGAAGGATTTATAGGTCACATAGAAGATGTGGAACCGGAGCATTTGGTTCTCCCCCATTTGGGTAACCATGGTAGGAAACCCCTCTCAGCTTCAGATGAGATCACATTGGAATAAATTATAAGGAACGTAGGTGCACATCTGATCCAACCTAGCTACCTAGCCCTTATGCTTGGTGTTCCAGTTCCTAAAACAATTGTTGATAAGAAATCTATTGTTGGTGAAAGAGTAGCAACATGTATAATTCATTATCTATTGAGTACATGAGTTAATCAAATAAAAAATTCATCTATGGCGGTGCAGATGTCGTCTTTGTTATTTGAGGGTCCGATCAAAGGTATATTTTCTGACGTGTTATCAGGGTAGATCGCGAGTGCACAGAATGTTGGTAACACGTCTAGAACTATAAAAATTTCATAGACTATGGGAGTTGAATTTAATAAAATTATTGGAACACAAGGTAGCACATCATCTATTTTTGTACCCGCTATAGGGGGAGGATCAGGAAGTTTGGGATCTAGTGGATTTGGTGGTTCTGAAGGTGGAGGGTATACTGGAGGTAATACAAGTTCTAGATCTGGTGGGCACGGCCCACACCAACCCCATCAAGTATTCTACGAGATGTCTCTTCACCTACCGAAGTATAGAAGTATTGAATATTTAGATGAGAATGTGCATAAGTGTTAGATACTATGGCGCATTAAGAGTGTTATAGCTCCTAAGCATAAGGAAATTCAGTTTGCTACTACTTTAAAAGGGCGCGCACATAGTTGGTATAGGAAGTATGATCCAAACCAGACTTGTGTAGGCTACAATGTGATGTACAATTCTTTCTTAACTAAGTTCCATATACCTAAATTTGAACAAAAGAGCATTATCGCGCTGAAGGATATTAAGAATGGCATGGGTGAGAGCATATGGGAGTATGATGCACATTTTAAATCTTTTCTATCAAATTTATGTTATGATATTCACAATATCCAACATACACATTTATTTGTTGGTTGTTTTATCACACCTTTTAGAAGGGTGATTTCTCATAATATGTTTACAAATCCATGTGAGGATTTGTAAACAACTCTATGCATTGAGGCAGTTGGGAGTATAGACACTAGAGTTAGCCCATTCCTAGAGGCGTAGATTGTATCTATGGAAAAAAAGATGCACAATGGTATTTGGTGTATGGATTGTGAGGTGGAAGGACATACTAAGGATAGATTCCCTTGTAAGTTGGCGCGTGCCATGTTACTAGATTGTGAAGTATGTCACCTAAACCATGATGTCCAGGATTGTCCTCTTTTGCAGCACGTGATTCAGAAAAAGGTGTCCATGTATTGTAAGATTTGTAAGTCTACCATATTCATGACACCACTAACAATAGATTGATTGATCACATCCATGAAGCCATTGAGACATGAGTGCACTAGACTAGTGTGGCGAGTGGATTAAAGGAACAAGAAGGAAAAAATAATGAGGGGAACAACAATGAAGATAACATGAATGGAGGCTTCTGAGGAGGATATAGAGGCTGAGGTCATGGTGGTGGTAGACACACATTTGCGTGAGGGAATTGTTATACTTGTGGGTCCCCTGATCATTATCAACCTGATTTCCCTCAGAATATAGCTTGCTCATGGTGTGAGAAACATCACAAGTTAGAGGATTATCCAGAGCCATATGAACACATGTGCAAGACTCAGAAGATGGAAAAGGGAACAAGAATGATTAAGGTACAATGTTATTTTGTTGATTAGTAGATTCCTAAGAAGACATGTGACCCTACTTTATAGATAGTAATGGATACAACATGTGCTGAGGCTGCGTGCACACACAATCCTTTGAAGGAAAAAATACTCATCACATAGGAGGAAGTACTATATGTTAAGTATCTATATGCTACACACCAGAAGGAATTGTACTAAGAAATGATGGGAGTCATCAGGCACCTTCAGGGAGAAATACAATGCTTGAAAGAATAGGTGCATGAGAGGGAATGGGAAAAGAACATTGAACTCCCACAAAAGGATGTGGATGACTTGAAAGAGGCGTGTAGGATGTTGTGCCAAGAGAACATCATTCCTTTATTAGGGGAATGGATACGTGAGAAGGTACCATGTGTTAGGGATGAGTGCAAGAGATAGATACTTCATGTGAATCTACCACCTCGTAACCATGAATTTGACAAAGAGATTACACTTGATGCAATAATTGATGGGTGGTTATTATGCAACATTTTGATCGGCACAGGTGCAAAGGTGAATGTGTTGACTCTGGATGCTCAGAATCAGATGGGTCATACCAACATTGTAGCCATCTTCAAATGTGTTGTATATGGAAAAAAAACTAGGGCTATGCCTATTGGGGTACTAAAGGATGTATCTATTACCACTTAGGGACAATTTTACTAAGGACTTTGAAGTGTTGGAGCTTGCTGAAGTGGACAACTTTCCAACATTACTTAGGCGACCCTGATACTATGTAAAACACTGCTGATTTGCACTTTAACAAGAGATACATCAATTTTGAGAAAAAGGATGAGAACGTGATTATTACTCTATTTGAAAAGAAGGCATAGCCTTATGTTGATCCTTTAAGTGAAGTAGAGCTTAATCAAATTTATGCATAGAGGATGCATGACCCGAAGAATCTAGAACCATCAAAAGAAGGTGTTCTTCAGTGAGAAGATGCACAATCTGTAAGTGACACTACTAGTGTTGCTTGTGATAATTGGGCACATGTCACATATGAAATGGTCGGGTGAAAATTTAAAGGGTGAGTTACAAGGATGATTAGGATGCGTATGGTGAGGTGTTTAGGCTCAACTCAGGTACTAAGATATATTAGTGAAGGGAAGCCTGATACATTTCTGCGTGCTATGGAGACTTAGTGGTAGAATGATGGGGGATAGAAGAAACATGCTAGTTTATACATTGCATGGGACAACAAAGCGCTGGTGGGTGACACATAGAGATAGCCTTTTGGAATGGTGATGAGTGAGAATCACCTTCTCTACTAGGTTCACTCAGAGCAATGTACCTACGCACGTTTTTGAATTTTATAGTAAGAATTTGGATTCTCATCACGTCCATATTTGTGAGAGACTTTGGGCACAAGGCCAGGAGGCTTTACTGCCATCACTATGGGTACATAAGTTCTGCTCCACATTGTGTGGATGCGTGTACACCTGGTATGTCCATGTTGAGCTAAAAAGGGAGATTGCAAACTGATAAGAGATGACTGCATGTATGATTCAGACTTTTTATTACCTTTCTACTAAGCCTCTAGTCCATGAAGCTTTGTAGATAATGAAGCACATCACATTGGGGGATAATGCAAAGGAGAAGAGCTCATGCTAGAGCTATTTGGAGAACCTAATATTGAGGCGTGCCTTGATCTTAAGGAGATAAAAGAAGTACATATGTGTCACACTTGGAAAGAAAAAGAGAAGGATAAATTGGTGTATATGATTGATGACGAGGAAGTAAAAAATTTAGATGTTAGCCACACTAAAGGTGCGAGTGAGATAATGGACACTGTGAATGAGAAGTCACATGTGTACCATGCTCTTATGATGAAAATGAAGGTTAAATTTGGTACTGAAAATGAGCCCAAGGATGTCATTATTGGTGATTACTGGTTTGAGAAAGAGGTAGAAACAATTGTTGAACTCTTGTGTGACTTACAAGAATTATTTCCGTGGGGCTATCATGAGTTAAAAGGGTAACACCCTTCTTTGGGTGAGATGAAGATGAAGCTGAAAGAGGGCGTGTTCCCAGTTAGGAAGAGGCCTTACAAGATGAATCCTAATCTGCACATGAAGGTGAAGGAGGAAATTGATAAGATGCTCAAGTCTGAAATTATTGAGCCTATTGAAGAATCTTAATGGGTTAGCCCCATGGTTATAAGCATTAAGAAGGATGAAAGGATAATGATTTTTGTGGATTACAAGGAACTCAATGCTTTGTTTATTATAGATCCTTTTCCCACCCCTTTCACAAAGAAAATCCTTGAGGGAGTCATTGGGCATGAGATATATTCCTTTAAAGATGGATCTTCAAGTTATCACCAGGAGCACATCACGAAAGAAGATTAGGAGAAGACAACTTTCACCACTTATTGGGGAAGATTTGCATACCTTGTCATGCTATTTGGATTGAAAAAATGTGCCAACAATGTTCTCATGCATCGTGGTGTAGGATTTTCAATACTTTATTCATAAATTCTTACAGGTGTATTTGGATGATTGGACAATATATGGCTTAGTCAAGGATCATTGTGATAATCTAAGACTTATGTTTGAGAGGCGTATGGTGTTGAACATCTCTCTCAACATCAAGAAGTGATACATAGGGATCCAAAATGACTCTACTTCATCATATCAGTTAGCACAAAGGAACACACAAAGGTTATGTATTTATAGTAACAAGATTTCCACTCTATGCAGAGTGACATTTACAAAACTGCCAGCCAACGAGGATGGCGGTCATGTAACCACCACCAAGCTAGGGTGACGGTCCTGAGACCACCGGTCTGTGTTGGGTGGTGGTCCTGGATCTTTCAGACAGAAAATAAAACATGAAATGAACAACCCCATAATTTGAAAGGTTGTCCATGTCTCTTCTCCTCCATGACCTTTCCCATTCTCCAGTGCATAGGAGGACATGAGAAAGGCTATAAATACATGTTTTTAGAAGAGAATAGGATCATCGAAGCATGAAAGCAAGTGAGCAAGAAGTTCTTAGTGTTGGAATTTTGTTTTGTAGAAGAAAGGAGTGTTGAGACAGAGCAAACAAGTAATTGGGAGGAAGTGTGAGATATTATCTACTTCTCTTTCATACTTATTGTAAATTCTATACTTATTGTTTGAATTGGCCAATAGAAAGTGGAAGAGAGAGCAATTTCCCTTCCCGACTTGTTTTTCCTCCTCTGGAGGATTCCAAGATAAAACTTGTTGGTGTTTGTGAGTTTATATTATTTCCTTTCCTACAATTTTTGATTCAAAGCATAAGCAAAATTCATTCACTAGCTATCTCTGTCATTTTCTAATCGAAAGTAGAACAGCAACATTTAATTTGTGATTCTGTGGATAATTCCAAAGTTGAAGAGTTTACATATCATTTTGGTATCAGAGCTAACAAGTATCTAGGGCTATGGTATTCGTTCTTGGATTTGTATGATAGTGACGAGGTCTAAATGTGAAGAGGCTTTACCTTGCAATCCATAAATTTCTACAAGAAAATGGAAGCAGAGAATTCGGGGACAAATGGAGGAAGAGAACTTGGTTCATAGAATTGAGATGCTGGAGACCATGATGGATAGGATGTTTAGAAGGCAAGAAGAACTTGTAGATTTGCAGAAGACAACTTTTGTCAAGCAAGACTCCATGGAATTAGTGGTTTAAGGCTTAGCTAAAATTTTTGGCATAGGTAAGAGCCATAATGAGGAATATTATGGGGAAGAGCATGAAGAAGAGACTTCAAATGTAAGAGAAAAGGTAAAATATGACCATACTCCTTTTAAAGTTGAGACAAAAGTTGAGATTAAAATATTTGAAGGACAAGTTGATGCAAAGTTGCTTGATAAATGGTTAAAATAGTTAGAAGTATACTTTAGCATCCATAATGTCATTAAGGCACAGAGGATCACCTTTGCACGTCTCAAAATGGAGGGACGCGCTTTAGTTTGGTGGAAAACCCATCTAACCACTTGTGAAAAGAAGAAGCGTCCTATTGTGAAATATTGGCAAGAATTTAAAGAATTACTTAGAGCTAAGTTCTATCCTATTGGCCACAAGACTGATCAAATGATTAAATGGTAGTATTTTAGACAAAGCATTGGTCAAAGTGCGCAGGACTATACTACGAAGTTTCAGAGGCAGGCCATGTTGCTAAACATGGACTTGGAGGATGAGGATATTCTGACTAAGTACTTGGGAGGACTTCACACTCACCTTCGAATAAAATTCATCTCCACCAAAGCCCAAAGATCTCAACGAGGAGTGTGTATAAGCATACTACATAGATGATGAAAAGAAGCAAGGAGAAGCAGAGCCAAGGGAAAAACAATTGACAAATCAATAGAAAAAAGAGTATGGGAAAACAAGTAACAAGGGTAAGTGGAAAGGGAAAGGTAAACAAGCTGCGACTACTTTAAATACTTGTAAATATCCTAAGAATTTTTGCAAGAACTGTGATATCAATAGTCATACTGACGCTACATGTTGGAAGTTGCATCTGGAGTTACATCCGAAGAACCAAACCAAGGACTCAAAGAAGTCCATGAAAACAGTAAAAATAGAAGGGGAGGTGGAAATTGAAGATGACATTGATGTAGGTGAAAGGCTTGGATGCATGGCCACCAACATGGATATCCAGGAAGAGGAGATGAGTAGACTATTCCAGATCAAATCTAGATTAAGAGACCTATGGTAAATGCTTTGGTTGGTACCGGTTCTAAGTCTAACTTGATTTCTGAAGTAGTTGTAAAGAATCTTGGTCTTGAGACTTACGAGCATCCACATCCTTATCCTTTGGGTTGGGTGAAGAATGGTGTTGAAATTTAGGTAAAAAGTAGATGTAAGGTTAAGTTTGGGATAAATTCCCAGTATATCGATGTTTTAGAAGTTGACGCTATTCCACTTGATGTTTTTGATGTTGTATTCGGGAGTCCTTACTTGTAGATTAGGGATGCTATATTTATGAGAAGGGAAAATTGATATAAATGGGTCAAGGATGGGATCAACTACAACATTTGGGCACACCAACGTAAGACACATGTTATTATGGTGAGTGCTAACCAAGCAAAATGACTTATTCAGGAAAACCATAATCAATTTTGTTTACTTTTATTGAAGGATAAACAAGATGGGGTAGAAGTTTCAGATATTTCTAACCAGGGAAAACATGATTTTGATAGTATTATTCAGTCTTTTCAGGAAGTATTTTAGGCTCCCAGTGGGTTACCACCAAAACAGGAAGTAGAGCATGAGATTTAGGTATTGCCAGAGTCCCATATACCAAACATTGAGTTGTATAGGAAATCCTTTCTTGAGAGTACTGAAGTAAAGAAACAACTCCAAGAACTACTAGACCAAGGGGTGATACGTTCGAGCACCTCACCATGCGGTTCACCTATTGTGATGGTGCTAAAGAAGGATGGTTCTTAGAGAATGTGCATCGAATACCACGCTTTGAACAAGATCACCATAAAGAATAAATATCCACTTCCCCGCATAGATGATCTCTTGGACCAGCTTCAGCATGCAAAAAAATTCATGAAGTTGGATCTCAAGTCAGGTTATCACCAAGTCAGAATGAAGGAGGAGGATATATGGAAGACTACCTTCAAGAAAAAAACAAGGTTTGTATGAACAATTAGTACTTCCTTTTGGGTTATGCAATGCACCCACTACATTTATGAGATTGATGAATGATTTATCGTGGTATTTCATAGATTCATGTGTCATTGTATATCTATTCAATATCTTGATCTTTAGTGCCACATGGGAATAAAATCTAACTCCTTTATAACAAGTCTTACAAGTTCTCAGGGAGAAACAACTGCTTTGTAATATGAAGAAATGAGAATTTTCCATGCAGTCACTTGTCTATCTTGGGAACATGGTTAGAGGAGGAGAGCTATGAGTGGATCCAAAGTAGGTGGAAGCCATCACTAATTGGCCAACACCAACAGAAGCCACAAAGACTAGGATTTTTATGGGAGCAGTGCAGTACGTGTGGAAGTTCATTCTGAGCTTCTCCGCGATTGCAGCACCTCTACACATAGTGGCCGCAAAGAGTAAGGGTTTTGACTGGGGTAAAGAACAAGACAAATACTTTGAGTTATTGAAATACAATATTATTCATGCTTCAGTACTTTCTCTTCCTAATTTGTAGCAACCTTTTGAAGTAGAAACAGATGCCAGTGATTATGCTATGGGCACAGTGTTTCTTCAAGGAGGTAAACCCATATTCTATCATTTGAAACTTTCACTTCAGTAGTTAAAGGATATTCAATATATGATAATGAAATGTATGCACTAGTTTAGAAAATTAAAAAATGGAAGCATTATTTTTTGGGTAAAGAAACTATTGTGCACACTAACCACAAACCTCTCCATTATTTGCAAGCAAAGTCTAAATTACAGCAGGCAATGCAATACAAATGGATGGGGTTTCTTTAGCAGTTCCATCTAGTGATCAAATAAAAGAAGGGTAGTACAAAGTTGGTGGCAAACATGTTGTCTAAGCCACCCACATAGGAGATGTTCTCATTTTTGGACACTATCTCTCAGATCGAGCCCTTCACGAAAGAAGCTCACGGAGAGGCATATTCCTAGGACAAAGAATTTGGGGTGACCTTTCAGCATTTGCAGTCCCAAGGGACTGAAAAGACAAGGATTGAATATTGATATCTCAATGATAGGTTGATCTACCGATGGGGGAAGCTTTTTGTGCCTAAAGAAGAAAGAATTCTATTGATGAGGGAAGCACATACCTCAAAAGTAGAAATATATTTCAGTGTTGGTAAGACCCTATCCCACTTGTAAAGGTATGTGTATAAACCCAATATACAAGAAGAAGTATTAAAATTTATACGTGGATGTAAAATTCATTTTACTAGTAAGCTTAAGACTATGAAGGAGGGTTTTTATATGCCTTTGCTAGTACCTACTCATCCGTGGGAGGACATTTGTATGGATTTTGTAAGAGGATTACCTATGTCTAAACATGGACATGAATATCTTTATGTTTTTGTTGATATATTCAGTAAGATGTGTATTCTTATGGCATGTAAAAAGACATTAAAATCACACCAGGAAGAAGATATTTTCTTTGCTAATGTATGGGTGCATTTTGGTTTTCCAAAGTCTATTGTTTCTGACAGGGATTCCAGGTTCTTGGGGAAGTTTTGGACTACTTTATGGGACAAGATGGATACCAAGTTATAGAGGAGAACAACTTTCCATCCACAAACAAATGGACAAATAGAGGTGGTGAACCAGACTTTGGTACAGCTGGCCAGATGGTATAACAAAAAATACCCAAGGACGTTGGATGAGTCCTTATCCTACATTCAGTATTCCTATAACTAGGTAGTACACATATCCACGATGAAGTCATCGTTTGAAACATGTTTGGGATATCTACCTATAAATCCATTGGACATAGTAGTTTGGCAGTAGGATGAGAAGGAGACATGAGACACAAAGGTGACTAGGGAAAACAAATTCATTGAGAAGATCCAGAAAATCCATCTCAAATTCAAGGAACAACTAAATAAATCTCAAGCCAAGTACAAAGCTAGGCACGATCAGCATAGGAGGGAACATAAGCTTCATGTTGGGGATAGATTTTGGGTTTACTTGAGTAAGGAGAGACTACAAGGTCAAGCACATAAGCTTAAGCCACTACGATATGGGCCCTTCACCATATTGGAGTAGGTTGGATAAAATGTCTTTCAACTTTATTTACCATCATTTATGAGAATGTACTCTATAGTAAATTGTGAGAACTTTGCACCTATATGAATCCATCCATGCTAGATGGAGATGAAGAACCAAATTTTCCTACCTTCCATTGAGGATTGTGTCTTGGAATCACGAGGTGGATTGGAGGAGGATGTAGTGTTTGCAGCAGAAGGTGAGAGAGACTAGGAGAGGTCCGCAATAGTCTTGGCAGATTGGGCTAAAAGGAAAGACACCAAGGCAGGCTTGGTGGTACTCGAAGGAGCAAGTGAGGGAATTATTTCCTCATCTACTCCCCCACTAAGATTTTGTGGGACCAAAAATCTTCCTAAGTAGGGGAGGTGTGATCCATAGTGGATCCAAAATGACTCTATTTCATCAGATCAGTTAGCACGAAGAAGGAAAATAAATACACAAAGGTTCTGTCTTTATAGTAATAGGACTTCCGATCTATGCAAAACAGTAGTTATAGAACCACCAGCCCAACCATGGCGGTGGTCCTAAGACTGCCGGTCTACATGGGGATGTGCTCCTAGGCTCTTTCAGACAAAAAATAAAATGAAAAGGAATAGCCTCATAATTTGAAGGGTTGTTTGTGTTCTCTTCTCCTCCATGACCTTTCCCATTCTTCAGTGCATGGGAGGACATGAGAAAGGATATAAATATATGTTTGTAGAAGAGAATAAGATTAGGGAAGCATGAAAGTAGGTAAGCAAGAAGTTCTTAGTGCTGTAATTGTGTTTTGTAGAAGAAAGGAGTGTTAAGACAAAGAAAGCAAGTAATTGGGAGGAAGTGTGAGATATTATCTACTTCTCTTTCATAATTATTGTAATTTCTATACTTATTGTTTTAATTGGCCAATAAAAGTGGGAAGAAAGATAAATTACCCTATCCCCAACTAGTTTTTCCTCCTCTTGAGATTTCCAGGATAAAACGTGTTGGATTTATGAGCTTATATTCTTTCCTTTCCTGCAATTATATATTCTAAGCACAAGAAATATTCATTCACTAGCTATCTCTTTCATTTTCTAATAGAAATTAGAACAACAACGTTTAATTTGTGATTCTATGGATAATTCCAAAGTTGAAGAGTTTACAAATCATAAGTTTAGACAATACTTACAAGAAAATCCCTTTATATTTTTATACAGATCACATGACACTTAAGTATCTAGTAAAAAAGCTCGTTTTGTAGGGCTATATATGTTGTTGGATTATATTTTTCTAGGAATTTGAATTTTTAGTTGTTGTAAAGCTAGGGAAAAGTAACTGAGGACCTGATCATCTTGTCAAGGATTAACTCAGGCAAGGATACATGGATCCTTGAGGATACAATTCCATATGCAAAGTTATTCAGATTGAATCGTGCACACTCTAATTTGCATGATATTGTTATATTTTTACGTACTGGTGTGGCACCTGAAATAATGAAGATTATAGAGAAGAAGAAGATTTTTATTCATGCCACACCTTACATGTTGAACAATGTAGATTTATAGAAGTTAGGCCGAGATGATTTTTTGCACTGGTGTGTAATTGAGCATGAGTGTGAAGCTATTATGGAGGAGGCTCGTGGAATAATTTCTAGGGGAAATTTTGCACACCATACGTAAGATTCTGATAGAGCTGATTTGTTGTGGGAAACATTGTATAAGGATTGTAAAGAGTATGCCAAGGGCTGTAATCATTTTCTGGCACCTTGGAAAGCCTGGGTGTAGAGATTAAATGTCTTTGAGGCCTATATCCAGTGCAGAACCTTTTGAGAAATGGGAAATTGACATTATGGGTCCTATTTCCCCACCAGCGCATAGGAATGGTTCACTCTACATTATTGCTTATATAAATTATCTGACACGGTGGGAAGAAGTGGCGCCAAAAAAGTATTGCATGACAACTACAACAACAAGGTTTCTTTGGGAGAATATAATCAACAGGTATGTGTGTATTTTAATCTTGAAAAGTGATAAAGGCACTCATTTCCTTAATGGGACTATCATGATATTATTGGTGGAGTTTATGGTGGTACATCATAAGACATATTCCCTATCACCCATAGGCTAATGGAATTGTTGAGGCTTTCAACAAGATATTGGGATATACATTGAAAAATATTTTTGATGTTGGAAGGAAATATTTGGATGATAAAGTATCTGATGTACTTTGGGCATACAAGACAACCTATAAGAGGTTAAATAAGGCCAGACCCTTTCATATGGTGGTTTGGCGCAGAGGTTGTTCTACCAGTGGAATTCATTTTACCTTTCCCTACATATTGCACAGCATTGGTGGATTGGATTATGAGAAACTTCCCTTGAAGAGATCATATACAAGCTGATGAAGTTGGATGAGCGGTGTGCCATAGCACGTTGGAGCCAGAAAAAATAAAAGGACAGGAAGAAGGCATGACACGATAGGCATATTAAGAATAAGAAAATTAAGGTTGGAAACAAAATTCTTCTGTATGAATCCAAGTTTTTGTGCCACCCTAGAAAGTTGCAAGTGCATTGGTTGGGACCATATGTTTTAATGTAAATACTTGATTCAGGAGCTTTCTAGTTGCAGACATTAGATGACACATGTTTGACTTGTTACTTTCACAGGAGTAGGCTAAATCCCTACTATAAATAAGTCTTCTAGGTATTTTTAATAGAGGTAGTATTGCCATCAGTAAATTAAATTTCCTTTATATGTATTTCCTTTCATCGTTGTTATTATTTTTCAATTTAGTTTAATGTTTTGTGAAATAAGCACACTTGCGCACCAATATTTTATTACTATCTAAGTGAATTCATGTGCAGAGGATCATGCATACTTTTAGTGTGGGGTGGATTGAAGTGGAGAGATGAAAATGGTTGCACCCACTTGTTACAAGTTCGTTTTGTTGAATGTTTCTTCTAGGATATTGGTGCGGAAAAGGAAAATGTGTTCTAAGGAAGGTGTATATGATTGAATACCACACAAGGTAGGAAGAAACATGGGAATTATACTTCGGATATGGCATAGAGGTTTTGTAATTTGGTGCAGGACAGCACGTGGAGGAGGTTTGAGGTAAAAAATTAGTGTTGGTATGCTAGACGGTTACGACTGCAGTGCACGAGGTGAAGTCATGGAAGTTAACATTAAGCGGAAAAAGTAATTTGTTTTAAAGTGACTTAAAATGAGTGGGTCAAAGGAGAAATAAGGTCATGAAAAATTATAAATAGGATGGTTAGGTTAGTAATTTGGATACCTTGATTTCAAAGAAATAAAATTGCTACCGAGAATATTGAAGAATGATAAAGATCTTAGAAGTGACACAGAGTGTTTGCAAACCAGAAGTCCTTGAGAGATGTGTAGAGATCCTTGCGGAGAGGGGAGTTAGAGTTGGCAGTGGAGTGGTGAAGGGTTACATGCAATTGAAGCGGTTGGAAGTCACGGGGCTCGGGTAGAGAATGCTTGAAGGACATAACACCTAGGGCACGTGGTGAGTAGTAAAATGGCACCAAAACCTAGGAAGTTACGAATAAAGAGACCTCAGGTAGAGGCAAAGGATCCATTAGAAGAGATTTATTCTGAAATTCAATACCCTCCTAGTGTTTTGTGGGTGGAATTATGGAAATTGAAGCTCACTTGTTGCAAAATTAGTAAGTTTAACCACCACATGGAGGACAATGAAAATAAGATGATGGTAGACTTAATAAAGGTACCCCCAGGAGCAGATGAGGCTGGAAACCCTCGAATTGACGACTCTGTGTAGAGAGAGTTGGAAAAAATTGATGTTCTCTAATTATGGGAGCTTCTATTATTTACAAAACCAGCACATATGTTTTAGTGGATGATGTCGTGGGTACATAAATACTTATTCTAATTCATGGGAAGAAGGATGTGTCTCACATGCTAGTTGATTGAATGAGTTACAAAATTAAGAAGCACAAGGGAGGATACATCTCGAGATTTGTGTGCCACAGCCAAGATTAAGGAGCTTGCGAAGAAATTATTCTATGAGAAGGGAGGTAGGGTATAAAACATCATGGATTTGGATGATCTGGAACTTAGGGTCACTTCGCAACTCATGAGTTACAAATTGGGAACTTCGG
Source organism: Taxus chinensis (assembly GCA_019776745.2). Lineage (NCBI taxonomy): Eukaryota > Viridiplantae > Streptophyta > Pinopsida > Cupressales > Taxaceae > Taxus > Taxus chinensis. Next base: position 740,128,772 of record CM034150.1, read on the forward strand.
AGCGCTGGAATGATATAAACAAGAGGTTCATGTATGTGGCCTACAGAATCTCAAAGAGGGTGCACTAAAATTAGTCCCATTATGTTGTAGACACTATCATAGATGAGGTGAAGCTGAAGAATGAGGAATGAGTGAATATTATATGGGGTTTCATCCTTATCTTGATCATATTTTGGGATATAGGTGTTCTAGATGGGCTTGACGTGAATATGTGGGTTTACCCATTAGTAGATCCATCACCCATAGTGCAGTTCATAGGGTTCACTTGTGATGTAACCATTACAAGGAAATAATCAACAAATGGTATGACATACTATGCGGGGCAATTGAGAATTAATGGCACATTCTTCATGAGCTACCCGTAGTTTTTTGCATACCAAGTAAAGTTTATAGTGATGCAACACTTCAGTCTTGTGAGATTTAGGATGGCGAATGGAGAGATGGGGTTGTGGTGCAAACTATCATTTGCATTCACAACTAAGTATTTTAGGTGCTCCATAAATAGATTGAAGGATGCAAAAAAAGGGCATATGACGCGGATAAGGTGGATTATGACCTGCATACTTTGCATGCCACATACAAGTATGACTCCAGGCTCTTCTACTTGGAGGTCTTGGAGATAAAATTTTGGTATATGGAGCCACAGATAAATGTGACAATTAATGGGTTTATTAGCATAATATTTGTGAAACTACACCCAAAGATTTAAGGAGGATTCAAAGTGGAGGTCACAAACTCCACTTTTCCATAGCCGATTGGAAAACCATTACCACCCATCAAGGTAGTCCATGAGGAAGAGATGCAAGAGGAATAACAGGGAGATGAGGATGAAGGGAAGCTTAACACTTCCCATAAAATAATGTTCTATATTCGCAGGAGTAGAAGTGGAGGCGATGGGACCTCTCAATAGGGTAGCATGGAGCAAGAAAATAATAAGCGCGCTAAGGTACATGTGGTCTCCAGCTCTGAGACAAATACATGGTCTGAAGATACGGACTTCGCCAAGCTAAGGGATGAGTTATAATAGGAAATGGATGAGAAAGAGAAGTGGGCTTGAGAGAAGGAAGTAGAGAAAGCACGTGAAAATAAGAAAGATCTAGTGATGGAGGAAGAGATAAAGAAGATACCGATAAGGGATAATACTCCAATGTAGCCAGAGGAGCATGGAGAAAGAAAATTTTGATACTTTTTTTTATTGAGGAGGACAAGAGGCTTGGAACAGGTACCAGCACCCCTACCCCGAAGAAATAGATAACAAAGAGGAAGGTCCAAAGGAAGAGATGGACCCCAAGGTCCCCACATATGGACTACATTAATGATCCTTTGAAGGTTCTTCATGCGCGCTTCCAAAGCATGATAGCCACTGAAAAACTTAATGCATGGTAGCTACTAGACCAAGATGGGGGGTATCAAGAACCAAGAAGATGTTGAGATGGAAACTTCAAAATCACTCTGAGGAGCTGGAGTTTGAGGTAAATGAACATGGAATTAAAACTATTTAATTTAAGAATAAACAAGGGGAAATATACAAAGTGGTGGACCTAAACCACCTGACTGATGAGCAAGCATGCAATACGTTGCACAAGTTTTCCTCTGAATTAGTTCATAGAAATATGGATTTAAGTGCCATTATATGAACACTTGTAGCAAATAAGAAGGAGAAGGAAAGAGAAATAGACAGATTATACAAGGGGTTGAAGGGTGATTATGCCAGGATAAAATAAGCATATGATAGGGCTGACGCACTAGTTCCGAAGATTTTGGCACAAAGTCTATCCTTGGTTAGCCAAGTGCAAAAATATTATGGTGATGAAATTGAATATCTTGAGGACTTGGTGGGAATTTTATTGGTTAAAATTCAAATTAGTGTGGGACCATCCACCGAAGAGCTCGCCAAGGAAAAAGAGAACAAAAAGATAGTAGTTGAGGCCCAAATCACTAATTTGGAAGACTTTCTCACCAAAATCAAGGAAGAAAGTTCATTGGAAAATGTGGGATTTAACCTATGAAGAAAGTGTGAGCCAATTATTGATGCTAGAGTGGTGGATGAGGAATCAATCCTGAAGGCCATATAAAAAAAGGTCCTGACAAATAAACTTGAGCACACTCAACTAATTATTGAGACCACCATGTAGAAGGAAAACATCAAGACAAAGTGTGAGAATCTTGAGTTTAGGATTGATGAGTACCTGAATTCCATACTAGAACACATAGATGTTTTTTATGGAGCTTGCACATAGCTACTAGTGGTTATACAAGAACTGAAGAGCAGCGTTGAGGAGATAACACTAGATAAAGTATCAGATATTGTGGAGGAGGCACCAAGGAAGGCTTTGAAAGAGTTAGAGTGGAAGAAGCTGAAGGATGAAGTATATGCATAGTTCCCCGAGCTCCTCCAAGTGACTTTAAGGTTTTTGGTATGATGTTCATTTTTGGATTTTTTTAAAAAATTATAGTTATGAAGCTTTTTGTACTTAGTGATCAAGGAATTTCTAAGGGCAGAAATCCAGCTAGTGTTTTGTAATGTTGGAACCCTAAAAAAGATACTAAGTATAAGCGGTGTTAGGGTTTTTGATGCACAGGAGTTATGTGCGTAGGCACACACGAGAGTAAGACATATAACATGTGAAGGATCGCACCCTGACAGATTGTATTTTATGTTTAGCCGCATTATCAGCCATGAGAAAAATTGGAAAGATAGAGGGTTGGAGTAGCGGCCAAACAAGGTTTTGGAGATAAGAATAGAGCATGAAGACTTGCAGTTCAAGAAAATTCTATTTTGAGATAGATATCATGTGAAGGAAGTTAAATCATGCAGAGCTTTGGCTATTAGTAATATTAGATCTACAGTTTATTAGAATATAATATATTATTTGCAATCTTGCATGCTCTTGTAGTTTTTTTTAACACACACATGGATATTTCTAGCATACGGTCTATTTTTGGAGAGTGCATGGGCGGTGAAGGGAAAGTCCTCACCCCATATATGTATGTATGTATGTATGTATGTATGTATGTATGTATGTATGATTTACACTGTATGGATATACCGTGAGTGATTTTGAGGTTATGATGTTGTTTCATTTATGCACATAATATTATGGAGTTATTATTGATGTATACAGTTATCTGTGCTTTATGGTGATTAATATAATGGAGTTCTGTGGATGGATTCTTGTTATTAATGTATCTGTTACTGGATCTTGCATGAAAAACTTGTTATTGATTCTTGTTTAGCTTATTTTACATGGTTATGATCTGATACTTGTATGCTTAGGTCTATTTCATATGGTTTATCTATTGCTTTGATGAGCTATATCTTCATGCATGCTAACTCCTTGAAAAATTTGGCATCAAAAGAGGTACCTGGTACCTTTGTGCGCTTTCGGTGAGCGTTTAACTTGCAGCTAGATGAGGTGCCAATGCACCTAGGATAATGGTAAAGAAATAGTGACTACAAAAGGCCTCTTATTATCTATCAAAGTAAACAAAAATAATCAATATGGATAATGGGAGGCCTCCCATTCTTCCTAGAAGTAATAAATACTTAAAAAGTATATTTCAAGGCCTCTCATTAAAAATTAAAGTGGAAAAATAATTCAAACAATAATTCACAAGAGATATAAAAAGACATCATTCTCTAAAAGTAAACAAAAATCTTCAAGGAGAAAGAGACATAATCCCTCAAAGTAAAAAAATAATGAAGATTGAGAATGGGAGGCATCCTATTATCCTTGACAGTGAGTAATTATTAAATGGGATAGTGGGGTCCTGTCATTGGAATACCTATCATTATCCCTCAAAGTAAACCAAATAATCAAGATGGAGATTAGGATGCCTCTAATTCTCCCTAAAAGTGAACCATTCTTAAAAAGGATATTGAAAACAATGTAAGGTATCTCATTATCCCTCAAAGTATAAAAAATAATCAACACATAGATTGGAAATCCTCTCATTCTCTTCAAAATTGAATAATAATGTAAGGTCTCTTGTTATCCCTCAAAGTATAAAAATAATAAACACGAAGAATGAGAAGTATCTCATTATCCTTAAAAGTGAATAATTCTTAAAAGGGGTATTAGTGGCCTCTAATTTGAAGGCCTCTTATTCTCCCTCAAATTAAACAAAAATAATAAAGATGGAGAATCGGAGGCCTCACATTCTCCCTAGAAGTAATAAATACTTATAAATTATCTTTTAGGGCCTCTCATTCCAACATAGAGTGAATTTTTTTTCACACAATCATTCAGAAGAGATATAAAAATCCATCATTCTCTCAAATTTAAAAAAAATATTCAAGGATAAAGATACATAATCCCTCAAAGTAAAAAAAATAATGAAGATTGAGAATGGGAGGCCTCCCATTCTCCTTGAAAGTGAGTAATTATTAAATGGGGTAGTGGGGGCCTCTCGTTCAAATACCTCTCGTTATCCCTCAAAATAAATAATATAATCAAGATGGAGATTGGGATGCCTCTTATTCTCTCTTAAAGTGCGTCATTTTTAAAAAGTATATTGAGAACAATGTAAGGTCTCTCATTATCCCTCAAAGTATAAAACATAATCAACACAAAGAATGGTAAGGATCCCATTCTCCTCAAAATTTGACGACAATGTAAGGTGTCTCGTTATCCCTCAAAGTATTAAAATAATCAACACGGAGAATGGTAAGCATACCATTATCCTCAAAAGTTAATATTTATTAAAATGGATATTAGTGGCCTCTCTTTTGAAGGCATCTTATCATCCCTCAAAGTAAACAAAATAATCAAGATGGAGAATGGGAGGCCTCTCATCCTCCCTATAAGTAATAATTTTTTTAAAACTATAGTTTGGGGCATGTCATTCCCACTTAGAGTGAAAAAATAGTTCAAACAATCATTCACAAGAGATATAAAAATACATCATTTTCTCAAAGTAAACAAAAATCTACAAGAAGAATGAGACATAGTCCCTCAAAGTAAAAAAAAGAAGAAGATTTAGAATGGGATGCCTCTCATTCTCCTAGTAAGTGAGAAATTATTAAAAGGGATAGTGGGGGACCTCTCATTGAAGGACCTCTCATTATCCCTCAAAGTAAACAAAATAATAGAGAAGGAGATTGGTATGCCTCTTAATTCTCCCTAAAAGTGAGCCATTATTAAAAAGTATATTGAGAACATTGTAAGGTCTCTCATTATCCAGAGCATAAAAAATAATCAACACGGAGAATGGGAAGTATCTCATTCTCCTCAAAATTGAATAACATTGTAAGGCCTCTCGTTATCCCTCAAAGTATAAAAATAATCAATAAGGAGAATGGGAATCCTCCCATTCTCCTCAAAAGTGAATATTTCTGATTAACTAAAATTAACTAAGGGAAAGTATAATTATAGTTAATCTAATCTACGAGGAAAATAAACGTTGTAAATAAATACTCTAAAGTAATGAAAATTAGATAAGTAATTGAACTAATAGAAATAAAACCTTGATGTGTAAGAGTAAAGTGAGAAAATAACTCAACTGATTGTAGGTGGCTGTCACAGAGTGTCGTAGGTGTGACAGGAAATTCCAGAAGTAGGAACGACTACACAGAGTTCCCAAAAAGGGTGGATCTAGAGGATTTGAATAGATTACAGCACTCAGGAAGGTACTAGAGCACCCCACGACACCCTAGTCTATTGAAATAGGTCCCTTGGTCTCTATAAAAGCTCTGTGGTTGCTATTTTTAGGGATGAAATATAAGATGTAACCTTCACCGCTTGTCGCAATAGATTTTTTGAACTACATTCAAATGTGCCAAATGAAGAAAGATGAGGTTTGAAGACCTACAAAAGAGAAATAATTATAAAATCCCTAAAAAATAAAAGATACAAATGAATGGGTTAGAGTGACCCCAGCTTTCACAACAGTGAGCTCACTAAACTAAGCGTTGCACTACATTTCAGACCCAAATGTAGTTCTGGTGTGTGTGCATGTCGTACCCTAGGTACTCTTATGCCAGTCACACTATGTGAAGTAGCGAGCAATAAATAAATGTAGAAAATGTAATAGCATGTGTGCATGGGATATAATAGAATCCATCCCCCTATGAAGTGTGTGTTGATGCAGATCTCCAAGCCTTGATGCATAAAACTATACGAATGCAAGTGATGCAATGGATGTAAATATAGATGGAGTGATAGTAGTAAGTGGTGTTAGGACATTCATATATGGTCTCATAACTTTATATTTATAGGGTTACTTGCTCTATTATTAATTCTCTCATAATTAACCTCACAAACTCTATTCCAACCACAGAAATTTAGATATAGGATGACAAAATGGCTAGAAGAGGCCCAAAGCAAATGTTGCGGGAATTTAGTGCTAGAAAGGATACATGAGTGTCAGGGGTGCCCCTAGGTAGGTACTAGGGTGCCCCGAGATGCCCCAATATATGTGATAAATGTTTAGATGGGGGATGTGTGAAAATGGTTGGGCATGTAGGTGCAAAAATGGCGGGAAAGGTCAGGACAAATTGTGAAATACAATGAAATAAAATGGTCCAAATGGGCCAAAGGGTTTAATTAGTAATTTCTTTGTTCAAGAACTTTCTAAATAGTAGTATGAGAGTTGGATAAATAATTATCTAAAGTGTATGATTTTGTGCCTATAGTTTTCCCCCACTTTATGTTGGTGAGTGGAAATCTTGGTAAGATAAATTAGATAGAGATGCATACCTGAAGATTGTAGCATAAATGTGTCGAAGGAGTAGAAAAATTGTGGAATGATAAAAAAATATGGAGGATCATGGAAACTATAGATGAAATATGCACAAAGAAAAAGTGATGAGAGTGAACCTAGGGTGAATCACGTGTGTGTCACTGTCGCAATGTGTACCTGCATAGTTAGTAAAGTATGTGTGTTGTCATGTAAGGTTTTTTCGGTGTTGTTGTTGTTGTCGCTTGTTTTTTCCCCCATTTGACTTCTTGTTTCTCATACGACCGGACCTGCAAGGAGAAAAAACTCAAGCAGTCAAATATGTATGTATATGAGTGTAAAAAATCTATGTAAAAGACACATTCAAAATACACTAAAGTAAATATAAGTGTAAATGGAAATATAAATAGAACATGTGCACCTGATCCATGTCGAGAAAGAGTGTAGAAGGATATCATATACTGTCTGGGTTTTTTGGGAGATCTGACACCACTAGACGAAGTAGTGTAGAGAGGCACACCCACTATAACCTTGAAGCCTATAACTACTATGCATAAATATGTGTAGAGATCATTGTATTATCTGGGTTTTTGGGTGATCTGATGCCATTGGAATGAGTAGTGTAGAGAGGCACACCCAATGTAACCTCAAATCTTGTAACCACTCTGCAAAAATGCTAAGGACACCATGTCCTATAAAATCCACTGTGTATGAGTTAGTAGAGTGGTCTAAACCCACTTGTTGTATGTAACCCAAAATTCCAAGGGAGGAAAGTGCACTGAAGTAAACTAGTGTAAATATGCTATGTTAGTATGTAGAAACCCCCAAATGATTCCACCCTCTTTGGGGGCGCATGCAACATCATGGATAGGAGACATGTGGACCCAAAAGAGGTCCAACTACATGTACATTGTAATGGTAGAAATTGTTTGGTAGAATCTAAGGTACGAAAAATAATAAAAAGGCTATCCAAATAAATGTATGTAGAAAATAGTGTATAAGCTACTCAAATAATGTAAAAACTACTAAGAAATGTAGAGTAAACAAGCTAAGAAGTCAAGTAAGTCACACAAAGTGGGCTGCAAACATGGTACATCACTCACGATGTCTCAAGACATGAAATTCTATCATGGCCACAAAAAATATACAATTGTGCACACAAAACATATGGCAAGGCCCACAAAAATATAGCAAATAATAGCAGACAATGTAACAAACAAGTATGGAAACCAGTATCCCTACATAATAGATATTGCACATGAAGCACCTCGTTTGCATGTTAGAAAGATAGCAAGTATGTAAAAAGCATGTATAATAAAGTAATGTAAAGTTCTAAGTACAAAATGAAACAATAACACCTGGAAAAGATGAATGTGGGGATGCCCCCAGTGACCAGTGTAGGAAGGGTAGAAGTCAAGCATCCATACCGCATGTAAAAGTCCTGTATCTAGATTCACAACTAGAGAAAGGAATGAACGCACATGTGTGGATGATATAGATAAATGAAATACAAGTAATCAAACTAGCATGTGTAATAGAGTGATCATGAACAAGTAAATATAAACAAGAATAAAAGAAACCATATATACATGATGCAGTGGATGAATGGAATAGAATGCAAGATGGAATGATAGGAGCGATGTGCCCCCCAAGTGAATGGAATTTTATGCAGTGAGTTTCATTTTGTTTTACGCCTCAACAATATAATTCATTTAGTAATGTTTGTAACCCCTAGACTCTTTAACATGTATGCTTACTCATGGACACAAGACATGGAGTTTCAAACACTTTAGCCTTCCATTTCTATAAAGAGGTTCAAAATTCACAGTCACATCAATAGCCTTGTGCCTTTGCATGCTTCAAGAACCAATGGTTGATGTATTTGGGTACCTACTGTACAAGTATGGGTCTTCAAAATAACCACTACATGATGCATTATTACAAAATGATTCATATGAAAAATTGTCAAGTGTATAAGGGTACAACACAGCAATCTATTTCAATAAATGTATCTAAAACATGTTTTTCAATCAAAAACTTTTCCACCAATCCTCTACTTACAACTAGAAAAAGCTTCAAGTGATAATAAAAATCATTATTTATTTGGTTTTGTATCAATGTTGATAGTTGGAAGGGTTTTTAATGTAGTGCATGTAATATTTCTTCCATTAGGACACACCCATGAAGATATTGATGGAACCTTTGGGAGATTATCTTCTATGTTATGGCGAGAAGATACATATTCTCTACCAAAAATCATGGATACATAAAGAACATGTCAGGATGATTCAATTTCATTCACACTATACATGATTGAAGATGTCTATGAATTCAAAGCCCTTACGGGGCCACATTTACTAGATGGGAGTCACAGGATAGTGGGTCTTAGCAAGCCTCGATACTTTAAATTCCATGTCATAAATGGAATACCAATGTTTTAATAGAAAAAAATCAGAAGGGATCTTTCATGGTCTAATCCTATCAATGTCTGGTGTACATTGCCTAATTGAAACCCAAACTTTCCTAAAGGGAAACCTCAACTAGCGCCATTTAAGACATTGGAAGAGATGGATGAACTAAATACAAGAATAAGAGCCTATATTATTCAATGGATTAAAATTTATATAGATGAAGGGAAAGTATTTTGGTTACCAAAGATAAGGTATTGGGAAAATGTTTTAGATGGTTTAGATAATCCCTTCATCAATAGTGATATGTTAGAAGGTGATTTTTAGAAAAGAATAGATAGAAATCAAATACCAATAATGATTCTCATTTTCTCTTGGATGATTACTTGAGACAAAATGTTGTTACTAATGAAGAAATTTATGTGGGACCTAAATGTAAACAACCAAGAGATGAATTCAATATAAAGGAAGATGTGGTATAGGGAAAAAAATTAATACGACCAAGATCAAACGAAATCCCAATATGGATGGGTAAAGTAGAAGGGAATGTATACCCTTGAAAGGATAATGGGAGTGAGACATATAAGGTAAAGGTTCGATGGTGGACACCAATTGGAAAAGGGAAATAAGAAAAAGTTTTGTATGAGGATTTCTTACATAAAACAAAATAATGGAAAGAAGGAAATGAAAGAACAAGTGACATAGATGTGAATAGTATCATTTGGGCTTGGTCAAAAAAAGCAAGATGGAATCAAGAAATAATAAAAATAACAGAAAAGGGACATACAACCATTAAAGAATATCGAGTGCAACTTCAACAAATTGAGGATAGCCAAAGTGATAATGATGTTGAATGATTTACTATAGGTAATGAAAACTGTGTCAAAGACAATATGTGATATTTTATCTTGTCTCAAGTTATGGGTTTTATGAAAATTTATATTGTGTTGCACTTAAGATGATGGAAATATATGTTTTATGCAATCATTATTAATATTATTTTTTAAATAATATTATCTTTATCTTGATGTATATCCATTATATGAAATAATTATATATTCCCTAGGATAATGGTAAAAAAACCATTTAACCTCTTAATTAATTCATTTAAATATGGATCATAATAATATCACTTTGAAATAGAATGGTTGTGAAATATAGTCATTCATGCATTAGTGTAAGTGATTTAAACTTGTCCAGTTTTAATGTGTTTTCATGGTTGTGTGATAAACATAAGAATGCGGTAGAGGCCCATTTATTATTGAAGGAGAAATCATGAGTAGGATAATTCCCCTCATGTTTTATTGACAATATTTTATTTGTAGACCAATTTTTTATGAAAAATTTCATAGGTAATATAATTTCAAAATAGCTTCCTCCTTTGAGCCACTAGTTCTTTACCAACTACTACACCTGTTGGTGTCTTATTCCATCATCATTTTTTGTTTCATATAATGGATAATAATATGATATGTTCCTTCAGAGCACACCATTACAACATTACATAGAAGAATACATATGATAATTTGTAAGAAGTGAATTTTCATGTAATTGTTGTTGTAAAACTATGCATCTAAATAATGAATATCCTCTTGCCTTCCTCTTTAAGTTTAAAATTTATGAAATGTTTTCTCAATGATATTGATAGGTTCAAGAGGTTAGAAATTAGGTGCAACAATATTTATCATTGTTGTGAAACAATAATTATCATAAAATATTATTTCATCTAAATATATTGTTGGTAAAGAATACTACACATATTTTTTATTGGATGGTAAAAATAAATTATACAAAACTTGAAAAATATAGTACCATCAATGTTCAAAACATACTTAATATTTTACATTTTAATTTTTCTATGATATATGATTATTATATTTCTTTGTGTTTCATTCATTTCCTTTGAGATTAATGTTTGTGTTGTGATTGTGGCCATAAGATATGTACTATAGGGAGCTCTTGAAGGACCTATTTAATTAGGTTGACTCTAACCTACTAATTATAACTAAAGAGGTCAGTCTAATGGTTGGTTTTTGTATTCATATTATTGAAATCTAGTATTAACATAAAAACTATTAAACTATTTATTTCTAATATAATTTATCAATGAAAAAGATAAACATACTTTTTTAACCTTACCATACATTGATTGACTCACTATACGATGATATACATAGAAGAAGACACCTTTATACAAGCATTTTGGAAATAATTTCTCCAAATAGATACTATGATTTTACTCAAATTTTATTGACAATACTATACTAAATGTAATTAAAGGATCAAGAGAATATATTTAATAGAATGGACACAAAAACAAAATATGATCAAACTATGAATTTCATTGACATGATTGTAAAATATTAATGAAACGTGATGTTGAATTCCATTTGGTATTTTATCATAAATAACATTATGCTACCTTTGTGAGAAAATGGTTGATGATTTGGGAATCCATATCACGTTTGAAGGAATATGGGAACGGCCAACCACATATAACAGTTTATTCGCCAAGTTGTCACAAGGATAATGCCATTGCAAGAAATACATGGGTTCCTGTTCTCAAAATGCATAGCAGACCAAATATGATTTTTCATCACCTAAATGAATTCACAGTTGTATATTGGTAGACATGTTGAGCATCACAAAGATGACTATAGATTTTTTTTAAAATGGATGATTTTTGTAAATAGATATATTCCTCAAATAGAGATCATTCTGATGTCAGAGTCTGTATCTTTCCAATCCAAAATTGATGCATAGGGGTTGAAATATTTTTTGGAGCGCAGGAAGAGATCATAAATACTACCTTAATCTCTTTGAAAAATACTTATGGAATCTTGATCAATGTGTTTCACATATAATGCACCTCAATCTATCATTTCCTTGTGGATCCCAATGAATATAGTTGGTTCTTTCTAACCAAGTTAAGAAATGGTAATGCACAATTTTTTGAGTACTATATCTAGAAATAAAAATAAAAATAAAATAATGGATGTAGGAAGATTCAACGGTCTATGATCTACCCAACGGATTCAAGTTGTATGTAAATATGTTGCCATATATACATTTATATATGTTGCAGAAAGCAATTCCATTTATTGGATATTTGGAGAGAATGAAATATTTAAATAAATCACAAAAAATTGAAGCTTATGATTTAGGTATCAATACAAACCTTGCATTAGACAAAGAAGGTGGATATTATCTCTAGCTAGTGCAAGGCCAGGTTGATAAGGACCTTATTTGGAATATCTACAACAAAACTACCAAACATTTGCTAAAACCCCCATGAAAAAATTGCACTCCACACCACCTAAAACCCTAGCCACCGAATATCTAAGCTTGACCTCTTGACCTGTGTATTGTGAAATAATCCATCGATGTTTCTACCCAAAAAATAAACTCTCATAATTTACAAGGTTGTGTATTCAAAACCCTAACCCTAATTATAAAAAAATAAAATGATTTCAAAATTGAATCTAGAGATGTCAAAAACAATTTCTATGCTAAAATAAAATGGTGTCCTGAATGCAACAATGCCAAAGAATAAAAAATAAATCTGCGTACCAACACAAGAGAGAAAAGGCCTAAAACAATAGGATTTTATGATTTGAAAATGACATGGTTGTGAGAAATTTAGTACCTTGAGAATACACCGAGAATGGAGTTACGCCTCTCGCAGAAAGACCAAAAATCTCTTTGAGTGTAAAGAAAAGTATTAATAGGTTGTGAAAATTTTTGCTTAGTTCTAGTTATTAATTAGAGTTCTAGATATAATTGTATTTAGCTATGAAAAATTATGCATTTACTAAAAAAACTGTGTTCTTAAAGGTTCTTTGATGCAGTCGTTACTATGTTTAGCTACTTATTTTTCTTTTTTAAAATATGCTAAGTTAAATTAAACAATATTCAAATAAAGGCCCACAGCACAAGCGTCACCAATTTTTCTAGAGACCTTACGTGCCTTGTCGACATCATCTTTATAGAATTCACCATTAAAAACTTCATATTAGGTCTTGATATCTTTGGATTAGGGCTTGGCACCTTCAGGCTTTACTTGGTATCGATGGCTCAATATATGACTAAATTGGTCATGGTGAAGGTTTTCTTTTCTATTTTTCTTTTCCTTGTTTTCTGAACTTGGAGGACTATCTCCTCTAAAATCCCCCTTGTAAATTATTTCTAATTTAATAAAATAGTACTCGACAAAATCATCTCGTATAAATATATAGGATAGAAATACATATGATACAATTTTAGCATTATCAGAAAAAACAATTTCCTTCACTTGTAAAAATAAAAAAAAGTGCATTTTTATATTTGAGGAATCACTTGGTCGACAATTTTAAGAAAATTCCTCACGCATGTCGGTCCATCACACAAATATGATGGGAAAAAAGGAATAAAAAATGATACTTTATAAAAGGAATTGATAAGGAAAGTTATTGCATGATGGGAGACTTTTGGTTCGGGTCTTTCGGTGGTTCATAGAAAACTTGGTTAGATTGCCTCATATTCCTGAGATACAAGGCATATAAAATCTATCTCTACAGGGTTAAAATTTATATATTCACATACTAAATCAAAAATTCTTTGCCATGACGATGAACAAGAATTTTTTGTATAAAATATCATTAAAACAATTAGCATGACAACTTTCATGTGGGTTATTTTTCTTTTTTTAATTTGTTTTTCCAAATTAGTTGGGAGGTGCTCGCACGTAAATTTTATGGGGGGTTTATCATGGGAATTGAAATGAATGAATTAAAGACATTTAATGAAATCCACGAGACCAAGCAGTCTAAGGGACCTAGAGCCGCATCCCTAAGTAATTTTCAAGTTTCTTTTGACATCATATCTTATACTATGGATCTTGACCAGGAAGCTAGCGGTTTTGTGGAATCTTTCCTCATAAAATAACTCATTTAGGCTTCCAGCCTTCAAATCATAATATGATCGTATATCCTCATAAGTTGTACATTCCAAAATGAAGTTTCGCTAGATTAAAAATAATCAATGCTCTTTTTTTTTTTTTTTTTCCCTTCCTATCACTTTCAAAATATTAAAAAATGATGATCCCTTTATATCATATTAAAAAATGATGATATTATATCATATTAAAAATGTACAGTAATAAAATATTGATCTCTTATCAATTTCATTCATGGTGTATAAATAACAACAAATTTTTATATATTTTGGAACGGTAATATAGTCGTAGCAAATGGTTGTTTACACATATTTCATGATTTTAACCAAACTGTTATAATTCTAATTATTTAGCATAAACAATAATAGCAAATGGTCATTTAAACATTTTGCAAATTTTTGAAATATCCATCATGTATAGGTATAGGTGGAAAATGTAAATCCTAATTAAAAGATCTAAAAGAACATTTCAAGAACAATACAACCTACCTTACTCATATTTGAAATATAATTATGTTCCCTCTTTAATATTTCATAATCTACAGATTTCATAAGTTGTGATGTTTTTACCATGGTTAGATGATGTCCCAAATAATTTAATAAATGGTATGTCACTCTAAAACTCTAAAGTTAAAAATCAACACCCTGAGTTTCGTGTTTCCAAGACCAATGTCTGATAACTAAGTGATTCATTGTATACAAAAAAACATATTACCATATTTATCATTATTAAAGCATGGATTCCACATCATTGTTGAGTGACACTTTAAAATAGTATCATGTGGGAATAATGAATTTAATCCCAAATATCAATAACTTTCGGTGACATGAAAATTGTAATGTTAAAATTCCATTATGAAAGTACATGTGTGAGAAAAATGGAAGGTTCTTGGTGTCCAGTAAAGGATCAATGGTAGGTCATCATGGTTAGATACTATCAAACTTGGATGATTGGGGTTTGGAAATGACGAACAGGGGTAATTCAGATCTTTGAAGTCCATTAACATAATTAATGTGTTAAATACTCATAAGGTGATAAAACAATGAATATAGAGAATGGATTTCCTTTCATTCTCCCTTAAAGTAGATAAATAATGAAGATGGAGAATGGGTGGCATCTCATTATCCCCCAATTTAGTAAAAAAATTAATATGGATAATGGGAGGCGTTCCTCTCCTTGAAATTGAGTAATAAATGAAGAGGGAGAATAAGATGCCCCCCCATTCTATCTCAAAGTAAAAAAATGAAGAATGAGAAGAGGATCCCTTTCATTCTTTTTCAAATTTAAAATAAATGAAGAGATAAAATGGTAAATTGAACAAATTTCAATATGGAAAATAGGAGAAAAAACTTTAAAGATAGAATACGAAAGTAAAAAATATCAATGGAGAGAATGGGAGGCCTCTCATTCTCCCTTTAAGTGAAAAGTTTAAAAGTTAGAATAAGAATCCTCTTTAACCTATATATGTATTCAACACATGAAAATATTATATGGTGTCCCATAGTTAAAATATAAAAATTTTGGTTACTAATTTTGAAAAATTGAAAACTGATAATGACACATTTGGTCGCCAACATTCACATGCTTGGAAATCAACATTATCACAATTGCAAACTGATAATAACACAATGGGAAACCAAATTTCAAGTTTATAAAACCATTAACCATGTTATTGGAATTCTATATTTTTTGTGGTTAGACCAAATTTAATGAAATGGTTGTTCTAATGTGAAATATCTCTTAACAAGATATGAATATACCCTATAAACATTTGTATGAGTTTAATTTCAACGTTTTTTCACAATGCTTAGTTCTTACTTAATCTCTAGTTACTTATTTTTAGGTGTTTTACTATTGTACTTTGACATCATTATGTCACTTAGTTATTCAACATAACAAGGTACTGTTGTCAAAAATTCACCCCCCCCAGGGTTAATTTTGATAACATGCATCAGAATATTCAATTCCCAGGCAAATTGATTGATTCAGAGCAAACATCATGTTTTCTGGGGTCCCCTCAGATTTTTTCTAACTCCCCTGGCCAAAGAAGTAAAGAGAAAGCTCTGATAAAATGCGAAAAAGTTGCAGAAGACAGGCTTGGGCTAGAAAAAATCATGAAAATTGGATAAGTCCTAGTCCTCGCAGCAGTCGGGACATTTGGGACATCGAGGCACGGATCGGACGAAAAGCCTCCAAGCGGCTGAGAGCAAAGGAAGCCCATTTCGGGCGGTTTGGAAGAATTTGTCCTAGACAGTTCGGGACAGCTGGAAAAAATGGACGTGAAGGACGCGAACCGGCAGGTTCGGCCGAAATGGGGAACTTCAACACTGGGATAGTTGGGACGAAGGGACGCGTGGGACGCGGATAGCCGAAAAAGCTAAAAGCCAATCAGATTGCACCACGTGTCATCGGCAAATGAGGGACGAGGAAGCCCATTTCGGGCGGATTGGAAGTTTATGTCCCAAATGGTTTGGGACATCTGAGACAAAAAGACGCGAAGGGTGCGAAAATCTGGCAGACCCGCGAGCCAATCAAAGCACGCCACGTGTCACAGGGTAAAAGGTCCAGAAGTCAAAGGGCGAGGTCTCAAGCACTGACCCGAACCAATGAGATAGTGCCACATGTCCAAGCCAGGGCCCACAAGGAAATTTCAAAAGAAAGCCCGCGAAAGGTGGAGGAGAGAGAATTATTCAGCAAATCTGAGCCTGCCACGTGTCGTCTAGGTGGCAATGCGCAGGAAAATATTTCAAAATCCGTTTTGGTCTGTTCCGTGCCCTAAATCTTCAGATCATCATATCTTTCAATCCAGAACTCGGATTTGCACGTTTTTTATATCAATGGAAAGCTGTTGAAATTCTCTACATGATTCTGGGATCAATCTTGCATTTTGGTGTAGTCTAGAGAGATAAAGTTAAGAAACGGTTCTGACGCATGATAATAGACAGAAGAAACGTTTCAGCGACCAGCTTTAATACAATAGATAGCTCGCCATTTCTGCTAAACAGTCCTCCATTTTGCCAGAGTTCTCACCTAGCGCCATAATGAAATGAGTTAAATGTGACCTAGAAGTGGTTGTGGTAGTTTCGAATTTCCTCTCTCTTCCCTCTCTCTTTCTTCCTATATATTGTACACAGGGGCTTCTTTCAAAATATAGAACAAGTTGTCCATTTTTCAGCTCGGCCCTCCCTTCTTTTCTTCTCCAGGGTTGAAAATGGAGCTCAAACCTCCTCCCTGCTCTGTAATGGCGTTTTTGCCTTTTACCAATGAAATGATGTTCTGTGCAAACTTCTGGAACAACAAAAAACATGTTTTGTGATGCATCTGTCCATCCTTGCTCGTTCTTTGCTTGTTTTCTTCTTTCCTCTCTTCATTACAGGTATTTGTGCACATTTGAATGTTCATTGCAGGTCTGGAGCTGTGTTCATGGAGTTTTGGGACACTTTCTGTGTGAAATCTATCCTTGGGCCTGTGATGCATCTGTCCATCCTTCCCATTGCTCACCTCTCTTTGTCCCATGGCAGTTTTGATAGAGGTTCAACATTCTCCTTCTCTGGTGTATCACCGTTTTAGTGTAGGCTTTTGCTGTTTTTCCTTTCTCTCTCTCTCTCTCTCTGTCTCCTTGGCATGGTTAGATTAGGATTAGATTAGCTTGCTTGCACTGGAATAGCTTGTGGCAGGTAGTTTAGGAGCAGGAACCAGCCTTCTCTGGAGATTCCTTTCTCATTTTACAGGTCCCACACCTGGAGAAAGGATTCAATGTTGTGCAATCACACTGGATGCCTGAGTGATCAACCTAGAAGCCTGATCTGCATCCAGGGGTGCTGTGATTTTGCACCAATAGTTTTGGCACGCCCGGTGGGACATCACAGAAGTTAGAGTTCCATCTTTCAGAGGTGTCTCATTATCAAATAGGAAATCTTAAGCGACCATGCGACCACATCAACAGTTTTGGCACGCCCGGTGGGACCTTAGAGGTCTTCCACTTCATCTTTTGCAGGTTGGTGTGTTCCTGTGAAGATTTCAGCCTTTGGAGGCACTTACGAACACATCTGGTGACTCCATCTGATCAGCAACCCATTTCTGAAGTTGTAGACCCGTTTTCCATCCATTCCCGTTGATCCTTCTTCCATCTCTTTCATTCTTTCCCATTCCATGAGGTTGTGCAATCATGACTTCATTTCCATCATGGAATTCACATCAACAACAGCAGTATATTCCACCTCCAACATGTTTTACAAATCCTCCAAATCATCCTTTTGAGCAGATTCAAGATCAGTATGCATACCCATATGAGCAGTAGTGCCAAAGTCAGTTTGGCTATGGAGCTTTCCAAGAGCAAGAGTATGCATATAATGAAGACCATCAGATCCAAGATGCTGGTCTATTGGAGAAAATCCAAAAGATGGAGGTAAAGATGGTGCAGTCCAGAGCAACAGCTCAGATGAGAGCTTTCAGAATTGGTTGCAAGACTCCTTGTCCATGGGGAGGCCCCTTTCCAAGACACTTCAGCCCTCAGGAGAAGTTGGACTTCATGATAAAGATGCTGCCCCAACTTGCACAATGGACAGCAGAAATAGAGGCCTATACATTCGGTGTTGAACAACCTTGTCAATGGGTAAGTTCTACACCATCATCTGGTTTTTCTCTTCCCATTACTCAAGCAGCATCATCTCATTTGGACTTGCAAATTCTAAACTCTCCATCTACTATCCCAAGTGTTGAATCCATTTCTCCACCTCTCAGTCTTCCACCACACCTCAATTCTTCTTTCCTTTTTCCTTCCAAACAGTCATCCTCTCCACAAGAGATAAAAGAAATCCCCCCTCCTCTAAAGAAACAAGAGTTTCTACCTCCACCACCAAAAAAAAATGCCAAATCAATTGAGTTGCAACCTATCCCTCCTCTTGCATTTCCAATTCCATGTGGGGAAGAAGAAATTGCAAAAATCAGTCATCAAGGACAGCAAGAGGAAGAGCCAAGAAAAGAAGAAATGATTAAGAGCTTAGTAAGTTTGGCTACCAAGTTTGGTATGACAAAGATCCCCTTGATGGTCAAACCTATAGAAGAGGCTAAGGTTGAACAAATAGTGGTCAGGGCTGATTTTGTTGCAGCAGAAGAAGAAGTTCTTGCAGTCCCAACTTGTCCTCTAGAGCAGCAGATTGAAGAGTTTGACTTAAAAAAATTCATGCTGGAGGAGGAGCTCATTCAAGAGAAAGATTGTCTTCGAACATTGGAGGAAGGAGAAGATGCTCTAGATCCAAAAGAGGAGGAGCACATCCCAGTTGTGGAGGAGAAAATTGCAGATCCAAGGGCTTTGAGCGCAAAGCAGGCTACAGGAGAACCTTCAGTTCTTCTTTCTACTTCACCTCTCTCAAGTTCTAGTACTGAAGAGGAGTCTGATCTCTCAAACACAATGTTGGAGGGTGAAAGACACCATGGTGGTCAAGTTACAGATCAAGAGGACACCATGGAGGAAGTTGAACATTTGCAGCAGGACAGCCATGAGGCAGTTTATCTGTCAGATTTGGAGGATTGTTTTGATGGAGAAGAGCTGGTTAAGTTTCCACCATTCTCTCTTTCATCATCCACATTCCAAACACTTGAGTCTACTGTCATGAAGGAGAACATTCATTTGCAGTAGCCTACATCTTATAACAGCTCTTCGGAATCAAGATTGGAAGATTTTAATCTTTCATGTCCTTCATTGGAGAAAGAGAAAGGGCAGAAGGGTTCTACCATTGCTTCCACACCATCCATTCAAGGTCTACAAGAGAACTCCATTCTTGGAGTTGAAAATCAGAGCTATGGGCATATCAAACGGATCAGACCTTTCCCAATCACGTATTTGGCTTCATTGAAGCCAAAGGAGAAGTCACAACTAGTCATGCTTGCTTCTGAGCATGAGGGTGAGCTACAAAGTACCAAGGACCAGCTGTCATGCCTCTTCAATCCAAATGCAGAGCAACTAAAAGAGGTATTGAATTTGCCTTCAGCTGATACCTTGATGATTTGGGTGGAATACCAGCTTCTTGTTGATTTTCCACTCATCCTAACAGCCATGATCAGCTCCAAATCAATTGCATGGCTGCCAATTTTGAAGAAAGGAAGCTATTGCTCACAACCAGTTGCAGGGTTTGTTTAGCTTGCCTTTGCTTCCAGTTAGAGTAGAGTAGGTAGATTTGCTTTCAGTAGAATTAGTGCTTGTGCACACTCTGCATGTTCCATTTGGAGCATGTATAATTTTCAGTTCTGTACATAGTTTTGGTGTTGTTGGTTCTGCTCTTGCACAGTTCATTTCAGTGGCATTTTGGTGAGAACAACTCCATGGCTGGTGGGATTCAAGTGGCTCAGAGGAAATTTTTCAAAGTTCGGATCAGTTTTCAAGCTTGCTTATGACTCCATGCCCAATGGATTGCTTCAGGCAACTGGTAACTTCATCTAGCAGGCAGATGACCCCGCTGAGTCGCCAAACTGTTGTCAAAAATTCACCCTCCCAGGGTAATTTTGATAACATGCATCAGAATATTCAAGTCCCGGGAAAATTGATTGATTCAGAGAAAACATCATGTTTCTGGGGTCCCCTCAGATTTTTTCTAACTCCCCTGGCTAAAGAAGGAAAGAGCAAGCTCTGAGAAAATGTGAAAAAGTTGCAGAAGACAGGCTCGGGCCAGAAAAAATCGTGAAAATTGGCTAAGTCCTAGTCCTCGCAGCAGTCGGGACATTTGGGACATCGAGGCGCGGATCAGACGAAAAGCCTCCAAGCGGCCGAGAGCAAAGGAAGCCCATTTCGGGCGGTTCGGAAGAATTTGTCCCAGACAGTCCGGGACAGTTGGAACAAATGGATGCGAAGGACGCGAACTGGCCGGTTCGGCCGAAATGGGGAACTTCAACACTGGGACAGTTGGGACGAAGGGACACGTGGGATGCGGATATCCGAAAAATCTGAAATCCAATCAAATTACACCACGTGTCATCGGTAAATGAGGGACGAGGAAGCCCATTTCGGGTGGATCGGAAGTTTATGTCCCAAACGGTTTGGGACATCCGGGACAAAAAGACGCGAAGGGCGTGAAAAGCCGGCAGACCCGCGAGCCAATCAAAGCATGCCACGTGTCACAGGGGAAAAGGTCCAGAAGTCAAAGGGCAAGGTCTCAAGCACTGACCCGAACCAATGAGATAGTGCCACGTGTCCAAGCTAGGGCCCACAAGGAAATTTCAAAAGAAATCCCACGAAAGGTGGAGGAGAGAGAATTATTCAGCAAATCAGAGCATGCCACGTGTCGTCCAGGTGGCGAAGCGCAGGAAAAGATTTCAAAATCCATTTTGGTCTGTTCCGTGCCCTAAATCTTCAGATCATCATATCTTTCGATCCAGAACTTGGATTTGCACGTTTTTTATATCAATGGAAAGTTGTTGAAATTCTCTACATGATTCTGGGATCAATCTTGCATTTTGGTGCAGTCTGGAGAGAGAAAGTTAAGAAATGGTTCTGACGCATGATAATAGACAGAAGAGACGTTTCAGTGACCAGCTTTAATACAACAGACAACTCGCCGTTTCTGATAGACAGTCCGCCGTTTTGCCAGGGTTCTCACCTGTCGCCATAATGAAATGAGTTAAATGTGACCTAGAAGTGGTTGTGGTAGTTTCGAATTTCCTCTCTCTTCCCTCTCTCTTTCTTCCTATATATTGTACAGAGGGGCTTCTTTCAAAAGATAGAACAAGTTGTTCATTTTTCAGCTCGGCCCTCCCTTCTTTTCTTCTCTAGGGTTGAAAATGGAGCTCGAACCTCCTCCCTGCTCTATAATGGTGTTTTTTCCTTTTACCAATGAAATGATGTTCTGTGTAAACTTCTGGAACAACAAAAAATGTGTTTTGTGATGCATCTGTCCATCCTTGCTTGTTCTTTGCTTGTTTTCTTCTTGCCTCTCTTCATTATAGGTATTTGTGCATGTTTGAATGTTCATTGCATGTCTGGAGCTGTGTTCATGGAGTTTTGGGACACTTTCTGTGTGAAATCTATCCTTGGGCCTGTGATGCATCTGTCCATCCTTCCCATTGCTCACCTCTCTTTGTCCCATGGCAGTTTTGATAGAGGTTCAACATTCTGCTTCTCTGGTGTATCACCGTTTTAGTGTAGGATTTTTCTGTTTTTCCTTTCTCTCTCTCTCTGTCTCCTTGGCATGGTTAGATTAGGATTAGATTAGCTTGCCTGCACTGGAATAGCTTGTGGCAGGTAGTTTAGGATCAGGAACCAGCCTTCTCTGGAGATTCCTTTCTCATTTTACAGGTCCCACACCTAGAGAAAGGATTCAATGTTGTGCAATCACACTGGATGCCTGAGTGATCAACCTAGAAGCCTGATCTGCATCCAGGGGTGCTGTGATTTTGCACCAACAGGTACAATTAAACATTGAAGCATTAATTAGTTGAGCTATGTAGTGAAGAAATTATTAAATTTATCTTCTTATGATTGAGTATAGAAATATGCATTATTTCACAAATCTAGTACCACTATCTAAAAACATCATTATTACATAATTCATTAGTTATGTTCATTATTTAATGATGTAATAATTAACATTATTATTTTTTAATTAGATAGGTCAAAAAATAGGGATAGAATCCTAGAGGCTGAGTACAAAAGATAGCATCGTGAAAGAAGCAAAGCAGGATAAAAGAGAGGGAAAGTACCCCCTAGTTAAACAGGCTTAAATAAAGAGGGGGGGTCCAGAAACAATGAGCAGAAAAGAAACTAAACTAAGAGACAATAAAAAAAGATAAATTTCTGGGAAATTCCGCAGACAATCCGGAGAAAGTTCCCCTATTTGGCTTTACTTTTTTTGGAGGTAGTACCCTCCTTAGTCTCAACCTTCATGTTAGAATCTGAATTCAGCTTCATTTGGGTGGTTTCCTTGGTGTCCTCCTCAGTTTCCTCCTCCGAGGAATCCTCCTCCTCAGAATCCTCCTCTTCCTCTTCATCAAAACTTATCCACCTCCTTTTCCTCTTCTCTTTTTCCACAACATCCAGCTGAGTCCCCAAATCTCAAACCAGAAGGTCCAATTTCTTGATATCCCCCCGGATGTTATTCTAGGTGAAACAAATTTTCTTAGTGGCTTCAATACTGTCAAGCATGCCCTTCCTCACCACATAATTAGTCTCCTCCAAGTCCTGGAAAACCATCTCCAAGTACTGGACCTTGTTCTTCCACATATCAATTCCCTGCTCTCCCTCCAGGGGTACTTTATATTTCCCCTTCGATGAGCCATCTTCCTAATTATCATTACCATCACCATTCTTCCCATCTCCCCCTTGTTTAGATCCCAGATTACCTTCCCTCATTTTAGCCAGGCACTTAGCAAGGGTAATATCCTCCTCCTCATAAATTGGGGGAATTTTTTTATCCCGGGTCGGGTTCCCATTGCGGAACAGTAGAAGGATGATTCCCTCATGGATGGGAAAATCCACCTTACTCCTTTAAAAATCCCTCACCGAGGAGGTCAGGGACATGAAAAGGTAGAAAGGGATACTGAGCAATTTCTTATGTCTAAACATGTTCAAAAAATAAAAATGGTGGGTATATATCTTTCGATAATTTCCCTCATGAGTTAAATACTTCATGATGTACAAGAAGACCTCTCTCCACACTCCAAGAATGCAGGAACGAGTGATACCGTCAATGTAAAAATGGACAGTTTCCTTACCAAAAAATAAAGTGTTGATTTCATACTCTCTTTGATTCCTATCCTTGAAAATTTTCAGTCCTTCCATATCCATACCAGTCACCTGGGAAATGGCTTCCTCTGATGTTTCTATTTCCATACCATGAACCACCGCTTTCCCTTCCTTCCATGCAAGACCAAAATCCAGGGTAAGCAATGGATCATGCTTCTGAATTCTGGAGATGAAATTATTGAAACCCCCAATACGAAGAAGATGCCACATTAAATTAACCTCCACAATATGGGAATGTCTGGACTACTAAACTCTGGTACGATCACCACCCATGGTATCCAGACAAAACACAACACTACGAGATCTGAAATTTTTGAAATTAGACTTATCTTTCCAGGGGTATCTTAAAACAGACAAGTTTTTGAAATCTTGGAAAATTAACTCATTAATCTCCTTCGCGATACTTAAGGTGAAGTGCTTACAACTTATCATGATTGATAATATCATTAATATGTGTCGGTATGACCTCACCTTTTTGCCACACCTTGTACTCATTGTTATGAACTCCCTCATTTGCAAGTCTTTCCGCACAAGCATTCCCTATGCGGGGGATATGAGTAATGATATGGGAATCAAAGTACTTAAGGTGTTCTTTTGTATCCTTTATAATATTACCAAAGAACCAATTATTGTCACTAATCTTACTGATAGCATTTAAAATGATGAGAGAATCACCCTCAATAAGGATATGTTTAATTCCTCTCTCCTTAGCAAGACTAATCCCCTAGAGAAGATCTTGTGCTTCAGCCACATTGTTGTTTTGAGTCCCAAGAGGACCAGCATAGGATAATATCCAGTCTCCATTATGATCCCTAATTATGCCTCCTCCCCCTGCCAGGATAGGGTTACCTTTAGAAGCACCATCAAAATTGAGATTAACTTTGCCCCTTTCAGGTTTGGACCATTTAAGTATAGTGGACGTGAAGCTGACTTGAGGCGTAATGAAGGTGAAATATTTGAGAACTTTTTCTTCTCTACTAGAAGAAGCCTTTTTGGCCTTCACCTTAATGATTTTAGAATTCTCTTTAATGGAGGAAATCAACCCAGCACTGACTTTCCTAAAATTGACCTTCTTATTTCTGAAGATTATATCATTTCTATCCTTCCATAAGCTCCAGAAGAAATCTGCCAGAGCCATTTTCCAAGCAGCTTTAAGGAATGGGTACCTATACGGGCACTCCCATTATAACCAAAAATCTTCCATGGACTCGGGATAGACCCATTGGACCTTGAAAAACTCCAACACCCTAGACAAGCCTAAATGAGCAAAGGGGCATGAAATGAGGAGGTGGTTGACACTTTCCTCCTCTGTTTTGCAAAGGACACACCTGTTTGGGAGGAGCATGACAAGTTTCCTCAAATTTTACACAACGAGGATTTTATTCTGAGCAGCCAACCAAAGGAAAATGTTAACTTTAGGTAGCAATTCTTTCACCCAAAGTTTATCCCAGTACTCCTTCTAGCTAGAATTCTTGAAATTAAGGAGGTAGGAAGATTTAACAGAGAAATTTCCAGAAACCTCTTCCTTCCAAATAATATATTCCTCATTTTTTTGGAAGAGGGTAATATACATGTTCATTAACTTCATGTTGAGGTCATAAAAAATGGAGTGTCCCCAAATAAGTTTGGGGGGGAAGCACCTTCTCCCAAAGAAGTAGATTGTTAGAGAAACTCTAATAATCCCTGACCCAAACTTTTCCGTTGTCTTCAAAAACCTACTCCATAGATTTCACAAGCTCATCCTCCATATAAGGTTTGTCAAAGATCCAACAATCCCTCCAAAAGTGAATTCTTTCACCTTTCCCAATATTCCATTTAATTACTCTGCTCAGGATCTCCGTAGAAGAGAGAAAATAGTTCCAGAAAAAGGATCCTTTCGGAATATTGTCTTGCAAGAATAAAGTCTTAATTATGCCAGTATTCCTTAAATATTTTATTTTGATGATATCAATCTAGACACCCTCTTCCTTAATAACTATCCACCCATATTTTAATACAAGAGCTTCATTCATGAGTCTCATATTTTTTAATCCCAACCGCCCACAATCCTTTGGTATGGTCACTTTTTCCTAGGACATAAGAGGGAATTTGAACTTCTCCTCAACCCTCACGCACATAAACCTTTTCTGAATTTTTTCCAAAGCTTCCAAATTCTTACCCAGAAGCCGAAAAGGGGGCATGACATAGATTGGAACACCTTTAAGAGAGATTTGGAGGAGTTGGATTTTTCCAACTTGAGATAGGAGAATCCCTTTCCAGGAAGATATCTTGTGGTAAAATCACTCGAGCAGGGAATTCCAGATGGATTGATTTGGATTTTTGTGGATGAGGGGCATCCCTAAGTAAGAATTAGGAAACTTCTTTATCTTACAGCCAAAAATACAGGCCAATATCTCTTGGAAAGGATCATCCACATTTATGAAGAAAATAACACTTTTGAGAAAAGTGACCAGTTGTCCAGAGAACTCCTCATACTCATTCAGAATCTCTTTAAAGGTATGGGCTTCCTGAATAGAAGCCTTACCATCAAAAAAAATTCATTCACAAATTGATTAAGGTAGATAGGTTGAAGGCCATTAGAGATTTTGAGACCTTGCAAGAGATTAAAGCAAACCACCTAATAACAGAGTCTGCTTAAAGATTCCACCACAATTGTATAGAGGAAGGGAGAAAGGGGATCTCCTTTTATAAGACCCCAACTAGCTTGAAATAATCCTTCTATTTTACCATTAATCAACATAAAGAAACTGACTCAATAAATACAGACCATAACCATGTTGATGAACCAAACATCAAACCCCAACTTGGACAGAATGGCCTTGAGGAAGACCCACGATACTCTACCATATGCTTTGTGCATATCCAATTTGAAAAACATGGCTGATCTTCCTAAAAAATCAATAGAGTGAATGGCTTCTTGGATGACCACAATGTTATTAAAAAAAATTCTCCCAGGGACAAAAGTACCTTGATTAGGAGAGATGAAATTGGGCAGCACTTTCCTGATCCTGAAGTCAATAATTTTCGTAATCAATTTGTATCTGGTATTAAAAAGACTGATGGGTCTGAAATATTTCACATATTTGGTTCCTGTCACCTTAGGAATAATAACAAGGAAAGTGTTGTTGATTTTTTTTAGGATCTAACCATTACTGAAGAAATTTTGGATCATCTCGATGACCTCATTCTTGACCACTTCCCAGAACTGTTGGAAGAAGAAGTTTAGGAACCCATAAGTTCTAGGAGATTTATCTAGTTCCATGTCAAAAATAGTGTATCTGATTTCTTCCTTCCCGGGAATGAGCCTGAGATCTCTATTTTCTTGTTCGGAAATGACGTTCTGGAAGAGACCAATGATCTTCTCCTAAGATATTCTATTTGGATCAGCTCCAAGGAGAGAGAGATCCTTAAAATAGTTAACAATGACCTCATTAATTTCTTTTACATCTTCTATGAGAGTTCCATCATTCTTCCTGATCTCTTTGATCTTGAGCTGATTTTTCCTAGAGGTGGTAGAGAAGTGGAAGAATTTAGTGTTTCTATCCCCCTCCTTTATCCATTTAACTCTATATTTTTTCTTCCAGTATACTTCCTCCTTGGCCAAAATATAATGGTAATAAATGAGGAGAGCTTTCTCTTGACTTTTCAGGGCTTGGTTCAGCCCATCTTCCTCCATCAGCTCCTTTATACTCCTTAAGTCTTCCTCAATTCTACTCTTAGACTAAAAAATATTCCAAAAAACTTCCTTATTCTATATTTTCAGATTTTGTTTAACATGCTTCAACTTTCACCATAATTTGTACATTGGAACCCCATGGACTATGATCTCCCACCACTCCTAAATACGCAAGTGGATGTCAAGATGTTGGAGCCACATTTTTTCAAATCTGAAAGGTCTAGTTTTTCTAGGGATAGACAGTCCCAGCTTGAGAATGATCGGATTGTGATCAGATCCAATTCTGGGCAAGGTGGAGAGGGAGTAGATTTGATTGATCATGCAAGCATGGCTCACTCCAAATATGTCTAGTCTAATATTTATAATGGCATGTCCAGTTCTTCTATTTTCCCAAGTATATTTGGACCCTCCCAGCTCAAGATCCACAAGATCATTAATAACTAAAAAATTAGAAATCTCATTCATGCTATCCGTATAGGAAATAGTTCAACCTTTTTTATCTCTCGAGGAAAGAGGGGTATTGAAGTCACATCTGAAAAACTAATACCCATCTTTAAAAATGGATCTCCCCTTAGAAATATCTCTCTAAAGGTTCCTTTTACCCATCACAGAGTTAGGGGCATAGATATTAGAGACAATCCAAGATTTATTTGAAGATAAATCAGTGAAACCCATGGTTAGATGGTTGGGAGTGGATAGAAGCACCATACCTTTAACCAAGAGAGGATTCCAAAGGGTAACAATGCCTCCTGAAGGCCCTTCCAAACTAACCCCCACTTAAGGGCCATGTTTCCAGACTAACTTTCCCACTTCTTTGAATCTTTTTGTACTCATATTTGTTTCTTGTATCATCAAGATATCAGTTTTTTATTTGTTCCTAAAATCTTTTAGGATTATTTTCTTACTGGGGTTATTCAACCCTCTAATGTTCCAAGAGATTAAGATCATTTATTCTTTTATTGAGGAAACCTTAGTGGTTTCTATATCCCTTTATCCATATCTTTCTTAACCCAGGTCTCCCTCTTCTCCTTATTAGATTTCCTCCCTTTAGGACTTAAATCTTTACCCACATCAGCTCTAAAATTAGTTCTAGTAATACGTTTAGATCATGTTACAGGAGTAATAGGGGGGGACCCTAAATCAAGCGATTCCTAAACAATACCTCCCATCAATAGATCAAAAGCATTAGAAGTAGAGATGCCTTAATCCTGTCTTTGGTCGAAATATCGTTGACCAATCATCGATAGATCTTCCAGTGAAATCCCCTGGGCCACTTTCAGTGCATAGTTTCCTTCTGAATCAGATATATATACCTCTTCCTTTTGTTTTTTGTTTAGGGAGCAATCCTCTTCACACCTTTTTCTCACTTTCTGATTTACCCCGTTCAACCTTGTTCTTTGGTTTGTCTTCTCCAAATTCAACATCAACCTCAACCTCCATTAGATTTTTAGCAACTATACACTCCTTTGGGACCTCTTGGTCCTTTCCAGGGTCCTATCTAAGAGTTCTTCAATTTTCCCCACTTTTCTCCATTTTGCATTGTCTTTAATGGGATCCTTAAAAAGAGCTCTTGGACCTTATTCCTGCTTCTTCTTCTACGAAGGACATTTTCGAGAATCAAGTCCTACATATTTACATTTTTAATAGAAAAAAGGAGACAAGGAAAAATCAAATATTTGCACCCACTCCCCAAACTTGGAGATCAAAGTAATAGTTTCTTCTAGCACCGCTTCTTCTTTCATATTTAGTAATTGGATCTATCACTATCGGGGTTCCCAGGATTTTTGCTATACCGATCAGTACCTCAGGTTCCTAGAATTCAAGAGGCAAGCTAGGGAGATTCACCCAGATCATATATTCTGATATGATTTTAGTAAAGGGGTTAAAGTTCGGTTCCCATTATTGCACCACCATATGGGATTTACCAATGAACAAAGGCCCTCCTAAAAAAATTCTTAAGACATGCTCTTTACTAGGAAGAGAAATTAAGAAAACACCATTTGCATACACAGTTACCTCAATAGATCCATTTTGCGACCATCTTCTCTTGGGCCAGTAATGGAATAAATCAAAATTGGGATGGGATCCCCAGCATTTGGTGAAAAAATATATTTCCATATTTTCCCTGGTCCGATTCAAAAGAGAGTCTGGTATTTTAATATCCACAAGGCCCTTATCTTTAGAAGGCTCCAATCCTTCCAAGGTGTTTTTGTCTAGGTTTTTCCTTACTAGTCTTTCCACCCACATGGGATCCACCACTATCTCTACCCTATTATCCTTACTAGGGTCAGGCACGTGATTCTATGATTGCCCATGAGGTTTCTCTGATTCTACCAAATCCGTAGCAGGGATTCCATCGGTCCCACTTCCATCATTCAAACCATATTTTCCCACCTCTGCTGCATTCAAACTTCCGCTTACCACTCCCACTCCTTCCATGGTTCACTTAAAAGAATTTTCCAAATTACCAGTTCACTAATTAACATTATTATAATCATCATTTAATAAATCAGATTAAATGATAGAAAAAATTACAATAAGTAATCAAGTCCAATTGGTTCGCCATTCATTTTCAAGTACAACCACTGATGAAATCAACATACATAATTATTACATCACATAAGGTTTTAATCAAATAATAAAATATGTCATGATCTCATTTAGGATAAATCCTTATTTAAAAATTACAACAATAATTTCATATTGATAAATTTTTATAACTTCTGTTTACAACATTGTAAACTAAATTTTCATTCAAATAGGATTACATAATCCAAATTTAAGGTATACATTAAATCAACATTTACAAATCAGATAATCAATATATCGCATGACAATAATGCATGTAACAATCCAACTATCTCTTCGTAATACTTAATCCATCCTGATATTTGAAAGAAAAATATGCTAATGTACACAGTTAGTTCTAAGAACTAGCATGTATAAACATCTCTCTGCCTGGATGTTTTATTGAGAAATAATTGAACTTATCCTAACTAATTTAATGTTATTAAACTAGTATCAATTTATGCAATTCATAAAAATATCAATCACAGAAGTCTAAAGGAACTAACAAAAAAAAATTACCATAACACCTTTATATGATAACTATTTGATTTATCTCAATATAGCACTAAAATATAAGTACAAAATGCATCACGTAAACATTTCAATTTCATTAACAAGACAATGCCAATACACTCAATCAGGATGATCCTTTAACATACTTAAGATAATATTACTAATCAAGAGATCATAATATGATTAATCGAAACAACCAATTTCAAAAACAAGCCATAATTTAATCTCATATTAAATAAGCAACAGTCAAGTGGTATTTATTCACAACTTTGATTTAAATCTTTAATTATCATATAACAATGTTTCAAATCAAACTATGTTGTGAATAACCCATCAATAATCATCAATCCATCAATGAGGTAACTCTAAAATGGTAACCATAACTCTATTAAGGAGATAAAAAATCCATAACACTGGATCTAGGAACGAACGAATTTTTTCTTATTAGTAACGTATTGAAATTTATATACAAGAGTGAGAGATCAAGCTACATTCATGCAAACCTTAACAATATTGTCACTATCTAATAATACCTAAGAAGAGTCAACTTCAACTATATTTATCGACAACCCATCTCAACATTAATCTCCATTACAATTTTGACAAAGTTTCATTTAGAATAGATCATGTTTTCATACTTTAATATCACAACTCGAGCCCATTGAAGGTGCTAAGGGTATCATTAAACTCAAGTCCACATTTAAAATCCATACTCAAGATAGTATTAGGATTCAATCATTCGATCTAGAGTACCAAATCGACGTAGTCAAACCATACCCTCACTCACGATTGTATTTAAACACAAAAAATTACCAAAAAATTGGTTGGGTTCAAATTGAACCTAACTATTTATTCAAGAATAGTGAGTCCCAAGTCACTGTGTATGCGAGTTGGTCAGCAATGGTTTTTCCTTTGATAAATTTTTGATGGATGAATTCGAGATATAGGTCTACAAGAAGCATGAGCCCAATGTGTAGCACATTGATGTTGGTAGGGCTTAGTGTACGTGTAATGTAAGGAGTCATTATTGGTGACAATGAAGGTTTTTTGGTTGAGTAGGTTATGGCGAAATTTAGTGGTAACAAAAACTAAGGCTAGGAAGAGTTTTTTCAACATGAGTATATATAGTATTGTAGGCTAAAAAAGAACGACTTATATAAAAAATGACTTTCTCCCTTGTGTTTGTCATCACGATGAGCGAGCATGGCACGCAGGGAATGATCAGTAGCAGAAATGTAAAGATAAAATGGTTGGTCATCCTTAGGTGAAATGAGAATTGGTGGTTGGAGGAGGTATTGGTTTTAACGTGTCAAAAGGCTTTGTGGCATTCATTATCCCATTTGAAGGATACATCATTTTTTAGAAGATGATGAAATGGATGGTAGTGGTCAGAAAGAAGAGAAATAAAGTGCTAAATAGATTACAACTTTCCTTGCAAAACTACGAAGTTGACGAAGGTTAGTAGCGTGGAGGAATCTAGAGAATAACCTTGATTTTAGTGGGATCAACTTCAATGCCACATAAATAAATGATAAAACCAAGGATATTTCCTAATGATAACAGCAAAGACACACTTCTTAGGTTGAAGGTGAACATGTAATATTTGATTAGAGGGTCAAAGAAGACCTTATGGAAGGCAAGGTGTTTGACTCGATGTTTAGATTTGGCAAGAAGATCATCAACGTAATCTTCTAATATGTTATGCATGCTATCATGAAAGATATAATCCATAACCCATTGATATGTAGCACCAGCATTTTTGAGGCCAAAGGGCATGACATGATAGTAGAATGTCCCCCAAGGAGTGATGAAGGAAGTTTTGTGTTGATATTCTAGGGTGCATAATATTTGGTTATAACCCGAGAAACCGTTCATGAGTGATAGCATTTCATGGCCAGTGGTGAGATCAACTAGTTGGTCAATACTAGGTAGAGGAAAGTTTGTCTTTGGGGCAAGCTAAGTTAAGGTTTCAAAAATATATGTAAATGTGGAGCTCCCCTATCGATTTTGTGATAGGAACGATGTTAGAGATCCATTGGGGATAATCAATGGGTAAGATGTAGGAAACCCAGAGGAGGTGTTGGAGTTCTTATTTTACAAGAAGGGAAATATGAGAATGCTTTTTTCGCATCTTCTGTTTCATGGGTTTGGCATCAGTAATGGTTACAATATTGTAGACCACAATATTTGGGTCAATACCAGGCATATCAGCATAGGACCAAGTAAAAGAATTTTTATGATACTGGAGGAAAGAATTGAAAGATTTGTGTTCAGAAAAATCTAAAGATTGGCCTATTTTTAGAATGTGTGGGTCATCCTTACTGTGAATGTTGATTTTGATGGTCAATTCATTCAACATGGTTTGCATCTCAAAAGGTAACGACCAGTGAATATAAGAATATTCCACACCAAGGTAGGTGAGAATAGACTCATCATCCTGACATTGAATGACATTAATAGAAGGTGTATCATCATTGATCATGTCAGGATAAAGGAAGGGAAGAGAAGAGGGAGCCTTGTCATCACGCTGATAAGTTTGAGATCCCAGGGAAATGGTGTTTACAAAAAAGAAAAGTTAGGAGGACTGGATTCTGGATCCATATAATCTATAGGTAAAGGTGGTGAATGAGGTGAATGGGGTGGGGAATGTTTACTATCCTTAATGACTTTTTCTCGAGCCTTCTTATATTGGATTTCAAAAAATCCAATACCAATTTAGTCTTTATTATTACAAATGGTGTAAGGAATGACAGTATGGCGACCTTATTCATATAAAACCATAGCCAAATCCGTTCCAAGAAAAATGATGGATGAAGGTTTGGGTGAAGCAGTGGTTGGTGAGAGATTGAAGGTCAGAGGAAAATGGTTGAGTTTAGGAAGGTGGCTCAGCTGAGTAGGTAGAAGCATCAATTCCCCCATACGTTAAGTTGGTGCAAAGGTGGGGAGGACCGTAGGGGAAAACCTCACCTATGCAGTGATCATAGCGGAGATGTTGGTGAAGGTTACCATACTCTTTAGGAGTAAGGAATGTGTCAATGCTATAAATGCGGTATTCCCCTAGAGTGAGGTGTTGAAAAACACCTTCTAAGGGATCAGTAGTGGGTATGTGAGTAGTGGGGAATGGATGAATCACTGGACAACTGGGAAGAACAAACATTGGATGTTTGAGAAGTAGATGGGTTGGTTGATGGGTCAGTTGTAGAAGTTGTGGGTAGCAGTGGGAATAGAGGATTTAGTTTCAGAAGATAATAGCGGCAAAAGATAAGCAGGCGGGATGAGGCAGGGACTAAAGAAGAAGTGGTAGCGGTGGTAGATTCCTTAACTGTATAAGTACATCATTGGATCGATACAACATGCTACAGGTATTGAAATGTGAAGGGTCATCTAGAATGGTATTAGTTATGCCCTTTATGTTTGAATTTTAAACAACAGTGTAAGGTTGAAGCAACACAACCCATGACGTTAATCCAAGGTCGGCCAAGTAGCATGTTGTACTCTAATTCCCCCTCTAATACATATAATAATTTAGGAATGGTACAGGGGCCTACATGAATGTGGAGAATGATGGTGCCAAGGGTGGAAGTCATGCCATCATTAAATGAACACAACATAACTGGGTTATTATGCATGTAATTGGCAGGGGTACGCATTTGGTTGTATGCATAGGAGGAAATGATGTTGATACTAGAAACTCCATCAATCATAATGCATCGTAAGGCATATATTATCAGCGTAGATGAAAATAAATTGGGAGGGTCAGGATCATCTAATTGGAGAGAGGTACAATCTCATCATCAAAGAAAATGAGAGAAACTATTTGATGAGTGGTAGCGAGAGTAGATGAAGGTGGCAAAGTTGTGATAGAGACAACATGGCGAGGAGTGATAATGGATGCAACATGCATAGGGTCATTAGGTAGAACCTCAATAGATTACAGGACCTCAATGAGGGCTTGACGATGAGACTCAAAGGTTTGGATGAGGTCATACAAAGACATTTTGAGAGGAGACTAGTGTAATTATTTAAGAATTGTATGATGGGAAACCCCATCAGAAATAGGGTTTGCAAGTCCAGGGATGGTGATTTTGGGTGCAGGTGCAGATGAATATTGGGTAAAAGAGTAGTGGATGAGCTGGTTTTTTCTCATTGCCTTTTTCCTTCTAGGCTCGAGTGGCAATTTGAAACATATTGATCTACAGTAAAGGATAACATGAGTCATGATAGGTGTAGCAAGAGGACGGGAAAAAAATATGGTAAGGGCATATACTCATTTTTGAAAATAATGCAGCACATTGGAATTTTGGCAGAGGTATGGCTATCTCTCTTATGCAGACCATGTTGATCTCAAATTTTGGGAGGATAAAAGGGTTGTGGAGGGAGTGATGAAGATCATTGAACAGGTATGGGATGAGGATGTTTGGTGATAGGTTCATGTGGAATAGGGTCCTATATGAAATAAAATAAAAATGTGACCTTCTTTACACCTGACCTCCTAAGTTCCTTCTGGGACAGTTGGTGTAGAATGGAAATGGATGTGTGTGTGGTAGTGGTATACAAGATAATGAGGAACCCTTATGTCTTCAACACGAAATATCGGGATCTATGAGTCTAATGAAAATAAATTCATCCTAACCTGAAGTGGCATAATGGAACACTCAAATAGAATGGCTACACGGAGACTCTAGTCAATATCAATCTCCAAAGATATCATGTCTATTGGTTGTGGAAATCATGGGAAACTAAATAGGGGCTCGTAAATTTTGTCTAGACAAGGTCATAGAACAATTAAAAGTGATAGGCATGATTCCATTCAGCTCTATGGGTGGTTGGCAGGTTTTATCTAGAACGAGAGGGCTCAATGAGCTTCTTTGTTTAGAATGTTTAATTTCCTAATGATATCGGGTGGCAATGGAAAGGTCCAAATGACTAACTCTCTCAATCCGGTGTCTATGTCCAATTGGTTCTCAATTCTATTTGTTTGGGGAACCAGAAGATCACAACCGTAAATTATTTCTGTTCATCATCCCTTTATGGTTATAATAATGATCAAGACCTAAAGCCAAAGGGAAGTTAGGCAATCTACACTCAAGGGAGGTCCAATAATCATAAGCCTGGTCTGCTGCAATATTTATCACATTGAGTTGTTCTATCTTCTTGGCGTATCAGGTTAGGGTCTTAAGGACAAGAATATGAAGTCTTGTATCAATTTCCATGAGAATTTTAGGTCTGTTTGGTTGCGGGACTAGTGGATCACAACCAAAATTTTTCTCTTGTTGCAGACCTTTGATGGTCATATAGATGCTCATGGTAGTATGTAATTTGGCTGATTTGACCAATAATTAAACTCTTTATCATCTTCAATGTTTAATGAATCTATTTTTTGGTTGATTCTTTATACATCTCAAGTTGTCAGAAAATGTTTGTACCTAAGGCCTTGATCTATGTCTTCAATTAGAACATCTAGGTTTGGTTGTGGTATTACCGGTTTGAAGCTAAAATATCTAGGTTCTTTGGGACCCGTAATCATCATATGAAATGTGATTGCATCTAATTTAAATAAATCCAAATAATAAATAAAATAAAATCTAAACTATGTTTTTATATTTTCTAAAATATAAATGAAGGTAAATAAACAATTAATCTAACAGAAGAAATATATTTTGGACTATTTTTTTTATATTTTAAACAATGCTTCTAATCTAATAAATCTAATCTAATACAAGTAATCAATCGGATCTAGCTGACAACTTGTGTAAGTATGTGAATCTAAATCTAAATAACTAATTAATTCAATCAAAAACCCTCAACCCAACATCAGAGGTAAGGAACAAATCATAGCTTCTCGAAAGCTATTTTTTCCCACAACTTCCCTAGTAATGTTGAAAGTGAGATTTATAATTATTTGATCTATTTTCAATTGTTTAAATAATCAAAATGAAAGGATTTTACTACTCTATTTTATATGGATTTGAAATGAATAACTCAGAATTGATAATTTGAACAAATGAAGCAAACAAACAAATAATTCCAATCTGGATAACCAAGAGCTTTACAAGGCAGTTTGGTTGCAATACAAGTGGAAGAAATCTGGTTATATCTGTATTTGTCCCCTCAGTTTATCCTTTCTTTCTCTGTGTTTCCATATGAGTTGATTTAGGATGAGACTGACATTATATAAAGGAGTACTGGCTCCTAGAGAATTTAGATCAGTTGATTTAGGATGAGACTGACATTCTATAGAGAGCGGGAATTTGGAATATTGCACGGGTGCCCCATGTCACTCCTACCAGTCACATACTATGTTACTTGTTTTCTTATTGGGATGCAAACCAGAATACCTTGTCGGGGATTATAACTTACCTCCACCAGTTATCAGGTACTAGGGGTGAGTGGAAGATTACATTGGAGGATGTGTATCAGATACTTGGAGTTCTGATACTTGGGAGGAGGTTGAATCTTGAGACAACAGGATCCAGAGCCACGATGACTTTGCAGGCTACTTATATGGTTTATATCATGGTGTTAGTTGGTTCAAATAAGGGGATGAAGGTCCAATCTATTGCCACTACTCCCATCCCCACTATCTGTAATGCCATCATGGGTATCTTGGCCTCGCGATTGATTAGGGGACAAGGGAGGTGACACATTGTTGTATTGTTGGGCTCCTATTATCACACAAATTGAGGCACGTGGTCATATATATTCCTAGGGGGAAAATATCCTCAGTAGTACTTATCATGACTTATATCAGATTTTCAGGTTGCAGGGATAGTCTTTGAGCCACCCTACATTGGTTATGAGCTGGGTGTATGAGCGGATCATCCCTTATGAGAGGGAAGTGCCATTACAGGACCCAGGGGCCATTAGGGTCACTAGATGGACAGAGATGCTAGTTCTCAGAGTACCACATCAGCCACTGGCTTCCTTGACCACAAAAAACAAGGTGGCCACTCTATACCTGGACATGGTAGGATTGTTGGGGACAGGATGGGACCACAGTGTTGGTTTGTACCACTACTGGTCAGTTAGTTAACAGGATGGGGAACGTTGAGACTCACCCAATTGGTGGAGTTCCTCAGAAATTATATCTTCCATATATTGAAATTATTCTCCCAGTGGCACCCATATACAAGAGTGTGAAGGAGGCCTGAAAGGGCCCTCACGGAGATTCAAGTTGGAAAATCATGATTCCAGGAGTTCCTATTGAAGTTAGGTAATTTTTTTATGCCCGACGGGAAGTTGGTGTCATTCGTAGATTGAGGCCGCACCTGACCACAAGGGGGAGGAGGATGATCCCATAGATGAGAACTCCAATTCTAAGGAGAGGATATATGAGATGAGACATGAGAGGTTTTAGGTGATGAGGAGACTGATGATGGATCCGATGATGAGGGATTGGGTTGTGAGACCAGCGAGTCATCTCACATTGAGGAGGAGAGTAACCCTGAGTGACATGACACCTAGGATATACTAAGAGTGGAGTGGGAGGAGGCAAACATAGAGAAGGATACCTTAGTCTCAGAGGATCTACCCCCTCAAGATGAGGTAGGAGACGAGGGGTCTGTCATGGGACAACGCATAGGCTTAGGAGAAGAGGAGGCACACCAAGTACCTTCTGCTAAAACTCTAGCTATACCAGTTGACCCCACATGGATGTAGGGATACCCTGAGTATGTTGAGACTCTTATCTTGACTTTGTTAGATGGAAATGTTAGTTGGTATTACTTTTTTTGTTGATTTTTTTAGCTTTCTAATTCATTTTTTTCTCTTTTTTGCAGTGACTGCACAAGGATTGTGAGATCTTATTCTTCAGGTGTGCATGGACACCTTGTTGATCCCTTCAAGGAATACATGAGCTAAGTTGAATGAGGACATAGGACAGAAACTAGCAGCTAGCGGACACACTGACGTGTTTGCACCCATCTAGCGAGCGGTAGTAGAGATCATGACTTCTCTCCACACTCGGGTTTCCGCATATGAGACAGTTGAGAGATATATGCGGCAGAGTTTTTCTTGTAGT
The DNA here is from genome assembly GCA_019776745.2 of Taxus chinensis. NCBI lineage: Eukaryota > Viridiplantae > Streptophyta > Pinopsida > Cupressales > Taxaceae > Taxus > Taxus chinensis. The sequence goes on from CM034150.1 coordinate 740,167,304, forward strand.
GAGACCACATCCAGTGGCCACCATGATGAGCACTCCCACCATTCATTGCATTCTTGATGTCATAGCTGCAGTAGGAGTCCTAGACACAACCGTGCACTATCTCAGGGATCCCATAGGGATTGACTGGCCGTTGGGCCTTTTATTGCTTAGTTTCCATTTTGTTGGGAATTTATATGATTTTTTTGTATATTTTGGGCTCATTGCAAGTGTTTTGACCATGCCTAACATGTGATGGCATTGTACACAAACTCAATTTATTATGATACATATACAGAATATTCTTTTTGGTTCAGTAATTCATTGTATCTGAGTTGACTTCTTCATGTTTTATTTCATATGTGTACTCTAGATGTTTAGAAATTCTACTTTTGTATGATTTTCAAAATGTATGCAATGGATCTAAATGCTAAAAGAATGATTTATTTTTGTATTTTGTAATGCTGATATATGATAATGCAAATGCACTGTAATGCTGAACTTTAGTTTCTCTAAGAAATGTTCAATATTTCGTATTATTTTGGCAAAATGTGACGAAAGAGTGATATGATAAGTAAACGAAACTTGCCCCACTCCTAACTCCACACAACTGGTAATATGTGAGGGCTCAACACCAAGATCTAGAAGGGGAAAAAGTTATAGAAATTTGTTGAATGGTAATGATGAGAGAAAGACGAGGATTTGGGAAAAACCAAATTGAGACACTACAACCTCATTCTACTCAAGTTTTGCTTCATAGTTTAAAATGTGAAATGATTTCCATTTTATCTAGACTTAGATCCTTAGATGGCCACATAGTTGAAAAAATATGGTTTTGAGGTTTTAAACTCTTTAGGAATTTTGGACATCTAACTCATTTTGTTTTGATTTATGATCTCACAACATTTGAATGAACTATTTATAACTTTCAAATTTGTCAAAGAGACCCCCTACACCTTCCCCATGCTACCAGTAGGAAGTATGGGCTCATCACCATGGACAAGGCATAGGTGAGTAAGGGAACTTCTCTCCTTTCCCAACCCTACGTCACTAGTAAGAGACCCAGGCTCAACACCAAAGGTTGGTAGGTCAAAGAAATGTGTAAAATAAAAGTTTTCTATGGATTTTCATTTGACTTATTTATCTAGGAAAAATGTCTAGAATGTTTTTATTTCCAAATAGACGTATATGGGATAGATGTGACACCATGAAGCTTCTAGAACAGACCATAGGAAAAGAAACCTAACCTAGAAGAAACTACAAATAAAAACAAGTATGTAGGCCTTGGTATGGTTAGTGTTAAAGCTTGTCTTATCTTATTTGAACTAATGAAATGATTCAGAAATAATTGATGATACCATGAGGATTTGAAGAGATATGGTTTGAATGTTTTGCCAATGTTTTCATAAGTTTTTAAAAATTTCTATAAGAATAATTCTCTTGATTACAAATTTACGAAATGAACTCGAAGATGAAACTGCAATGCAAATGTAGTAATATACATATGGAAATGTTGATAGATCATTGGTAGTATCTCTTTGGGTGAAGAGAGCTTATAGATTCTCTAAACACCTTAGCCTATAGTGTACATAGGTGAAATGCCCCATTTTTATAGTCTTATATTACTTGATATGGACCCAACCACCTGGACCTGAATTTCCTTCCTTCGCCAGTATTTTTTTCTATTCGGTTGTCGAGTCTTAAAACCAAATCTCCCTCATATATTTCACACTCGTATACTTTCTTGTAATATTGTCAATGTCAATGCTATGTTGTTTTTAAGCACTGAGCCTAGCTTCATCAAGGCTTTCTAATTGAGATATTTGTGTCTCTCGATAGCCTTCTTCTCCTAGAATTCCTTGTAGCGAGATACAGAGACTAGGTATTTTGACTTCAAGTGGTAAAACCGCTTCTGCACCAAATACCAAAGAAAAGGGGGCTTCCACCGTTGGCGTTCTTATCGATGTTCGATAGGACCACAAAGCCAGAAAATTATTTAAATACAAATCTCATTTATTCTCCTTGACGGTCTTAAGGAGAATGGATTTAACGTCTTATTCGTAGCCTCAGCCTGTCTACTAGCCTGAGGATAATAGAGAGAAGCCGTACGATGATTTATTTTGAACTTTTCAAAAAATTCACGTACATCCTCATTTTTGAAATATGTGTCATTATCAAAGATAATGACTTGTTGGACCCCATACCTACATATGATTTGGTTCAGGATGAACCTAGAAATTACACATCTAGGAATGGTGGTAAGAGGCATGGCCTCTACCCACTTAGTAAAGTATTTTGTGGCTGTGATTATGAAGTTATTGCCATCTATTGATGAGGGAAATAAATTCCCTTTCAAATAAAGGCCCCACATGGAAAAGGGCCATGGTGTTGTAATTGGTTATAGATCTTGATCTGGTATGTGGATATCATTAGAGAACTCTTGACATTTATGGCATTTATACACAAACGCTATTGCATCATGTTCTAACGTGGGACAAAAGTAGCCCATCTGATGAATCTTCCGAGTAGTGGTGTGGCCCCTGAAATGACCTCCACATACTCCACTATGTGATTCATAAAGAATCTTCTCATATTATTCTTCGTCAAAACGTCTTAACAACATTCCATCAAAGGATCTATGATAAAGCACATGTTCTAAGATAACGTACTTAGTAGTTATAACATGTAACCATCTTCTTTGTTGTGATGTCACCCCTTTCGGATATGTATGATCCACTATGAAATTAATAATTTCAGTATACCATGGGCACATTTAAATGGGAGGCTTGGTTTCAAAAAAATACTCACATTTATTGGGGAAGTCCAAATTTACTAGATCACCTCCCTCTAATGGGTTATCAGCCAACCAGTCTACAATGATTTGTCCTTTGACAGATTTTTTATTAACAAACGTTAACTCAAAATTTCCCATCAGATTTATGAAGTGTCCAACTTTATTAGATAAGGACCCTTGTGTGAGAAACTTCTGCAGATGATCATTTTAACAATGACCCTTGTTTTCTTGATTTAGCATGTAATTTCTTAAGCGCTTTATTGCAAAGAATATGGAAAGGAATTCCTTTTCTACCTATTTGTAATTTGTCTCATAGACAAGCAATGTTCAAATAATAAAATAGACTACACGTTTTCATTTACCGTCATCCTTTTAAGCTAACATGTAGGATAATGAGACATTTGTAGCTCATGAATACAGAATTAAGGGGCGATATGACTTACGCAGCATGAGTGTGAGAGGAGATAGTAAGAACCATTTAACCAACTCAAATGCCTCATTGCACTCTTCTGTCTAATCAATACAAATAACCTTTTTTTAATAAATTGTTGATTTGGTGAATAGCAAAGGTTAGATCAGGGATAAACCTTCATATTGCACCAAGTTTTCCACGAAAATATCTGATGTCAGACTCATCTGACAGTGGAATAATTTCTAGTACGGCTCAAATTTTGGCTGGGTCTACATCAATCCCTTGTGAAGATGTGATTTATCCCAACAACTTGCCTCCCATTACACCAAATATGCATTTTTCTGGATTTATCATGATGTTGTATTCAATTAAGAGAGAAAGGATGATACGAAGCACCTGAGGTTGATCGCAGAGTTTTCTAGCCTTAGCCAGAAGATCATCTACATAGGATTCCACAATCTTATGGATAATATCATAGAATATATAATTCATCACCCGTTAGTATGTGGCACCACCATTCTTATGTCTGAATGACATGATAACATAACAGTATGTTCCCCAAGGAGTGATAAATGTAGTTTTGGTCTGATCCTCCTTAGAGATTTTGATTTGGTTATATCCAAAAAACCCATGCATGAGAGACAACAACTCATAACTTGTTTTTGTGTCGAAAATACCATCGATGGATGGTAAAAGGAAATCGTCCTTGGGAAAAACCTTGTTGATATCCCGAAAGTCTATGCAAATGCATATTTTTTCATTCTTCTTGAGAACGGAGATGATATTAGATACCCATTGTGAATAGTCAACTGGCTTGATGAACCCTACCTATAGGATTTTCATCACTTCTTTCACCATGTGGGACACCTTTGGCTTCATGGGTCTTGACTTCTATTTAACTGGCTTAACTTCTAGATTAGTGACGAGGTTATGAACTACAAAGTTTGGCACAATTCCCATCATTTCCTTGTAGCTAAATTTGAAAAAAAATTCATGATCCTTGAGGATTTTGGTGTGTATTTAAATCTCCTTTGGAGTTAGAGAGGATCCCAGCTTCAATTTTTTTTGTTCCTCCTTCATCTCGATGTTTATATTAATTTTTCCTTCGATTAAGGAGACATTACCCTCTACAAATTTAGGCAGGGATGAAGGTAGTTCTAAGTATCCTTCCTCTTCTACCTCACATACCTAAAGACCTTCCATAGAGAAAGGGTCTATCATGGAATCTCAAAAGTAAGAGGAAGAGTGTGGGATGAGATAAAATCTAATCTTATGATGAGTGGGATGCAAATATGTGTAATCATTCAAAAACCCTAGGATTACTTCGTCATTTTTAGCGTAATATAAGGTGATAAGCTCATTCTTGGATTCTACATAAGCCAAAATTGAGGTTGTTGCTATCTTGTGAACCAAATGTTCAGCATGAACCGAAACCATTAAACTAGTGTCTTCTAACTTGCTGCTTATGGTAAAATGAGAAGAACAAGTTTCCATAGAGTCAGAAAGGAGGTTTTTTCTCTCTGGGTATAGCTTCGATTGAAATGAAATCAAAACCTTTACTTCACTCGATGACACCAATATTGTAGAGATGTAGATTTTCGGCCCTAGTCTCTTATACTTTAGATACTTGATTTTCAACTAGTTGTGAATCACCTAGCACCCTAATATTAAATACATCTATCCTTTTGGCTAAAATGAGACCAAGAAGGAGATCCTCATATTATGATCCGTGTTTAGTGCATTCAAAATTGAATTTAAAGGAAAATGGCATGACCTTTCCCTAAGGGTTGGTAAGTATCACACCTACCCCAGAACCAAAGCGGCACTTTTCTCTATCATAATTCAAGTTCCAAAAATTATCTGGGAAGATTAAATTTGGGATTTTTTTTATCATCTTCCCTTACTTCTGAGACTCATACCATGCATACCTCATTAGCATGGAGATATCCAATTCCCAGGGCATGTCCTATACCCATGGAATCAAATAGAAGAAGAAGGAGTAGGTAATTTTCCAACAACTTGACTATCTTTACTATCGTTCCTGTTGACAATGTCTCAACAATTACAATTTTATCCTTTATGGAAGGAACTCCTTCAATCAAACCCATAGTTTCTAGTTCCATTGTAGGAACCAAATTTTCTTATGGAATTGAGATTGTAGGTTTGTTTAACTGGTTTTCAGAAATCTCAAACTTAGAATTAACCCATGGCCTCTTCTTTAGATTAGTTAGATGTATATTGAAGGGTTTTGGGTTACCCTGTGCCATGAAGACCTTCCCTAATTGTAGGAATCTTACTTCCTGAAACAAATAGGAGGGAATCACCTTCATGCGATGAATCAAAGGATGGATGAGGATTATATTATTATTGGTTTCCCAATCTATAATATAAATTTTGGTTAGAACCGTCTTAGGTCCAAGGGTGACTGACAACACTATAGTTCCAATTGATGTCGCTTTGAGGCTATCATAGCCTCTCAGCGTGTTTCGTGTCGAGGAGAAATTTGTTTCTCCATAACCTAAATTTTGAAGGAAAGAGAAGGAGACTATGTTGACCACTGCCCCAACATCAATCATCACACGTTTTACATAGTTATTGTAGATCCAAACTTGTAAAAACAAGGTTGGATCACCCTTTGAGCTATTTCATAGTCTGTGGGCATCTTCCTGATGTCGAATATGAATCCAACATCTCTTTCAGGATGACCAAGAGGATAAAAGACAAATTCTATATGGTTTATCTATGCTTCTAGAGGAGGGGTGACATTAATCAAATTCCCAAGACCTAGTGCTTCTAATAAAGCGGCTATGTGAGTAGTGGAATTTTTTAACAGATCCAAGAAGGAAATGTGAGAGAAGGTTTTGTTTAGGTCATTGATCAAGTCATAAGCTCCTACTGGATTTCCTAGTGTTTCAGGAATGTCATCTGATATAGTTGAATAGATTGGGATAGGCTACTAAGAATAGACTTTGGTTCTAGTGGTAGCATTAATCTAAGGTTTGAAGTCCAATTCTACCAATCCCATAATTTTTGTTTGTTGGTGACCATCAAAAGGAGGTATTACCTATGAGTTTGACAAAGTTGAGGCTTTATGATTGTTGGTTCCTATTGCAATGCCTTTGTTTGAACCATTGGGATCTATTCTACCATATTTTGGGCGCATAGGGAGAGGATCACTAAATATCATAAGTGGTTTGTTCTATGGGGATACAGGTCACGTGTAAGTGTTATGAGTTGGTGATGTTGGGTTTTCCAAAAATATATCAACAAATAGTTGTCTTTGATCCTCTGGAAAATGTTGTAGAAATTTGTTACAATCATGGAATGTTCTTGCATCATTCCCTCAAACCCTATGGAAACTGCAGTATAAGTTGGGATCATAATCTTGAGGCCTTTGGTTTACACTTTGTTGTGGTCCAAAATTCCATGATTTTTTTTACTTCTGGTTATTATAGTTGAAGTTTAGGGCCCATTTCCGTTGAGTTTTAAATTGGTTTGGGTACCCACTTGGGTACTGGCTAGGATCTTGGGTCTACATTTTCTAAGTTGGTTTTTGTTGTTGTTGTTGTTATTGAGGATGATTAAATTCCACTGCGTTGGCTAAAGGTGAAGAATTATTATTTATTTGGTTATTGTCATTCGTATTATTTTTGTTGTTGGTATTGTTCACATTGGGATAGCTAAGAACATTAGGATTCTTACCCTGATCATTGACACCGTCAGTTGTAACTCCATGATTCTTGTTGAGGACCTTTGGTCCTTGATTATCGTTCATGTTTTTGGGGTAACTGGAGTTACCTTGGTTAGGATTGATCATTCTCCCATTTTTTCCATAGGTCTTGTGACCATTGTCTATAGCCACCTGATCAATTCAGAGATCACCCTCCATTACTTCTTCCTTTGTTTCCTTATTAAGGGAGTGAAGGAATAGATTACATAGCTCTATCTGATCCATGTTTGGAGCACTTGTAGAGGAATACAGAACCTGCCATCATATTTGGATGAAATGAGCAACAGATTCATTTTGCTTTTGTTTGATATGAAGGAATTCTATGATTCATGTCATTAGAAGTTTGTTCATATAAAAATCCTTGATAAAATTTGGCACGAGTTACATGAATGAATATATCGAAGCCTCTGGTATCCTATAATACCAATCAAGAGTGATACCTTCTAAGGTATTAGGGAAGAGTTTTGTGAAAACTACATCCCATGGGAGTAACTCTCAAATGAAAGTTGCGTAGGATTTAATGTGTGTATTAGGATCACCCTCCCCTTTCAATTTTGGAAGATCTAGCAAGGGCCTCAGGAGCATGAAATTCCATATGGAAAAGTCAAGAGGCTCCTTAAGATATTCAGAATAGGTCCCCATTTCGTATGTCTCAACCATTGAAGATCCTTGTTGGGGAGGTGGAGGTTGCATCAGTTGTTGAAATGGTGTAGCATATACATTCGTTGGGGTATAAGGCATCCCATGTAGCTGACCATATGGGCTTGGGTAAGTGTACATATCCCCCTATGGTGACTTGGAATACATATTCATGTATGGGGGTTGACTTATTTGATATGGATTGGAAGGCATAAAGCCAAGGAACGTTGCATTTCCAAATGACATGGCATTTGAGAACGCACTTCCAATTGGTTCCTGTTGTGAGTATTTGTATGTGGTGTGGGGGACATACCCAAGGTGTCCATCTTAGTTATAAAATCCCTGGGGCTTGGAGCGCCTGTGTAAACCATAGGATTCTGCATAGTAGGTGCTTGGGCATAGCTTTTCTGATAATGAGGAATCTTTCCTTTTGCAGTCTATGATGTCTGACTATTTTTGGAAATTTCCAATTCTCTGACTTTATCCACCAATGCTGAGATGACTTCACCTATTGACAAAGTTGTGTTTTGATTTAGCACATGTTTTTGAACCTTTGTAGGTTGCTAAGGTACGTGATATCCTACTATGAATTGCTTGTTGTTAGACCACCCCTCATTAGCAACATTTCTTGTTGGTGGTGGGGTAGTATTGTTATTTTGAAGCAAGACATCATTATGTCCTTGTATCCTATCAAGAGGTTAATTCATTATGTTTTGAAATCATTGATCACTTCTAGCATAATGTGCCAAATATTCCTCATCCAAATGTGGGAGCTGATCAGACTGCATACTAATGGGATATCTAAACAATACTTGAGGATACAAGCATGTCTCTCTAGTGAAAGTCGTGTTATTAGAGCTTGATTGCTCAAGTGAATGTGTATGTGTGATTTGGTCCAGCTCCTTAATCTGTAAAGAGGAACCAACATTGGTCCCTTTTGGAGGAGTTTGAATATGGGCACTTGAATAAGTGTTTGCCCATGTAGAAAGGGAGGGTAACTATTGTTGTCTACCCATGTGATAGTTATACGCTTCAAGACCTAGAATGGGTCAGTCGTATTCATCATATCCTGAAATATTTGGGGCTATAATAATACTCATAGAATAATGGGAAAGAGGAAGATAGACAAAGAAAATGGATACCAAAAGAGAATATATCTTCACGTCAGGTTCACCAATTTATATGAAAGAAAATCAACATGTGACCTTCTTCGCACCCGACCTCCCGAGGTCGTGTCGGGACAACTGGTATAGAATGGAAATGGATGTGTTTGTGATAGTGGTATATAAGATAATTAAGTAACCTTATGTCTTCAACACATAATATTGAGATTTGTTAGTCTAAAGAAAATAAATCCATCCTAACCTGAAGTGGCATAATGGAACAGTCGGATAGAATGTCTACACGAAGACTCTAGTCAATATCAAGCTTCGAAGATATCATGTCTATTGGTTATGGAACTCATGGGAAACTAAATGGGTCCTCGTAAATCTGTCCAGATAAGGTCATGGAATAATTAAAAGTGAGATGCATGATTCCATTCAACTTTATAGGTGGTTGGTGGGTTCATTCCAAAATGAGAGGGCTCGATGAGCTTATTCATTTAGAACTTCAATTTCCTAATAATATTGGGCGGTAATGGAGAGGTTCGAAAGACTAACACTCTCATTCCGGTGTCTACATCAAATTTGTTCTCAATTTTGTTCAGTTGGGGAACCATAGGATCAAAACTATAAATTATTTTTTGTCACGGTCCCTCTATGGTCATAAGCATGATCAAGAGCCTAAGCCCAAGGGTGGTTAGGAAATCTACGCTCAGGGGTGGTCCAATAATCATAAGCCTGATCAGCTGCAATGTTTAGCACATTGAGTTGTTCTATCTTCATTGTGTATCGGTTCGGGGTCTTGAGGACAAGAATAAAAAGTCCCGTATTAATTTATGTGAGTAGTTTAGGTCCATTTGGTTGCGGGACCAATGGATCAAAGCTGAAATTTCTCTTTTTGTAGACCTTTGATGGTCATCTATATATGCTCAAGGTAGTTTGTAATTTGGTTGATTCAATCAATACTAAAACGCTTTATCATCTTCAATGTTTAATGCATCTAGTTTTCATTTGATTCTCTGTACGTCTCTAGTTTTCTTGAAAATGTTATACCTAAGGCCTTGATCTATGTCTACAAGTGGAACAACTAGGTTTTGTTGTGGTATTACCAGTTCGAAGCTAAAATCTCTGGGTTTTTTGGGACCCGTAATATTCATATGAAATGTGATTGCATCTAATTACACTAAAGCCAACTAATAAAGAAAATCAAATTTAAACTATGTTTTTTATTTTAAAGAATATAAATGAACAAGGCAAATAAACAATTAATCTAATAGAAGAAATATTTTTTGGACTATTTTTCTAATATTTTAAGCAATGCTTCTAATATAATAAATGAAATCTAATACAAGTAATTAATTCAATCAAAAACCCTCAACCCTACCTCAGAGGTAAGGAACAAATCACAGTTTCTCGAAAGCTATTATTCCCCACAACTTCCCTGGTAATTTTATTTTTTATTGATAAGATGGGTTGATGGGACCCATTCCCAAAATAAAATTGGGTCTAAATACCCCTAACAGATAGAAAATAGAGCTGGGCCAAAAACCCCAAGATTATAAACCTATAAAAAAGTACTGAACTAGACGATAAAAAAGAGGTTATTTCCCAACCTAGGTCAAAAATTAGTCCTCATTACTACCTATTCGACCTTTTTTAGTATACTTATTCTTTAATTTTTCCACTTACCATTCCCATCTGTAATATCTAGTTGAAGAGGATTTGTTGATACCAACCGATTATCCAAAAAAGATTCCTAATCCGAATCTAATTTTGTAGGAGAGAGACCCCTTTTCATTCCACTGACAGCTAACATCCCCTGCAAACCCTGATCATTTTCTATTTTTCCACTTTCCACACTCTCCTCAACCTTCTTCTCCTCATTTACATTGCATGGCTCCACTTTCAATGTTTCTACCTCAACCAACTCTGGATCCAAAGATCCCCAAACTTTGGTCAATCTCAAGCCACCCTTCTTAACTGGTTTTTTAATCTCTGGATAAGATTCTTGCAGATGACCAAGATTTCTGCAATTTCTACACCAAAAGTCATATTTTTGTATTCTAAGGGTTGAGAATGAAGAAGGTTTTCAAATTTTAAATTTATTTGATCTAGAGACCCTTTAATCAGATCAACTTCCACACATATACGGACTAAGGAGAACAAGTCTGCATGACATCTATCTATATCCTCTTTGAGGAATATTCCTAATACATTTCCAATATCTTCCAAAGCATACCAAAGGTGCAGAGGAATATTGGGAAGTCTCACCCAAACCGGTGTTTTGGAGATCGGTAGAGTGTTCGGGTCAAATTCAGGGAACCAAGGAGTCAAAAATAAACCAGCGGTACCCCATAACCATGGCCCATCTACTATGCTTATATGAAATTCCCTTGCTTCTCTAAAATGAACCACAAAAAAACCTCTAAAACAGAGGAAGATTTCACATTTATCAGTCCAATTTTGAAATATCCATTGAGACAATGTTATAGAAGAAGGCCAAATTCCATTGAAACGGCCTATTTTGGCATCCTAAGATAAATTTTGATAATATTTCTTCACTTCCTGACCTTCGATGACCAACGATTGAATTTTTTCAACAATATCAACCAAATACGATTGATTTCCTAAATTATTACCTTCAAATTTGCCTAGGGCATATTTGAATGATGCCTTCCCACTACCCTGAGCACCTCCCCTTATATATCCTTTAGAATTGAGACCTCACAAGCCTATCCTGACCTCCATATTAAATTTTATAGTGTCAGACATAGGATTAGGACACAGCCACCCAGCCTTAGAGTTTTTCATTCCATCCGTAGTGTCCCGCGTCCCCCCAAAATCTCTACCTCCTAGCCATGTTGCCTCCCAATGTTCCCTCCTCCCCCTTTGTTGGTTTGGGCCACTACCTCCATCTTCTTCGATGGCTCGTTGTGTGTTGCCATCCTCCTCGAGTTTTCTCTATGCACTCACTTCCCTGATAATGTTGAAAGTGAGCTTTCTAATGATTTGATCTATTTGCAATTGTTTGAATAATCAAAATGAAAGGATTTCACTACTCTATTTTATATGGATTTTAAATGAATAACTTAGAATTGATAATTTAAACAAATGAAGCAAACAAACAAATAATTCCAACCTGGATAAGCAAGAGCTTTGACAAATCTGGTTGTATATGTATTTTTCCCCTCATTTTATCCTTTCTTTCTCTATTTGTTCATATGATTCCAAGGAATTGGGAATGTAAAGGCAGCAGCAGGAGAATGTGCTTGAGCAATGACAGCTTGAAGGTAGTCTGGTTGCAATGCAGGTGGAAGAGAGATAACACAAGTGAACATAGCTTGGCTATGCAATTTCCAACATGATTGTTGCAAAAACGCTATGCAAGATACATAAAATTCTCAGGCCTTTTTCTTGAATACAATCATTGAATATATAGGAATTGGCTAGGAAGTTCCTTCATGCACAAGGAATCCTTGGAGTTCCAAATCATTGGGTGAAGAGGCAGTTCAAACTAATTAAATGTATTTAAAAATAGAAGAGGGAAGGAATACCATGTAATCAAGACTATTTTAGGAAATTTGGTTCACAAACACACCTTGGAAGTCAAGTTAAGTGAAGCATCACATGTTAAAATAATACATGAGGAGTTTTAGAAAAATCACTTAGGATCGCTGCCCTACGCAGGGTGATGATCACAGGACCGCCGCCCTATCCTAGGCGGTGGTCAAAAAACCACCGCTGTTCAGTCATGGCAGCGGTTTTGACACTTAAGGCCAAAACATGCATAGAAAAGAGTGGGAAACTAGAAGAAAGCGTGGAGAATATAAGTATATATATATATATATATATATATATATATATATATATATATATATATATATATATATATATGTTACAAATATACATTGTGGATGAGCTTAGGAACTCTAACACCTTCTGAAAGGACATGAATCATCATTGGGGACCTTTGTAACCATTTTGTGACAATGTAGCACATGTAATTTTGGGTGCGTATAGGTCCTCATCTAAAATATTATCATCATCAAAGTTTTCTTCGAAAGGACATAGTTGGAGAAGAATAGTCTTATGAGCCTTACAGTTTTCAACATCATGCCCTGACACACAATGGTAAGCATAAATTTTGGTATCATCAAACCCTTCTAGTTTAGGTTTGAGTGGGTTGTAAGGTCTAAGAAGTGGCAATGTGATGACAGAGGTTAGCTAAGATGTTAGCGTAAGAAACTGCCAATGGATCACAATGTGAAGTAAGTGTGGGTCTGAATGAAAGTGTGGGTGACTTTTGTGGGAGAGGCGTCACTAGAGGTGGAATTGAAGGTTGAGTCAGTTTGACCACTTGTTTGGTAGATAGTACGGTTTTAGGTTTGGATTGCACCTTTTTGGGTAAAGATGTAGCAAGTGAACTAGTTGTTGAAGGTGGTGTAGGTTTAACTACCTCTTGAGAAGGCATTGGATTCTTGGAATTTGGTTGCACCTTCTTAGGTAAAGGTGAAGAAGAAGTGCGTGATGTAGAAGAGAAGGCAGATGACGGAAGGGTATGGGTTATCTAAGGTGATAACAGAGGTGCGGTGAAGGTTGTAGTAAGATGTAATGTGGAAGGTAGTGGTTGAGGAGAAGGGAATAACATAGGTAATGATGAGGATACTGGAAGATGTGTACGTATAGGAGGTAGAAAGGATGTAGGTGATGGTGAAGGTGTAAACTATGTAGGTAATTTGGTAATAATAGAGGATCGTGATGAGGTGGTTTGCTATGTTTTTGGTTTACTCTGGATAGGAGGCTGTTTGGCAAAGGTTGATGGGTGGGCACCTAGGATAGATGGAAGTGGTGAAGGTGACCGAGGGGTAGTGGGTGAAGTTGGTGTATGCAGCCTAATGGGTTGGGTATTCTTCTTAGGTGGGGTAATAGCATTTGCGACTACTTGTGATGACGTGCATAAATCTAGTTTGATAGGAGGATGGACTATACTTGATGTCGGCATGACTCCTAATGTGGTAATGGTTCTGGATGCAGAGGAAGATATAGGTGTAGGTAAGGTTTTAGGCTTAGGAAAAATTTCATTTTTTAGTAAAGGTTTAGGTGTGGGCAAGGGTGATGAATAAGAGGCCGCTACAACTGGCACGGGCATGGTGGGTTTTATTTTCTGAAACACCTTTGGATAGATCATGGAAGTGTCACTAAACAACATCTACATTTGAGTTGAGATAGGAAGTCGAAGACGTCCCCAAAGCATGGAATTTTCAACATAATCCAAGTAGTCGGCCAAACGTGAGAACAACATCGATGTAGGAGGGGATGATGTTAATTTGGTAGTAATCCCTATAAATAATGTTTATGAGATAGGGAAATGGTTGGCTTTAGAATCTGTGGGTAAAAGAGATGAGATCAAATCAACAGGATCCTTGAAATCCAATGGATAATTGTCACCAATAGGGATGGACAATGCTAATGGATCCCATGTGGGTATGGGAGATGGAAATTTGGGTGAGGTAAGTTCATTTTTTGGTGAATAATAGGGTAAGTGTGACTCTCCCATGGGGAGAAGATTAAGTATTGTGGGTTGTTCGTCAAGTTGAGAGGTGAGTGGGGAAACTGCATCAGAAGATATGGTGGAATCCTCCGTGGGTGAAGGAGAAGATAAGGGAGAATCCTCTATGGGTAAAGGGGAAAATGAAATAGGTCCCTCTGTGGATGAATGATATCATGCAAGAATCTCCTTGATAAATGGAGTGGGAGGAAATTGAGCAGGGAGAGTTGGTATGTTGTCGAAAATTACATGAACCTCACAAATGTTACTGTCACTGGCCGAGTTTTCACTGGTTTGGTTAGACTATGGGGTGTGATTTGGGACCCACTTCTTGAAGATGTGAAGGTTCTAATTAGTCGTTGGTTTAGTATTATCTAAGAAGAGATCTACATTATCTAACATTTCTTGGGCAATGTTTTTAAAAGTTATACAAGTACCATCCCTATGACCTTTAACGTGATGATAGTTGTAGTAATTATTTTCTTTGTACCATGCAAGCATTAGACGAGAGGGGTTAAAACCAGTATGTGTTTTAACAGGTGGAAGAGTGGCTGCTCCGGATTTTATAAGTTTTTCTAAAACTAAAGAGTAGGGTTCTCCTTTGGTAGTATATTTTTTGTTTCTCCCACTTAAACTAAAAATCCTGAATAGGAGAAAGATTGGAAGAAGGCTTTGATTGGTTGGATGGATGAGATGGGCCAGCTTTCAAAACTACTATATTGGCATATAATTTTTACTTAGAATAATTTTTTTGTGGTTTGGAAGAAGAAGAGGTATCATTTGATTTAAACGCAGCATTCTTGTTACGTAATTGTATCCTCTTCTCTTCAATGACACAAATTTCAAGTTTCTTGGCCATGGTGAACGCCTCATTAAACCTGTGGAATATTTGAACTTGGAGAGTTGGTAAGATGTGCCTAGCATAAGCTCTAGTGAAAAACTCTATTAACTCAGTTTGAGGTAGTTGGAATGTGAGTTGGTTGACCAGGCTCCACCAACAAGTGAAAAAATATATGATAGATTCATTTTCATATTGGTGTGTCGCGTACAAGTCAGCCATGGTGACCTTTTGACAATGTTGATAGAAAATTGGTCTAGAAAATCCTATGCTACCTGATTAAATGAAAATATGTAATGCCTAGGTAGAACACTATACCAATCTAAAGTCGGTCCTGTTAAGGACATTAGGAATGTTCACAAGAGAAAAGTGTCATCATGAGCGATCAAATAACACACATGGTTAAAAGACCATAAGTGATGTTGTGGGTCTTCTTTGTTGTTGAAACAGTTGAATTTAGGAATTTCCCAATGGGGAGGGTATGGACGAATTGGAATGGACGGGTGAATGGGCTCATTACAAATATTTTCGTATGTCAGAGACTTACGTGATCCAAACACAGATGCTTCTAATGTTTGTATCTTGTCCAT
This sequence comes from Taxus chinensis, assembly GCA_019776745.2. Classification (NCBI taxonomy): domain Eukaryota; kingdom Viridiplantae; phylum Streptophyta; class Pinopsida; order Cupressales; family Taxaceae; genus Taxus; species Taxus chinensis. Next base: position 740,182,934 of record CM034150.1, read on the forward strand.
CATCATTTTGATAAGATCATTGGTAGGTTATGATGACTGGGCACCCCCTGCAGTATAAGGGGGTAGATGAGGTGGGTATGACATGGGCGGAATCTCAGTATGTAGTGGTGCCGAGTAAAAATATTGTGAGGAAGGAACATAGGCCAGAATAGATGTAGATGGATAGGATCGTGAATAAGTGGTAGATGAAATAGGGGGTTGTTGGTGATAAGTGTAGGTAGGTAGATTAGATGTAAAGACTCTCATAGCAATCAGAGGAAGATACTGCGGGATGGAGAGGATGATGTTTTGGAAGGGAGTGTGGGCTGCCGACACCAATGGTGGCTGAGATGCAATAGGTATATGAGAGGTGGCATATGCAGATAGACCTACACTCAAGGAATTTTATAAAGGAATGGTTGACATTGTAGGAGAAAAAGATGTCAAATGAGTGAAATATGCCATAGTTGCAGCAGATATCGATGATGTAGGGTCAAGTTGGGAAACCAAAGGTGGTAAGGTGGAAGAGGGTAAGGCCAAGATAGTAGTAGCTGATGTAGATGTGGGTGTGAGGGTAGGAGGAATGGACACAGGAATGTCATACATAATCTTCCCTGATGAATTGTGGGTATATGAATGAGCAAGATAGTACTGCAAAGCGATGGGGTTGTGATCAAGGAGTATCACAAACTCCTCATCACTAATGGGTATGGAAAGAGCCTGATTGGGGTCCATAGGTGATGAGATGGAATGGGGTGATGGGCTAGGTGGGAGTGTCTTGTGGATATCATGAAACACGATATTGTTATCTTTTTTATGAGTCAAAACCATGTGACTAATGATAGAACAGGTATTATGATCTCCATTGATAATGCAGAAACACATAAGGAATGAAGAAAAATGGGTTTAAACTGTGTGATTTAGACGTTGTTATGATTGGAAAATCATAATACAGAGACCGACATCGATTGGGGTAACCAATTCAGGTATGAGGAGGTAACCACCGCCAGGTGACTAGACCAATGTCTGTTGTTGTGGAGAAATGAAAGATTTGTAAATCTAGCAATAAATGATGAAGATGAAGTAGAACTGAACTCTGAAGGTGATATCAAGGACTCAAAGATATAGTAAAGTGACAAAGGAAGTCATAGAAAGAAAAGAAATATAAATTAAACATTATTTTAGCATAAATGACCAAAATAAAATTAAAACTTATGGAGGTCAGTGAACCGACGGTGGTGAGATGAAGAAACCGATGGCATTCGTTGGACCGACACACATTACTCTGAAATATGTGAAAAATGGAAAAAGTGAATTTTTGGTGATTTAGATCAAATAAAAAGACCAACTCAGAGACCAAGTATGGAAATTATTAGTGTTTACACACTGATAAACAGTCAAAATATAACTATGATTTTGGAGTATGTAGGGAGAGAAACAATAAAGAAAACAAACTCACACCTCAAACACAAATCAAGTAAAATCTAGCAAACATGAAATCCTATGATGTAAATTTTATGTTGTGGATTATGCCATTTTGGACTGACTTGTGAATAGAATAAAGTTTTTGGTTACCGAAGGTGCCCTACAGAAACTTAAAACTATGGTTGGTTTCAGGTAAGTTTTGGCATAGGGGATCCTTCTCTGATATGATAACTGGCCAAAAACCCAGCTAGAGCCTACTATCAATCCTCTAATCATGTGATCATTGAAAAATTCTTCTGAGAAAGATGTTGTTGAAGAAATGTGTAGTTTGTTTTCAATGATTTGGTATAAAGAGTGTGCAAAATGTGAACTATGGTTCAGTTGGGCATGACTTTCATCATATAGGTTTCCCATAATTTAGATGAGATAGAATGCAACATACAAAAATGAGATGAAAATATTTTAAAACCCAAATCCACAATGAAATTTGATGATAGCAATAATGAATAGGAAAGAGTATGTCTTTCACTAATGCAATACAAAATAAAAATTCAGTGTTCTATTTAATCTAAAATACAAGTTTCACTGAGATTAGTAGGAGAAGAAGAATGTTTCCCAGGGATAATATTTTAATATGAACCTAATTTTTAAAAATAAATAAACACACAATGATTCCCTAAGACTGAATAATGCAAAGAACCTCGAATGGGTCCCACCAGGTGTGCCAAAATGTTTCACCAATAAGTTTTACACTTTTTAGGATGAAACAGATAGAAGGTAAATGGTTAAGGAGGAATACCTATGAGGCGGAGGTGGAAGGTAGAATGCGCGCGTTTTTGACGTTAAACAAGTTAATCATAGAGAAATATTTTTTGTCTGGGAAGGACTACCTATAGATGCAAAGCAAGACCACAAAAGAGTATTAAATAGCATATGATAGTGTACTACCTAGCATATGTTAAACCAAATAAGTGTGGTGCTTCCTAGAGAGGTTTTCAATCCACTGTTTAATAACAATTCAATGTGAATAAGAAACTGAAATAAATAATTCCTATTGCAATGTAATGATTTAGGTCTCTCATACACACAATACACTAGATTTTTTGCTAGATATCAAAATAACACTAAATGTAATTAGAACCGGGGTTTGTTTAGGTCAGACAGGTCTGTCAAAGGTCTGGTAAGGGTCTGGGGCTGATTGGTTGAGGTCTAGGTTAGTTTTGGGTGAGTGGGAAGCTTGTTGGTCTGAGAATATAAAATGACACAGAGACTGATATTGGTCTGGTGACTAATGTCAGTATGGGGATGAAACCGACGGTGGTAGCATAAACCGATGTTGGTAGGGGAAATTGGCAATAACTTAATAAAAATGGATTTTAGGATTCTCTGTGATTACACAGAGAGTGGGGAGGGTGTGGTTAGGCTCGTAATATAACTGAGAAGACTTAGGAATACTGAGGGAGAGGTCAGAAAGGGTGAAAGGGATTAAACTGGTTGGGTTGGTGAATTGGTGAGAAGATGGAGATATCCAAATAACAATAGAAACTTAAAATACTGAAGGAAGAAAAGAGATCTACGATAAAGGAAGCATGAATGATTAAGATCATGTTACTTACTTAATACTATGAAGATCTTGTGGCTGGATGAAGGTTGGTGATTGATTGGTGAGGTGGTAGATGGTTCAGTACCGCAGCAATATGACCTGTGTGTTCCCGTGAATGCTCTAATGATCTGGAAGGGAATCATTGGCCTGTGCTACTCTCTGGTGGTGTGTAGACATTGTTTGGATGAAGCAACGACTCTTAGGTATTTTCTTGATTGCAATAGCAGTATCAAAAATTGAAATAACAAACTTGGATAAAGGGTTGTAAAATTCTATATAAAGGAACTGATGGTATTTTAAGTAACTGATGTCAGCCAAAGATAAACTGGCATCAGTTAGGATGAAATAGTCCAAGTTACCAAAAATATCCTGATCTATACTATTTTTGGCATGATTTTTATTTTTGGGTACACTTAGGGAAGTAAAGTTCTCATGAGAGAATGCAAGAATATCTTAGAAGAAGTCCAGTTAGTTTTAGGAAGAAGTCTTAGTTAGTTAGGTCAAGTAGTGACTCGGCACTGGGAGTGATGACTCAGTGTCGAGAGTGATGACTTGGTCACCATGAGTTAAATTTCCCTGGAATGGGTCCAGGGTGAGGTGTAATGATGAGGTGGAGGTGTGAGGATTAAATTAACTTAATTAAAATAATTAATAATGTGAGGATGAATATTAATATGGGGTAAAGGGGTCATGGTTAGTTAAATGTGTTACGTTAATTAATTGAAGGGGACCAAGGGGAGTGTGACCCAAATTTGGTGTCTACAATTAAATAAAACAATAACTTTTCACAGGTTGAGATTCAACCAACCTTATTATATATTAACCATTCCAACCAAATACCATTCGAATATAGTCGAATTAATATCCATTCATACATAACATGACAAATGGATACATGGTTGGTAGTCCTTAAAACATTATCAATATATATATATATATAAACCACCATGGTATTAGACCAAATGCCAACCTATATGGTTATCATTATATATATATATATATATATATATATATATATATGATGTGTTTGGCCTAAGACCATGGTTTTTAATATTTTTAATAAGCCTTGCATAGTTACCTTTCAACCATTTTACTTATATCCCCTCCTGCTTTTTAATTCCTAACCATGGTTGATTTAACAAGACATTTTAAACCAATCATGCCATTATGTAAAGATGTCAATTTAATTGCTAATTCATCAAGAAAGGAGTATCGATTGTCCAAGATAATTAACCATATATATATATGTGTGTGTGTGTGTCCTCATCAAGTTAAAATAAAATAAAAAATGATCATGATAAATACGTTCCACCTCAATCAAGTTAAAATAAAATAAAACATGATTATGATAAATACGTTTCTTATCATGCGACAAAACAGATTAGTAATTAATCTTAATCAATATACATATATATATATATATATATATATATATATATATATATATATATGTATATATGTATATGTATATGTAAATTGTACTATCATTTTCATAATAATATACTCAAACTTGTACCTTAATGAAACCATTTTTTTAATTTGTTCTAATTGAAGGCCCTCTCATTTTTTTACGATAAATGACAGTTAAAGTATCAAAAGAGTTAGTACTTTCAACATTCACATTATAATCTCATGACGAATAATGTATTGTATCCATGAATAAATTCAACCATACTTTGCAAGTTATTACTTCCAACATGAAATAAACTACAATATCATTAATAGGTACAACAAACAACAAAGTATCCAAACATGGAAATCATCAAAATCAACAAGATAAACAACTTGGAAACCAAGCAAAAAAAATATGTTATTAACGTGAGGTGTCTCGCGAGTGCTTGGTGACAAGCATCATTACTCAATTAGCTTCACAACTATGCATAATCATGTTTATCCTTTTTAGGGTAAAAATGAGTATACGTTGCTGTGATACTAGTCAGGTAACACTTCTCACCCCCAACCCTTCATGATTCACTTCAGGCTAATAACCCTATTTTTTGAAAATCATGAAATGGAAATGTTGGAGTAGGTATTTACCTTAGCTCATGCTCACCTAAGTACTATATTTATGTTTATTATTCATTCATCTTCACCCACTTATGTGTGTGGATATTTCTTTTATTTTATTTAGATATTAGGCATATATTATGTAGTTGTTAGGTATAGTTCTTTCCTTGATCTATGGTATTAACTAGTTCTTTCTTAAATCTATGGTCTTGAATAGTTCTTTAATGAGTAGTTCTTTCCTTGATTTATAGCTTGATCTACGACCTTGATTGGTTCTTAGATTTATATTCATTACCTATATAAGCAAGGCCCATTCTCATTGTATTGCATTGAGTTCCATAATAATATATGATATTGTTGTTCATTTGTTTGTAAAGGTTTTATTAAACTTATTCTAGAAAATTCTTTTAATCTTATTGAGCATGGTGTTTGATTAGCATCTGAGTTATTTGTGGCTTATTATGATTTGTTTATCATTCCTTTTATGGTATCAGAGCTGGAAATTGTTGTTGACATCCATTTGTAAGTTTTATTTTGTAAATAAGCTTTTTTGTATATTCAAATATTTGGCGATTTGTTCGTATTTTGTTGTTGCGTGCATTTCTATTCAAAACATATCCTTCCATTGGATTAGGAAGGTTTCAAAACCCCAAAATAAATTGTAAACTCGACCATTTCTGGAGGTAGTCATTTTTTTAAGTTTTTTGTTGTTGGAGAGGTACGTATTGGTCTGCTTGGGAATTCGTGTCAGTGAGAAAGAAAACCCAGGAAAATGGTTTTTGGGTTTTTTTTGTTTTCCCGGATTCAAGTAGGGTATTTTTATTCTATGTTTCTACAATTTTTGGCTGATGTGACATGGATTACTGTGTCATTTGTTTCCATTTCGGGAAATCTGAACACTATTATTCTGTGTGGCAAAGGTCATTTTCAACGCAGTCCAGAGTTAGCAATTATGCACACCCATTTCAATCCTTTTCCCCTGGTCATATGGTATGGTTATATGAGGGCTTAATCTTGTGCTTAACTTCAACCCCCTTCTATTTTATCTATGTGGTGAAGGAAAAATCATTTTATTTTTTTAGTGGCAACTAAAATAAATAGTACAACATAATATTGAAAAGCTTGTATCTTTTGATCGGTAACTCAGATTTGAGTGCAATGTTTTGCAAAAGTTTTTAAATTTTTCATGTTTATTCCATTGGAGATATTTATTTTAATAATTTCACTATAATTATAAAGTGTTATATTGTAACACACACTAAATTATAAAGTGCCAAAATATGGGGGTCTTGTTGCATTACTTGGGTCTTGCATTTTTTGGTGATTTTTTAGAATGGCGTATTTATATACTTTTACATTAGATAATGTTAATCCATTAACAACACATAATTAATACACATGGAAACCAAGAATGGAAACAATAATTAAACAGAAAGGATTATTGGCTTTAACTTCTTCAGAACAACCAGTGTTCAATAGAGAATATGAGAAATTTCAGTACCTGTGTAAATTTGATGAGTGTATGGATTTGATAGGAACTTATATAAGTGATAGTATTTTTTTCATTTGGAAAAATGTGACTCTCCTTTCAAAATATGGGATAAATTAGAGGGTTTATTTAGTAATTAGTGGGTCATATGAGAGCCATACAACTTGAAATTGAGATCACCTCTCTCTTAATCCTAAAGATTTTCCATCAATTATAGACTATCTTAAAAACTTCAAGACTTTTTTGACACAATTGAAGGGGATTGGAAGAGATAAGAAAGATGAAGATTTTGTTTACTGAATTCTATCCAATATTGAGAGGACCATTCTAAATATTTTCTTCTACATTTTTCTCTAGCATGGATGCCTTAGGTGACACCTTCAAAATGACTAACTTAGAAACATTTTGTGAAAGACTTACTAGGGAAGAATCCAAAATTTCTAACCTTGAGTATTCCACATCTCAAAAGGCATTAGTTGCATTTAATCTTAAGGGCAAGGGAAAACCAAAAAGTAAAAATAAATCCACCCATTCTCCATCTTAAAGTATTTTTAAACCCAAAGAAAACAACTCTAAACCCAAGGAGTCTTCTAAATCCAAGAATAAGTCTAGCCTTTCATGTTCTTTTTGTGGGGGCATTGATCATGAAGGACATATTTATTATAATCGAATGCAAGCCTTATAGGATGCACTCAAGAAACACAAAATTTCTATCTCCACTCTACCTCCTAATCAGCATGTAAAAGCACTTAATATTGTTGGGATATCTCAGTCACCACTTGCAGATTGTTGGGTTATAGAATTTGGTTCTTCTCATCACATGACTTCTTCCAAGGAGTATTTTGTATCTCTAGGTTTGAGTTATACTTCCAAAATTGAGGTTCGATATTATTCTTTTATTTCTGTTAAAGGAAAATGTGATATACACCTTCATGGTGGTAGTATCCAAGATTCACTATATGTTCCTAAAATCACTACAAATTTACTTTCTGGATATCAATTTTTTCATTATGGTCAAGGAAAACCATGACTTTTATGCCACATGGGGCAAAAGTACGAACTATGTTGGATCCTCATTCACTTGTTTCTCAAGGTATTGTTGATAATAGTTCTATACTATATCACTTTGAGGGTTTTGATGAAAATCCTCTATAGGGACATAATTGGTTTCTCATGCAGATTCAAAGAGTAAGATTTGGCATGATATATTTGGACATCTCAATTACAGATATTTTAAAGAGTTGAGAACTCATGGTATGGTTGATGGTATTCCTAGATTTTCTTTTCTTGAGGGATTTTTCTCTGAATGTGCATGAGGGAAACAACACCAAGATCCATTTCCTAAGAATTTTTCCAAGAGAGCTTCTTCACCACTTGAGCTTGTGCATAGTGACTTGATGGTTTTTCCTACCCCCTCGACTTTAATGGAGCTAAGTATGCACTTACATTTATTGATAATTTTTCAAAGCATAATTGGGTTTATTTTCTCAAGTACAAAAGTGATGTTTTTTCACACTTCAAAATCTTCAAGGCTTTGGTCTAAGAAAAAATATTTTAGTTGCATAAATAACCTTCACACTGATAATGGGGGGGAGTACTTCAGCAATGATTTTTCTGAATTTTTGGAAACTTGTGACATTATTCACTAGCAAACTATTCCTTATACTCCACAAAAAAAAAGGCTTAGCAGAATGGAAGAATCAAAGTTTAAAGGAAATGGATAACTGCATGATGCATTCTAGAGATTTAGGTCCTATATACTGGGCAAAAGTAGTTAATTGTGCAAACTACATTAAGAAATGTACACCACACAAAGAACTTGAGCATTTTAATCCATAGGAATCTTGGTCCAAAAATAAGCCTGATGTCTCAATTTTTCAAATCTTTGGGAGCCATGTTTGGGCCTTTGTGCCAAAAAAGGAAATGAAATCCTTGGATAAGAAGAGAAAATCCTTGATCTTTTTAGGGTATTGTGAGGACATGAGAGTTTATCAAATTTTAGATCTTGATACTCATGAGGTTCTTTTTCGAGCACATGTTCAATTTGATGAGCGCTTCACATCTCGTGATTCTTCATCTTCTTCCATGCCTACATCTTATTCTTTATCTCATCTTGAGGATCCTTTCTTTAAGGATGTTGATGAGGAGGTTATAGATGTCGCTGAGGATCCTATTCCCATTGATGTTATCAGTATGCCTAAGTGGGATCATACTATAGTTTCTAAGGCAACACCTTTCATTCAGGATCTTCCCTCCACTAGGAATCATCATACAAATTCTACCGGTTCTGGAATTTTGTGTCAAACATTTTTTGAGGATCCACAGTATTTTTCACAGGCTGATGGGATACAAGATTAGGATGATGCGATGGAAGTTGATGATTCTTTTTTGATGAAGAAGTCATACTTGGTATTTGGTTTCTCTTCCTAAAGGAAGAAATATGGTTAGGTTTAAGTAGGTATACCAAACCAAATATGAAGTTGATGGGTCCATTAACAAGTATAAGGCTCCTCTTATTGTAAAGGGTTTTTCACGAGTTGAAGTTATTGACTACTATGAGACTTTTGTAAAACCCATTTCCAAGATGGATTCTCTATGCCTTGTATTTGTTATTGTTGCATCATAGGGTTGTCCCGTATACCAGATGGATGTGAAGATTTCCTTATTACATGGAGATTTACAAGATGAACTATACATGGAGCAACCTACTAGATTTGTTCAATATTATTCTCTTGTTTGTAGACTTTGAAGGTCTCTCTACGGTCTCAAACAAGCCCCTTGGGCTTGGTATGAGAATATGCATTATTTTCTTATATCTATTGGTTTTGTTTTTTACCCCTCCGATCATTCAGTGTATATCTTTAGTATTTTGATGAGGGTATTGTGATACTTTTCTTGTATGTTGATGATCTGTTACTGGAAAATATTCTTCCCACATTCAAATTATTCAGTGGGTTGTTTCTATATAGTTTGACATGACAGATATTGGGTTATTACATTATTTCCTTGGATTGCATATTTCTTAGACAAACTCAGGGATTCATTTGAATCAGAAAAATTACACCCATGTTTTTCTTCAGCGCTTTGATATGGATGATTGCAAGCCAAGTCCATCTCCTTTTTAGTCTGGGGTTACACTTACTTCCACATGTACCACACCACTTTGTGATCCCACATTATATAGGCAGATGGTTGAAAGTCTCATGTACTTGACCCATACTTGCCCTAATATTTCATTTGTAGTAGGGCTTGTATTTTGGTTTGCACATTCTCCTCATAGCATTAACTGACAAGATGCTAAAAGGATTTTATGTTATTTACAGGGAACTTTCCACTTTGGCCTACACTACACAAGGGGTTCTACTTAATTGGTTGGATACACATATTTAAATTGGGTTGGTTTTATTGATGACAGGCATTCAACTTCTAGCTATCTTTTTTGTCTTTTTTCTTCTCTAGTTGCTTGGGCATGCAAAAAGCAACATGTTATTGCACTTTCAACTTTGCAGGAAGATTACAAGGAAACAAATATAACGAGTCAGTAGATTATTTGGCTTTGAAATTTACTGATAGAAGTTTGGATTCCCATAGGATTCACTGATTGTACTTTAGTGTGACAACCAAAGTGGAATTCACATTTCTTGCAACCCTGTTGAGCAACATCATACCAAGCATATTGAGATACACATACACTTCATTCTTCAACACATTCAGGATGGATTTATTTTCTTGGAGTACATTATGACTCAGCAACAAGTTGTGGACCTATTTACAAGGCCTTTTGATTCATCTTGTTACCTTGAGTTACGTGGCTATGCTTAGGGTTTTGGAATTTTTTCTTAGGGGTGTTCATGAGAGTGTCTTCCTTCTTCTTCTTTCTCTTTCCTTCTAGAAGGATTATTTCCTAATTTTGGTTTGAGATTTATTCATGGATATATTTTACATGAGTACTTGATCAAGACCAGTTTTCGGGACTCATAGTGTGGATATGCCACTTTTATATTGGTCCCCTAGCTTCACTTGAGGGGGTGTTAGAGTAGGCATTTACCTTAGATCATGTTCACCAAGGTACTGTCGACACTAAAATTTTCCTCCGTAATTTCTATTTCATTAATGTGTGTATTAGGAATAGGATGTTGTTAAGTATAATTAGTAATAGCGTCTGATAGAAGATAACGGTGCTACCGGTACGACGCCGCCAATAATGTATAGTACGGTAATAGTCAAAAGTACAATAGGAATGTTGTGGTAAAAAGTAAATATTTGTTGTAAGTGGTTCGTAATGTTAAAATGTCAAAGTTAGGGTAAGTAGAGAAGTAGGGTCTACATGATTAGGAATTAGAAATATTATATTGGTAATAAGGACAAGGAGTGAGGTCATAAATATTTTGTGTATTTTATTTGTAAAAAGTCTAAAAATGTGGAACCCATGTGAAATGATAAGGTTTATCTTATCTTAAAAGATAAGCTTACATGTACAGATAAGAGTTAAGGTATGGAATATGATTCGTCAGAGTAGATTTCTTATCCTATCTTAGAGATAAGATGGATAAGCCTGGAAGTTCTATAAATAGAGAGGCCACCCCCCTCATTTAGCATAGAAGGAAGTAGTGAGAAATATTGTATGAGTAAGTGTGTAAAGGAAGCCATCATTTTGAAGGTGTGTTAAAGAAGCCATTAAGAGGTGTAATTGTGAAGTTTCTCCCATAGTTATTGTTGGAAGGCAAGTGAAGTCAATAACACTTGAAGTACCTCATGGGTGAGATTGTAACAATTTCATGTTGATATTATAATTTACACTTATATTTCAGATTTATCATCATTCCTTCTTATCATAGTCTATGGTATTCTTGTGTTATGTTTGTTGTTGTGTTTCCAGATTACATCCACCAAACTAAAAGTTGTGCATTAGTAAATAATCATAGCATGAGGAGTTCCCGGTGAAGAATTATCATAGTGCCGGATTGGTGATGACATTTTGGTTCCGTTGCCGGACCATTCCTCGTTGGTGGATTTTCTGGAGAGATATTCCCACTTAGTCAGAAATCATTTGGAGGGTAACCTTGTTTTTACTGTGCATAGTAGTTACCATGGTAAAGTCACTTTTTACCATGAATAGTATTTACCACAGTAAAGTCACTTTTTACCTGTGAATAGTATTTACCGCAGTAAAGTCACTTTTTACCATGAATAGTATTTACTACAGTAACTTCACTTTTTACCGTGAATAGTGTTTACCACAGTAAAGTCATTTTTTACCGCAGTAAGTCAAGTTTTACCATAGTTTACCGTGGTCATTTCTATTTTACTGTAGAAAGGTGTAAAGTCACTTTCTATTATAGTGATTCCAATTATTTGTGCACATAAGTCTTGTTGATTGTACTTGTGGGTTGGTATTTCACTGTGGTTACTTTTGAAAATGGGGAAGATTCATATTTTTTCAGCCCAATCTAATGAAGATGCTTCCTCTTTCATTCAAGAGTTTAAATGATCTTGTATTTGTAATGGCCTTATAAGAAGGGAACAATGGACTGAATTTTTTCCTACCTTTTTGGATGGTTCAGCCCTTAGGTGGTTTGAAACACTAGGTGATAATGTGAAAAACTCATGGGATTTATTAACTGAAAGTTTTCTTGAAGAATTTGGTGAACAACAGAAATATGCAGATCTCATGATCGATATCACAAAGCTATCCCAAGGAGAGAAGGAGAAGATAAGGGATTATCATGCTCGTGTTCTAGAGCTAAGGAGGAAGCTCGATGCCCAGATCCGGAAGGAAGGATTAGTGGATGGGTTGATGAATGGCATGGATAATCTCCTTTGTAAGCACTTCATTCTTGGGATGAAGCTAGAGATCAGACAACGAGTGAAGTATGACTACCCAGTGACCCTCGAACAAGCAAAGGAGATTGCAAGAAGGCAAGAAGAAAGCATGGAAGAAGAGCCCAAAGAAATTGTTGCTAAGGTAGAGCCTACACCAACACCTTTGGTCCAGAATCCACAACCACTCTCGGTGAGCACAAATCTTTCTCCTAGTACATCTACTGAGTATGAAGTATCTGCTCAGGAAGATGGGCCAGTTAACTATTAATCTTCTTCAAGGAAAAGAATTTAGTTCTCAGGGAGGAGATAGAGGTCCAAAAAGAAATATTTCTGAAGTTGTATGTTATGGTTGTCATAAAAAGGGTCATTATAAGTATAATTGTCTAGATAGAGCTTCTACATCTGGTACAAGAGATAATGATAAAGGAAAAACACCTATGAATTCTTTTGATGTAGTAGATAAGAGCATAAATAATGAAGTAGATGTGTTTGTAACAAAAAGAAAGAAAGAAAAAGATAACCAAGATGGAAATGATCCTAAGAAGATGAAAGGAGAAACTAGTAAGAAACATAGGAGAAGAAAGTTGGGTGTGCAGGATTTTCTGATTTCACAGGGACAAGGACCATACTCCATCTTAGAAGATCTGTCTAAAAGGCCTGCAAATATTACATATGGTCAACTCTTGGCTATGTCTTCTAAGAAGAGGCGGGAGCTGCGAAGTGGACTCAATGCTCGACGAAGGAAGGAGGTTGAGGTCCCTATTTTGGAGGTAGAGGCAGATCCCTACGCTCCACAAGCTGAGGTATTATGTAATGGTATTTCAATTCATGATGTCTTAGTTGATGGAGGTGCTGCAGTTAATGTAATGACTGAGTCTGTAATGAATATGTTGGGTTTAAAAATTGATCACCCCTCAACACTTATGTTAAGGTCATTAAATAAGGGAAAAACTAAACCAGAAGGTGTTGTTTCAAATGTGGCAATATCTATTATGGGTGTTGTATGTGTGGTAGACTTTCAGGTGATGAAAAATGGTACTGTTGCGTACCCAATGTTGTTGGGAAGACCATGGCTAAGGAGAGTTCATGCAAGAAACTACTGGAATGAAGGCTTCATGACACTTGGATGTGGTAGAGAGAGGGTGAAGATAAATGTGATCCCTCAGCATCATAAGGACAGAACCTGTGGATTCAAGTGATGAAACTGATGATTGGACATCCTCTGATTACTCTAGTACCAGTGAAGTGGACACAAAAGATGAAGAAAGTGAGGTTGATGTTTCGGTCATGGATATCCTTCCAGTCACACTGACTCATGAACCCATAAAATTATCTGAAGAAGAAATTGATGATCATCTCCAACAAATAAAGATTGGTGATGTTGTGATGGAGAGTGAGAAGGAATGCTACCTCCAGCTCTTTCGAAGGTACATACACCTATTCACTTTTGATTACAAGGAACTCCATCAAGTAAGTTGGGTAGAACATTCTATTGAGCTGGTAGATGGTGCTAAGCCCTATAAAGCAAATGCCATATAGAATGAATCCTAATTTTTCCAAGACTGTAAAAGAAGAAATAGATAAGTTGCTTGATGCAAGATTCATATTTGCTGTGGAGAATTCAGAATGGGTTTCTCCCATTGTGATCTCAATAAAAAAGAATGGGAAGCTATGCATTTGTGTTGATTATAGGAAGCTCAATAAGGCAACAAAGAAGGATCATTACCCTCTTCCATTCTCAGATCAGATCTTGGATGAAGTAGCTGGCCAGGAGTGCTATAGTTTTGCTGATGGATATAGCAGATACAACCAAGTTCATATAGCGAAGAAAGATCAATTGAAGACCACGTTCACCACTCCTTGGGGAATGTTTTCTTATAGAGTTATGCCTTTTGGGTTGTGTAATGCTCCGGAAATGTTCCAGCATTTGATGAATAGGGTGTTTGAACCCTACATTGGGAACTTCATCAGAGTATTTCTGGATGATTTTTGCATCTATGGGAGCAAGATGGACCACCTACACTAGATGGAGATAGCATTTCATAGGTTAGATGAAGCACAAGCCTCACTAAACCCTACAAAGTGTGTCTTTGGATGTTCTAAAGGTGTTTTGTTAGGGCATGTTGTATCCAGAGATGGTATTGGTACTGATCCTGATAAAGTTTCAAAAATCAAAGAGTTACCATTTCCTATGAATAGAAGTAAGTTGAGATCATTTTTAGGCCATGTGGGTTACTATAGAAGGTTCATCAAGAATTTCTCAAAGATTGCACAGCCACTAACCCAGTTCTTGAAGAAGGATGTTACTTATGAACCAGGAAATAAGGCACATGAAGCTTTTTGAACAACTGAAGGAAGCCCTGGTGTCTTCACCTATTTTAAAGAATCTAGATTGGAGCAAGCCATTCATTGTGTATACTGATGCCTCAGATGTAGCACTAGGAAGTACTCTGAGCCAAAAGGATGAAAATGGGAAATGATCATCCAGTTTACTTTGGGAGCAGACAAATGAGCAGTGCTGAGGTAAATTATACTGTAACAGAAAAAGAGGCTCTAGCTATCATTTTTATTGTAAAGAAGTTTAGAAATTACTTGCTAGGGAATAGAAATTTATAGTTGTAACAGATCATCAGGCTCTAAAATATATTGTAAATAAGCCTAACCCAATCAGGGAGGATAGCAAGATGGATAATTTTGCTACAAGAATTTGAATTTGATATTATAGATAGGCCAGGAAAGAAGCATGTCAATGCAGATGCACTCTCTCGAGCCTATGAGGGTTTAGGTTCATCTTGTGATGATGATGATTTCCTAGATGCAACATTGTTATCCCTTGACACAATCCCTAGTGAATACATAGATATTTGGAATTATCTGAATGAATTCAAGTTTCCTGATGGTGCCAATGCAAAGACTAAGAGGAAGATTACTCAAGCCAGTCATCCATATTCTATTCTACATGGAGTATTATTTTGAATAGGACCTGATGGACAGTACAAGAGGGCAGTTGGACGTGATCAAGGGAAGGAGCTGATAGAATAATTCCATAATGGTACATGTGGAGGACACTTCTCTGGAAAACTTACAGCAAGAAGGATCTTGGATGTAGGTTATCACTGGCCCACTCTTTTTAGAGATTGTTATAATTATTGTAAGACATGTGATATTTGTCAAACACATGGTAACCGTAAGACTTCATCAGCTCCATTATGCCCTATTCTTCCACTTGGTCCCTTTGAAAAGTGGGGAATAGACATTGTAGGTCCACTTCCAACTACCCCACACCAAAATAAGTATATTGTAGTTGCCACAGATTATTTAACCAAGTGGGTTGAAGCTAGGCCATTGAAAACAACTTCCATGGATGAAGTGGCAAGGTTCATATATGAACGCATTGTCACCAGATTTGGTTGCCCATTAGAAATTGTAACAGATCAAGGAAGCCACTTCATTAATGAGGTGGTAGAAGCCCTAGTCAACAAGTTTTCTATTAAGCACAGGAAGGAAACAACATACAAGCCAAGCACAAATGGACAGGTGGAATGAACAAATTTTGTGTTGTGTCAAATTCTAGCAAAAGATGTAGCCTTGCAGGTACATAAGTGGGATAAAAGGATTCATGCAACATTGTGGGCATATAGGGAAACATCAAAGTCAGCAACAGGATACTCCCCATTTCAGTTGGCTTATGGCATTGATCCAGTTCTTCCTATTGAGTTTGATATTCCCACTGTGAGAGTTATGAAAAATGAAAGGATGGATGAAAGTGATTCAGTAAAAGAAAGGTTGGTACATCTTCATTTGCTAGAGGAAATGAGGGAAATAGTGAAGGATACAAGCTATAAGAAGAAAATGAAGTAGAAGGAATACTTTGATCAAAAGATCCGTTGGTCTCCATTTCATGTGAATGACTTGGTTCTAGTATATGATTCTAGATACAAAAAAAGAAGACAGAGAAAATTTCTTCCAAAATGGATGGGGCCCTACAAAATAGCAGTTGTGCATGAAAATGGTACATACCGACTGGAGGAATTGGATGGCACTCCCATTACGAAATGGGTCAACCATGACAAGTTAAAGATTTTCCAAGCACCAGAATAGTCTACTCTGAGGATGGAGTAGAAGCTAGGAAGGGGGAAGATGTCGACACTAAAATTTTCCTCCGTAATTTCTATTTCATTAATGTGTGTATTAGGAATAGGATGTTGTTAAGTATAATTAGTAGTAGCGTTCGATAGAAGATAACGGCGCTGCCGGTACGATGCCACCAATAATGTATAGTATGGTAATAGTCAAAAGTACAATAGGAATGTTGTGGTAAAAAGTAAATATTTGTCGTAAGTGGTTCGGTAATGTTAAAATGTCAAAGTTAGGGTAAGTAGAGAAGTAGGGTCTACATGATTAGGAATTAGAAATATTATATTGGTAATAAGGACAAGGAGTGAGGTCATAAATATTTTGTGTATTTTATTTGTAAAAAGTCTAAAAATGTGGAACCCATGTGAAATGATAAGGTTTATCTTATCTTAAAAGATAAGCTTACATGTACAGATAAGAGTTAAGGTATGGAATATGATTCGTCAGAGTAGATTTCTTATCCTATCTTAGAGATAAGATGGATAAGCCTGGAAGTTTTATAAATAGAGAGGCCACCCCCCTCATTTAGCATAGAAGGAAGTAGTGAGAAATATTGTATGAGTAAGTGTGTAAAGGAAGCCATCATTTTGAAGGTGTGTTAAAGAAGCCATTAAGAGGTGTAATTGTGAAGTTTCTCCCATAGTTATTGTTGGAAGGCAAGTGAAGTCAGTAACACTTGAAGTACCTCATGGGTGAGATTGTAACAATTTCATGTTGATATTATAATTTACACTTATATTTCAGATTTATCATCATTCCTTCTTATCATAGTCTATGGTATTCTTGTGTTATGTTTGTTGTTGTGTTTCCAGATTACATCCACCAAACTAAAAGTTGTGCATTAGTAAATAATCATAGCACGAGGAGTTCCCAGTAAAGATATTTCATTGAGTTCCATAATAATATATGATTTATTTCTCAGTTATTGGCAAAGGTTTTATTAAAGTTATTTCGGAGAATTGCTTTCATCTTATTAGTGTGGTGTTTGATTAACATCTGAGTTATTTGGTGGCTTGGTATGATTTTTTTTATCATTCCTTTTAGGGAAATGAGATATGTGATGGTCATTGGTGAAAACTACAATGTGGCTTGGAGTCAGGGGGGGTCTGAGAAGATTTGTTTGAGTTAGTTTTAGGTTGAGCTAAGAAGCTATGAACAAGTTAAAACAAGTTAAAATTGGTTCACACATTTCTTTAAGACTGATTCGTGATTAGTGAAGATCTAGGAGATTTTTACTTCTTGGTAAGTTTGAATAAATTTTTTAAGAGGTTGTGTCTTGCAATTAGTGTGATGAGCTTGGTCCCATTTGTTCAGTTGTGCCAAGTAATATAATAAGGCTTTAAATAAGGTCAATTCAGTTTTGAGATATGCTGTAGGAGTACCTCACTCTTGTGGAATGCCTTACTAAGATGAAGGCTAGGAAATGAAAAATTGTGGGGGAGGATTCTGGTAAAGAGAAAAGTGAGGATGGTCATGGGGAAGCAAGCACTTCAATAAAAAGGAATTGGGATGGTAACTTTAAGGGTATCAAGGATTTGAGTTGAAAGGTTCAGTACTTGGAGGGTGTGCTTCAGGCGATGGAGGAAACCAATGTTGGTCAAAGGGAAACTATGTTGGATGTCATTGATGCTTCTAAGAAAATCCACCAAACTAAAAGTTGTGCATTAGTAAATAATCATAGCACGAGGAGTTCCCAGTGAAGAATTATCATAGTTCCGGATTGGTGATGATAATACTTTATTTACTTTTATTTTATTTATCCTCACCCACTTATGTGTGTGGATATTTATTTTATTTTATTTAGATATTAAGGAGATATTATGTAGTTAGGTATAGTTCTTTCATTTATCTATGGTATTGACTAGAACTTTGATGACTAGTTCTTTCCTAAATCTATAGTCTTGACTAGTTCTTTGATGACTAGTTTGTTCCTTGATGTATGGCCTTATCTACGACCTTGACTGGTTCCTAGATTGATATTCCTTGCCTATATAAGCAAGTTCCATTCTCATTATATTTCATTGAGTTCCATAAAAATATATGATATTTATTCTCATTTATTTGCAAAGGTTTTATTAAAGTTATTTCAGAAGAATTGCTTTCATCTTATTAAGTGTGGTGTTTGATTAACATCTGAGTTATTTGTGGCTTGGTATGATTTTTTTATCATTCCTTTTAGGAAATGAGATATGTGATGGTCATGGTGAAAACTGAAATGTGCTTGGAGTCAGGGGGGTCTGAGAAGATTTGCTTGAGTTATTTTGTTGAGCTAAGAAGCTATGAACAAGTTAAAACAAGGTAAATTGGTTCACATTTCTTAAGACTTGATTCGTGATTAGTGACAGATCTACGAGATTGTTTACTTCTTGGTAAGTTTGAAATAAATTTAAGAGGTTGTTTCTTGCACTTAGTGTGATGAGCTTGGTCCATTTGTATCAGTTGTGAAGTAATAAGTGCTTAAATAAGGTCCAATTCAGTTTTGAAGATATGCTTTTGTTGAGGGGGAGTCATGTTGCTTAAATAAGTCAAAATTAGAGTTGTACATCAAATATGGACCTTATCTTGCTTTGGTTGATGTTTCTAGCTAAATAGTGAGCCTAGTGTTGTCATAAGTATTACAGGTATGTTTCTCTTTGTCATTAATGTCAAAAGGGTGAGAATGAGCTGATGGCATGTGCTCCTTAGGGGGAGAATGTTGTTTGTGTACTTTTTCCATCAATAGATTTTCCATCACTGAAAAAGGGGGAAATTTTGGCCATGTGTTGTCATTGATGTCAAATTAAATGTGTTGTCAGTATTTTCTGAGGTCATTGATGTCAAAAGGAAAGAGAAACATAAGGGGGTATTCGTAGTGTTGAGTTTCTTGTTGAGATTAGTTTGGTCTTGGTGATGGTTTATGATGTCTTTAGTCAATTTGGTGACTTGTAGAGTGTTTTTTTGGTGATATCATACAATGTGTTAAAGCTCCTAACATGAGTTCAAGGTTGGAAAAGTGGAGTTGAGGTCAAATTTGGTGAAAAAAGCATGTTGTAGGTGCTTTTTATGAAGGCCTAGAGAGCAGAATATGGCATTGCATGATGAAATGAATCATGTAGGAGATATATATGCATAGTTATAACATGGAGAGTATTATTATTATATGTTGAGACACTAAAAAGTGTCTTATATTTCTAATTCAGGTGTTAGATAGTGTTTTTAGGTATGTTGCTAGACCTAACCCCGAAGAAAGCATGTCCTGGTGAGGTGGAGTTCGTACTTCTGAGAATATTTGGGAAATTTTGATAATTGGATATTGTTTAGAAAGATGATATGATGGCATGGTCCAAATTTCAGGACCTAATGTTGAATCTTTTGCAATTTATGCCATTTTTTTACTAAAATTGAAATTCCAAAGGTGAGTTTTTTAATTAAAAGTTGACATGTTGATGATCATTGGAGAGTGTATGATTTTCATGGGGACATGATCTATTTTGGATATTTTAATAGGTTTATTATTAATATTTTACAAGTTGAATGAGGTTTTTTTATCGTCATATTTTTATGAACAATCGTTAAGAAGTTCGTAAACAACTTTTAAACCCTCTCAAAACCCTAGCTTGGTAGTGACTTGGAAGATCTTGAGTATTGTGACCAAGGATTCATTTATTTTGAAAATGTGATGATTGGATATTGTATATAACTCATCCATATTTATGTTGATATTATTTATAGGTTTTGGTTGTGTGTGGGTCCCACTCAAAAATGCTAGTTTATGGAAACGTTTAGTTTGTGGAAAATATATCCATTGAACCCATTGAATAATTTAGAAATTATGGAATAATTGAAGTTTTTATTCGTGTCCATGATATTTTTAGATCAATTCTATCCTTTAGGAGGTCAAGTGTGCCCTATTTTTTGAGGTCTCGTTTTTGGGAATTGTTTTGGTAGTTTGAAGCATTATGGGTGTTGATATTTTTTGGAGGTAGTAAAGGAAACATTATGGAATGGTTTGAGTTTGGCCATGACCCTAAGGTCAAGATATTTCCATTTATATATAACAATTGATTTTTTTATTATATTTGAGAAATTTATTGGTTGTTTTCTAAGGACTAGTTTTTGGGGTGCTTGTTTGTGCATGCTCTTGAGTGGATTCATGAGGTGAGATGATTTTTATAGTGTGTTTCATGGTTTATGGAGGCTTTTTAAGTATTAAAAAAAATGTATAAGTGTGTTCCATGCTTTTTTTAAAAACAAAATTGGTCTAGAATATTCCTCTTATGGCAAGTTTCATGTTTTGGTGTTTTAGGGCTTTTTGAGTCCTAGTGGTGGTCTAGAAGGCTCTAGGTGATGTTGGTGAACTATATGGTCCTATGGGTGCTATTTTTATTATTTTATTATGATTTTTGGATTTTTTTTTCTCTATTATGTTCGACCAAGGTAAATTAAAATGAATAAATAGGTATAAAGGCAAGTTAGAAAGCTCATTTGAGCTAGTTGAGCAAGAGGAGGAAAAGTGTGACCTAGAGGAAAATTCGTCAAGGTGTGAGAGGTATTTGTGACCTATAAGAGGGGTAAATTAAGATGTGAATATTTTCTAGAGAGTTTTTTGATGATGGAAATCTAGGGAAGATGGTGAAATTATCTTGAAAGAATAAGTTCTTATGCATGGAGGTTTGATGCAGGGGCATCACTCCAGGGCTAGTCCATGGTTAGTGTAGGCATGTGTTAATCAATTTTTGGTTTTTTTTATATCCTTAAAGGTGTAATTGAGTCATTCATGGTGTCCTTGAGGATTTAGAGGCTCAAAATTTTGAATTTGAGAGTTTCCCTCCATTTTGGCTTATTCAAAAAAATTGAAATCCTAGAGCCAGTTTTGGCTTTCTCATTAGGTGTAGGGGGTCTCCTTAGAAATTTTATCTTGTTGTTAGTTCATTTTGGTAATTTTGTGTGTTAAGAGGGCTCTTGTAAAATCATGAGTTGTTATATTAGCATCAAGTGGTCACTTAAGCCCTTCTTGTGATGAAGTTCCTTCATATGACTTGGTCATATGATCTAGAAGACAATTATGAGAAAACCATTTGAATGATGAGATATAAAAATATATTGTAACTGTTTTACTATCATGGATCAATCAAGTAAATTTGAATTGGAGCTCCAAGTAAGGTAAGGTAGTGAGAAAATGTTTACAAACTAACACAATGAGAGATATAACTATGCATGAATCTAATAATAATTGGAATGCATGATCTTTGAACAAAGAAGAATTCAATAGTTATGTGAAACTAAAAATATATATAATTATTGTTTTCCAAATGAATTTTAGATGTTTTAGAATGGTGTGTGAGAATTTTGATAGGAATGGATTAATGTATTAACTGTGTTACAATTTGTGTCAAGGTTTTACTCATGAAAGAAGGGATGATTGAAGGAAGAATGGATATCATATCGAGGAGATGATTTGAGAAGTGATGTATTGCCCAATGTTCCTTTTCAAAATTTAGAAAAGGGGGGGGGGTGAAATTGATGTTTGGTGGTGGTTAGAGGATGGATTTTTTGGGTGTTTAAATGCATGGGAGAGGAGTGGTGTGTTGGTGTCATATAGCAGGAGGTTGCGTGTGGTAGACATCTGGGATGAAAGGAGTGTCTAGGGCATGGGCCGCCCAAAGGACCCCTCAGACCTGTCTTTTCCCTTTTGCATAATAATTATTTCACTCTATTTGAGGTCGATAGGCATTAACTATTCTGTAACCATAATTCCTCCTCTTTCATTATTCTAAATAGAGTGACTGATTTGGATTTGGACTTGCATCTGAAGTGCACTTAATTTTTCTAGGAAAAGAAGTTTTCCCCTATTGTTTTTTAATTGGATTGTGGGCATAAGAATAAGGGAAAAAATGGGGATAAGGAGGAACTCCATTGATAGTTATATGGAGTAACTTTTATGTGAATGAGAATCTATGTTACGTGTACTCTAGCCTTTGTGTCTACCAATTCTCATTACTCTCTCTCTCTCTCTACAACATTGAATTTCATTAGTTTTTTTTGTGGTTTTCATCTACATGGGATCAATTTGTTCATTGCAAGGATGGACATGAAATTATCAAGGTGGATTTTCCACTGTTAGTATCTTCTTCTCATTGCACCCTCAATACACAGTTCCAACAACACACCCTTAGAAAAGTCTGGGAGCCCACGTTTCTTTCTGGAATTTTGGAAAATAGTTCACATGCCTTATGCATGTTTCCACCTTCTTTAGGCATATCTTCCAGGGAACTCGGAAATAAAACAACTGAAAAAAAAAAAAACCACTTCTCCATAATGCATTAGTGGATGTCCATACCTTGTTATAAGGATACTATTTTGATGTTGGCTGTTGCAAGGGATGTTTTCGTCCCCATATGGTTACCTCCTTCATTTTTATGCACCAAGTGAATTCCCTTTCAATATAATACTTCTCCTCCAAAATTTAGGCCTATTAATTTTTTTCCCGGCCTATGCCACACCAAAAAACAAATAAACGGATTGGCTTCTCTTTAAATAGTCAGGGAATATCTACAAGGGAATCCGCTTGGGAGACCCAGTAATTACCTTATGAAACTCTTGAGCTGGATAGCGATGTTGATGAAGAAGAAATAAAATATTCTTATAGATGTATTCCCAAAAATTATCATCTTAATGTTTATGATGGGACTAGGGATCTAGAGGAAGGAGAATCAGCAGAAACACATTTCATTAAGATTCAGGCAGCTTATAGATTGCTTATGGACAAGGAGCAATGTATGACGTATGATAAGGACAACCATGTAAACCCTATCAAGGAACCTAAAGCATGAATGGAGTGGATAATGAATAAAAAGAAAACATTTTACTAATGAGGGGATTTGGCAGTCACATCTTGGGCAGAACAACAACAACTTGAACTGATTCTTAGAGTTTGTCATCTTTCACGTACAAAGCATCCTTGGAGACTTTCAAACAATTTTCATATGGGGAAGTTTCCAAATTCTCGTGAGTTGTTGACGGAATTCTAATATATATTCAACACCTTTTGCAATGTGGATGAAACTGCCATACAGTTCAGATGAAAATATCTCCTAGGCATGGTTCATCTCACCTTGTCCTTCGTAATTCTCGTACTTTAGATTTTCATTTGCAATGAAATAAATTTAAAATTTTGGAATGTCGCACATTCGATTATTATGTTTATATAAAATTGTTTTGTAAAATAATGAAATGAAATATGACACTTATGTAACACAAGTAACACTTGGTAGTCAAACATAAACTTAAACCACTCTTTCGGACACAAATTAGAGAACTTTGTAACCATTCTTTTAGTGCAAAACAATAAAACTCCTTATGTTTTATAGTACCAAATTGTATTTTGATCATCATTCGTGGTTGTGACCACAACCTTACACCCTATTAGACCCAGGGTATCGAAATTTGGTGCTCATGCCCATTCCTATTGGCGAGAGCTAGATGAGTCGTCAACTAAAACCACCTTTGTGTCTACCTTATAAGTTAGAGAAAGGTAATTTTTAGAGACTTGCAAAACAACACTCTGAACCTCGTACATGAGATGTCAAGTTTTTCCTATGTTCGTTGTTATATAGAGAGTCGCGTTAATCATTATCTCAACCTCGTTTAACTGTTTATGCTCTTTTCGGTGCTTCTCTAGGAGCCCTGTCACTTCGTTTTACACTTTTGGGGAGCTGTTAAAACTGAAAATTTGGCTTTTGTTTTGACCCGTCGTTTGAACCCTAAACAACAAAATGCTTATCAACCTTCGTAAACCTCTAGTATTTTTAATAGAAAATTTTATGGAACCTTTGGTTCAAGAAAATATCATTTCTGGTTAGTTTGGCTAATAGGTTCTGTAGGCCTCTGGTCAAAGTTTGACTAGGTCAAACTAGACCAATTACGACCGGTGGCTTCGGAAAACCCATCACCATTTGAAACCCATTTTTCAGTTATCAGTCATGTCGACTCTAATGAATTCTCCATATATAGGGAAACTTGTAGGAAATTTTCTAATTGCATGTTCGTCCATCAAACGTTAGTATTGGATGTGGTTTTTCAGCCCTCGAGGTAACCTTGATCGTTTGCAACTAGGCTAATTACGACCGATGGCCTAGGAAAACTAGTTGTCAATTATAAACCATTCGCTAGTTCTGAATTCCGTCAGTTCTTATGAACTCTTGTTATATAGGTGGACATGTTTAAATTTAACCGTGGTGTGTTTGCTCATTGGAAGACAACGTTTGAAAGTGGTTTCTTAGCATCCAAGCATGTTTTGAACGCTTTTGTAGCTAACAAGAAAATGTAAAAAATGAAAGTTGTAGAACCCTTGTTGGGTTACCAAACCACTGTGGAAATTTGTTGACACTTGTAAATAATTGTTTGGAACTCTATCTTGTGGCTTATTGTGAGGAATTTGAATTTTGGGAAAATATTATATCTCTCTCTTTCCTATCTCTTCCACTCTCCTTGGTTACGAAATGAAGTGAAATTAAATTAAATGAATACATGTATTTAACCTTTTTCCTTTCCAATACAAATTATTAATGTTATTATGTAAATGGGAAACTAAAGACGTTAATTATGTTATATTAGGGTGGATGTCATGCCAGTGATTTATCATTGATTTCATGCTCACATGGTTTTGCAGGATGCAAGAAAGATGGCAAAAAGGCGTTGTGCAATTCATTTTTTATTATTGTAATTTATAAAGGTCTTTGTAAAATTTATATATGTATAATGTAGTCCCATGTTACAGAAAAGTTGTATTTGAAATTTTCTAAATGTATGAGATTCTAGTTTCAGGGATACCTTGGGAAATGTGCATTTTTATCATAGGTGCAATTTTGATTCATAGTTACATGTGGTAAAAAGGACTGATGTGTGTGTGTGTGTGTGTGTGTGTGTGTGTGTGTGTGTGTTAAATGAATTTGAATTTAATATCTTCTAGAGTGTTTCTAGTGTGCAATAGATAATTAAATAATTGGTGTTGTGTTTCTTACCTTGAAAATGTAATAAAGGAATCTAACCCCAACAGTCAACCCTAGTATAAGATTCATGCATAACTTGTCTTCATGTGTGATCCTTCCTAGTGTAGAATAAATTGAAACCATAGAATGAACTTAAACCTTGTACTCGCACCTTAAACTCTCATATAGTTGGGGTGTAGATCGTTAGGTGTAATTGGAATTAAACCAAACCATGGCTAATTAAGGGGTTAACTTGTGAGTAGAAAATGGTAAGTAAATCCTTACAAATGAAATTCATTAGAATTATGTTGACTCTAGACAACCTAAGGAACCGGAAAATTGGTCTCGTAATACCTTGTTATACCCTTTTATGACATTAAGAATAAAATAAATTTCACATGCAGAATCATGAAATGCAGAAACATGGGATCTTACCTTGAACACAATTCACTTGGGGTTCATGTGTAGTTATAATGCTTCCAACCATATACTTCTTCAAAATGGTAAACAAGTAATTTCGTAACTCTCTATGTTATAAAGTGACACCGAAAAAAAAGAGACCTCAGAAACATTGTAAATGAAATGAGAATACAAGAGTATATGTGATAATGGTTTAGGAACAAAAAAAATCACTTGAAGTCCTTATGGATGATTTAGGCATTGAATTTTTATTAATAATGGATACAAATTGTTCTTGGTGGGACTAGATATTTGAGCCAATATAGAGTCCACTAAAAATAAAATAAAATAAAAATTATGTTTTGTAAATGCTTAACTGAATCAAACTAAAATTGGTACTAAAACCACCATAATTCGAGAACAAATGTGCTTTGTATGGAAGGAATTTTATAGAAAAGGGAAAATTTGAACCTTCACCTCCTTTGAATCGTATTATTTTTTTCCTCAACAACTTATGGTTGGTCCCCTTTTATAATGAGGGTAAAATTAAATGTCAACTAAACATATTTTGAGAAACAAACCTTTAGCATAAGAGCGAGAGAATTAGAAATTTTATATATAATTTGAAATATGGAAAATAAGTATGTATGTGATGGAGATTGTCATAAGTGATAAAGAGCAAACTTATATGGCCGAACTGTAAGTTAACTGTGGAATGAACTTATGAACCTATGGGTGGAAAAGGGAGAAAATTATTCTTACATAATAATGTTAATCGTAACGAAGATGTAATCATGGTAATGATGTGTTGTGGGCTTATAAATCCTTGAGTCCATTTTCTTGTGGTTGGGATTATTTCTTACATTCATTCATTAGGGAAAGTGTGGCATCGATATGTATATGGTGTTGTCATGTTTCTATGTGAGTCAATGAATTATGTATTTGTCTTTTGTGTTGTTTTGTTTCTCTACTTGGAGCCCTTATGGTGTTGTGTATTGAGCAATGTAAGTCAAAAAACATTATCCTGGTATTTTTACTATTATATTTGTGTGTGTAAAAGTGGGCATTTCATTTTGTATCAGATCAGAGGTTCATGCTCTCAAACCTCTGGGGCATATTGGAGTTGTGATGGTGTTGCATGATGGTGGTGGATATTGGAAGAGTAATGTGATATAAGCGTGATGTGAACTATGTTGTAATAGTGAAATTGTGAACAGAAATGTTGTGTAGGTTACTTAGTGCGTAATTTTTTTTGTCATGTTGATGTGCTTGTGATGAGATTATTCTCTCTCCTTTTCATGGATTCTATGAAGAGCTCAAGTGTGATGTACCGCCTTATTGTGTGTGACAAAAGAATGTTATTGTGGATTGTGAAGTGTTGGAGCATTTTGTCATTATGTGATATGTAGGTGTATTGATGTATTGCATGAAAAAATTGGTGTAAAGTGAATTAGATTGTATCATGATGTCATCATTGTATTGTGATGAATCATGTGCATTACCATGTTGTATTGTAATTGACTATATATTGTAAAGTTAGACATTTTGTTCCTCATACGTATAAATTGTGTAATTTGTGATGGTTCATGTCATGATTTAGGGGCATATTAACATGATGAGATCCCTCTCCACCATCAGTTTGAAAATATTGTATCCTTCTGGATGCATTCTTTTACCCTCTGGGTATTTTAGTTTTGGATGCAGTCTTTTATCCATTGGACGCAGATCTATACCCTATGGTTACATTTTTTATCCATTGGATATAAGCATGTACCTTCCAGATGTAGTCTTTTACCCACTGGACATAGATCTGTACCCTTTGCGTTGCATTATTTTATCTATTAGATATAAGGGTGTACCTTCCGGATGCATTCTTTTACCCTCTGGATTATGATGGATTTCCATATATAGTATTTTAACTCTTCTCTCTTGCAAATCTAATGTGGTGTGCTATTATCATATGAGATCGTGGCTTGGAACAATCTTCTTGTTGTTCCTTTCATGGTATCAGAGCGAGGGTAAGTAGATGAATAAGGAAATATAAAATATGAATTTAATTTTTTGGTAAGAACTAATTCACCCCACTCTTATTCCATTTTTCTTATAATATCATCTAGATAAATAAATATCATATCATTTATAATCCTTTTAAAGATCATGTCCATGGCTCTCTAGAAGATAGCACCGACATTAGATAATCCAAATGGTTTGTATGAAAGGAATGATAAGAATATTGTTCCAAGCCGCGATCTCAGATGATAATAGCACACCACATTAGATTTGCAAAACATAAGAGCTAAAATACCATATATGGAAATCCATCATAATCCATAATGCTCAATACATTACAATAGAATGGCTTGAATTATTCAATAAGAAAGATGTACATATAGGAGGAGGGAAGTGCAACTACTACCTAAATCAGTGGTGAAGAACTCCCACTAACTAATACTGGTAGTTAAGTTAAATCCAAAAGACTAGTAAGCTAACTCCGCATAACTAAGAAGCTAACTCAACACAACTAATAAGCTAACTCCGCATAGCCAGTACACCTAAGCAAGCTAACCCAACAAGTGTATGGCTAACACAAGTGTAAGAATTATCCTAATAAATAAATAAAAGGATAAATAATAACCTACACTAACACCCTCCCGTAAGCATAGCTTAGGTGGGTGGAAAAGAATGTGGGTCCTGGAAACAAGGCCTGATGAGGTACCCACGTACAAAAACTGGGAAAAATGGACACCGCAAGGTACCCAAAACAAGTAATAACAAAGTAGAGAGAAAAATCCTGCTGCAAGATATTCTCAGAAACTCGACTCTAAAAACTTGTACAATGCTGAAGAAGTGTGGTGCACACTATGGTCTGAATCCACTGCTCGATCATATAACTCAAAAACAACTGACACTGGGCTTCACCAGAATAGCTCCATGCAAGGAGACTGTCAATGGAGTGATGTTGAAAAGTGAAAAACAAACACCAAACATAATTTGATCAACTGCTACAAATAGGTGTGCTACGATCTAAGAAAAACCAAGGCAACAAGGCAAGGACATGAGATCCAAATAAATAGGAGTGCCACAATCCAAGAAAAAGCCAAGGTAACAAGGCAAGGGCACGAAACCCAAAGAAGAAGTATTAACACCACACCCTCCCATACTACAAAATGGGTAGAGTAACACCACAGATCTGTATGAGTTGTCAAAATCAACTACTCGAATATTGACAAACTAACACTGGGCTCCACCAAAATAGCTCCCCCACAAGACAGACTATCAACATGCCAAAAAAGTGTCAAAAATATAGATCCAAAATATCTCAACAAACAAGAGATATATAAATGTATACACCCATAGATACAAGAATGCAATATCCAAAATTTTAGGACGTCGGGCTCAACCGAAAATGCGTCCACAAGTAATCACAACACCCTCCCGAATTTGGCACTTTATAATTGAGTACATGTAAATATTACAATGAATAACAATACCTTTTACATTTGAAATATGTGTATAAAAATGTCACCAATGCGTAGATCTCGAAAAAATACACAATTTCAAAAAAAATATGCCACCTTAATCCGAGCTACGGATCAAAAGTTATGAGCTCTACAAGGTTTTGCTATTAAAATAATATTTTAATGCTAATCTTTTTAAAAGGTACATGTGACACCCAAATGTCCAAAGGGTAAAAGAGTGAATCCACACGATACATTCGTTTCAAGTTTTAAAATTTTATAGCATAGCCCAAGGCTTGGGATTATTACCACTTGGCATTTGAAATGGATTGTTATGCTGGTTATAATGTTGTAATATGTTGGAATAGGGTCATGGGAATCACCATGGAGTGTTGGAACCTATGGACCTACTTCGTTATTTAGGGGTACACCCCAAGGAGTTATAGATAACTAGTGAGTTGCCAAACCACGAGTTATTATGTCACTTGGGTTAGGGATGCCTAGAATTTATGTGCCTAGGGTCATAGGGAAATCGACCTCTTTGGGAAGTAAAAAAGGAAAATTTATTTTATTTATTACTAATTGAGGGAGGCATAAGAGACTTGAGGGAGGCATAAGATATTTGTGTGGGTGTGATTGATGCTTTGGGAGGCATATGTAGTTGTTTTGTGATGCATGGGAGATATATGTAGTTGTCTTGTTATGCTTTGAGAGGTATATGCAGTTGTTTTGTGATGTTTTGGGAGGTGTATGGTGTTGGTTCTTTTATTTATGTGCACTCATGTGAGATTGGTCATGTTTTGTGATGTTGAGGATTGATGTTCCTCATTAAGGGTATGCTTTGACTGATTTTTTTGACACTATGTAACTACAATTATTGTCCCAAGTTGCGTGAAACCTCTATCTGTGTACCTATTGGGAATTCCATGTTGTAGTAGTCTGCTTATGTTATGGGTATTATTAATTCAAGTGCATGTGTAATAAGTATTATGTTGTGAGGGATATGTATGTTCTTTCCATGGTTTGGTTGAGTTCTTGTGATGTGATATAGTTGTGAAAGTGCATATCATGATGCCCTGTGAACCATTAGAGTTTTGTTTGGCCCTTGTTTGGTATTGTGATGTCAATTTCTATTTAGCACCCACAAAAATAAATAAACTAAATTGTTAAAACAAAAATAAAATATTAAGAGATTGAGATTAATAAATATTGTTAAGGAAAAGTATTAACTATACAATAAAGTAAAAGAGAACTACCAATCTTCACAAAAAATTAAAAGTTTAAGAATTGTCAAACCTTGCCTCCTTCTTTGTGGTCTCTCTTTAGCAACAAGTATCCTTTGTTGGTGATGTAAGATTTTGATCATTCATCCTTTCTCATGAGTACCTATTTTAACCTTGGCTATGTGACGCATCGAGGACGATACTCTTATAAGGGGAGGGAAATGTAGTGCCCAACGTTCCTTTTCTAAATATAAAAAAAGGGGGGGTATGAAATCCATGTTTGGTGGTGGTTAGAGGATGGATTTGGTGGGTGTTTAAATGTGTGGGAGAGGAGTGGTGTGTTGGTGGCATATAGCAGGAGGTTGCGTGTGGTATGCATATGGGATGACAGGAGGGTGCAGGGCATGGGCCGCCCAAAGGACCCCTTAGACCTTTCTTTTCCCTTTTGCATAATAATTCTTGCACTCTATTTGAGGTTGATAGGCATTAACTATTCTATAACCATAATTCCTCCTCTTTCATTGTTCTAGATAGAACGATTTATTTGAATCTGGATTTGCATCTGAAGTGCACTTAATTTTTCTAGGAAAAGAAGTTTTCCCCTATCATTTTTTTACTGGATTATGGGCATAAGAATAAGGGGAAAAAATGGGGATAAGGAGGAACTCCATTCATAGCTGTATGGAGTTATGTATAGAGTTACTTTTCTGCTAATGAGAATCTCTATTATGTGTACCCTAGCCTTTGCATCTACCATTTCTCATTCCTCTCTCTCTCTCTCTACAACCTTGAATTTCATTAGTTTTTTTTATGGTTTTCATCTGCATGGGCGCGATTTGTTCTTTGCAAGGATGGATATGAAATTATCAAGGTGGATTTTCCATTGTCTGTATCTTCTTCTCAATGTACCCTCCATCCACGGTTCCAACAACACACCCTTGGAAATTTCTGGGAGCCCACGTTTCTTTCTGGCATTTTTGAAAATAGTTCACATGACTTACACATGTTTCCACATTCTGCGGGCATATCCTCTAAGGCACTCGTAACTAAAACAACTGACAAAAAAATTTCTCCATAATGCATTAGTGGATGTTCATACCTTCTTTTAAGGCTACTATTTTGACGTTGGCTATTACAAGGGATGTTGTCATCCCCTTATGGTTACCTCCTTCATTTTCTTCACCAGCGAATGCCCTTTCAATATAATACTTCTCCAAAATTCAGGCCTATTAATGTTTTTCCCGGCCTGTGCCACACCAACAAATAAATGAATGAATTGGGTTTTCTTTTAAAGAGTCAGGGATTATCTACCAGCGAATCCACTTGGAAGTCCCAGCAATCACTTTATGAAACTCTTGAGATGGATAGGGATGTTGATGAAGAAGAAATAAAATCTTCTTGTAGACTTCTTCCCAAAAACTATCATCCTAATGTTTATGATGGGACCGGGGATCTAGAGGAAGGATAATCAATAGAAACAAATTTCATTAAGATTCAAGAAGCTTATAAATTTCTTATGGACAAGGAGCAGTGTATGAAGTATGATAAGGACAACCATATAAACCCTATCAAGGAACCTAAAGCATGGATGGAATGGGTAATGAATAAAAAGAAAAAAAATGACCGACGAGGGGATTTGACATCACATCTTGGGCAGAACAACAACTTGAACTGAATCTTAGAGTTCGTCAGCTTTCACATACAAAGCGGCCTTGGAGACTTTCAAACAATGTTCATATGGGGAAGTTTCCAAATTCTCGCGAGTTGTTGACGGAATTCTAATAGATATTCAGTGCCTTTTGGAATGTAGATGAAATATCCATACAGTGCAGATGCAAATATCTCCCAGGCATGGTTCATCTCACCTTGTCCTTCATAATTCTCGTACTTTAGATTTTCATTTGCAATGAAATAAATTTAATATTTTGGAATGTCACACATTCGATTATTATGTTTATATAAACTTGTTTTGTAAAATAACAAAACGAAATATGACACTTATGTAACCCATGTAACACTTGCTAGCCAAGCATAAACTTAAATCACTCTTTTAGACACAAATTGGAGAAATTTGTAACCATTCTTTTAGCACAAAACAATAAAACTCCTTATGTTTTATATTACCAAATTGTATTTTGATCATCATTTGTGGTTGTGACCACAACCTTATACCCTGTTAGACCTAGGGTATCAAAATTTGGTGCTCGTGCCTGTTCCTATTGGCGAGAGCTAGATGATTCGTCAACTAAAACCACCTTTCTGTCTACCTTGTAAGTTAGAGAAAGGTGATTTTTAGATACTTGAAAAACAACACTTTGAACCTCGTACATGATATTTCAAGTGTTGTCTATGTTCGTTGTTATATAGAGAGTCACGCCAATCATTAACTCAACCTCATTTGACTGTTTGTGCTCTTTTCAGCACTTCTCTAGGAGCCCTATTACTTCATTTTACACTTTTGGGGTGCTGTTAAAATAGAAAAGTTTGCTTTTGTTTTGACTCGTCATTTAAACCCTGAACAACAAAATTCTTATCAGCCTTCGCAAACCTCTAGTATTTTTAATAGAAAATTTTTTGGAACCTTCGGTTCAAGAAAATATCATTTCTGGTTAGTTTGGCTAATAGGTTCTGTAGGCCTCTGGTCAAAGTTTGACTAGGTCAAACTGGACCAATTACGATTGGTAGCTTCAGAAAACCCATCACCGTTTGAAACCCATTTTTCAATTATCAATCTTGTCAAATCTAATGAATTCTCCATATATAGGTAAACTTGTAGGAAATTTTCTAATTATTTGTTCGTCCATTGAATGTTAGTATTAGACGTGGATTTTGAGCCCTCAAGGTAACCTTGATCATTTGCAACTAGGCTAATTACAACTGATGGCCTAGGAAAACTAACCGCCAATCATAAACCGATCACCAGTTTTGAATTCCGTCAGTTCCTATGAAATCTTATTATACATGTGGACACATTGAAATTTAACTGTGGTATGTTTCCTCATCGGAAGATAACGTTTGAAATTGGTTTCTTAGCCTTCGAGCCTATTTTGAACACTTTTGTAGCTAGCAGGAAAATGTAAAAAATGAAACTTGTATGACCCTCATTGGGTTACCAAACCACTGTGGAAATTTGTTGACACTTGTAAATAATTTTTTGGAACTCTATCTTGTGGCTTGTTGTGTGAAATTTGACTTTTGGGAAAATAGTGTATCTCTCTCTTTCCTATCTCTTCCTCTCTCCATGGTTACGAAATGACGTGAAATGAAATTAAATGAATACATGTATTTAACCCTTTTCCTTTCCAATGAAAATTATTAATTTTATTATGTAAATGGGAAAATAAAGACGTTAATTATGTTAGATTAGGGTGGATGCCATGTCAGTGATTTATCGTTGATGTCATGCTCATATGGTTTTGCAAGATACAAGAAAGATGGTAAAAAGGCGTTGTGTAATTCATTGTTTATTATTGTAATTTATAAAGGTCTTTGTAAAATGTATATATGTATAATGTAGTCCCACATTACAGAAAATTTGTATTTGAAATTTGCTAAATGTATGAGATGCTAGTTTCAAGGATACCTTGGGAAATGTGTATTTTATAGTTGCAATTTTGATTCATAGTTACGTGTGGTAAAAAGGACTTGTGTGTGTGTGTGTGTGTGTGTGTGTGTGTGTGTGTGTGTGTGTGTGTGTGTGTGTGTGTTAAATGAATTTGAATTTAATATCTTCTAGAGTATTTCTAGTGTGCAATAGATGATTAAATAATTGGTGTCGTGTTTCTTACCTTGAAAATGTAATAAAGGAATCTAACCCCAACAGTCAACCCTAGTATAAGATTCATGCATAACTTGTCTTCATGTGTGATCCTTCCTAGTGTAGAATAAATTGAAACCATAGAATGAACTTAAACCTTGTACTCTCACCTTAAACTCTCATATAGCTGGGGTGTAGATCGTTAGGTGGAATTGGAATGAAACCAAACCGTGGCTAATTAAGGGGTTAACTTGTGAGTAGAAAATGGTAAGTAAATCCTTACAATTGAAATTCATTAGAATTATGTTGACTCTACAGAACCTAAGGAACTTGAAAATTGGTCCCGTAATCCCTTGTTATGACCTTTTATGACATTAAGAATAAAAGAAATTTCACATGCGGAATCGTGAAATGTAGAAACATGGGATCTTACCTTGAACACAATTCACTTGGGGTTCGTGTGTAGTTATAATGCTTCTAATCATATACTTCTTCAAAATGGTAAACAAGTAATTTTGTAACTCTCTATGTTATAAAATGACACCGAAAAAAAAGAGACCTAAGAAACATTGTAAGTGAAATGAGAATACAAGAGTATATGTGATAATGGTTTAGGAACAAAAAAATTCACTTGAAGTCCTTATGGAGTATTTAGGCATTGAATTTTTGTTAATAATGGATACAAATTGTTCTTGGTGGGACTAGGCATTTGAGCCAATATAGAGTCCACTAAAAATAAAATAAAATAAAAATTATGTTTTGTAAATGCTTAACTAAATCAAACTAAAATTGGTACTAAAACCACCATAGTTCAAGAACAAATGTGCTTCGTATGGAAGGAATTTTATAGAAAAGGGAAAAGTTGAACCTTCACCTCCTTTGAATCGTATTATTTTTTTCCTTGACAACTTATGGTTGGTCCCCTTTCATAATGAGGGTAAAATTAAACGTGAACTAAACATATTTTGAGAAACAAACCTTTAGCATAAGAGCAAAAGAATTAGGAATCTTATATGCAATTTAATATATGGAAAATAAGTATGTATGTGATGGAGATTGTCATAAGTGATAAAGAGAAAAAATAAATGGCCGAACTATAAGTTGAATGTGGAATGAACTTATGAACCTGTAGGTGGAAAAGGGAGAAAATTATTCTTATATAATAATGTTAATTATAACAAAGATGTAATCATGGTAATGATGTGTTGTGGCTTTGCAAATCCGTGAGTCCCTTTTCTTGTGGTTGGGATTATTGATTGCATTCGTTCATTGGGAAAAGTGTGGCATCGATATTTATATGGTGTTGTCATGTGTCTATGTGAGTCGATGAATTATGTATTTGTCTTTTGTGTTGTGTTTCTCTACTTGGAGCCCTTGTGGTGTTGTGTAGTGAGAAATGTAAGTCAAAAAAAAATATCCTGGTATTTTTACTGTTGTATTTGTGTGTGTAAATGTGAGTGTTTTAGGTGATTTGAGTTTTGTAATAGTTTATAATATCCCAAAACGAGCATTCCATAATGGAAACCCTAGTATATTAAATTAATACTTTGTTTTCTTGTTGATAACGAGGTAGTTGTCACTAAATTATTGAATATGGAGGTATATTAGGGTTCCCTGGTAAGAAGAAAAGCTTCTAAACATTATTACAGAACATACCAAGTGGTTTGAACCTTTCAAGATAGGAGTCAAGGATTTTAGGAAAGAAATTTTATTCTCGAGTATGTTATAAAACCCACCTAGGGTTTATAAATATTTTCATGAAAGAAAGGTCAAAATATTAAATTAGGGGATAAAACTTAAGAGAAATATTTCTCATAGTCTTGTAACCTAGAATCAATGGGTATATTGCTAATTTATGCCATTAGCTAAGATATTTTTATGACAGTTGAAGAATTTTCCTGTAGTAAGCACTAAAGACATAAAAGGAGGTCTGTCACAGTTAGACTAGAGCAATCTATTGCAAAGGAAGACCATATAAGTTTTGGTTCATAGGTTACACACCCAAATGGGTATTTGAATCACTATTTGGAAGGAGGAAATAATTTTGAAATAAAAAATTACACTGAAATTGGTGTTGTGACAGGACTAGTAAGCAAGAAGAGGTCTAGATTGGAGGACATTGAAGGAAGAAGCAGTGGCTTGAAGAGTTGATTCAAACAAACTTACCTACACTTGTGTCTTGGAAAAGGGTTCTCAAAACATTCAATACTTTCACCCTAAGCCTTGTGGACCATTGCAACTCCTACAATTTCAACAACCATGTTCTTGAGAATCCAAGAAAGCAGTACAGAGAAAGGTGAAAAAAATAGTTGATTTTGGTTGTTTGAATTCAATTTTTTGAGTGTATTAGCATGGTATGAGACTCTTGAAATTGTTGATAATGTTTAATGAATCCATTTGACCATTTGAATCCATTTTGTAAGCTTTAGAGACATTTAAAGTTGTCAAGAACTAGAAAATTGCTAGTTGATTGTGAATGCATTGAGAAGACTAAAGTAATTGTGTTCATTGAGTGATTGATGATCCTAGAAGTGTGACTTCAAGGCTAGAGATATGTTTTGAGGAAGATAGAGAGGAGAGTGAGCTTCATAGATTCATCAACAGTTGTGTGAGAAACATTTCAGAGATGACATTCATTCTAGATGGATTTTGTTGGTGTTGATTCATATGGGGTTGGTGCATCCTTGTAGAATTTATGCTCTACTAAACTAGGGGTTGATGTTCATTGTGGGGTTGGTACTCCTTGTTGGGTTAGTGCTCAACTAAATTTGAAACATGCCTATAATAAAGTTTTTTTATGTGGGTTTTCTTCCCCTTAAGGGTTTCTGTTGGTGTGTGTGTGTGACTTACGTCGTCATCACTCGAGGTCTTGTCCACATCACTTGGTAAGTCATCTTGATTAGCGACATCATAGGTCTTAGGAGTTATATGACACATGGAAGATTCTTTCATAGAATCTGTCATTGTCATATGCATTAGTCGCATCATAAGATTTAAATTCCCTATTTGGAATCATAAATCCTCTTTCCATCATGAATGGAATGACTTTCTAGGAATGGGAGTTACACAATGGTCCCATATGTACCCTCTTTTTTATTTATGATATTTTCTAGGAATGATTTTATAGGAATGGGATTTACACAACGCTCCCAGATGTACCATAAATACAGATCTCGCCAAGTTATTTTTTTCCCTGTGTTTCATGCTTTCCTTGTGTGTGCTTGAGAGAGTTACCTTCATCCTTGGCGAGATATGTATTAAATTTTCTTTGGATCGTTTTTTTTTTTACATGCGGGGTTTGTCAGGTCGTGTTGAGTTTTCTTTTTTTTACATGGTCGAGCTACAAATATTTTTTTGTGTGTGGCTCGTTTTTCCTCTCTTTGGTGCATTGTGTCTAGATTTATCTATGGTTGACCTATGCATGCATTGAGTTAACTGGCCATCCATCCTCTTTATGTTCCGTTGCATCCCCATTGGTATGCATCAAGCATTCTCCCTACCGTGCCTTTCCAAGATCATGCTCTTGTCTACGTGTGATCTCAGTCTCCCTATTGTCTACAGCTTTGTCCGGTGTTACCTATTATCTCATGCATTCTCATCACACACAATTTGTGCTCCACCTAGAGCTAGCTCCGTCCACCCCACTGAGCCCTAGACCGAGCCCTCCCTTCGTTGACCTTTTCTTTTCAAAAAATCCCGCTTGTTTTTTGCCTTCATTTATAGTTTTCAAGACTTTTCAAAGCTTCATAAATTTAAACTGGGGTTTTATTATAAGTGGTCATGTTTTTTAATATAAATGTAAGGAAAAATAAAAGGGTTAGGATTATTAAAATGTGGTTAGTATAATTAGTTATGTCTTGATATTAAACATTAGGATCTAATATTTTTTATAAGGTGGTCAATCTTAATTTCGAAGCTCTTTTTAAAATTAGGCATCTAATAAGCACTATAATTTAGATTATTATTTAATTAAACATTTTTAGTCCTTTTAATCTCTAAAATTAGATTAATTGGGCATTTTAAAAGTGCATTTTTCAATGTTATTATTTGATTTTTATATTATTCATTGCTGGAGTGTGTAGCATCATTTTTAGAGTGTTTTTCCTTCTATGAGCCGTTGTTGCATCTTGGAGGTCTTATGTGCTCATTTTGAGCTCTCTTTTGCATTTCATCACTCTTGTTATTTCTTATGGACTAGTGTGCGCATCTGCTACAATCTTGTGGGAAGGGGGTTTCGGTTGTGACATGAGACACTTTTTCTCACACAGGACTATGTTTTCTACCCTTCTCTTGTTTTTAGCTCATTTTGTTCTTTCTTATGGTTCCAAACTGTTGCAATAAAAAACACTTGATTTTGGTCTCATCTCTTCCACATTATTACACTGATTTTAAGTTGAGTGGCCAACTGTTTCACATGCACATTTATACCTGATTATAATCAACACACTAAACTATAAAGTGCCAAATTCAGGGGGTGATTATATTGTTATGGGGTGGTTATGCTTATCTCTCTCTCTCTCTCTCTCTCTGCATACTCTCTCTCTCTCTCCTCTCTCCTCTCTCTCTCTCTCTCTCTCTCTCTCTCTCCTCTCTCTCTCTCTCTCTCTCTCTCTCTCTCTTCATGATGGATGCCTCTTCAGTACCTTTTCTCATACTATTAAATTTATTCGAACGAAGATCTAAATTTTCTATGGTATTACACAGTAAAGGGTTGTTCCATGTTACCATGGGAGTAGAGACTGAACCTAAAGATGAACCCAAAAAATATAGGTCTGTTAAACGTTACAATGAATCATTGGGTCTTCTACTATATGTATTCCTCTCCCGACTTGCTCTTCCACATCAATAAATTCCTCAACACCCAATGGAGCTTGGAAAGTTCTTGACGATATGTTTGGGCAATAATATGACATGAGAGTGCATGAGTTGAAAAATGAACTAATAGGATTAAATCCTAGAGACTTTGAGAACCTACAGGAATTATTCTCAAATTTGTTCCACACTAGATTGCTTCTAAAGTAATGTAAAGTGGAGAATAGATATTCTTATTGGATCTTGTCTATTATTAATAAGTTAGGTCCTAAATACTCTCTTCATTTCGACTTTCCACGCCATAAAATCCACCTTGGGTATCACTTGGAAAATGACCTCATTTGACAGTTTTTTTTTCCAACTCATTTGAGAATAGGACAAAATCATTCAAATGGGGACTCTAAAATCCAAGTCACACACCCTTGTGGACAATAAGTGTAAGGAAGAAACTGAAAAAGAAGAAAGAGAAAAAGGACCATCCCAAGAAGGAAACCAAGACCAACCATGGCCAAACCAATACTAACACAAATGCTTCTACTTTTGAGCCTAAAGACAAGAAGGAAAAGTGTAATTGCTCCTATTACAATAATTCTAGCCATGAAGAGTATTAATGTATGAGAAAAACAAATTGATCACTTAACTCCTTTACTTGAGAAAACTAAAATAAGTGTTCCTGAATCTATCAAATAGAATGCTCCAAAGGTAGAATCTTCTAAAGAAAAAGAGTTTATATATGAGAAGATGAAAGGAAAGGCCCTTGTAACTAGATAAAATCCTTCATCGACATGGATTATAAATTTTGATGCCTCACACAACATGGCCTCTTCACATGTTGATTTCTCCAACATTGAACCATGTGGCATGTCCCAAATCATGTTAGGTAATGAAACTACAGTGTCAGTTTTTTATAGTGGATTGGTAAAGGTGGATGGTGGAATATTTAACCAAGTCTTCGAGTGTTCCCAATCTCTCTACCAGTCTCTTATTAGTATACCAAATCACTCACCTTGGTGAAGGAATGTGAGTGGAATTTGGTCCTAACTCGGTGATTATTCGTGAACTTTGAACTCTGACTCCATATTGGTTGAGGGAAAGGCTTATCATTGTTTAGGGTTGTATACATTCTCCCACTTTACTTATAATTCAAGCCCACTTCCTTTCTCACTCATGAAGATGAGGTTAACAAGCTATGACATGATATTTTTTTCCATCTTAACTATCATTACCTTGAACAATTAAGCCAAAATGAAATGGTCAATGGTTTAGCCCTATGTTAAATTTTCTAAGGGGGTTTTTGAGGGTTGTGCCCTTGGGAAGCACCCCAAAGAAATTTTTGGCAAGGTAAAATCTTGAGATAACTACTCGTTCCTTGGGTCTTTTTCATAGTGACATTTTTATCCCTTTCCCATCTCCTTCATTTACTAGATCTCTCTATATACTAACATTCATTGATGACTCTTCACGTTCCACTTGGGTGTATGTTTCTAAGATAAATTCTGAAGTTGTCGATCACTTTCAAGACTTTAAGGATCTTGTTGAAAAACAAAGTGAAAGGTCTATCAAGTCTCTTTAGACCAACAATGCGAGACAAGTATGTGAGAATTAGGTTTGAATATTTATGTACCTCTAAAGGTATTTCTTTGCAACATATAACCCTTCACAAAATGGTGTTGTGGAAAGAAAGAACATAATGCTTAAGGAGATGGCCACTTGTATCGTTCACTCAAAATACCTTCCTCCAAAGTATTATGCCAAAGAAGTGAACTATGCTTGCTAAATTCATAATCGTGTTCCACACAATGCCATAAGATGGATGACACCCTTTGAAGCATGGTTTGGACACAAGCCAGATGTAGAGAAATTTTGTATCTTCGGATCCAATGTTATGGCTTGGTTTCCCAAATCAAAACGCAAGGCTTTGGAACCACAATTCAAATCTTGTACTTTTGTAGGGTATCCTGATGGTGTGAAGGAGTATAGATTGTTTAATTATACTGACTAATGATATTTATATTGAGAGAAGTGTGAAATTTGATGAGTCATATTTGACTTCTAATTCTCTACCCTCTAAGGTTCTTTTTCTCTCTGATTTGAATTCTGACTCGTCGGATGATGATTTTGTTGAGCGTGTTCCTCCTTTTTATCCTCCTACTCCTCCTGACCCTCATGATTTGGGCTATTTAGATTCTGAAAATAGTGATGATGAGGACTTTGTCCCATCTCACTTAAGTGAAGAATCTTCTAACTATGATCCTTACGTTCCTAGTCCTCCTTAGGCTAGGTAGAATTTACAAGTTTTGGAGAGTGGATTTGACATCCTTTGGATGAAATATGTACTCACTCAAATTTTTTGGGACCCCCACTCCTTATTCACCTCTACTTCAAACCCTCAGTCTTTCTGGGATGCTTCTAGGATTCCTGAGTGGGATTCTTCCATGAATGAGTATTCATCACTCATGAAGAATGAAGGAAGAAAAATTACTC
The DNA here is from genome assembly GCA_019776745.2 of Taxus chinensis. Taxonomy (NCBI): domain Eukaryota; kingdom Viridiplantae; phylum Streptophyta; class Pinopsida; order Cupressales; family Taxaceae; genus Taxus; species Taxus chinensis. Next base: position 740,224,499 of record CM034150.1, read on the forward strand.
AGTATAAGTAGGTATACCACAAAAATTATGGTGTCGATGGAGAATTTGAGAATTATAAAGCGCAAGTAGTAGCTAAGGGCAGGGTTCATTTTAAGAGACCTCTTGGAAATCAGAGGTGGAAAATAACTGGCGAATATCCCTGGAACTGGTTTCGCGGGTAGGAAAAATTTTTTGGGGGTTGTATGAAAAAATTTCACCTGATTTTCAAGTGGTGTGACAAAAAACTGCAAATGCACAACAAGAGATTTGTTTTCGCCAGCCTCCTCATTGACATGCATCAACAAACCTCTTTGACGTGCATCAACAAGGTTGTTGACGCGTGTCAATGAGGTATGTTGACGTGCGACAAAAAATCTCCTGTCACACATCTGCAGCCTCCACCCTCTGCTTGCGCATCAAAAAAATCCCCGTGTCACATGTCAACAAACTCTTTATCGTGCGTCTGCTATGCATCAATATCTGCAGTACCTCCTTGTCATGCATTAACTATCCGTCAATGTCGCGCATCAACAAATAACACCATTATCACATGTCTGTAAACCCTCCTTATCGCGCTTCAATAACTTACCCCCCTTGTCGCATGTCTGTAATACGGGATATATCATATTGTTGACAAAATGTGAAGTTTTCTACCTGGCGAATAATCTAGGATTATATAGGGGATATTTTTAAAGGGTAGGCGAAGCCGACCCCGAAAAAAATTAAAGTGTAATTTTTAGGCGAATAGGTCACTGACTCGCGCCAAAAGAATTGCCTTTTGAGAATTTTCAAAAATGGAATATTCGCAACTAAAATTTCCCTAGCTAAGGGTTTCTCCCAGGTAGTTGGGGTTGATTACTCAGAACCTTTACCCTGATTGTGAATATGACTTCCAATCAACTGACCCTCGCCATCACTTCCATGAATATATGGGAAGTACACCAGATGGATGTTAATATTTCCTTCTTTCATGGGGACCCAGAGGAAGAGATGTACATATAACAACCTTCAAGTTATGTTTATGATCCCTCCCTTGTTTGTAATCTAACTAAGCCTCTCTACAACCTTAAAAAATCCCCTCAAGCTTGTTATGCAAAGATGGAATCCTTTCTACTTACATCAAAGTTCACTGGGTGTCACTCTAATGCAAATGTTTACATTCTATGGTAAGATGACTCCATGCTCATCCTCATTATGTATGTTGATGACTTGATCATTGGTATCTCTTCCTCTATCATTGATTCTCTGAAGATTTCCTTGACCAAAAATTTATTCATATCAGACTTGGGATTGCTTCATTACTTTCTTGAGATCTATATTTCACAATCTGACTCGAGAATTGTAATTTTTCAGCCTAATTACTCCCTTTATTTTCTAGCTCAATTTCACATGTATAATTCTAAGCCTTCTCCTACTCCTTTTCTTTCCGGGGTTAAGTTGATTTCTGAACTCCCTTGATTTTCTATCTCAGTTTCACATGTATGATTTTAAGCCTTCTCCTACTCCTTTCCTTATCGGGGTTAAGTTGATTGTTGATTGATCTAATCCCTTGGTTGATGCTACCATTTATAGACAATTGGTTAGGAGCTTGATTTAACTTACTTACACTCAGCCAAATCTATTATGTGTTATTGGGATTATGTCCAGATTTATGTAGGATCCTCATGATTTTCATTGGAAATAAGTGAAACAGATCCCTCACTATGTTCATGGCACTCATATAAATGACATTCATTATTTAGGAGGGATAAATAATGACTTGGTTGGATATACAGAATTTGATTAGGTCAGTGATCTAGATCATCATAAATCTACCTCAATCTATAGTTTCTCTCTTGGTTAGGGTCCTACCCATTGGTCTAGCAAGAAGTAGAATGTGATTTCCATATCATCGATAGAGGCATAGTACATAGGAGTAGTTAGCGATGCCATAGAACTCTGTTTGGTTTCAGGGTATCATGACAGAGTTTGGTATTCAATTTCAGAAGGCATACCATTATCTGCTGTGACAACATGAGTGTCATCTCGATTTTCTGAAATCCGGTTCAACATCACCAACTTGCAGTATTGTTATCATCATTGAATTGCAGTATTTTCATACATCTGATCAGGTTATAAACATATTCAACAAGCCCTTCACTGAGTAAAAGTTTCTTCACCCTTGGTCTCTTTTTGGGGCTAGGTCTGTCTGTAGCCACTCATCTTCTTTGGGTTTACGAGTCCTTATTCTCTTTTTCTTCTTTTCCAGAGAAATGTTCTTTGTACCTGGGTACCTTATTAGGCCTTTAATTATCGGGTCCCTTTGATACATATTTCTGAGTTGTCTAGGGGATTTATCTTTATATTTTTATTTTCCATGACCTCTACCTTAGCTTTAATAAAGGGGGGTGTTGGTGTGTGTTACTTTCCTCGTCATCACTCGAGGTCTCATCCACATCACATGGTTAGTCATCTCACTTAGCGATATCATTGGTATTATGAGTTACATGACACATGGAATATTCCATCATAGAATATGTCGTTGTCATATGCGTCAGTGACATCATAGGATTTACATTCCCTATTTGTAATCGTAACTCCTATTTCCCTCATCAAAGTAATGATTTTCTGGGAATGAGAGTTACACAACACTCCCATATGTACCCTCTTTTTTATCAACGAGAATGTGAGACTTGTTTTTTCCTTATGCATCATTTTCCATTGTTGTTTGATTTTTTTTATTACTTGGATCATTGATTTCATCATTGGAGAGAAACCTGTTCGATGTGCATGGGGTTCTATATTGATCCTCATAGAACAATATCATAGTTTCCTACTTAAATTTTGTGTCTATGTGTTCTTGTGTTTATCTTACACATGTTATAATGGTTTAGTTTTATTGATTAATCTTAATGGGTATGCTAAGTTTAATGGTTTAGGAATGTTAATGATTAAAGTGAAATAAAAGTTCTTATCCCAACTTATTCACCACCTATCAGTGGTTGTTCTTCCAAAAATAAAAGGGATAGCTTCCACCCATTTAGTGAAGTATCTAATTGCTCTTATGATAGAATTATGTATTGTGTATGATAAATGATTAATAACGCTAACGAGGTCGAGTACCCATTGTGAAAAACGCCATAGATCTTGGGCTAGATGAAGAGCATGACTAGGAACATGCGTATTATTGGAGTGTTGTTTAAATTTTACGCATTTCTTGACATAGTTACAATAATATAGGTTAAGTGTAGGCCAATAATAGCCCATCTGCAGGATTCATTTAGAAATGGCTAAGACCTTGAAGTTTCCACCACATATTCCATTGTGGACTTCCTAAATAAATCTATGAGCCTCTAAATATTTAATACATTAGAGGATAAGGCCATCAAACTCTTTTTTAAATGATACCCCCTAGTATGACATAACAGGATGTGCATTGTTGACATCCAGAATGACTTGATGAACCTTTCTTATAGGTATTGAACCAACAATCTTTTAACCCATGTCCTCTCTTGCAGATAGGACATTGATTCTTATTCTTATTCTATTTGTCCCCATGTTGATGTTGTGTTTAGGAATTTTGAGGGGAATGAGATTTTCCTTTTTCCTTTTCCTGTACATTTATGATGAGAAGATAGTGGTTGCTCCTCTTCATCATCTTTATTGTACATTGCTTCCTCTTGTTCCAGTAGGTTCACTAACTTGTCAAAAGAAATTGTCTGATCCGACAAGTTAATTGTTTTCACAAAAATGTGGTATGAAGGAGGGAGTTCTCTCATAACAATGGAAACAAGGTCTGTATCAGTGACCTCCTCTCCCAAGGCTAGAAGTGATGCCCTAAACTCTATAACTCTTCTTAAGAAAGATTCTATTTTCTCATTTTTCTTGAACTTCAGTTTGTGTAATTGACTCTGCAAATTCAATATTACATTCTTGTTCTTAGCCTCATACACTGTGCTCAACTTATCCCATGCTTCTTTGGCTTATTTATCATCATGAATGTGGGGTTGCATGTCGTCGGACACTGTAAACAAGATTATCAGCTTGGACTTATGATTGGATCTATCAAACTGTCATTGAGTTGTATCAGTTGTTGATATGGTTACATAACCATCCACAACATTCCAAATCTCTTCAAACTCAATTTGTGTTTTTATTTTTGTCTTCCATGCTACATAGTTATTTCCTCTGAGAAGTTGTGAATCTGGAAGAAATAACTTGGGGGCGGTAGTGCCCATTTTTTAGAATCAACTAACAAAGGGTAGCGTTGGTGCCCATTTTATAGAATCAACTAACAAAGGGTAAGGCTCATATCACTCCAAGTATATGGTCTCCTAATCTATATACCGTAATTTTGATATACCAAACATTTCTATATATGTGCCCTTCCTATATACCTGTCTGTACATTGAAGAAGCTCGCCCTTTCTATATACTCGGCAGTACGTGAAAGAGGTGTTAACATACATGAAATAATTCAATACGTGGTACCAAGATAGTACTGAAAGGGGTCTGTGTGATTATTGTCATCAGCTCAAACAAATATCCTCATATACGTGCGTAACTTCACTATATACTGGGATAGTTTCTTAGTCTCGATTTAAGTCGAGAAATCATTCACAGACGGATGAGAGGGCTCAAAGTGTGTGCACTGTGTCCTTATTACTCCCCCATCGATTTAAAGGGTTGATGCCTAGAAGGCGTTGTTGCAGCTATATTCGATGTTAAGTGTAGTAGTAGTCGCAATGGATTTACCCATAGGAACTTCCCATAGGCAATGTTTATACCGAACGCTGCGAATGAGATCCGAATATCTTGTGAGTGATTTAGAACCAAATTTTTATTATTTTTGAGTATAAATCTCTGCTAGTTTTTAAGCAGTTATAATGGTTTTTAGTTGAATATGGTAACCTACAAATTAGTACAATACACTGAAATATGTAATTACATTCAAAATTCTAAAAAAAATTGAATGACAGGGAAAAAATAATTGTTTTGCAGGGCCTTGGTGGCCTCCGGAGCACTGTGCGGATCTCTAAGTAAAAACCCACAAAAAGGCTAAAAATCAATTTTCAAGCACCCCTGCTTTGGAAAATGTTTCTCATAATCAAAGATAGCCTATGTGGGAGAAAAAAAAATTGCCCCAAAACTAGGGTTTTCTCCTCTAAAAATAACCTAGGGTTTAGTTATCACTAAGGGGTTAGCAGAGGTTTTTCTACTATTTTAGCTGCTATATTTGGCGGGGTCTACTATAATTTCCCCAATTCAAAATGATATTTAAAAAACTTTATGTTTGGGGGGCCGGAACGATGACGACACAACCCCTAAGCATTTGCGCTAGCCAACTATCCACCAACTACGGTTAGTATATAAAATGAAGCAATTTCTATTTAAAGAAATCTTGAAAGACCTAACCTTGTAAAAATGATGTGGCAGGCTTGTGACCCACGTGGCAATGTTTGTGTTTGAGGCGGTTTTAGGGTATCCGTCTAAAGAAAATCTCAACGCCTTTTTCTCCTTTTGTTGGTCATCTCATTTATTTACAGGATAGGTGTTATATAACACATTGGATCTGTTTGTGTGTGTTGGATGCTTTTGCTTTGATTACAGGTGCAGATTTAATTTTTACTTTGTGCAAGTCTCGGCCTTCATCTATTGTCAACGTTTACAACTCGCTCATTTGAATGGAGAGAAAATGACCCAACCAATAAAGGAATTACCCGCCTGTGGATGCAATGGCTCAACCTTTGAACAATTGATCCAAGATGAAATCCTCACGGCTCGGGACTCCTCATAACTCAAATACAAGATGAAATCAGCCACTTGATGATGCAGGAGACTTGGCTTAAGAGGTGCTCAGTTTGGTTGAATTCCCGGCTTAGATGAGGTCGTAGCGGTGTAGCTCGGTGGGGGATTTTTCTAAAATAGCTTGACTTTAAAAACTCGCACAAGTAGCTCTTTGAGCTCGGTTGTAATGGTATGGGTCGGTAAATTTTTGACTACGATCCAAATGGAGGTAGCGAAGTGCAACACTTTTCAAACAGCTTGCCTATAACTTTGTAAAACTATGCAACTCTGTAGAGTCTAGATACAACTCACCAATGTAGAGTCAACTCGGTCTAGGAAATGCACATCTCGGCTAGGAATATTCAATAAGCTCACCTATTCCATGAGAAAACTCTCTTAGGAGCTCAGGTGCATATCTCTTTGAACACTCTATAGAACCCCTTAATGGGGAAAATGGTTTTATCTTCTTTTTTAAAAATCTTTTCATGCAGCAAATTTTTCCTAGTGCACAGGGCACCAGTGCAAAAAAAAATTACATTCCAAACACCTAGAATGAAATGGGGGTTTTGGGGATGCAGGGATGTCTGAGAAGCTGCTGGAGGTAACACAGGCTCTCCTTGAAAGCATATTTCTTCTCCAAGACTTTATCTTCCTTCTGCAACCTCTCTCCAACTTACAAGGTCACCTGCTCTGGTACCAAATGAAAGTGTAGAAGAGGTACGAAAGCCTCACACTTTTATTAATAATCAATCAAATAAAATAAAATGGTGCAGGATGCAATACTTATAGATATTGGATAGTCAATGTACAAACAAACAATATGTTGCACAGGTGCAACATAATTACATAAGCTTCCAAAATACATTCGAGAAGCAGGTACAAACAAATATGTTGTTACAAAAATAATGTAAAAATAAACCTTCACGAATGCAATAAAAAAATATAATGGTTATATAATCATAACCATACAAAATAATAATTTAAACTACCTAATTACAATGCATAATTAATATGTTTACCCTAACAGTTTGTCCTTGAAAGAGAAAACATTTCCTAAATCTTCCTAAATTACCTACAACACTTCCAAGATTCCCCGACATCACCTCCGAATGCTTAATATATTTCTTGAACCCTTCCAAAAGGTATTTGATTAGCTTAGAATGGAATTTTTAGGCCTTCAGAGGAAGTTATCTTCCATCAAGTCACACTGAACTCATCAATCATCGTATTCAATATTCCCTACACATTGAAAAAAATGTCAAAAACTTGTTAATAATTTCTTTTGAGCTAGGTTGAGAGTGTTAATGAGGCCGGATGGCTAGAGGAAGGACGTACCAATGACTGGGAAGCGAAAGATTCAACTGTGGACTTAGTTATCATACTTAAAGTTTCAATTTTTAATGTTATACATTTTGCATGACAACACCCACTTGTACCACTTTCACCAAATTATTTTTTTTGTAATGCCTGAAATTATTTCATTGGTGTCTTGTCCGTATATGAAATTATTTCAAGGTTTTCTTGGTAAAAACAAAAAAGGATATCTAAAAATAACTTCTCTTAATTTTTATGTAGATTTGATTTCTTTTGAAGTATGTGGTACTTGAATCAACATTCCTCCTCCTACACTAGAGTGAGAATGTAACTAATTTACTTAGCATAAATATTGATGAAAGTACTGAGTTTATTTCTCCATAGAAATTAAATGAATGTGTGGAATACTTTGCACATTTTCACCTACTCCTACCCTAACTTTTGTTGAGTGTTATAAATATATCGATGTAATGCACTCTTTCAGCTTCTAACTCTTCAAGTTACGTCTTTCCTCTATTGAACAAATGAAGATATTATCGGGTCCTTAGATAGATCATCTTCCTGCCCACACCTTACTATTGTTAATCTATATTATAAGGATCAAAGGATTATATACATGTAAACATGGGAACCAAGGTCACTCCCTTACATTGTTGATTATGAGGATCACTCGAGTGGTCCTCTTGAAGATGCATTCCCTAAGCTTGTAAATTCGGTACTCATCCATAGTATGATTCTACCATATTCTAGGATGAAATTAGGGATTCAACTCCATGCTCATGGGAAAAATCATGAGTCCATATATTTGATCAATTTTCGCTATCTTTAGGAGTTTTGAGGTTTGTAAATTCTAATTTTGACACATCTTACACTCCTACAAATGTCAGTAAACAATCCAAAAGGCCCCAAAACCTAAAAAATGACTATATTCTTTCCCAAAATAGATATCAATTGTAGAATTTAATCCCTAAAAGTTTTAGGCTGAATGTTGAAATCCTGAAAAATACCTATGTATTGACCATATTAGAATATGAAAAACTATCTTCTAAACCATGACTGATGGAGCTGTGAGACTAGTTCCATAAGGTGTAGAGTGACCATAATTACTTATAGTTACTAAAATAAATATAAAGTATAATTTTTTCATTTATTAATCTTTATACTCATTTATTAATCTTTATACTTTATTATTTATTATACTTGAACCATTTATTTTAGTACATATATCCTCCCAAAAACATATATACCACATAGCAAACAGGAACGCGAGCATGTTATAACACAAGCGTGTTTCATCTTCTTTGGGTTTGAAATTTCCAATCCATAGGATTGGATTTTCCTTGGATATCTAAACCTAAGGTTTGTACTGTGTAATCAATGAATAAATCTGTGTTTGACAAAAAAAACATCAAAATCTAACGTGTACACTCTGATATCTCATGCGTTATAACATAATATTAAAAAAACATTATAATATGATGTCAAGCTTGGTTTTACCTTGGTGACGATATACTTATTTCTAAAATCAAATTAGTTTAAATCTTTCATCTATAATTTCTTTTACTAGTGCATTTTTTTCTTGCCAAAACCTATGTATACATTTTGGTGCACAAAAAATGATTTTTTCATCCAATTTTTTTTAAAAAGTGGTTTCGTCTAAATTCCATTCTACATGCATTAAAAAAAATTAAAATATTTTTCTAAAATTTACGGGGGTGTAAAAACAAATATTTCATTTTCGGGATGTGTGTGCACTTTGAAAATAAGTAAAAAAAATATATATTCATTCAAAAATTATGAAAAATTAGTGGGACCTCGTACATGGTATTAGCTAACTTTGTACAGAATGGATTTGAAAAATAATTTATAGAACTCAAAAAATGGGGGGGCACACACACATTAGTTTCTTATCTTTTTGACACAAAAAATAGACCTACTTTATGTGAGAACCACATTCCGCCCTCTTAATCTCCACCATTTAAAAAAATAGCATTTTAGAAACTAGATTCCCAGCTCTATGGTACTTATTATTATCACTTTGTCAAATTTTGAGCATATGCATGCCAAATTATTAGATGAAGTTCAAGTTTCACTGATTTCAGGAAAAATGTGTCAACTTTTGATCCCCTTTTGGTCCCCCATTTCCATGCAGTTACCCTCATGATGATTTTGTAGACACTAAATCATGCACTTGGGTACATTTCTAGGTCCTAATCACGTGCATTGTATTCATATGTTTCCTAAGGGAGAAAAGTACTAATTGATCACTATCTTTGGCCCCTTAGGTTCCTCTTTGGTCCCCTTTTTGGCCTTAAATACACTATTTCCCAGTCTGACCTTCGATACTTCACCTTTTCTGGCTCTGGACACCAGCGCCCAGCCAGGACACCAGCGCCAAGGTGTCATCATCCCGTCTAGGCACCCTAGACCTCTTTATATCTTACTCGCTCCTTTTGGGTCCTTTCTAGCTATTGGGCATCCTTACCTCTTAGGGGTCATCCTTTTAGTGATCAATTACAAAATTCAAACAAGGGAAGAATATAAATACAATTTTATGGGATCAAATTAAGGGACCAAACTCTAAGCATCTACTATCACCACCTAAGGTTGCATTCACAAGAATTTAAATAGCATAATTACATCCATCTAGCTTCATCCAAGGGACAAGGGCTGGTTATTATGCATACACTTCATAGGAGGGAAAGTTCATTTTTCCATGCATACATCTATCTACATCTTTTACATCTAGCTACTTGTTCGCTATCAAGTGTGACACGCACAAGAGCCAACTAGGGCACAATTCCACACACACACACACACATAGAACTACATTAGGTCTGAGATTTAGTGTAGTGCTCAGTCGTAAGATCAATTATTTGACAAATGAGGATAGTTCGACCCCTCGTTTGCATTATTTTATTTTTGGGATTTGATGCGATTTTGAGGGTTTTGCAGGTGGTATTCTTTATTATAGGTTATCAATGACATCGGTGATCATTGTGTGACATTATAGTGACAGATAGTGAGGTTTTCAAAAAACTCGGCAACCCTATGAAATTTATTTCTGAATCTCCTATGCAGACCTTGGCGCATAGAGAGGGATCCTAGCGCTCAAGAACCACAGTACCAGTCCAGGAGCCCTGGTCCCTAATTATCCTACACTTATGAATTTTTTTGGGCTTGGTTGCGACAACCTATACTTTGGTTCTATCAGTATTCCACTTCCACACACCTCCGAGAATATTTGGGAAATCATCTAAGTGATATAACTCTTCATTACACATAGGGTTTCTTCTTTGTATGCTTTATTGATTGTGTCGTATCATATCTAGTAGTTATTTATTATCGTTTTACCAGTTACTCTACAGTTAGGGTTTTTTTTTAAAGATTATTTTTTATTAAATCACATTGCAATGATATTTCTTTCTCATGTGGAAGACAAGAGACCGTGTTCGTGACAGGGAGTTGATTTATGCATCCTACCATTTCTCACAGAGACAGATAGTGAAAAGAGAGTTTCCCAAGCATGACCAAATATGGTCAGCTGGGATAAGATATGGAACATCCTTTCCAATTCCAAGAAAATACATGCTCTGATCAGAGAAGTTGCCAAGGAAGATCATATCTAGTTGTAGTATTCATCTCCATAATGAAGGAAGAAAAAAAATTATCCTATATATTGATAAGGCTTTGTATTTGTCTTGTATTTTTTGTTTCACTATCTTGCCATGATGTTTTTTCATTCTTTCCTTTTTCCTCCAATTCAAGCTAAAATCACCTCCATTTTGTAGTTGATAAAATATGTCTGCAGCTCATCAATAAAATTCCCATTCTTAATTCTCTCTCCACACATATCTACAAATTTCTCCCTTTAGTATAGCATTGTAGTCACAATAAGGTTGTATATTCACATTCCCCGACCTCTCGGTACCCAAGAGATTAATCTAGTTCACATACCTTCCATATTTCAAGAAATGGTAGCCTCCCCATTCCTAAGAGGAGTGACTTTGTCTCGTGAGCATTGATGAAACCCCACATATTCTCCTTGAAAAATTATTTCACCAACAGACCATTACTTCCTAAAGGCTATTTATTGTTCAGGGCACTACATGGATTCCGATTTTTGGTTCCAAATCCTTAGAGAAGCTATTAAGGAGGTTGGATTAGAGGATTTATTGCAAGTAGTGACATATGTGGCCCATGTGTGAAAGGTTACATGGAAGTTAATTGAGGCAGCCTACAAACATATTTGGTAGAGTCTTTGTACATGACATGAATAATGCACTCAAGGACATGGGAAAAAATATTAGATCAAAGAAGTCGTCAATGATGCTACAGAGGTGTAAATGTTTACCTGTAACTATCGCACATCACATGCACTCTTTAGGACCTTCTCCAATACGGAAATTTAAAAACCTATAGACCCTAGTTATACAGCATACTCCATTATCTTGGACATGATGCTTGATTTGTAAGAGGCATTGCAAGAAATGGTCGTGACAAGAGAATGGAATCATGGCCCGAATCTATGCCAGTGAAGGGGAAGAGGGTAAAGGAGGCGGTGAAGAGACATTTATTGGGTTGATGTAAAATACATTATCTCCATTAGTTCTCTAGTGTTCTAAGTCATTAGATATGGGGACACTAATGTACTTACCCTTGGAGAGGTTAATGAGTGTATTGAGAGTATGCTTGGCTAGATGAAGGCTGTTGTACAAAAGAAAGACCCCACATTGTAGTTCTATAATGAACATATTCAACCAATCATTCACAAGAGATGGGAGAAGCTCAACACTCCTTGCACATGGTTGCTTATGCATTGAAATCAAATTGGTACATACAAATGACTAACAAATTCACCCATATATAAGATATTGAGGTGAAGAATGGGTCATGAAAGTTGTTCAAAAAATGTATGATTCTATAGATGCTAGCATCATTTATACCGAGTGGTCAAAATTTTCCTCTCAGGGGATATCCAAAAGAGGCCAAGATGGATAGGGAAACTATGACACAAGAGGACTCAATTTTGTGGTGGACTATGCATGGGCATACTTATTTGAAAAAAAATTGGCCATTCATCTACTGTCCCAAGTTTTTAGTTATTTTGGTGTCAAGAGGAATTAGTCTATTTATAACTTCATCCCCCCTATTAAGAGAAATAGGCTTACCTCTAGGAGAATTGAAAAATTTCTTGTTGTACATAGTGTATCGTGTCTTATTAATTGTTACTCGCTTACATACAAGGAGATTGCAATAGCCCGATGGGATGTAGAGCTCAAGGATGTAATATAGGTTGATTATGATCTGGCACAGACAAGGTTGGTTGGTATTGGCTTGGAGGATCTTTACCTAAAGGAGTCTAATAGTTTGAGTGATCAGGAGTTTGGCACGAACTTTGTCGATGATTAGAGGCATTGGGCCATTAGCCAATTGTTTTTTAAATTTTAATTGAATCATAATTTTGAATATAAATATTAATTTACTGATATTTAACATTTTCATTGTTCAATTCAATATGTTTAATATTTCAAATTTTCATTTTCCTTTGATAAAGACTAGGATTCTAGGTCGAGGTACAACACTAGCATACATCCTAATGAATAAAATCAAGCATTGTTGCTAACAAGGGACTCTAATATGGGTTGCCCTTATTGTCTTTGTTTTAGACATTTTAGGGCATGATATTATGTTGTGGCCTCTCTGCGAAACCAACTAAAGTATAGGAAAACTTAACCTTGTTGCAAAACAAACTAAAAATTCAAAACAAAGTGAACACGCAACCCTCAAAGATATGTTTCCATCACATTCATGCATATGGTATTTGCATTTACAGAGAAAATAACAATAAATCGCACATTAACAATTTGGGAGAAGGGAAACCCAACAAAAGTTTATACCCATTAAACAAAATAGAGTATTGGTACAAAACCCATAAAACAAACCAAAACTAAAAAAAATAAAAAATAATATTTGTTAATATTTTCCCACTAAAACCATTTCCATAACATCCAATTATGATAACTCAAATTTCAACCAATGTTTTACATACCTTGGAGAATGACAAGAAATTTTCTGTCACTTAAGATGTTTGAATACCACAATAACAACACACACACACACACACACACACACACACACACAAAAACACTTTTTGGAAATTTTATTTGTTTTAGTAAGAGGATCAACCCTTTAAAACCATCCATAATGGAATCCATGGTGGAGTAAAAACAAGATAGAAAAATCGAGGAGATGGTTTTCGTTTGTTTCATATATGTTTTCAATCATTTCTTAACAAAACTCAAATTGTTTAGTAGGTCACCTTACATTTTCCATTTTTTAACAAATCTTAAAATCCCAGTAGGTCACCTTGCATTGCCATCTCCAAAAATAATGATTCATTGTACAAACCTTATTCACATGGTTCTCATTGATAGTTTGCACAATAATTTTGTGGTGAGATGAGAGAAGATGATAAAATTTATTTATTTTATTGAAATTTGGCAGGTCCGCGGACCACCTTCCCCCACAGTGAAGTGGGTAGATTTCTTAGGCTAAGCGGCCAAGGACTAAGGGGTATCCATTCCGTTAAATTCACCCGGGGCACTATCCCGACCTCATCCCATATTACAGTGAATCTCCTAACTTCGCTTGCAGCGAAAATTGAACCTTGGTGGGCTCTTTAAGAGCCAAGCATCTTCACCATTGAATGAATAATCATTCGATGAAGATGATAGAATTATAAAACTGATTATTAGAACAATTATAAATAAGACTCTTAGGAGGATATTTGAACCCCTTTAAAAGTACTCTATTAAAATTTAGATAAAACATTAAATGCTTGTAGTTTTGAAAACCATGGTCAATATTGACAAAATTTTAATATTGGATCACATGGAAGTAATATAAAGTTCCAAGTCAAATGTATCTCCCAAAAACAAAATGTGAAAAAGCAAAGGCTTACTTTGGCAAGTGGTTTGCAACATGTATCGCATAGGATTCTTTAATAAGACGAATAATCATTAATATAATTAGAGAAATGTTGGACACATGTCGTTATTATCTAAAAGGACAAGTAAAAAGAAGTAAATGTTTGTTCGATTTCTCTTGTGTAAATGCCCAACGTGTACTTAACATGTGGACACGTTGCATTATTGCTTTGGATCAATACCGAACTTGCTTTACATCGTGCAAATAATTTAATTTAAATATTAGATGTTTGTTCTTTTTTATTCGTGGGAATTTTTAGTTGCGTTTTTGTACTTATTATTTAAATATTTTTTATTAGTGGTTGTTATTTTAATGATATTTAAAATTCTTATATTTATGGTAATAATTTTAAAGGAGAATAACATTTCATCTATTCTCAAATTTATTTTTATTTAAACTTATTTTATGATTAGTTGAAAATTTCCAATAATTGACCTCTCTACAAAATAAAAGAAAAGAGATATATTCTCTCTTGAAGTTTTAGTGTTAAAAATTATTGATTAATAATTCTAACATTGTTACACATATATAGATTTTATTCTAAGTAGTTTATATTAAACTTGAAATCTCTATATAATATAAACACCTTTGGTCTACCTTCTTATAAAAAGATGATGATATCTTCGACAAATCTAAGAGTAGATACATAAATTTTAAAGTAGATATAATACCAATATAAAATGGTTTCTTTAATATGATATGTAAATAGGAAAGGGTTATTTGTATTATTTAATTGTTGTGTCGTTAATATGATTAATTTTGTTCAAAAACGAAATTTTATATAAATGTGGAATGAGAATTTAAAGGAAAAAATGGCGGATTAAAAATTTTAATTGTGTATAAAATTTAAAATGGCCTTAATGAGTTTGTGAACATGATTACTAGTTAGAATTAGGTGTCTCAATGCGCTTTTCAACTTTTGGTAGTCTCATTCCCTCTTTTAAACTCCCTAGATAATTATAATTTCATTCATTGTCATCTCTCTGCCCTCATTTAAAAATTTGTACTAAAAACATCGTCCATACTATTGGGTTTGTAGGAACATATGCATTTTTTCTTACTTTCACTTGCCTTAAAACAATTGGATTTTATTTATTTTGGTGGGTGGGGGGGAGGGGGGGAGAATAAGTTCTAATTTTAATTTTATGTGTTTAAATTTATACATAAGTATTATAGCTCATTTGGCAATCATTCAAGTGAATCTATTGAGCACTCAAACATATCTAAGAAAGATTAGCTAAACATTATAAAATATTACACCACAAAAGTGCATGCTAAAGTAATTATTGAAAGAAGGAATGTCAGAAGAGTGTACACACCACACATCTCCCTAGAAATTTTGTATTGAGCATATTATTACTTTAAAAAATGATTAAAACCATAGCTAACTAGCAATACATACCTCAAAAATATTGTTGTTTTCCTCAAATGTTTAAAACATAATTTCCAATTTAAGGTGATGAGAATATATATATATATATATATTATATCACATAAACTAGACTAATAGAACATGACATCAAAACCATGCAAGTAAGTTTGTCACTATTACACTACAAAAGTGCATGTTATTATTGCTTTCATTATTATTAAATTATGTAAGGGTCTCATAACTAGGTAATGCTTAACACCCTAGCTAACTTCCAATACACACCTCAAAATATTGTTGTTTTCCTTGAAGTTCTAAACATTATTTTTAATTTACTGTGATGAGAGAAGATCTAACTTACAAGTTACATCTATTACATCACATGAATTAGAATAACAGAACACGAAATCATAAATATGCAAGCAAAGTTGTCACTTTCTCAAATATGTATGTTCCCCGCCATGAATGTTTTCCATACTAGACAGTTTTTTTGTCACTTACACTTATTACATCATATAAATTAGAATAATAAAGCATGAGATAAAAACCCCTTAGTTTAAACATCACATGTGTTTGTAAGGTTGAATTGTCAACCAACCAATGAAAAATCACCCCAAAAAAGCGGTAAACAACTCATTGGTTGGTTGACGACTCAGCGTTGCAAACACATGTGATGGATAGACTCTTACGATCAAAATCATGCGAACAAATTTGTCATCTATTTATGTCCCTTATCATGAATGCCCTCCATATTTAACCAAACATTTGTCACTTACTAATCCACAATTCCATCGTCAAAATTAAATAACTATCACTAAATGTTACACTCTAAACATCACATAGGTTTACACAATCAATTTTTTTATTATAAAACTAAAATTTCAACATTTTTTTTTTTTAAATTGTTACAACTCAATGGTAAGCTATGTGACTTGTAAACCACATGACTAGGATTCAAAGTTTCGTTACCTTTACCTTAAGTTGAAATATTTGCAAACATTCGTGGTATATAAACAATCATTTATAAATGACCAAACATTCTTTGTTTCTTTAATTGAGTACTCGTGTTGATTTTTTTGGGGGGGGGTTGAAATTGACATTTCAACAGATGGTCCGACTCTATTAGGAAGATCTCAGTGGCATTCTCCTCGCTTATCTAAACCCTCGTCATGCTTTCCCATTTGAGCGAGGTTAACGAAATTTCCATCCATCTACTATTGGAAAAAAGATATATACAGAGGGTCACTGGTATTATTAATTAGCAGGTTATCAGGATGGGTTTCTGGCATAGGAAGAAGAAGAAGGTGAAGATCATCTTCCCCAACGGAGAATCCCGCCGTTTCACCGTTCCCATCACAGTGCGCGAGCTTCACTTGCAATATCCCCACCACTACTGCGTCTCATACGTCCCGGGATCGAGTCTCTGCATGGACGACGAGCTCCAGGGAGGGAAAACCTACCTGCTCTTACCGCGGCCCACTCCCCTCATTTCCAATTATAATCCCCCGATCAACTCGGACTCGCGACCTTCATCTGAAATCGATCCGGTCTTGAGGCGCGCGAGGACATGGACGCCCTCGTTGCAAATTATTGCAGAACACGAAAACTCTGGTCTTTCGCAGCAGCCTGCATACAAATCCGTCAAGAAACAGGACCCAAAGCTCGTCAAATCGGCTTCCGTAAGACCCAAATCGACGTTAATCAAGACCGCCTGGTAATTTCTTTATTTGATTCTCGTTTTTTATTGAGCTCTTCAACGCTGTTTTGTTCCAATCGAATTCTGAGATTTTGTTTGCATTCAGGCATACGGAGACGAAGATGTGCATGGCGCCCCATGGGACCTGCTTCCTTTTTCTTCTGATCTTGAAGGAATTGATAGAAGACGACTACCATTTGGCCTCTTCAGCCCAAGATTGTGTTGTAAATTGTATAGATTAAAAAATTAGTTGGTATGTTTGTCGGCTTGAGGCCGCCTGCGGTAAATCCCATAGCTGGTCAGACTCGAAACCCGTGACGACATGGATGCCAAAATCGACTGGCCAGCTTAAACTTGGAACGGAGTATGAAGTAACGCCGTTTGAAGCGGGACCACCAAACATTAAAATATTTGTGGCAGGTGATGTGCGAAGGAGTTAACTCGTCGGTACATTTGGATCGAAATAAAACTGTTGGCGGACAATATATCTGTGGGTGGATTGGTATAATAAGCTTTATTTTTGCTCGTCATTTATCGGTATCGGAAATGTACTCACAAGTTATGCTTAACTGATGTTGTGGGGTTATATGTAAATAAAACAAATAAAATTTACCACACGGAACGATCAAGTGTAAAATTGATATTATATGGTTATTATGTATATTTTTAAATAAATAATCATGAACATATTTAAATCAAATCTTATAATTGGCATGTATATGTTAGGTGAATCTTAAGAGAGGATATCATATGTCATGAAAATTTGTGAGTGTCTTACCAAGCACCCTCGTTTGGTGTTTTGCTCAAGACTTTATAAGCTCATGTCTATGTCACGCAAGTTTTTAAACCTCCGTTTGAGAGAGGCTTATCATATGTCATGAAAATTTGTAAGTGTCAAAACCAAGCACATTGGTTTGGTGTTTTGGTGTGGGCTTACATTTACAAGTTAATTGACCTCAGATCAAATCCCATAACTCACATGTCTATGCTACACAAGTCTAAAACCTCTACTTGAGAGAGGAGTGTTTCGGTGTGGACTTACATTTACAAGTTAATTGACCTCAGATTTCAATTATATACCAAAGATTAACAAGGGAAGAGCTCTACTTGATATAAAAAGTATATTGGAAACATTTGTTAGCATAAGAAGATTTGTGATTCTATTAATGTTTCTTGGCTTTTTATCTTCTGATCTCTTTTCTTATTAATTTTTTGAATATTCAGTTTTAATATAAATAAATAAAATTAAAATAAATATTTAAATACATTTATCTAATTTTTTTTAGAGGTATCAATATTAAGATATTTGTCTTAGATTTTTATTGTATTTGAGTTACTAATAATTTTATTGTCTGAACTTTATAAATGTTTTATTGAATGATGACAGTTTACATACACTTATGTATATGTCTGGAAAAACATATTTAAGGAAAAAAAGCTCCAAACTCCATCACCAAAATATTACAATATTTCTATAGATTTTTTAAAAAACAAAAACAAATCTTAATGACAATGAAATAAATGTCAAAATTAAAGTTAAAATTAAATACAAACATAATTACAGACATTGCAATTCACCACCACTCTTACAACTATAATTGTAAAATATCTTTCAATGTAATAAATTAGCAATTGCAACAACTATTGCAGGGATATTAGGATAGAAAATAAAAGTTGAATTAATGAAGAAAAATTTAATACTTATGACAACTGTCATTTTTTTCTTTGTACTTTAAAAACTGTATAATTATTGTTATATTTTTTTACCAAAAAAGATAAATATATCTTAAAATATCTTCTCATTATAAAATATCTTTCAAAATAATAAATTAATCTAACTATATATATACACATACACATATACATATACCAATATACATAAATTTATAGAGATCTCACTACTCTATATCATCCAATAAACTATGATATCTATTTCATTGAAACTTACATCTTGATTGCGCACTGAATTGATAGCAGAGCATTATAAAGTTATAATTACAAAGCTCGAATGTTGCATCCAATTCGTTGAGGGGTTGTTATCAACGCATTCAATGGATTTATCCATAGGTAGTTATAAATGGCAATCTCTTGAAGGCATGAAAAATTTAATGGATGCATCTGTCGTATACAATTTTTTCCCTTCAATTAATTACATTTCATGATAAAAACATGTGAGGCAGGAAAAAAAAATACGTGAAAGCTAGTTTAAAACAATACCCCTTATGTGAATATTCTACACATATATTTTCTTTAAGTGTTTAATATGTTATATTAATTTTTGGTGTGTCAAGTGAGGGGTCAACAAGGTTATTACGCCGAAGGCGTTACCTCTATAGGAAAGGGCTTTGCGGACGTTTATGGGACTGTGTCAAATTTGACGGTTTAAACGATGGTTTTGCTATTTTTAACAATTTTGTTTTTGCTATTTTTAATAATTTTGTTTTTTGTTTTTCTAACAATTTTGCTTTTATTTTTAAATTTTATTTTATAGCTTATGCATACATTAACCTTTGTTTTTGTTATTTTTAACAATTTTACTTTTTGTTTTTCTAACAATTTTGTTTTTCTGATTTTGCGTGCTACTTTGACTTTACTTTTAATGTGAAGGTTTTGACGTTTTTATTTTTTTAATTTTTAAAAGATATTTTTAGCTTTTTCATTTTTAACAATTGGATGATGAATGTTGTGTATATATATAGTCTGCGGGAATATTGTTCTCAAGATTGTTTTCTAACAATTTAGTGGATCAGACACGCGACCCTTGGATCTGCGGCAGTACGCAGTACTTGACGGAATTGTTGTCTGAGCAGCAAAAGTTGGGGTTGTTTGTGCAAATTCTTCCCATCTACAATCATCTTCTAAATCAAGGTAAGTTTAATTTCTTTAAACCCTGTGCTAATTGCTTAAAGGCTTCAACATGTCAACACCAATGATATAGATTTTGTTGCCCAAGTTATTAGGGACGCCATCTGATAAGGACTTTGCTCATATTTGAATTAAAACCATCCTCCCTAAGTTATTTCTCCAACATGCCGATAATCTCCATGAGCTCTTTAGTTAGCAACCTAGTCTTCCTCATGATCCACACCTATGAGCTCGTCTTCATCCCATGTCACAATATCCTAGAGAAACTCAAAATGCCGAAAAAACTTTTCCGAAAATGGACTCATGGCTGTCTTGAAATTCCTGAGCTCTTCTAGAATATTGCATCAGTGTTTCACATAGTTAGCAAATACCGTAAGGTCATTTTTTTTTGTTTTATTATTTTAAGTGTATTCTATTTTGTGTTTTAAGTGATATTATTTGGTTGGTTATATTCATGGCAAGTTTTTTTGTTATGCAACTTATGCAATTTGAATTAGTTGGTCATCATAAGCATAATTAATAAAGTGGTGTGGGTTAGAAGCCAAGTAGAAGCTTCATTCATGAGATTTGAGCTTGTGGATGTGATTGGACCTCTGCAAACTTTTACGTCAATATATATGGGTATACGGTTCTAATCATAGTAAGTATTAGCTATTAACTAACCTTTTTTATGCACTTTGTGGCTAATCATAGAAATAATCAAGAAGGTGGTGGATTAGAAGCTTAAGAAGATTTTTTCATTGTTAAGATTCATTTACTTAGTTATATCTTGTGCATAGCTTTTGTAGTCCTATATAATGAATTTGTCTATGCAGAAAACATTGAGTAATTGATCTTGATTCGCAGCTCTTCTAGACCTCTCTTCTATATGTATATGTGTCTGTGTGTTTGTTTATAATATTCTTATCATAGAAAAGGATTTTGTTAGGCATTTATGTGTTCTATTATGTCTTAATCATAGCAATTTTTTAGGTAATGTTTATGCAACTGATATGTCAATTTAACATAAATCAGGAAGATGTAAAGCCTTAGAAGCTTGATTAATGCCATCTGGGCTCGTGGGTGTGAAAATATTGTAAAATTACCTCTATATAAATTTGTGAGTTTGAAAATTGGTTCTCAGCTATTCATTGATCAATTTATAATCTCGTCAAAAATAGGGTTGTTTTTGTTTTTGTATCGTTAAAATTCTTTTACTTAGTTATATCTTGTGCATAGCTTTTGTAGTCCTATATAATGAATATGCCTATGCAAAAAACATTGAGTAATTGATCTTGATTCTCAGCTCTTCTGGACCTCTCTTGTATATATCTCAGTATCTGTGTGTTTGTCTATAATATTATTATCATAGAAAAGTATTTTGTTCGGCCATATGTGTTCTATTTTTCTTAATCATAGCAGTTTTTTAGGCAATGTTTATGCAGCTGATATGTCAATTTAAAATAAATTAGGAAGATGTAAAGCCTTGGAATCTTGATTAATGAGATTTGGGATCCTAGGTGTGAAAATATTATAAAATTACCTCTGTATTAATTTGTACCTTTGAAAATTGTTGCTCAGCTATTCATTGATCAATTTATAATCTTGTCGAAAATAGGGTTGTTTTTGATGTATCTACTTTGACAACAACACTTCACATTTACAACATTCTTGAGAGCGAGTATTAGCAAACTTACATGTCTCACTTGCATTTGTATTCAATTATTACACAACTAACTATTATCTAACATCCCTTCTAATGTATTTTGCAACAATTGTTCTGGCTTTAATAGAAAATCAGTATTGTAAATCACACCCCTTATCAACATCAACTAAAATAATAATAATTGTCTTTCTAAATCTAATAACATATACCATTCGGCGTTCACATTGCATTGGACACATGTGATTGCTAAATTTTATAAGATTCTTAGAATCTTCTAGTGTGTAAATTATCGTATAGTTGAATGGAATTTTCAATTTTTTAGAACTTATTTAAATCTTAATTTTTCTGAGACTTTACTTCTTTTATATGATTGTGTAGACACCTATCTTTGATACCCTACATTGTTTATCTAGGGTCCTCACATTCACACACAATTTACATTAAATTATTTATTATTCCTAAAACCATGTCCTCATCCCCATAAATCTTATCTTATACCTCGATAAAAACCTATTCTACCCATCCTAAGTTACCAAAACCATCCAAACCACCTACAACTCATCTTAGCCCATTTTGGCCCTAACCATCTAACATCCTAACATCCTCAACATCTTCCTAACCATCTTCACTCGCCCCATACTCAAAATAACCCTTTTCAAGTTGCCAACGATTTGAACTAATCGTCTATGATTATATAAGCAACATCAAACTTCTTGAATAAGATCCTTAGACATTTACAGTGAAACTTTGGTTCTCTAACAACCTAGATGATACCATCGCAGATATCTTGACATCCCCTGTACCCCTATCATGTTTTTGGAAGCTTCAAAAATCTTGTAAGATTTTCACAATGTTGTTTCTTATTATTCTTCATCCAAGGTAAGCTCTAGTCATCTATTTTCATATTTAATTTGTTAACACATCATCTAAAAGCTCAAATCAATTCTTAAATTATATATTCTACACATTATTGACATCTTATTTGAAAATCAACTTTTTCCACAGTAAACACCAATGATCCATCTAAATTGCCAACGATGACCTCAAATCGCTAGTGATCCTTGTCTTTTTTAATCATTTTAATCACATTTCTCATATTTGCAACCAATATATCAATCCGTTTTTGGTCTAAACTACCTATTTTAAAGTTGTTTCTCTGTGTAGATGATTGTATCAGGTCAGAAACATCTTATTACAAGCATATACGACCTTCCTATTGTTTCACAACCACTAGTGTGGGAACACATCGACATTGCACATAAACTTAGCCTTTGTACGATCTCCTTGATACCAAACGTCAAAGACGTTGAAGATAAACTTGAAGTTATATGCGAAGAACAGGACGTGCTTGAACAAGCCTGGTTCAAATGCTTATTGTATTTCGAGCTTATTGTAGCCCTCGCCTGGGCCACCTATCACGTAGTGATCACGCAAAACAAGATCCCTATTTCCCTTTAGATTTGTAACTTCATCCTCTCATTGTCAATTATTTTCATATCATTATCACTTGATTGTAAAGTGAGTTGACACCCTTTAAGGAAGCCCTTTGGTTCCTAAGATTGGCATTTGCCAAACAACTCCTCATATCCTTATCTAATATTTGTCTTGTCTAGTCATTTTTCTGTGTGTAGGTTTCTCTCATTCGTTGGAAACAAGACTCTTACACCCATGTTGCATCCACATATCTCGACATTGCATTATCGACATAGGTATCGCTAAACCCTTTGTCTTTCGAGTTTTTGGTGTTTTTCATATAATCAACGAACCGAAATCCACCACAAATAAATTGATTCATAATGATTCACAAATTTTCCTTAATTATCTTACACTTGTCATCAAATTTGCATATTCTCTTCTTGGTCTTCTATGTTGCAGAACGTTGCTTCCTTTATCACGCACGAGACTTTGTACTCCTTATTTTTGGAATTGTATATGTTTTTTGCACAACATGATACTTCCCCTCACTCATTTGCACAACTAATACATTCTCTTAATCAACAAATGTCTCACTTACAAAGGTCTGATTATTTTTGGAGTTTCTCAACTTCCTATGCTATTCATAAGGTCAACCCTTGCAAAAGGCCCATCTTAGGTATTAGAATCTCACATTTCATCTGTAGTTAATTTTAAAATGTCATGTAAAACCCTCCGAAACCACTTTAGTAATTTAGAAGAGGTCATAAAAAAATATTTTTAAAAGTTTGGCATAAAAATAAAAAAAACTAAAGTCACAAAATACAAAACAACTTTTTTAGTTAATTCTCACAAGAAAAACAAATTAAGAAGTTACATATCACTTAGGATTGAAAACCATATATAAGAAAATAGAGAGACTTAGAATTTACTTAAATTTCTTAGTGATCGTTAGTTGACATTCTATTATTGTTATGAAGACTTTAAGAACAAACCATATAATTACATGTGTAGTAATAATGAAAGGGGGATAGTGCCATGTGAAGATGGGACATAACATAATAGAAAGATTACAAAGTCACAAATAATTTGAAAAATTATATCTGGAAATAGTAGTTGATGTTAATAAACCTTAAACATTACAATGTAATTAACTATTTAATTAAAAAATATTATTGAAAAATTCTATAAAATTATTTGATGTTTTATTATTACAAAGACTTTTAAAAAATACAATATAATTATATGTGTAGTAATAATGAAAAGGGAACAATGCCATGTGAAGATGGGACAATAGCACAATAGGAAGATTACACCACCACATAATTTTTTTTGGAAAATTATGTGTAAAAGAAGTACTTGATGTTAATTTACCTTAAACATTTTAATGTAATTAACTATTTAATTAAAAAATTGTTATTGAAAAACTTATAAAAATAAATAACAAAACTTTAGAATCGTCATGTTACCTCTCCACCACATCACCACCATAGTAAAAATATTATAAAATTAAAAAATGTAAATACTTTTTTGAATGTCCAAATTATACCAAAATTTCCTATTAAAAATTCGCAATATGTAAACTGAGAATTATAACACGTGGAGATGCCAGCTAACTCTGGGCAAACTTGTATTATAAGAGCCAATCCAAAAGAATCTGTACATTGTAGACTTCTTTAATAAAATGAATAATCACACTTTAAGCACCTTCGATAAAGTAGAATTCGCGTATTCATTTTTTTATTAATATAAATACAAAAATGATATTCTTGCGCATTTTTGTCCACTTGTTAGTAGCATGTAGGTATGTTTTATTTTAACTTTTTATACCATACAAATGATAAAAGGCACCCAAAAAAAACTGCTTTTTAATGAAGAAAGGATAAGCTTCCACGTGGCGAAGAGTTGACTTGCTTTTGTTAAGTCGGCCAACTTGTATTTCATTTTTGTTTTGGATCGATGATGATTAGTCATTTTTCATTTTGGAATATGGATAATGGAGGGATTGCTAACCTAGATTTTCAAAGAGTAAAGTTCTATGTAAGGTAAGCATTATCTATATATATTGAATTTTGAATGCATGTTAAATCATAAAAAATTAACTATCAATTTTATTTGGAGTTTCTTAAAGTGGTGGTTGAGGTTGAATGAGTTAATCTTGGGGACGATGATCATTTATCTCAAGTAATTCGCGCATGGATTGCTATATACATTATGCAAAATTCAATAGTATTAAGTTGATAATATATTTATTTTTGAAAAGTGAAAAAAAAAGATGTAAAATGTGGAATGAGAATTTTATGAAATAAAGTCAAGTTAAAAAGTCAATTGTGTATACAACTACCAATCAAATTGTTGATAAGGATTCCTCTTCCGAACAACCGTTTGATAATACAAGCAAAACATTAAATAAAGGGGAAAAAATGTTATACCTTTATCCTATGACATGTGTTGGGATAAGTGTGGCCGACTTGTGGGTAACATAGCCTTTTAGTTAGTCATAGATGATTATAATAATTCTCTTCATCTTCATATTAGTAGCAGGGTTGGCCTATGGAGTATATATAGCTTAAGCAACCTTGTGTATGTCAGAGGTATTTCTTAGGATATGATCATCATGTATCAAGTGTATTAAATTCTTTTAAGGGTGTGGAGAGTGCCCCCTCAAAGTGACTCGGTTATATATTTATAGTAATCCGCTTTTATTTTAACATCACCTCTTAATATTGCAAGTTACTCTGATTGTTATGTTTTTTTTGTAAAATTTATATTGTGATCCTTCATCGTATCTATCGCAATAATTTTGTGACAAATCATATCACAACTTCAATTTGAGAAATATTTTTGTGATGCATCTAATAATTATCCATTGAGTTGGTAGGTTAAACAAAATTTGCTTTTTATCTAAAAGCAATTTAATTTTTTAGTCTACGAAGATTTTTTTTAATTTTTATAGAAAAATATCTCGATCTTTTTTAATATATAGTAGGTTTCATTATGATGAGAAAAATGTCTCAGATTAAAACTTTAATAACCCTATTTTTTGAGTTTTTTGTTGACATTTTCAAGAATTTTCACCCTTTACAATATAACGGTATTTGGATTCATCTCGGTGACATGATCACAATAATATAAGCATATGCTAACCATATTTTTACTCCAGTCAACACAAAAAATATAATCCCTAAAACCTAAACCTTACACCCAAACTATGAAGCTTGAACTATAAACCTTAAACCCTAAACTATAACCCTTTAAAAGTTAGTGCATGGTAAGACTGTAAACTAGATGCCAAGACATGGATTCCGCTAAAATAAGAAAAAAAATCCTAACTAATAATGGATGGAGTCATAAATATGAATCGGTTGATCTATGAATATGGTTATTTCTTCCATAAATGATATATTGAACCAACTATAGAATGAGATGAAGAAAATTTAGAACAAGAAAACAAATGTGGACAACATCAAATGAAATATGGGAAAATCACATGTCAATTAATTTTGATCTAGAAAAGATTCCATCAAATGGTGACTTGAAGTTCAATATCTTCAAAATAATCTAATTCTCACCTATGACCAACCCAATGATAATCATCCCAATCTAGATATAAATAAACTAAAACCCTCATGCGAGAAATAGATAATAAAAACATCATCCTCAATTTTCTTGCATTATGAGCCTCAAACCATGGTGTAGAAAGTGGAAATGCATAAGTTTGATGGGAAGGATCCAATCAATAAATTAACCAAATGAATATTTTTTCATGTGTAAATGAAATTCCTTGTGGACAAAAATTCATTCTTAAAAATTTATATTTGGAGCCTTAACAATTCATTTGGGATGGATGGTTATGTTCTCGAAATAAGAACACGGTTCTTACTAGTATGACCTAGTCAAGTTTTACTAACGAATTGTACTTGCACTATTATAACAATTCAATAGATAATTACTTCAAACAATTTTCAAAATTGTGAAAAAGGGATCTCTCAAGGATTATATTAGGGAACCTATCCTTATCAGTAGAAGAAATTATAATTGAAAACATGAATGAATTTATTCAAGATGAACTCAAGGATAACATCTAACTCAATGTATGTATGTTTGATTTGAATTATGTGTATGATTCAATTTTATTTACATGTACTTGGAAGAGGAATGCAAAATGGTAGGAAATTACATGCGTTCACAAGTGTTAGAGATTGTAGACACAAAACTATGTACTTATTACTATTACATTATTCTTGTCGTATGTCGTTATATGCATGATTCCTAAGCAAAAAAACTAGACATTGATAACACTTATTTTGTTTTATATTGACATTGTTTTACCTTTCTATGGTTTCATCCTATAGTTTTCTAGAATTATCCCATTACTTTTGCACATCACACAATGTGTTTCTCAGTTGAGCATTTCCTGATTTATTTGTGGAGATTTCTAGACATAATCACCCAATAGGGGAAAATAATGGCCAACATTATTGTCCCCATGTGGATGCTTCTTCCCCTCCACCTATGTTCTTACATTTTAAATTAAACACCACTTATTTATCTTTTCTGAACTTGTATTGATCACTTTGGGTTGGATTGTAGTGTTGGTAATGCCAAAATTCAAGCAAAACAATCATATATATACACAATTTACTAACTATTCTAAAGGGCACGAGGCTATTATTCTCTATCTACTACTTGAGAAAAAATAAGAAACTTAAGGATTGCATTTGGGGTGCATCACTCACTACATATGAAGACCACAGTTTGAATTTCATGAAACACATTATCTTATGGTCAAGCTAGTTGTAGCCCGCTAACTTGGTGCGATTTGCACAAGGGAAACCTAGTTTCAAGGGAAATACTTTCTATCACTCTCTCTCTCTCTCTCTCACTAGAACTACATTGAGTCTAAAATGTAGCGTAGTACTCAGTGAAAACCACATTAGGGTGACTGATGAGGTAATTATGAATCAAGAATTTTCATATTTAATTTAGTCTAATGCGTGTTTGAGTCTTGTGCAAGTAGTTAGGGTTTTTTGCATATTCTTGACGATGAAGAATATCGTCAAGAACACCTATGACAACTTGAAATGTTAGAGGAACATCATCTAACTTCCCTTGAACATATCAACATATATCAAGAACGAATTAAACGAGCCTATAAAAACATCTCAGACAACGTGACTTTAACATTGGTGATCTTGTTCTCAAAGAAAACCAACATCTCACTAACATGGAAAAGAGAAAACGTGGAAAGTTTTCTTCGAATTGTCTTGAACCATATATTATCAATCATAAATATGGGTCCATGAATTATCGTTTATCCTCCCTTGATGGTAAACCTAAAAAGAATCCTCTTAATGCCCTACACTTGTGGTCATTCTACTATTAAAATATTGACTCAGGAGACCTTAGTCAAAATTTGATCTCCATCCATCAACCCACACATCCTATCACTCTTATAATGATTTGAAACTATGTGGTCCTCTCTCAGCACATCACTTATGACCTTGAATATGGGCATCACGACTCTGTTCATTGTATGTTCTGTATGGACAAGTTCCTTGCTAATGATTAGGGAACCTGGTAATCATTACTCTCACCATCCCCTTATCTTATCCTATTTTTTGACATGAAAAAGATATAAGTTTAGCTTGCACTCTTATTTATCCCTTTCTAAATTGGCCATATCATCTCTTCCCCTAGCTCAAAAGTTAAAATATATATGCGATGGATACAATCAAAATATAGATCGATCCCTCGAAGGACGAATATAAAAAATAAAATCATGTCAAATAAAGTCATAGACCACTCCCTTAAACAATGGATACCATGAAATCAAAAGTCAATAAAATTGTAGACCACTCCCTTGAAGGATGGCTACCTAAGAAAAATACACAAAATGACTTCCCACATTGATCACTCCTCATATCAAAAATGCCTTCTCGCACTAATTGGTTCTTATATTAAAAATATAAAAAAGAAACCTTCCCAGGAAAGCTTCCTGTAAATTGATTATCTTTCCCATAAAATGAAAGCTTCTTATATTGCCCAACTTGTTCCATACATAATAAAGCTCAGGAAAAAAACTTGAGAACTATCATGAAGAACTTGTTAACGTGAAATCACAGCACCCCCAAATGAGTTCTACAGGTATGCTTTTCTAAGGCAGAGTCATTTGGTGTGATTGCGTAACATTGAACTTTCCCCAAGGTGTGGGATCTTGTAAAATGGGAAAGCTCTCCAGATTGAAGGTTGGTTCCTTATTCCTCTATTTAGGTGCATACGTAGAAACTTGCAGAGGATCTGTTCTTAATCCTAATCTAAACTTTACCAAGGAGACAAGGATAAAAGGAATACAGAAATTAAAACAAAGCTAAACTATGAGGTGATGCACTAAAGGAATGATGAACACTTATTTTGCTAATAGACACAAAACAACAAAATGCATATAATAAACAAGCACAGATAGCCAGATATATAATGGGAGACCAGATGAAATCAAAAGAGACAAGAAAGGATCTAAAATCGATCACAGATGTGTTTTATTGCTTCATAGATTGATACAGTCCATTACAAAATAGCCAAGAGGCAGAAACATAATGCAATTTTTGATGGAAGGCCTGAACCCCACAAATCCCTTTTCTAAGAGGAGAAGGGAGTTTGCAAAACAAAGAATGTCCAACCATTTACAATGAACCCTGCCCCCATATTTATAGATTTGATCAGAGAGAAGAAAGAGAGAGAGAAGCGGGAAAAGTGGGTTGAAGCTCAACCACTGCTATTAATGCTTCTGATAAAATATCTCCCCCAAATCCATCTTTACTGCATCAATCCTTGGTTCGGTGCCTTGAAGGAAGAGGAAATGATGAAACAGATCAAATCTGATCTGGTTGTTAAGGCAAGAAGATCCTGCATTAAAATCCCGAAGATGTTTCCTCCATTTTTCTTCACCTAACCTCCTCAAAATTAAAGTTTCAAACCTCCATGACATGGGTGAGGCTGAGATCTTTCCAACGACATTAGATTTGTAATATTTCAAGCCCTGATTCGAAAGATATGCCCCTTCAAAGTTTGTATCAGGTCTGTACAGGAGGGCGGGAAAACAACTTGAAAAATGGGTCCCTTTTGATATGGGACACAAATTGGCAGCGACCCATATGCAAAAAATGTAAAACTCAAAAACTCCCGCAGCTGGGGAATGTGCTTCGATTCCCGCTTTGGCTTTGACTCGGGCCCAGATGCTAACTTTTTCCTTGGGCGGAGTTGCGGGACATTTTGCAAATTTTACCCCTTTTTGACTTTGTTTCCTCTTATGTGAGATCGTGGTCGATCCAATATTTGGCATGGGGCGAAATATGGATAACAATTTGGTGACTCACAGGGGTATCTACCTGCTAGATGAAAAGACCAATCACCTTGTCATATCCGTTGGGCATGGAGTCATGAGTGATAGCCTGCTACTGATCTGAACTTTGAAAACTGACCCCTGGGCCACTTGGAAGCCCATTAGAACTGAAACTGATCTTGACCAAATGTCGACTCCAAACATTGCATGAGAGCAATAAAACAACACCACACTATATACAAAATTTGAAATCATACATGCTCCAAATGGAACATGCAAAGCGTGCAAAGCACTTAGGAGAAAAGTAATCTATACTACAACAAGACAATGTGCATAAGCACTTAGAGGAAAGAGAAAACTAAACTAATATGTACAAGGTGAGAACTCCCCTTTTAGTAGCAGTGCTTAAGATAGATCCCATTTATTGGAATCTACAACTCTTCACCCTCCAATGTAGACAATTGGAAAGCATTGCTACTTTTGCATCTTGTGATCATATAGGGGCCACTCTAGATGGCGTCAAATTTGGAATGCCTTCTTGGTTTTGCTCGATCTGCATCCCATTTCAAAACCAGGTCTCCTTCCTAGAAGGTCCTTGCTTTTTGTCTTCTTGTCAAATAATTTCTTGATTGAAGCATGATTCTTCTCTATTACTTGGAGAGCATGCTCTCTGGTTTCTTCTAATTCTATCAGCTCCACATACTTGGCCTCCATTGGTCCAAATTCAGACATCTCTAGTTGCTTCACGAGCTCCAATGCTAGCAACTCAAGTGATATAGGAAACACTTCCTCTTTCCCATAGAGGAGCTTGAATGGAGAGCTGCCTATAGATCTCTTGGGAGTTATTCTATCAGCCCATAAGGCCATTTTGAGCTTTGTGTGCCAGGTCCTCTGATTCTCATCAAGAGTTCTTCTGATGATCTTTAGCAGGTTCTTGTTTGTGGACTTAGCCTGGCCATTACCTTGAGGGTAATAGTTTGATGAAGTACTCAAATAAGTCCCATTCTTAACAGCCCATCCTGTGATCTTGGAACCTATGAATGCTAATGCATTGTCTGATATGATGGTGGCTGGCACTCCAAATCTGGTCACTATCCCTTCATAGAAATCCAGGATACTAGACTCATTTGCTTCCTTGAGTGCCATTGCCTCGGTCCATTTGGTGAAATAATATATCGCTTTCAGGATCCATTTGTGACCTTGGCTTGAGTTTGGATTGATGACTCCAATGAAGTCTAATCCCCATTGCATGAAAGGTTGGTTGACTGAGATTGGGTGCAATGGAAGTTATGCTAGCCTTTCCTTGCCTTTGAAGAATGCACAATTCTTACACCTTTTGATCCATGTGTAGCAGTCACTAAACACTCTGGGCCAATAATATCCTACTTTCATGATTTTGAGTGCTGTCACTCTTGGAGAAAAATGGCCTCCAGCTGCTTCAACATGGAATTCTTGTAGCACTCTCTCCACCTGATCTGTCCCAATGCATCTCAACAGAATGCCATTGATGTCCCTCTTGAACAAGACACCATCAATAAGAACATATGGGATGGCCTATAGCCTGAAATGCCTTCTTTTTTCTTTACTCATCCCATGAGGACACATGCCTGTTCGAAGGAAGTGCACCATATCTTGGGTCCAACAAGGAGCAGGTACATCATCTCTCCCTTCTTCTTGATCATCTTGTAGAATAAAAACAACCTCCTTTTCACTGTCTATTTCATCTTGTTGACTTGAGGCTAGTTGTTCACATAACCCCTTCCCATGGACCAACTTGGTGACCTTGATCTCAATGTCATATTCCATGACATGAGTGATCCATCCTACACGCTTCTCATTCAGGTCCTTACTGAGAAGGAATTCTTTAACTCCCGCATGGGAGACCAATAGTTGGATTTTGTTGTTTGAAACCAAATGCTTAAACTTCTTCAATCCTCTGATTACCACCAGGACCTTCTTCTTAATGAAGGAGTACCTCACCTCATGATCTTCTAGACTCTGGCTGAAGAAAGCAATTGGTTGTTCTGTATTTTCTTTGTTCTGCTGCACCAAGATTGCAGAAATTGTGTTGTTGCCACCAAAGGCATACAATATGAAGTCTTTGGAAAAATCTGGGTTCACAAGAGTTGGGGCTTGTGATATGGCTTCTCTGATGGCCTCAAAACTTGCTTTTCCTTCAGCTGTCCACTTGAATGTTAAGCTCTTCTTCAGCATCAACGTTATTGGCTTAACAAGGGAAGAAAAGTTTGGAACAAACCTGTGCGGACAAAATTGATTTTTCCCAAGAATGATTTGAAGAGCCTTCTTGTGACTTGGCAATGGCAATGCTCTTATTGCTTGAACTCTTTTCGGGTCAATTACCAATCCTTCCTTTGATATGATATGGCCTAGAAGCTTACCTTCATGGGCCAATAATATGCATTTTTGGGGGTTCAGTGACACCCCAAAACTCCTGCATCATTGGAACATGTGCCTTAGATGGAAAAGGTGGTCTGTAACATTCTTGGAAAACACTGTAATGTCATCCAGATAGATCAACACTATTTTGTTGATCAGCCCCTTGAACGCCATATCCATTGCCCTATGAAAAGTGGCTCTAGCGTTGGATAATCCAAATGGCATTTTCCTATAGGCATAAGTGCCCCATTTGGTAGTGAAAGTTGTTTTGAATTGATCATCTTCTTTCACCATGATCTGGTTGTACCCTGAGTAGCCATCTAGGAGGGAGAACCTTTCTGACCCATACACTACTTGCAAGATCTACTCCATTGAAGGGAGTGGGTAGTGGTCTTTGAGGGAGGCTCTGTTCAAATCCCTAAAGTCAACACACAGCCTGATTTCTCCATTTTTCTTCCTGACTGGGACCAATTTGCAACCCATCTTGAGTGTTTGATTGGAAATATGATACTTTCCTCTATCAACTTGTTCAGCTCCTTCTTCATCAGAGGCTCTATATGTGGGTTGTTGGATTACCTGATCTATGGATTAGTTCTATTGTGTGTTGTGCTAGCTTTGGATTGAACCCTTAGGTCCTCATAAATCCAAGAAAACACATCAAGAAATTCTTGGAAAAGTTATATGAATTCATACCTTTCTTGCTTGGTGGCCACTTTTCCAATTTGAAGTGTTTTGTCTTCTCCAACTGGGATTGACTCTGAATCTTCTCCTTTGATCTACATGTTAGCCTTCTCCTTTCTGAACTGATCATTAGGATTGAAAATATATTCCAGTGTCACTAAGCCTTTGGGAAGCTTGTTTGTATGTAGGTGTACTATCTGATTCCCGTACTGTTGCTCTAGTCTGCTCTGGTTTATAGCTGAGAATTCAGCTTCTTCTTGTAGAAAGTTAATGATCTGCTGATCATTCTCAAACACCTACTAGCATGTATTATTATCTGGCACTGCTGGCCTCACAACCACATGGATATGCATCTGTGTTCTTTGTCCCTCTTGATGCTGTCAACCACATCAAATGTTGCTCCAACTGCTGCAAGTCTATCAACAGCTTCATTCTCCTTCCTGGGTATGGACACAATATTGAAGGCCTCAAAATCCTCCATGAGATCCCATACCCTACTCTTGTAGTTTTTGAGTAGGTCATTTTTGACAGCATTAAGTCCTCTGACTTGATTGGCAACCAGTTCACTGTCACTGAATACTTGCAAGTTCTTGATTCCCACCTTCCTTGCCTCAATGAAGACCTTGGACTAAAGCCTCATATTCAACAGTGTTATTTGAGCAAGCGAACTGGAATCTGAAGGCTAAATAATATCTCATACCTCTAGGGGACACAATCATGGCTCCTCCTCCAGCTCCTTATCTACTCCTTGAGCCATCAAAGAACAATTTCCATACCTCATTGTCATCCTTGTATTATGGCTTGATTAGGTCAGGAAGAGGCTGATTCTCTTCATGTAGGTAGTAGACACCCAGTTCAGATTCCTCCATCTCCTTATAGGGGTCAAAAGCATGTTTTTTGTTGGCCCACTCATCTAGGGTCAAGTCTGGGATATATCCCACCTTGGTATTTGCTTTCAGAAGTGCTTAGGAGGTCCTCTTGATCAAAAGCTGAGCAGTTGGCATTGATTGGGCTAGGCATATAGGATTCAATATGATATTCAACAATAGGTTCAGATCTGATTATGT
This sequence comes from Taxus chinensis, assembly GCA_019776745.2. Classification (NCBI taxonomy): domain Eukaryota; kingdom Viridiplantae; phylum Streptophyta; class Pinopsida; order Cupressales; family Taxaceae; genus Taxus; species Taxus chinensis. The sequence continues at coordinate 740,259,022 of CM034150.1, forward strand.
CCTTCACTCCATACCTTGTCCTAAAGAGCATATGTGACCAATCAGCAAATAGGTAGCCTCCAATTTTGGCAGTGAAGTCCCTGGACAGACACAAAGTAAAATGTGGTGGAAAATCTATGATTGACACATTTTGCAAAATAGTCACATTAGGGCAAGCATGTAGAGTGAGACTTAGATCCTTGATGATTCCCACAGTAGTCACTGTTGTCCCATATAATTGGACTACTCCTCTAGAGATGACCTCATATTGGAGACCCAACTGATCAGCTATTTGTTTGGGCATCACAGAACTACTGGCCCCATAATCAATCATACAATTGTGCACCAATTTGTCTCCAATAATCAATGAGACATAGAAGGGAGGAGGTCTCAGGTTTTTATCTTATTGTTCTCCATGGTTTCTCCCTGGTTGAACTGCATTGACAAGCACTTTCTCTTGCTGGTTAGGGGGTGATTTGAACTTGACCAATTCTGCATGACAGTCTGCAACAGATTCCTATGCCCCGGAATGGCCAATGAATCCCATAGTGAAATGTTCACACTTTTCTTTTTCATCTACTCAACAACATTGAATGTGCTATCCTTTTGCTGCCCCTTCCCAGACACATTTCTTTCTTGCACATGGGTTGTTACAACCGGTGCCTGACAGGGTTTGGAAGGTGGCTTGGATTGGTTTAGCATGTTGGGAGTTGCACTTGGAACACCAGTACCTTGTGGAGTGATGGAAGGTTGAGGGTCACCTGAGTTCAGTGGTTGGCCCTCTCCAATACTTCTCTTTTTGGACTGTGTATTGGCAGCTACACTTTGAGAAGGGAACTGATTCATCCCACAGAAGTCTTCAGCCTACCAATTGACAAGCATAATCTTGTTTGGGGGCCACCTTGTTGAGCTCCTTGTTGCTGATCTTCCTCTTGGTGAGGTTCTTGTGGCACCATACTGGTTTGCACCATCAAGGCCTGATTTAGAGTACCATTAAAGCACGTTGATTGGTTGTGTGGTTGACTGCATGGAAAACACCAATCATATTCCTGTGCCATATTGTTCTATGCTGGGACCAATGCTCTTGATGTTGAAGCTATGTTAGGATCATACGGCTTGAAAGGTCTAGCAGCTTGGGGCTGTCCTTGGTTCTGGTTCTTGTTTATGATCTGAGGTGGTGGCCTATTCTACTGATACTAGGGTCTAGCTTGATATTGAGCCTGGGGCTGGTATGGCCTGGAACTCTGAGCTTGTTATCTTTTGATGGTCACTAGCTCATTCCCAAAGTTTTGGAGTTGCTTCATCACACTTCTTGAAACTCTTTAGAGGTATTAGATGATGAAGTGGAAGCTTCAGCTGAGCTTTGACTCCTGGGGGTGGGTATAGGAGCTAATGTAGGTGCTTGGCTAGTATTTGGGATTCCTAACTCAGGGTACAGAGGCATGGATGACATAGGAGTGATTTTTCCAGCTTGAATCAAATGGTTCTCAGCCCCTATGGAGAGGCTATAGGCTACATAGGTAATGTAGTGCCCCCCATTGACTGAATCATCAGAGAAATATCAGAATTTAAAGCCCTAAGAAAGTATAAGAAGGCACCTTCATTAGTGGGCTTTACTGCTGTTGGAATCCTATCCCAGGTTCATTGGAATCTGAGGTTGAAGTCTATCAGCTACTCATTCAGGGCTCTCTTGATTGTTGTTAGTTGCTCCAACAAAGACAAGTTATCACCTTTTTCCCCAAACTAATTGTGAAGGGCCATGCACAGCTAGTTCCAGTTTTGGATAGAGCCTGCTTCAAGACTCCTGAACCATTGTGAAGCTTTCCCTTTGAATGAAGAGGTGAGAAAGCTTGACTGCAATGTCCATCTCATGGATCTCATGGATTGTACAGACATTTGCAATATCTTGGACATGGTCACCAGGAGAAGTTTGATTTTCCCCAGTGAAATGTGGGATGCTCTTTAATGCTGCAATTGGAACTAGGTTTTGTGCAATCAAGGCAAGTGGACTACTTCCGGTGAAGTTGACATATGGATTTGGTTGTGCCATTCTGATTGGCCTAAGAATCCTTGCAGACTAAAAGAAAGGCCTTGCAGGTGGAGGTGTTGACAAGGTTCTGCTTGGTGGAGATGGAGACCTCTAAATTCTTCTTCCTCTCCTTTCTCTACCAGGGGATAGACACAAGTATTCAAATATACCTTCTTTTCTTACTCTAGACGGTTTTTTCTCATGAATCTTCCAAGCGTGGGCTGCTGAAACTAGTAGATTTGTTTCTTTTGGAGTCGCCAGATGTACAATTTTAAGGCTTCTTATAAGCCAGAATCACAACAAGTGTACATCAATCCTTACTATAATAAGATGGAGACTTCTTAGTCCCACCGAGTGTGCCAAAACTGTTAACGTGAAATCACAACACCCCCAAATGAGTTCTACAGGTCTGCTTTTCTAAGGCAGAGTCATTTGGTGCGATTGCGTAACATTGAACTTTCCCTAAGGTGTGGTATCTTGCAAAATTGGAAAGCTCTCTAGATTGAAGGATGGTTCCTTATTCCTCTATTTAGGTGCATACGTAGAAACTTACAGAGGATATGTTCTTAATCCTAATCTAAAATTTACCAAGGAGACATGGATAAAAGGAATACATAAATTAAAATAAAGCTAAACTATGAGGTGATGCACCAAAGGAATGATGAACACTTATTTTGCTAATAGACACAAACCAACAAAATGCATATAATAAACAAACACAGATAGCCAGATATATAATGGGAGACCAGATGAAAGCTAAAGAGACAAGAGAGGATCTAAAATCAATCACAGACATGTTTTATTGCTTGTAGATTGATACAGTCCATTACAAAATAGCCAAGAGGCATAAACGTAATGGAATTTTTGATGGAAGGCCTGAACCCCACAAATCCCTTTTCTAAGAGGAGAAGGGAGCCTGCAAAATAAAGAATGTCCAACCCTTTACAATGAACCCTACCCCCATATTTATAGATTTGATCAGAGAGAAGAAAGAGAGAGAGAAGAAGGAAAAGTGGGTTGAAGCTCAACCACTACTGTTAATGCTTCTAATAAAATCTCTCCCCCAAATCCATCTTTACTGCATCAATCCTTGGTTCGGTGCCTTGAAGGAAGAGGAAATGACGAAACAGATCAAATCTGATATGGTTGTTGAGGCAAGAAGATCCTGCATTGAAATCCTGAAGATGTTTCCTTCATTTTTCTTCACCTAACCTCATAAAAATTAAAGTTTCATACCTCTATGACATGGGTGAGGCTGAGATCTCTCCAATGACATAAGATTTGTAATATTTCGAGCCTTGAGTTGAAAGATATGCCCCTTCGAAGTTTGTATCGGGTCCATACAAGAGGGCGGGAAAACAACTTGAAAAATGGGTCCCTTTTGACATGGGACACATGGTAGTGACCCGTAGGCCCAATTCCCACTTTGGCTTTGACTTGGGCCCAGATGCTGACTTTTTCCTTGGGCAGAGTTGCAGGCCATTTTGCAACTTTTACCCCTTTTTGGCCTTTTCTGTTTCCTCTTATGCGGGATCATGGTTGATCCAATATTTGGCATGGGGCTAAATATGGATAACAAAACTCATTTCCACATGTTTGTTACACACAAACCTTTCCCATGTCAAGAAAAGGATAGATACCACTATCCCACATCCATCAATGATCCTAATATGAATAACCATTTTCAGTCATATACTAATATTAATTACAAGGCCACATGTGCAATATCATGTACATATAAATTAACTACCAAGATACACTATATGTGTCCAGAATAGTAAAACAACAAACATTCAACATTAGGTCTTATCCATTTTGTAGTGTGTACATATAATAAGAAGATCATCATATGTCGTAATCACATCTAAGATCTTCAGTATCACAACATATATTTCTAATTCAAAAAAACACAATCATAATATATCACATCAAAAATATAATTGAAATCATTAACTAAAACATCATCATCAACTAAATCTATCACATTACAATCATTATAAAAAAATCAAAACATAATTCAAACAACAATTCATGTATATATATATATATATATATATATATATATAATGTTTATACATCATTAAGGGATTTAAGAGCTTCATCTATCAAATATCTATACATCATGAAAAAGGTATTCAAATGAGCATTTTACATCAGAAGTATATACATCTAAATCTATCTATAAAACTACCCAGTCAACTGAATGTATTTCAATTAGAAACTCCCTCAGGTGCTTCTCCCATGTTCATCATATGGGTATCTGGCTGGTCCCTCACCCATACCTCTAGGTGGCTGACCCATGCTCATGGAACTACCTGAAGTAACCATCCTTCATCAAGCACAAAATATTGTATAGTGAGGCTCATCTAGAAGCCTTCACATCACTATGTCCTTATAATATCTAAGCTCATCACATAGGTCCTAGTAGTTAGCTGCACTCACATCACTAGGTGGCCGCATTTAACCACAAGTATGAGCTCTCACTACCTATAACTCAACTCTTGAGATCAATGGGCCTATCACTCTAAGGGTCTATCACTCTAAAGGCCTTCCGCAAGGCCTCTTTGTCTCTTCTATATCTATCTCTATCAACTCTAGCCTATGTAAGCTCTGGTTGTATAGTAGTGAGATGCTAACTCAACCCATCCCTCTCTCCAATCACACTATTTCTCTCACCTATCAGTGTGTCTTGTTTGGCTAAAAACGAGACCTTCTCAGTATCTAAACTTGCTATAGTGGCCTCAAATAAATCAGATCTATCATCCCCATCCCCTTCTTCAGTGAGACCCTCTAGTACATCCTCTACATGGGCCTGCATCGACCTCTTAAAACCATCTAGTTCCCCCTTCCACCACACAACGTAGGCCTCAGTCACTCCGACCATCGTCACACCCCCCGTCACTACTCCTTGAGCATCCACCCTCACCCCCTCTAGTATCTAATCCACCATATCAACAACCTCTTGAACAATTGACAGTGTTATATTTAACTCTACGTTGTAGACAAAAAATCATGCACTTTGGGTAATTATCTAGTTCTCGATAGCATAATTCTATTTGCATGGTTCATAAGTATGAAAAGTAATAATTATCCCATGTCTTTGGCCATCTTTTGTTTCTTTCTATTGCTACTTTTGGTCTTGCACCTTTATAGGCTCAGTCTGTCTTTTCATACTTTAGTTTTACCTTTTCTTTACTAGAGCTCCCAGCGAGGATGCCAGACACGCCAGGTGCCCTTGTCCTCTTTACACTTTACTCTCACTTTTTGGGTCCTTTCTAGCCATTTGAGCATCTTATCTTTTTGGTAGTAAGCCTTTTCGAGGTTAATTACAAAATTCAAGTGAAGGAATCATATAAATATAAAGTTATGTGATCATAATAAGGGACCAGGCACTAAGCATCTATTATCTCCACCTAAGGTTGCATCCATCAAAGGAATATATAACTCCATTTGCATCCATCTAGCTCCATCACAAGGCACACTAGTTCATCTGCATCACACTTCATAGGAGGGGATTCTATTGTTTCCATGCACACATTATTTACATTCTACATCTAGTTACTTACTCGCTACTCACAAAGTGTGACTGGACACAAGAGAAACATAGGGCACAATTCCACACACACACACACACACACACACACACACACAACTATAACTACATTGGGTCTGAGATGTAGTGCAACGCTCAGTGATAAGTCCATCAATTTGGTAGTTGAGGACAGTCTGACCCCTTCATATGCATCTTTATTTTTTTAGGGTTTTGATGCTTTGTCTTGGGATTTTTGCAGGTGATTCCTTTATTACAGGTTTATGGCGACATCAATCGATCTAAGTCTGACACTCACACGATGACAAGTAGCGAAGGCCTTCACACCATCTGGTGACTCTATGAAATTGGCTTCTGGACTTCCCACATTGCAGGGTGACCAGAGGCACCCTAGGGTGCCCCAGGCACCCCAATCCCCCTTTTTAGGTGCCCAGTCTAGCCAAATCACTCAGACATGCATTTTCTTAGCCTCTGTATGATGGTATCCCATTCCTAGTTCAACTAGTCTTCACTGTGACACAGTCTTGCGGCATCTTCGAATCATCTAAGGCTCTTCCAACCCTCTTTGCACATTAGGGTTTCATATTTTTATTTCTTAGTTTTCTTGAGTGTATTTCAAGTTATTTTATTACTCATTTATTTACTGCAAAATTGCATTATATTAGGCTAGAATATTACATTTTAGTTTAATCATTTTGGTGAACCCGATCTTTGAATCCACTTTCTCTCTTGGGCTTTCTCCGTCTTATGCCCGTCACCCATAGTGGTCATTTTGGGTCTTTTCAATATTGTGAGCTTCCTTCATCTGTTTGTAGAATTTCTAAATCAATGGCCGACATACCCACATCCATGCCTACCACTGAAAATCCATTGGATAACTCTCACAATGTCCCTCTTAGGGAAATCAAAGCCTTTGATAGTGAAAAATCATACGATGAAGATACCAATGTTGACCAAGAGAAATTAGACACACTCACCAATTTTTGACAAGATTTGCATAGTAATCCCACTCATCTTCCACATATTTTGCATGTTTTTATCACTGCTAAGAACACTCGTGATGCTTCAGTACCTCTTTTTTCCCAATCTTCGGCTCCCATTGTCTCTACTCCACCCCTTTATATTTCAACTTCCATTCCTACCACAACTACTCCAATCATTCACCCTAGCACTCCCAATGTACCCCCCAATCTTCTTCTAATACTCCTGATTTAACCTCTTTATATCAGGATCTACAAACACAAATTCGCCAACTCCAACTTGCTACCTCTCGTGCATCACTATATTTGGACTCCACTTCACTTCTACATACTCCTTTTGCACCCACCATTTCCACCTATCCATTACCACCTAACTTCAACTCCCCAAATTACCCATCTTTAAAGGCCATGGTGACCCACAAGAGCACCTTTGCACTTTTCATGTGGCATGTCTAGACTATGCAGAGGACCATACCATACTAGCTAAGCTCTTTCCCCACAGTTTACAAGACTATGCGATGCGTTGGTTCTATGACCTACCTGTCCATTTGGTAACATCTTTCATGCATCTAGCTCCAATGCTTTTCTAACTCACTTTTCTATCAACATCGGCTCTAAGATATCTTACACCCAACTCACACAACTTAAATAGGGATCTAATGAGCACTTAACAGATTACGTCTTGTGACTACAAAAAACAACTTAGCTAAGATGTCAAATGTGCTTGTGGACTCTGAGCTTTAGATTTATTCATATAGAGTCTATTACCACCTCTCTAGGAAAGTGTTCTCTTTGAGACCTCTCCTTCATTCGATCAACTTTGCATACCCTTAAACTTCATGAAACCAAGCTCTTATCTATAGGAAAGCTTCAATATCAAGAGAAAACATCATCCTTGTACATTTTTTCAAAGTAATTCAACATTCAAAACATCTACAAATAAACTAGACTGACACAAAAATTACTTTTAACATGCAGTATCTACTACCAAAGAGCTTTAGTCACAACCTGCCTTGGCGTACATTCACTAAGTTCACTGTTCTTCCACATATTCTACTACCAATAACTTGTCGATAGTAACCTCATTACACTTCCTCCTCCACTTCAATTAGATCCATCTCAACCAAAAGGGGCATCATTACAATGACAAAATTTCATTATGATTACCATCAGTGTGTAGGGAATTCCACCGATCATTGTTTCAAGCTCCACATTCTCATTCAGGAGACCTAATCGACAATGGTAAAATTGAGCTTCTAGAACCTCCAATTTTTGCACCTGTCAACGAAAATCATAAGCTCAAAATATTTAACAATCCTCTACCAAAGCATGACACAAAATCAACTGAATCCTTGGCTAATTATGTATATCACACAATGTCTCCTCCTGCATCCGGAGCTCTTGAACTTTTTAGTTGTGCATACTGACACTTCTCCACTGATCATTTATTTCTCTGACCACGATTATCACATGGAATTTTTTGCTAATCACTTACACATCAGTGCCTCTATGTCAGATCTATTCCTATCAATAACACCAAGGTTGATTCATCATGGCCTATCAGTGCATGTTCTATTCCACTTATCATCGCTATTGGCTATCTTCTATCACAAATATCATATACAATGAATAATTCATATGGCATTTGTCAAACTCCATGTTATGGTTGGTCCTCTCACTATGCTTGTACCCTTCCTTGTTGGAAAAGTAGTCGACGAGATGTGACATGATTCTAGGCCTCAATTGGATTTGTAGGTCTAAGTCAATCATCTCCATGAATCATTTGCGTTTAAAATTTATTCATAATAATCAAGTCATTTCTATCGATGGTGTGCCTCCTTCTACTCCATGGTCACACCCTCCTCATTGGCACACACCTACTACATCTAGTACGCCATGACCCATAACATTCAAGGCACAATATACTCCTATCTCACCTGACTCATGTACGTTTTACACAACCTCATCACTTTGTTATTCCAACACACCGATATAGGCCATTCCTTAGGATAGTTATTACATCTCGACGTAAATCACCACCTTGTTTTATTCCACGTAGGTGTCCATCAATACCACATTCTGGCTTCACATAGATATCCATCACCTACACATTTTGTTTCACTGATGCACCCATCATATACTCATTCATCACATGCATATTGACTTCATTCACCTGCACAATGTCTCTCTCACATACCACCACTCCTAGAGCATGATCACACGTTTTCATCACCGCAATCATTGAGTAGAGGACCTTCATCCTTTACTTTTATCGGATAGTTTTCTCATGATTACACACTTTGGGGGAATTATATGTATTTCCCCCCATTGATGACACACATCTTCTACTACACACATGTTAACATCAACATTACCCGATGACACACTCTTGTGCTTTGGTTCACACTTGACTGTTGAGGGCATCCTATACCCATGAACCTCACACACTACACAATAGACACTACACAATCACACATCTTCACACATATGACATACATTTACATCCTACATCCTATATCTTGCTTCTTATTATGCATCTAAACATCTCATACATCTTCATTACATACTACATCATCACATTATCACATGATGTACACATATCTACACACTCATTACTTATACACATTGCATGCTCACTACCCGATGACGCACTCTAGTCTCATGAGTCTTGTATTGGACTATTGAGGGTATACATCACAAATGGACCACATCAATCTTCATTACATACACATCACACTCATTACAAACACATCATCACACATTTTAGTGATATACATCTACATCATTGCTTATGTGTAGTGATCACTACTGATGGCGCACTCTAGTCTCACATCCATAGTGGACTATTGAGGGTATACATAAGCATAATGGACCACATCACTTTCCCACACTCAACCATTCAATCCTTCCTCATGTAACATTCCTAGGTTAGTGATATATGCTTTAGGATAAATCATCACTTTCCCTATCATCTTGTAGTGATATACGCTTTAGGATAAATCATCAAAACATCCTCACACTTCATCTCTATGTCACACATCATCACTACATACTCATCACATCAGTGCGCTACATACACAACACATCTCTCGATAATTTCCCAATGACTGCACTCTCGTTTATGGTTCATTCTTTACTGCTGAGGGGGCATAAAAAAAATGAACCTCATTGCATATAATTCCATTCACTCGGGGGGCACATGGCTCCTATATTTTCACTTATGCATTCCATTCCATCCATCCACAACATGCTACATATCTTGGTTTCATTTACTCTTGCTTGCATTTACTTGTACATGTTCACTTTATTCCACATGCTAGATATATTCTTGTATGTCATTATCTTTATCATACACACATGCACGTTCACTTTCCTTCTAGTTGTGATTCACGTATTATACAGGGCCATTACATGAATACATATGGATGATTGGCATAGTACCTAGTACCAGTCCCAAATGGACTCCTAGGGGCATCCACTTTCATACACTACAGGTGTTATTGTTTCATTTTGTTTCATAGCACACTACTTTATCATTATACACAGCTTTTGACATACTTGTTATCTTTCTAACGTGCTAACGGATGCTTCATGTGCAACATTTGTTTTACAGGATTACTTTACCACCATGGTTGTTTTTACATTGTTACTTGTACTTGTCATTATATGCCTTTGTATATGCGGGTTTTTCCCTTTGTCTTGTGTGCACAACTTGTATTATTTTGGACCACTATGGCCTTGATTGTCTTGTGACACCATGTGAGTGGTGTACCATGTTTGCAACCCAATTTTCATGGTCTACATTGTCTTCTTGCATGTGGTTTAGCTTACACATTGTTTTTCTAGCTTACATTTCATGTTATACATGCATGTTTGTCTTTACTTGTACTAACACTTGTCTCCTAGCCACATTTGTTTTGTGTGCTTGGTTTTTACCAAGCACATCCCTTCCCCTATAGGGCACATTTTCAGTCGTTGGTCCTCTTTTGGGCTGCATTCCTCCTACATGACGTTGCATGCACTACCAAAGAGGGGGGCATCATTTGGGTGAATTAGTCACCCCATACAGAGTATACACGACACAATACTGGTACAATATCAATATTTAGATCTTCAAGCCTTAAAATCAAACTTGGGTCCATGACAACATCGGCCTTACCTGGATTACCTAGATCAGGGGCATATCACATAGTGACAAGGTTCAACACAATTCTACATAACTCTACACAATGGATTTTACAGGGTGAAGGTTTTCCTTAGCACATGAGATTGGTACACACTATCATATATAGTGGTGTTTTATTCCGAGGAAGCGGTTACAGGTTGGAGGACAAATATGAATTTCCTCCCTACACTTCTTTGGTCAGTGACGCGGCCATGAGATCTCCCAAAAAATCTACACTTTATCAACAAGATCCTTTCTACACCCTCTTTCCCTCATCACGGATCAAATGCACATGTTCCTTTTTCACAGCTTTTCATACTGCATGCTTATATTACATACATTTTATACATACATACATGTGTCTTTACATACACATTTTATACACACACATATACATGCATATTTGACTACTTGATCATCTTCTCTTTTATAGGTCCATCTGTATGGGAAGACAAGCAGTAATCAACAAACATAACAGGTACAACACACACATCGATACTAACAAAAGGTACATCACACACATTGGCATTTCACACATGTGATCTTCCACCCTAGGTTCACTCTCATCACCTTTTTACACTTTTTGCATCTTTAGTCTCCACATTCCATATTTTTATCACTCCACGCTTTGTCTAGTCCCTTCGACATGCTTTCTACATCAATCTACATGGATATAGGTACACATATCTATCTACGTTATGTTACCAAGCATTCTTCTCACCGACATAAAGTGGGGGGAAATGTAGACACAAAATCATGCACTTTGGGTATTCATCTAGTATCGATCACATACTACTATTTACATGGTTACTAAGTACAAAAATTAATAATTAACCCATGTCTTTGGCCATATTTTGTTGTTACTTTTCGGTCTTGCACCTTTATATGCCCAGTCTGTCTTTTCATACTTCAGTTTTACCTTTTATGGACTAGAGCACCTAGTTAGGATGCCAGCGTCAGGCGCCCTCATCCCTTTTGGGTGTCCCTATCCTCTTTATAATTTACTCTCACTTTTTGGGTCCTTTTTATCTGTTTGAGCATCTTATATTTTTGGTTACTCGGCCTTTTCGGGGTTAATTACGAAATTCAAGTGAAGGAATCATATAAATATAAAGTTATGTGATCATAATAAGGGACTAAGCACTAAGCATCTACTATCTCCACCTAAGGTTGCATCCATCAAAGGCATCTATAGCTCCATTTGCATCCATCTAGCTCCATCACAAGGGAAAAAAGGCTAGTTCATCATATCACACTTCATAGGAGGGGAGTATATTGTTTCCATGCACACATTATTTACATTCTACATCTAGTTACTTGTTTATTACTCATAAAGTGCGACAGGAAAAAGATCAACTTAGGGAAAAATTCCACACACACACCTGGAGCTACATTAGGTTTGAGATGTAGTGTAATGTTTAGTGATAAGTCCATCAATTTGGAAACTGAGGAAAGTACGACCCTTCATATGCATCTTTCTTTTTTATGGTTTTGATGCTTTTCTTGGGGATTTGTAGGTGATTCCTTTATCGCAGGTTTATGTCGACATCAAAAATTTAAGTGTGACACTCACGTGACAGGAAACGAAGGCCTCACACCATCTGACGACTCTGTGAAATTGGCTTCTGCACTTCCCGCATTGATAAGGACACCTAGATTATAGACAAGGATTCCCCAGGTGCCCCAATCCCTTTTTCAGGTGACCGAGTCTAGCCAAATCACTCAGACTTGCATTTTATTATCCTCATGTGCGATGGTCTCCCATTCCTCGTTCAACCAGTCTTCACTGTGACACAGTCATACAACATCTTCAAATTAGCTAAAGCTCTTCCAACCCTCTTTGCACATTAGGGTTTCATACTTTTATTTCTTAGCTTGCTTTGGTGTATTTAATTTATTTTATTACTCATATATTTACTATAAAATTGCATTAGATTAGGCTATAACATCACATTTTAGTTTTATTATACGTCATCTCTCCTATAGGATAATGTTGCATCTTGCCTCTAGAACACCCTAAATCAATTCGAAATGTCACCTAACATGAATAAATATGACTATCTCCCATTGGTCCTCCATCTAATCCCACACCCACCTATCCTAATTGTAAGGCCCTCAACTCTCCCTATGCATTAGACCATACCAGAAAACATGTATAAGGCCTCCAAACTATGTCTCCACCCTGTAAGATGACTAAAAGTTGTCTATAGTAATCCTCACCTTTAATCAATCCCCATGGCTACATGATTTGATCGCCACCTCATAAAACACACTAGATACTCTATGTTAATCCATCTCATCCATGACACTCCCCTCAGCTGAGCCACCATGCAATGTGCTTGTAGGAAAAAAATCTAATAAAAATGATTCATTCACTCCAAATATGTGTCCACTCCTCCAATACCATAGCTCCCTATAAACTTGTTCCAAAAAAATAGGGCCCCAAGAAAACTCTATATAGAAATCCATTATATAAACTAATACTCTAGTCAACATCCATGAAAATCTACCTCCAGCTGAATCTGGTAAGGTGTAATAGCTAAGACCCATCATCGTCATCGTAACTAGGGCCTAACCCTCCCCATCATCATTATATAATGCTACATATGTAAAATATCTAGAAGTATAAACCACATCAACTCCATCATCACCATACAATATTTACATCGTAACACCCATGCCTACCTCATCAATCACACATACCCGTTCACCCTATATTAGTAAGTGTAATATCATGTGTATAATCTCCAAATTCACTATCATTTCTCTTATAGACAACCAAAACATGCCTATGACATGGTCCTATTGCTCAAACAAAGTGAATAATAAACCCATATCTCTATGAATTCATTTGTAACGATACATCCCTCCCAATCCAATCTCCTCCAAGTGAGCCCAATCCTCACCTGAAAGTCAAGCTTGAACATCATCTAGTATCTTTGGGATCATATATGTGTAGTCAATCCCTTTTTAGCCTACATCCACAATGAAAAAAAAACATTATATGAAACAATCCATTGCAAATCAATCAAAACTCAATCAAATACACTTTAAAAATCACAATGTTTTCTCAAAACATTAGAATCGCTGATGACCCTATCAAAATTTCCAGCAACCCATAAATTGCTAAAGATTTCATATGAAATTGATAACAATTTCGAAGTGATTACAAATTTCTAGAAAAACAAAAAAATAACAAAAAATCCAAAAAACATCACTTACCTCAGCACATGTGGGCCTCCATTGCCTCTGCACACCTCCAGTTTCCTCCATCCCGCTAAAATGTAAAAAATATCAAAAATTAGGGTTTGTTTGGTCTCTTAAGTTCTTAAATGAACATGAACCTCCAAAAATCCTTTTATAGGAAAATTTTTCCTGCCCACCTACGACATGGGTAATCACCAACGATTACCTCCCCATTATCCAAAACATCATTGATTAGCCTTTGAGCCTTAAAAAATCATCATTTTACTCATCCTTGTCAAAAATGGAACATTTTTAAAGAATGTGCTTTTATTTTTTGAGCCCAAAGAACCTCTAAAAATATCAAAATCAATCAATCTATATAAAACCTCGCCTTTATCAAATCCATGTCATATTTCATAGCCTTTCAAGAAAACTTGTTTCCTTTTCACCATCAAGTCATACATCTATAGGGTGAGAAACCATTAGTTCCCTTATCACTTGACTTCATGTTCGTGTAAGCCCTGTTATCCAAAATACCCTTTAGGTTATTTTGATAACTAACATTATTGTCTTGTACTTGGACAGGGAAAAACTGATAAAAATGGAGAAGTTCAATTTTTTAAGGCTTTCCCTCTCCATTTCAAGGATTTACTACCCAAAAATTAGCCAAAAATTGGAAGGATTTTGGAAAATATGTAGTTTTACGGCTAAATCAAATATTTAGAGCACAACCAGAATAGTTCCTCTGGGACTTGTGTTCCACACATTTCTGCATTGGCCACAATAAAGGCATTATGCATGTATTGTGGATCAATCGGGATTTTTAGGCACTGATAGAATAGTTCATGTGTTCCCTTCATAGCCAATCTAACTGCATTGAAGGTAGAAAGAAAGGATGAGGCAATGTTGTGGATAAAGTGGGGTTGGGTGGAATGGACGGAATAGTTTTGTTGGGCCTCGAGTTCTCCAATAGGCTGATTTGGTTGACTAATGGAACAATGAAACAAGGTGGAGGTGGGGAGACATAGTTTTAGGTAAAGTATATGATGTGAAAACTAGAGGAGCAGGTGGAATTGTTCCACAGTTCCACCCAAAACCTAAATCTCTACCACACATACAAAACAACGACCAATGCAGATATGACAGGTCTAGTGAGCACAAATAAAACTATTCCATAGTTCTTCAAGTTCTCTGATCGGCTCCTTCACCCAAAATAGGAACAAAAGAATTAATGTGGACTGTGGAGGCTCGCGTATGGAACCAGTTGCGACCCCTTGAACCTCAAACTTCAATTGGCCATAAATTTTACCCTGTTGCCTCCAATTTCACAAACTTTGTACTGTTAGAAAGCTCTCAGCATAGGTTAGGGTAGGTGGGTGAAAAGAGGAAATACAATCCAACATTAAAATACATATTTCCAGGTAGCTCAACCACCAAATTTGATGAATTATGGTGCCCATTCCTTCTCCCAAAAATAAAGTATGATGAAGGAATTGTCTTGTTAGGGTGCCCGTGCCTATTTTTAGATATTGAATGGATATTGTTGGTGGTTGAAAGAGAAATCCGAGTTTCCCTGTATTTTTCCTCCTCTCTCTTTCCCATCTTCTAATGTAAAATCTATATCATTTATGTTATGTGGGGGGGGGGGGTGTTCTAAAAATGTAAAGGAACTTTTTCAAATTTGTTCTTGAACAATTGTGAGTTGCAAACCTCCATTTGAGCTCAGCAATGTGGTATTGTGCCTTCTTATTCACATGTAATGGTCTGTGCATACTTTGAAAGAAATAAAATATTTGTTTTGTAGTGTTTCTCAACCCTAATGTATGTTTTGTTGCATTTCCTTGCCTCTCCATTCTTGTTTTTGTATTTTTTGCATGTATTTCTCCTTTGCAATTTCATTTGTTTGTGTCTCATGGAGAACAAAAGGTAAAATTTAGTTTTGGATATGTGTCACTCATGTTTGACCTCTCCCTTATCCATTTTATTTCTCTCCTTTCCCTCAATAGAGTTTCTTCACCCTTTTCTTGGCGTTATCACCTCTATTTAGCTTAGGAATTCTATTTTTATGCATTTCCCTCTCTCCCTGGTCCCTTAGATTGTTAGAGTGGGATTAGATAGCTGCATTTCCTTCCTTAGGAGTAGTTTAGCATTAGGATTAGGTAGAGGAACCAACCTTATCTAGAGGTTTGTCTCAAAGTAGGAAGTCCCACAACTTGAGAGACAGTCCCATGTTACCCAAAAACACTGATTGCTTATCCATTTTGTGAAAAATTAGAGGGTGTTGTTTGTTAGATATAAAAAGTACACCTTTGTGGCAACATCCTTTATCTTGAGCCTACATTTCCCGATACACAATGGATAATATACATTTTCGGGAACATTTACCTGCATTTTTTTCTTATGAGTCATACATGTATAGGTTGAGAACCTATTGGTTCCCCTATCACTTGAGCCTTTGGTTGGAAAATTCCACCTTTGTGGCAATTTATTTTCATTCCAAGTCGTGGGGAATCTTAAATGGAAACAAAAAAACACACAAACCTATATCATCCACCAACCTATTCAAACTGGTGACCATTACAATTCATCCCAATGACCCCTAATTTGAGGGGAGACCGCCTATCTAATAGAAATATGATCATTTCACTCATTTTTGTCTAGTGTCTTGTCAATCACAAACTACTTGAAAAAAGGGGGAAAATGTAGACACTTGTTTTTCGGTATTTTAAGTTTTCTATACATACTCCTCACATTCACACTCTAAACATTAAACTATAATATTATCATATAAACCATGTCATCTCCCTTGTTAAAATCATACTTTACCCTCCGTAAACACTTATTCACTCACCTAAACCACCCCAGCCACCTAAAACTCATTGTAACCCATTTTATCCCTAACCTTCTAACCTCCCAAATCCCTCAACACATTCTTAACCATCTTCACTCATTCCCATACTAGTATTAACCCATTTGGAAGTGGTTGAAACCGATTCCAAGTGGGTTTACCCATTTTTCTGGGGCACCAAAATTTCTAACTAATCGTCGACGATTATATAAGAAAAATTAAAATTCTTGAATTAGATCCTTAAACATTTGTAGTGAAGCTCTGTCTCATTGTCAAAATAAAAAAACATCATTACAGATATCTTGACATCACCTACACCCCTGTCACATATGTGGAAGCTTCATAAATCCTATAAGATCCCCATAATACCGTTTATCAGCATTCCTCATCAAAGGTAAGATTTTATCATCTGTTTTTGTATTCAATCTGTTAACACATAATCTTAAAGCTTAAATGTGTCCACAAATGATCTATTATGCATCTTATTTGAAAATTAATTTTTTTCACAGTAATCACCAGTGATTTATCTAAATCGCTAGCTATTACCTCAAATCAATAGTGATCCTTGTCATTTTGTCAATTTAATTATATTGATCATATTTGGAATCAATATATATTTTTTCTAATCTACCCATTTTCAAGTTGTTCCTCTCTGTAGATGACTACATACTAGGTCAAACACATCTGATTACAACTCTATACGACCTCCCCATTGTTTCAAAATGACTAGTTTGGGAATAATTCGACATCACATGTGAACAATCAGTTTCTGTGCCATCTCCTTGAAACCAAGCATTGAAGATATAGAAGATAAACTTGAAGTTATATGTGAGGAATAGGATGTTTCTAAACAATTCTAGTTTAACTACTTCTTGGATTTTGATCTTGACGTAGCCCTCATGTGGGCCGCAAATCTTGCAGAGTAGGATCTCTCTATCCATTTGGATGTTTGATCATCCTTTCATTGTTAATTATTTTCATATCATTATCACTTGATTGTAAAGCAAGTTTTACACCCTTCAAGGAAGCCCTTTAGTGCACGGGATCAACCTTTGCTGAGCAAATATTCATATACTTATCTAATATATGTCTTCTCTAGTCATCTTTCTGTGTGCATGTTTCCCTCATTCATTGAAATCAGGATTCCTGCACTTGTGTTTCATCCACTCATCTCAACATTACATTGTCAACGCAGGTATTGTTTAAACCATGTTTTCTTCTATTTTTTGGTGTTTTTCATATAATTAATAAAGCAAAATTCACTATAAACATCATGCTTTAGGTTTCAGGGGTGTTTTATGTCAATTTAATTATCATGTTT
Organism: Taxus chinensis; assembly: GCA_019776745.2. Lineage (NCBI taxonomy): Eukaryota > Viridiplantae > Streptophyta > Pinopsida > Cupressales > Taxaceae > Taxus > Taxus chinensis. The sequence goes on from CM034150.1 coordinate 740,277,080, forward strand.
TAAAGGTTTCATCATTGGGGGGTTGTAGTGTTTCCTAGTTATGCATTTTAGGTTTAAGAGTTCTTAGGATTTTCATGTTTTGGGGTTTTTGAGTTTAAGGTTAAAGATTTAAGATTTTTGGATTTGAATAGGAATGTCACATTCTATCTATGATAATGCATATTAAAAATACACTATTATATTATCTATTGTTCACACACACACACACACATAAAAATAATATGTAAATATACATACATACATACATATTGTTGGTGCGAGTCATTTTCCACATTAGTGAGTGATTCATCTCACTTAGGTGAGATCATAGGTCTGCGTGTCATTTAGGGATCATCATGAGATTATCTTATGTGTCAATGTGTCATATGCATCATTGGGAGTTACTTTTCTATTTTGGGAATGTAACTCCCCCTCTCTACTCAGAGTTGTCATGATCGCAACATTGGGGGTTACTTAACACCCTCTATATGTACACACCATTAGATCTATAAGATTAGTGAGAGTTTGTGGATTATAACGACGTTCTACCCATTTATTGAATCTTTACATGCACATTTTTTGGTTGATGCTCACTCCTCTCAAGATCTTGTCACGATGTCATTTGCACATCCGTGGATGTCTGTGTCATCCCTCATACTGTGGGTTTTTGGACCCTTTTTCATGGTATTAGAGCGCACATTATGGATCCGTGTAAATCTTTGGAATTTTCATGTTATTTAACTCTTCTGTTTATGATATAGATATTTCTATAGTGTTTTTCATAATGATTATTCCGTTGTGCATTTCAGTGCATTGATTCAAGTTTTATACCTCTGTTCAGTTTTCGTGGTGGCGAGTTTTTTGGTTTTCTGGGGTTTTCCTCTACATGCGTGTTTAGAGGTGTTTTTCAGGGGTTCATTACTGTTTTAGAATTTAGATCTTGTTTTGTGTGCTAGTTTTGGGAGTTTTTTAGCATGAGAGCTATATTTAAGGGCCAACATGGCCCTAGCTTGCCAAGCTAAGAATTAAGCTCCCCCCAGATCATCATCTAAATCACCTTACACCATTTATAACTCAACCTTCTCTACTGTTTGCATTAGTTTGTTGGGTCTTTGATCGTTCGACCTCCATTTGGCTCAGACGCATCTTTTGGTCCCTTGGTTTTCCTTTATATCCCCTCTCCAGTTCATGTTTGCTGTCTCCACCTCTGCTTCGTGCTCGTTATGACTAGTTCAAATCCATTCGGGCTCTCTACTCATAGGTGTTTTTTTGTCCTATGTATTATGAGCTCTACCTTGTTTGGTCACTGCTTGGTTTAAAGTTTTTCTTCTCCCACCATCTATGTGCTTGAGTGCTTGGTTCAGAGTTCTCAATCCTCACTCTTTCCAAGTTCGCTTCTATTTCTAATCATTGTTTGTTTTGAGCTCCCTCGGTCAACTCCCTATGCCTTTCAGGAATCTCACTGTCACGCCTTGGATGAGCCAACCCTGGTATACCTAGTGAGTAATTGGTTTCAATTACGTCAACATCTGTTGAATGTGTCTAATTCATTGGTGATGATCCACTCAGTATCTTGAAAATACTTTTTGCTTGGCCGTTTGAATCTTGACATGTTTCCTCTTGTCCACGTGGCCTTGGACACCTCTGCATGGCATAAACAACTTTCCCCAGTGGTTTGTTCGGACCAACCTCCACACATCCACACCCACTTGAATAACCACACCACTCCCTAGGTTCATATTGGTTCGCTCAGTAAACAACCCATACCTCACTCACCGAGCCCTTTTCTAACTCACCCCGTCTTTTCTACTAGCTCGCTGATTAACTAAAATTAACTGAACTAGGGGAAATATAGTGATAGTTAATCTAATCTAGGGGGACATAAACAATGTAAATAAATTTACTAAATTAATATAAATTAATTAAACAATTAACTAATAGAAAATAAAACCCTAATATGCAAGGAGAAGGTAAAGAAAGAACTCAGCTGATTGCAGATGATGGTCACAAAGTGTCATAGGAGATTCTAGAAGCAGGAACGATTACACAGGGGTCCTAAAAAGTGTGTATCTCGAGAATATGAGCAGAATGAAGCACCGAGGAGAGTATTAGGGTGCCCTGTAATGGTAGAATAGATGCCCTGGTCTCTAAAAAAGCTCGAAAGTTAATTCAATTTGGGTAAGAAGATATGTTGTAACCTTCGCTATCTGTCATATTGGATTTTTTGGACTTCTTTGAATGTACCAAATATAACAAGATGAGATTGAAGACCTACAAGAGACAAAAGAAGTATCAAAACCATAAGAAAAATAAAAGATGCAAATGAATGGGTCGAACTGACCTCAACTGCCACAACAGTGGGCTTACTAAACTGAGTGGTGCACTACATTTTGGACCAAAATGTAGTTCTGGTATGTGTGTGTGTGTGTGTGCGCGCGCATGTCGTGCCCTAAGTGTTCTTGTACCATTTGCACTTTGTGAAGTAGCGAGCAATAACTATATGTAGAAAACGTAATAGTATGTTTGCATGGAATAGAATAAAATCCTTCCCCCTATGAAGTGTGTGTTGATGTAGATCTCCTAGCCTTGATGCATAGAACTATGTGGATGCAAATGATGCAATGGATGCAACTCTAGATGGAATGATAGTAGTAAGTGACGCTAGGACCCTCATTATGGTCTCATAACTTTATATTTATAGGGTTCTCTTGCTCTAATTTCGTAATTAACCTTGACATGGTTGACTAGGAATAAGATAAGGATGAAAAACAAATAGAAAGATCCAAAAAAGAGGCGGGAAAGTAAAACAAGGATCAAGGCACCCCAGGTGGGACTAGGATGCCCTAGTCTAGGCATGGGTGCCCCAATTTAGGCTAAAATGAAGGAAAAGTGTGGAAACAGACTAGGCATGTATCTAAAAAAGTGCAGATATGACGAAATAAAAGTAAAACAAGATGGCCAAAAAGGTGGGATTAATAAGTAATTTCTTCACTTAAGAACCTTTTAAATAGTAGTATGAGACCAGGCTAAATAATGTCTAAAGTGCATGATTTTATGACTACACTTGCCTCCACTGAGCCACACAACGACCTACAAGCTCCTCTCCTAGATTGCTTTTGAGCTCATCTCACTGAGCAACTCACCAAGCCGACCGAGGTGTCTCTTTCCCTCCACCACCCTTCTTGCTTCCGGGACCCCTTTGACACCTCTCTCTTGATTTTTTCACCTTTTTCCTGTTTTTACACACTATCAACATTATAAAAAGGGAAAACATAAAAATTCAGCTTTATATAGGGGGAGTCTCTTTTTCGGGGGAGCTTTTATAAGGTTATTGAGATTTCTAGGACGGTTTTTTCTAACTTGTCATTGTAGCGATTTTCTTCGCGTACAACTAATGGACGTTTCTGCCACAACCTTGTGGTAAGAAAGCCTTTTCTTTTACGCTATGAGATGCCCTTTTTTATCATGTTGAGTAGTGTTTTGAACCTTGTCTCTTACGCTCTTTTGTGCTTGGTTACGTGTGTTCCTTTTCTTCTGACTAGGACTCCATTGTGTCCTCCACTCTCACGTGACTTGTCACTTAATGCAAGGTGAGTGGTCAACTGTCTGACGTTGCATGAATGTACCCTATTGTAGTCACACACTATCTTATAAAGTTCCGTAGATAGGCAGTTATCACTTCCTTTCTTAGGTGTCGTATTGATTGTAGAAGCCTTATCGGCAGAGTTTGTCATCTAGCATTTTTGTACTCTCTTTTTCTTGTGCACCTTACACTTCTTGCTTCCACTTCTGCATCATTGAGGATGCTCTTTCAAGAATTGAGCATCGTAGGAACGCATTATAGCCTCCACTATTTCTTCTTGGGAGAGTGAACTATTCAACATGATGTGCTTCTATGGAATGCTACTTCCCCTATGAGGGTCTTACACACTTCTTTCTTGGACCAGTTCTTACACCCACTGATTCCAGTCATCTTGAGGAATTTCTAGAAACTTGTGACCATGTTGTTGGTCACTTGATGTTTTCCATCACCAGACCTCTCCACATTCACGTGGCCGAATCAAATCCTCCCCACCGCATCTGGAGCATCTTTCAGTCCCTGTTTGGAGACCATTAACCTATTACTGCCACTACAGAGCTCATTGTTGACCATGTTCATGCTTCCATTCACTCTTCACACTTGTGTTCCATTGGAGACCCTTTCTTTGAGATAGATGTGACCATTGCACCTCATACTCCCTCTCATCTTGATTTCTCAATTGATGACACTCTCCCTACACTTGTTTCTTCCGTTGAGTACCACATTTCTTCACCTTCGCCTTCCAACAGCTCTCCACACAATCTTCTACAATTTTCTCTTCTTCTTCATGTGATGACAGTACCACTAATCTAGACTCACTTGGTTCTACTTCTGATGACGAGGATTGTCTTCCCAATTTTGATGCCAAGAGTACTACATAGGACTCCTCTCCTCCTTCTCTCACCTTTCTAGAGAGTGTTGACACATCCCACATCTCATAAGACATTGAGTAGTCTCCTACTCAGCCTCATATAATCATTGCACCAACCTCCTTTCCACTTCTGGTGTACGAGGCCCCTTTCACTCCTCTACCTTCATTGGATGACTTATACCTATCTGACATTGCTCTTCTATTTATCGAGCCCCCTCATTGGGACAAGTATCTGCCCGACCTTGGTCGTATTTTCGCAGAGTCCACTTGTTATGCACTACAGGTTCCTCATCCATTTACAGGTGCCTTGGAGGAGTTCATCGTCTTCGTTGTTGGGAGTGCCCCTTTTGGGACTCTTATCACTTCCAATTTTTTGGAGTTCTTCATTGATATACCCTTTCTAATGGATCCCTTTTCTATTGTGGGGGTTGTTGTATTTCCTTCACGTCACTTGGAAATCCTTTCTGTGGGTGTTCCTCTTCTTAACTCTAACAGTTCTATGCTCATGACATTACCTTCAGTTCCTTAGCATTCTCTTGCTAGACCTATGTCACACTTCTGTGGACCAGAGTCTGAGTTATTCATGTTGTTTCCTTTGTGGAGTGGGCGGACATCCAACACTTCATTTTTGTCCTTCCTAATGGAAGACACACAATTCAGTGTAGGTGGCTCTTTTTCAGTCTAGAGGTAGAGGACCACGTCATCAACACTCTTCTAGGATACTTCTTAGAGCTACAGAGTTTTGATCCATCCATTGCATCTTCTTCATTCCTCTTGTCTCCCTCCTCTTCTCTCTTCTTCATCTTTCCAAGAGATATCCCTTTTGTACATGGTTACCTTATCAGGCATGGACCCAGCTTTGACATCTTTCTTAGATTAGAGAGTGTGTTTTTCTCTTTTGGTGGATGTTTTTCCCAATGGGTTTTCCTTAACTGCTTGGGATCCCTTTGTTGTGCATGGGCACCTCATCAGGATTTTGTTCCAGGACCCATTTCTCTCTTCTGATTTGTCGCATCATCCTAAGTTTCGATGAAGGGGGTGTTGGTGGGAGTCACTTTCCACATTAGCGGGTGAGTCATCTCACTTAGGTGAGATCATAGGTTTGCATGTCATTCACGGGTCATCATGAGATTCTCTTACGCATTAGTGCGTCATATGCATCATTGGGGGTTACTTTTCTATTATGGGAATGTAAACTCCCCCTCTCCACTCAAGTTGTCATGATTGTAGCACTAGGGGTTACTCAACACCCTCTATATGTACACACCATCGGATCTATGCTATTAGTGAAAGTTTGTGGATTATAATGAGGTTCTCTACCCATTTACTGAATCTTTGCATGCACGTTTTTGGTTGATGCTCGCATCCTCTCGAGATCTTGTCACGTTGTTTTTTACACGTCTGTGGATGTTTGCATGTCGTCCCTCATGATCTTTGTGCTTCAGGTTTTCACACTCTCTTTCACATATATACATACATTATACATTTGCATACACACACGTGATGTAGTATATACATACATACATACATACATGCATGCATATGCATACAAATGTGTTTGTGTCTATTCATATGTATATGTACATATATATCTATGTATATATGTATGTTTATGTTTACACACACACACACGCACGCACGCACGAACACACACACACACACAGTGTGTGTGTGTGTGTGTGTGTGTGTGTGTGTGTGTGTGTGTGTGTGTGTGTGTGTGTGTGTGTGTGTGTGTGTGTGTTTAAAAGCATATATTATGTGCACATCATTGTCCATCAAATAGTTATAATGAATTATTCATAAGTAAGAATATCATTAGTAGTTATCCCCAAGGAAATTTTTGTTTATTTTGAGAAAATATGCGCAGAAGATAGAGACCCATTCCTATCTTGAAACATCCTAATTAATTATCTATATAAGTAGTTGGCAGGGATGATGTAGGTGAATTTGCAAGTTTATTTTTTTATTGTATTCCTCATTGGATAAATATTTATTTTCCTCCACATTTGATCTAAAAAATTTGGTAGTTATTCTACCTTGACATATCATTAATATTTATTCTAATAGTATAAAAATATTACATTTCAATCATGGCTGATAGTACTGATGTTTTCTTCAATGATTCCAAAGCTAATATAATATTTTTAATTTGTGGTATTGAGTCTTTCCCAAGCTTCAATTCGTCTCATGGTTTCCAATCCATATCTAAAATCATCTTCTCTTTCAAAATTGTATTAAAGGGACCTTGCTAGTTTTTCACTTTTAGAGCTTCCTATAGCTTTCAACAATTTCTCTTTCAAAGTTGTATCAAAGGGACCTTGCTAGTTTTCCACTTTTAGAGCTTCCTATAGATTTCAACAATTCCCAATTTACATTTGTAACTTCCGAAAAAGTCAAAATTGACTTTCATTTCTTTAAAAAATGTAGCTACCATGCTTATTTAATTTGGGTTGAACTTTTTATGCATTGCTACTTGTTTCTAATACTTTTGAGCCTAAATTTAATCCAAAAAAAATACAATCCGAAATCTCCACAAAAGGGGTTGGAATTTCCCTTTTTTTGCATTTTCTTTTGCAAACATTTCAATTGGTTATGTTAGATGTTTTATAACAAAGGTTGCATAAATAAACACGTTTTCTCATGGAGCCAAGTCATCTTTATGGACGCATCCTTTGGAATCTTAGGTCCTTTTCCTAAGATACCTTATTTAACTCATGATTCTTTGTTCCAAAATTTTCACCTAGTTACATACTTCATAGCATTATTGTGCATTTTTTTTGGATTACATTGATCTTTGATCGTCGTTGATCTATTTGATCTAAAAACTAAGAAACTTCTCATTCTAGATGCCACCAGTGCAGTTACACAAATCTCACTGAAAATCCCAGACCACACACTAGGTATTTTTTGGGCAACCAAAGTTCTTCACGGAAATTTTTGAAAGCGTGTTTGCCACGCCCTTAATCCTAGGTCATATATCAGATATGTATAATTGGCCTATGGCTAACATAATCTCTTAACATATCATATCACATTAATTTATGTTTTCATCTGTTTAGTAGATCGACCTAGGTAGATTTCATAACATAAGAAGATATAAATATGAGATAGTAACCAGTATTTGATCATCACATTGAGCACTTGAGTCTTATTGTATAGTTTGGACCTGTTGCCCCCTCGAAGTGACTAAGTCATTCCACTAACTTATTGTGATCATTTCTCTATATTTTAGTGTTATTTGGTGTATATTGTTGTTGATATTTAGATATATATAAGTAATTTAATTACAAGTGATATTACAACTTCAATATGACACTCATAATTAAGTAAAAACCCTCATTTTGAAGATTCTACTATATCTCTAAAATGATGACAAATTTTTCTACATTTTTTTTTAAATTTCAAATTTGTGACTTTGGTAGAAAAAATAACCCTCAAACTTAAATGCTAAAGCTAAAAAGAACCCCAAAAAAATCCAAACTTAAAACTTTTAAATTTGATTTCTTTGAAACTTTGTTATTTCCGTACAATATATTACAATTACAATAAAAACTCTATATACTTTCGAATCCTTTAAACCCTATATATCCTACTGGAGGTCAATTTTATATCCTACTAGACGTCCTATTTAGAATATCTTGGGTGGCATTATCCACGTTGCCTTGTCACTGTTTTCTCGACGAATCCGCACGTTCTAAGTGTGTAATATCAACGTCAAACCTTGATCATAATTTCCGGTCGACGTTACAGAATTTCAGTTCATCTGCGAAACCAATGTAAAAGAAGTGTATATATATAACGTGTATATGCATAGATATGTGTGCATATAGTGTCGCCGGTGTTATTAACTCGCAGGAAAGGATGGGTTTCTGGCAAAAGAAGAAGAAGAAGGTGCATATCATCTTTTCCAATGGAGAACGCCGTCGTTTCTCCACGCCCATCACAGTACGCGACCTGCTCTTCCAATATTCGCACCATTACTGCGTTCCACAGGGCCCCGGTTCGAGTCTCTCCATCGACGACGAGCTCATCGGGGGGAACACCTACCTGCTCTTGCCGCTGCCCAGCCGGCTCGTTCCCAGCAGTAACCGAACTCCGGATTGGCGACCCTCATATGGAACTCATGAGAGTTTAAAGCGCTCCAGGACATGGGCTCCCTCGTTGCAGAGGATATTATCAAACACCACTCTTATTCTTCGGCCCAACAGGGAGAGCCACAAGTACCAGAAGCTCGTCAAATCGGCTACTGTAAAACCCAAATCCCCGTTACACAAGAACGCCTGGTAATTTATCTGTAAATGCCTTTCCTTATATTGGTTAGCCATTGATTTGTTCCGATTTAATTCTGAGATTGTTTCAATTGTTTTGTGATAGGCATACGGAGAGCCCGATGCGTATGGCGTATATGGGACCTGTTGGGTTTTTATATGTTGAGTGAAATTGGGAAGAGCTTATCCGGCCGGCCAGTATGTCTGACGGATAATTTTCTGTCGATATTTATCTGGTGGGCTGTTTACCACTTTTATGTGCGATTGAACGTTAAATCGTAGAAAGTCTACCCAAACAGATGGATGCCTTAGTAAAATTGAGGTTCCTAACTGTGAAGCAATCGATAAGAGATAATAAGAAAGCCACTACCGCCTTTTCTGGTTTCCATGTACCATTCAGCCCAGGCATTGTATTGTAAATTGTATGGATTAAAAAATTGGTTTGTGTGTTAATCAGCTTGAATTCGATAGTTCAAAAGTTATTTTTACAGGAGTTTTTTCATAAAGGATTGTGGGAAGAGCTTATCTAGCTGATATGTTTAATGGAAAATCTCTGGACTGTTTAACACTTTTTACGTGTCGTTGAGTGTTTAATCATTGAAAGTCAACCTAAGATGACTTAGTAATTTGAGTTTCCCAACTTTGAAGCAAGAGATAAAAGATTTAATAAGAAAGCCGCTATGTCTTTCTCTTGTTTCCCTGTACAATTCAGCCCAGCCCAGGGATTGTATTGTAAATAGTGTGGATTAAAATTTTGGTTTGTGTGTTAGTCAGCTTGAATTTGACAGTTTGAAACCTATTTTTACTGGAGTTTTCCTTAAAGAATTGTGGGAAATGTTTGATGGAAAATCTATTGTCACTATTTATCCATGGATTGTTTAACACTTTTTACTTGTGGTTGAGTGTTGAATTGTGAAAAGTCAACTGATACATATGGATGACGTAATAAAATTGAGGTTCTCAACTTTAAAGCAATTCAACCTAGGCATTGTATTCTAAATCATATGGTTTGGTTTGTGTTAGTTCAACTTGAAGTCAACGATTCAAAACCTGTTTTTATCGGAGTTTTCCTTAAAGTTAAGTTTAACTACATGTATTATTAAGTTTAAGTTTGCCAACACATTCATTTTCGCATGGATTTTGAAACAAGTCAAAAAATATACTATCAGTTTTCATATTTAACATTTTCACAGTATATATTTAAAATATCGTAATAAAATTCCGGATTCAAATATTTTTAGGCTCGCCAATATAAAACATACCAACAAGTTACACTCAACTATTGTGTTCTATAAATGTAGTGTATATTGTTGTGAGTGTAGGAATCTTAAAAGTAAAGCGTTGCAGGGCCACTAGTCTCCCTTAGCCCATAATATCTTTGTTGTATTCATCTTAAAATTTAGTTTGTATTTATATTTATATTTATATATGTATTTTGTTTATTATTGTGTTTAAGTCAATTTAAGATGTTTTTCCCCTGTGCAGTCTCAAGAACAAACAATTTACAGACTAACACTTTTGTTGGTAGTTGAGAAACTGTAAAGAATATAATCCAAGGATTGATATAACCATAAAATTACAATTTTTAATACTGGAGTAATAAGAAATAAAGATGTTCTTCTTGAAATCTTCTTAGCATTATGTTTTTTTTTTTTTTTATCTTATGGTTGCTTCTTGTTTCATCTTGAAGAGAAATCTCACAACAATTAATTCTTATAACAAAATTTGAAAGTTCGTAAAAAAAGTTTATATTTATTGCTAGAAAGATCAAAATATGTTGGCATCTTTAGAGTACTTTATAGATGTAGCTCAATAACATTTGGTTAGAGGGGTTACTTCTTAGATCCAAATACTCTCCACTATCACGAGTGTTAGCTTTTCCTTTGGGGTATTTAAAGCAACGATTCTCTTTCAAAATTCTTTACTTATCTTGAAATCTTGTCATGATTAAGCCGTGATACCAACATGGTACCTTTTTATCGTAGATGTAGCTCAATAATGTTTGGTTATAGGTGCCACTTCTTAGATCCAAATTCTCTCCACTATCACAAGTGCTAGGTTTTCTTTTGGTGTATTTGGAGCAATGATTCTCTTTTGAATTCCGTTACTTATCTTGAAATTCTGTCATGATTAAGCCGTGATACCAACACGACACCTTTTTATCGTGATCGTATATATTGTTTAATTCTTATTTGATAAATATATGACATGTTCTAATAAAAATAATGAATAATATTTTTCTCTATCTATTTATGAAAAGTTTTTTTTTCAAACATTTCGATTTAACTATTAAATCTATTTTTTATAAAAAAAATTGCAACCAATACCTGTAAATGGAAGTGTAACGTTAGATCTCTGAGCATAAAGGGCAAGGGGGGATTAAGCCCTAGGCAGTCTAGGCAATTGCCTAGGGTGCCAACAATAAGGGGGCATCTAAATCTAAAGATTTTTATAATTTTTGACTATTATTAGAGTTTAACATTAACTTTTAAATAGCTGAAGTCAATATTAATTGACCTTTATATTGATATAATTATAAAGTAACATAAAATTTATGCAAGCACATTAAAATGTACTATAATATTTTTGCAAGTAAAAATACATATGCATATTTTTAAACTCATACAATATTATTGTTAGTATTGTTACCCATTCTCTAATGTAGCTCTATATAATTTAGGTGTGTAACTTTTTCTTAGAAAATGTTCATGTATTTTTTATAATGTCACTAGTGTAGTTAGTAGAGAAAGAGAATGATTTAATTCTCTATTCCTAATGTATTGGGGGAAATGTTTCTTTTTTATGGAGGAATTAGTAAGTTTGATCCAAATACCACTATTCACAAAACCATGGGAGTTATGTAAGAATTTTTTATTGCTTTACAAAAAATGATGCTTTGTTTAATTTTGTATTCCATCACCTACATGATATTGGTAAATAAGACAAATAACCAACCTGGTATAAAAGATTAATTCTCTCAATCCATAGATTATTACTTGTCCTTAGTTGATAATATAATAGGATATGTTAATTATTTTTTATACCATTTTTCTTAAATTAGTGATTTATTATGATCCTTTGGAAGTTTTAAAATACAATTATAGATATAGATTTTATTTATTTATTTAATGGAAAAAAATTAATTAAAATTGTAATAAGGGTATCCACTTCAATTATTATCTAAGACGCTCATAACCTTTAATTCAACTATGATAAAAAGAATATTACTTGCCTTAATAGAGACAATAAAAGATTGTCACTGATTTAATTATACGTCAAAAATATTTTTTTTTTGCATCAAATTAATGTAAGTAGGGGCATTCAATATTTTTATTCATCTAATAACCACAATTGTATCCTAATACTTAACCAACCATATGTGTAGATGTATAATGTTTGTATCCATCCGTTGACCTCTTTTAAGTTACACAAAATTGTGTTTCATTAATTAAGACACTTGAGGTCACGTCAAAGCAATACAAACATAAACTTTTGTTTTAGAAAGATTCTTTCATATCACTATTAAATAAAATACTTGGCATCTTCTTTTTAAATTTTAGACTCATAATCATTACACATGTCCCTCACCTTCTACGCTTCAACACGATGTCAAAAATTATTTAAGAAAAATTAAAAAACCTGAAAATTAGATGATATATGTTATGTTGAAGAATGTTAAGTTGGCAAGCCTTCTAATTTTGTTTTTTAGTTGAGTTAAATAATTTGCTGATTATTTAACATTTGTAGGTGCAGATGTGTAGTAGTTGGAAAGGCATTTTATAGTTGTGGGTTTGATTTTTATGTGGAGGACTTTTGTGGAGAAACATACTAATTATGATTGATCCATAACTCGTAGGGAACTAACTACTTATATGTTACAATTGAATTTGGAATGAGATTTGGAAGTATTAGATTTGCTATTTTATTAGGGAGGAAGTATCATTGTAATTAAAAGAATGATTTTTATACATATTATGTCTTTATGTTAGTTGCAAACTTGTGGAAGCTAAGATTTGGTATCTTATTGGTGTAGATTTTCAAAATTTAAATCATATTTTATGTTAAATTATTTTATAGCTTGTACACCATCTTTTTCGATGTATGTGTAAATGATCAAAATTTGGTATTAAATTGAATTGTTATGGAGATTTGGAAGGTTTGATGTTTTTTTATTTTGTATTTGGGTGATTCAACAATCTTGTATTAACCAAACAAATGTCCTCGTGAGTTATTATTAGTTTGTTGTAAGTTTTTTTTAGTGTTATAATGTGAAGGAAAATTAAGTGGATAAAGTAAAAGCAAGAATATTTCAACCTTAACTAAGTTTAAGAAGTACCAAGGAAGTGGTTTCATTCATGATACATGATAGTAACAAATTGCTCAGACCTATTTCATGAAAAATATCTCATAATCACAAGTGGGGTTGTGAAAGCAACGTTCTAGGTTAATAGAAATCTTAACCCACAATTGATGCACACACAAAATAATAACTAGAATGATATGATATTATTCATTATTGAATAATTTCAAGAATGAAGGAGTTCAAAGAGACAATCCAACATTCAGAAAGAAGTATGAAGTATCAAATGTAAGAATATTGAGTAGAATTCATTGTTGCAAGGAGGTGTAACTGGTTTAGAGAGAGAAAATAGATGCCAGAAGGAGAAATGAAGTCCATGACAAGACTGAATTTGTATAAACAATATTCATGTTTTTAAGCAAAGGAAAAATGTTTTTGTTTCTAAATGTATATGTCAATATTTTTTCATCTATAGTGAATTAAGTGTGATATTAGTCTCTTATATTACGTGTGAATTTCAGCGGGGGTCCTATAGTTAGTGAGATCATCTATATAGGTTAATGTTCGGTTGACACATCATCCTAGGTTGCATTTATTGGTATTAGAGCTAGTTTTAAATCTATGTGAGACTCACTACAATTTTTGATTTGTTAAGCTTGAACTTAAAGTCGTGTTTGCGTGGAGTTTTTTCTTCGAATTTTGAAGATTTGATTTGGATTTAAATCGTACAAGTTAGAAATTCATATTAGTTTAAGGTGATATAAAGATGACATTAGAGAACTGAATTTAAGGGGTGATGTTGGGGTACCACCAAGGCTATGTTATGAGTGACATAAATTTGTCACTAAAGTCAATCTTAGGTGTGACGTAAAAGTGACACTAAGGAAACACTAGAAAAGACATTAAACTAACAATAAGGAGAATGTATAAAGACTTTATGCGTTCAAATTTGTGATGTAGATTTGGTGGCATGTCTTGTGCAGACCATAAATTTTGATTCGAGAGTTGAAACGACTTCTTTTTTTTGACGGAAAGATCTCAAAAAGTTCTATGTTGTGGTAAGCCACACCAACTACTTATGGTCCATCTTGACAATTCTTAGAGGTTTAAACCATCCATCTAGGGCCTAAAAATTGGGTTCAAATGTTTTTTTTCTTTTGTTTTTTAAAATTAAAAATATCATATCTTTGTAACTGTGAGTCAAATTGAATTGGAACTAAAGGAGTAAGTTAGTTTAGGTGCGTGGTTAATGTGCACAAATTTGTATGATCTATAAATCTAAATTTAGAACTTACTAAAAATAGATATCGCTAATAATATTAACTTTTACTAAAGATAGCAAGTATGATCCATCGCTCAAGAAGTGAGGTGTGCACAACTAAGTTGCTTAACCCATAGAAGGCTTTCCTAGTCACCATTATTCTACGGAGTCTATCTTACACACATTCCAACTATACAAAGGGATAAGAGCATAACTTTAAAAAACATTTCATGAGGTCCATGCACCTCTCACCAAGGTGCTTTGTAGGTACATTAAATGGTTCTAACACCATTTATCCTCCTCTTAATTTGGTAAGATAGAGATGCTCGGGCTAGCACATGAGTGTGACCATGAAATGACTCAAATTTTGCCATACTACTACAACCAAAAGCTCATCCACTCAACAGGGTGTTATCTTAAACAAAAATTGCAACCAAGAAATAATACTGATTAGGGTATAAGACCCTCATGTAGACATAAAATCATGCACTTGGGTACATTTCTAGGTCCTAAAAACATACTTGCATTCATATGATTCTTAAGTGAGAAAACTAGTAATTGATAACTATTTTTGGCTTCTTTACTTTGTTTCTTTTATTCTTTCTAGTCTTTTACACATGTTTCACCAATAAGTTTTACACTTTCTAAGATGAAATAGATAGAAGGTAAAATGGTTAAGGAGGAATACCTGTGAGGCGAAGGTGGAAGGTAGAATGCATGCGTTGTAGAATTTTGATTGAAGCTGATTGTGTGAGCTTCCCTTTGGCTAGGAGGAATGACCTGTATAAGAAACACAACAATACAACCAAATAATATTAAATAGAAAGAGTCAGAGGACTACCTAACAAGGCAAGATCTGGGAAGCGTGATGCTTCCTCGAATGGCTATCAATCCTATGTTTAATACAATTTGATGTAAGAAATAACAGTTCCTATTGTAGGTAATAAAATTTAGGTATCTCCTATTAACATACAACAAGTTAATCTAACTCAATAGGAAATGGTTAGAATTAAATCCAGACGATTAATGGGCTGGTTTGGGTTTGTAAGTGTAATAGAGGCTGTAGATGAGGTTTGGGTGAAATTAGGAAAGGTTTTGAGTAGTTTTGGGGAAGTTGTTAACTCGCTGTTATAGGAAAAATTGCCAATCTTAGAGATCGGTATCGGTTGGTCGACCGATGCCAGTATAGGAGATAGACTGACATTAGTTGGCTAACCAGTTTCGGTAGGGGAAATTTGGTTCAAATATTAAAACGAGAGTTTGAACCTCTCTGTGATTGCACAGAGAGTGAAGGGGGTGTTGATAAGGTTGTAATATTGTTAAGAAGAGTCATGTATTCTAAAAGGGGGGTTGGAAAGGGTGTAAAGGATTGGGATGGTTGAATAGTGGGTTGGTGGGAAGAAGGTGTTGTACGGGTAACAGAAGAAATAAAATAGTGAAAGAAGAAAGAGATCTGCGATGGGATAAGCCTAAATGATTAAAATCACAGTACTTACTTGGTGTCCTGTAGATCTTATGAGTTGAGATGGTTGATAGTTGATTAGAGGAGAGGTTCTTGAATCCAGTGTCGTGGAAATAAATCTTGTGTGCTCCCGTGAGTATTCCAATGCTATAAAAGGAGAACCAGATGCTTGTCTTACACTATGGTCATGTGTGTTCATCATCTGAATGTAGGAAGGCTTGAAGATTCACGCTTGAATACAATAAAGCTCCAATAAATAAATGAAAAACCCATGTAAAGAGTTGTGAAAGTGTATATAAGGTGACCGATGGCAGTTAGGTAATCGGCACCAGCCGAGGAAAAATCGGCATTGGTTAGGGTGAATTAGTCACTTTTACAAAAAATATGAAGATCTTCCCAGATTTGGCATGTTTTCCAAGTTGAGTCTTCTTAGGGAAGTGGAGTTCTCATTAGAAAATGTAGGAAGGTCATAAACAAAGTCCAATTAGGTTTGAGAAGAATTCTTAGTTAGTTAGGTCAAATGGTAACTCAACACTAAGAGTGATGACTCAATGCTGAGAGTGATGACTTGGTCATTGTGAGTTAAATGCCCCTAGAATGGGTCCAGGGTGAGGTGTAATGATGAGGTGGAGGTGTGAGGATGAAATTAACTTAATTAAAATAATTAAATCAATTAATAATGTGAGGATGAATATTAATATGGGACGAAGGGGTCAGGATTAGTTAAATGTGTTACGTTAATTAATTGAAGGGGACTAAAAGGTGTGTGACCCAAATTTTGTGTCTACATTTACCCCTTTTTGTCGCATAGCTTTTACTGATAAACCATGCTGAAAAAAATAGGAAGTCCACGCTCCAGGTATGTGTGAAGATTAGGTTTCCCCAAGTGTGGGTGGAGGTAATCCCCCTCAAACCTAGAACTGATGAGGTGTGAAACGGAGTCGGTGAGTGGTTTGATAAATGGGTAAGTGATGAAAATGAGGGTAGGTTGGTCATAGGTAAGGGTGAATTCAGTCAGGTAATAGGTAGGGGCAGTTTAATGCATGCACACGTATAGATTATGATAAGGTACTCAGTTGAAGAGCTTGTAAAATCTACGTCATCAAAGGTCGATAGGTTTATCCAAATAAGGTTGAAGTGGTTTAGGTATCTAAGGTATATGATACGGTCCTAAAACATAGCTAGGCCAGGCGTAGGAACGGGTAATAGGTTTTGTTCCAAGGTACTAAAGGTATGATAGGGATAACCATCACGACATTAGGCAAGGTAAGGTCATTGGGGTGAACAATATAGGTAACATCATCGCAAGTTATAGTGAGGACACAACTTCGAATATAAAAAAATTTGAGTGTTTATTGGGTGAGGTAGGCAAGGCCGTAGGTAAGGCCACGTTAGGGGTGAAAATATGCCCCAACTGATGATGAGGTCAGGTGGGAGGTTATAAGGCCATTAGGGTATTGAGTAAGGGTAGGGTCAATTATCGGGTGGGCAGAAAAGGTAGCGGGAAAACATATTTAGTGCAGGATTGGGCAATGGGGTAAAAGGATAATCAATATACATGATGTAAAACCAATGTTGGCTAAAGGTAACCGATCGCAATAAACTAGGGAACATAAATGATGTCAGTCCAAAAAAATTGGCGCCGGTCAAGTCGCAAGTGATAAAAAAGCAAAAAATTTATATAATACAGATTCATTTTCACCTGTTGACCTAGAGAAAAGGATAGAGCAAAGAGTGTTTTATGTTTTCTATGGAGAAAGAGATGATGTATTATACTCAACTGACTTGGTGATGAATCATTGATCGATTGGATTCCATTTGCCTCACCCACAAGATCAAGACGTGTGATTCGATTGGTAAAGAGTGAGAGGTTTGATTCAAACATAACAACAATAGCAGGAGGTGAGGGAGGGGCTTAGGCACCCATCCTAGAGATTCCAACGTGACGATGACAATGTGTAGAGGTAGGAGTCAATCTTGTCTGATTGTTTTTAATGAAATTGTAGGTGAAAAATGAAATGAATGAAAAAAATAGGATGTGGAATTATAAGTTCAAAATGTAGTGAAAAAGTAAAATTGTGGGTAGGGGGTAGGGAAATATAGTTTAATTAGGTGTAAAATGGAAATGGGTGGGGTTTGGGTAGGTTTTAGGTAGTTTTAGGTTGGTTATTATTATTATTATTATTATTTTTGGAAAATTGGGGACGTGGGGTTTTGGCCATCGAGTAGTCCAACAGTTCTCCATGTAATCCCACATGGTGAACTGGATATATCTGGTCAACACCGATGAACTCCACGACTGACAGAACTGGATGAAGCATGAGGCATAAGGATATAACAACAAACATTGATATCTGAGTTAGATCTAGGGCAGCATGAATGGGATTTAAAGGAGTCACCAAGGATGGTTTCAATGGCCACAACTTCACTATGGGACGAATACAGAAAAATTTTAGACAACCGGTTTCAGTCGATTTCCTCTGTAGTGGCTAATTCTGGATGCTCACTGTAAAGATAAATGAAGGGAAAACCCAAAAAGGCCATTGGAAGAGAAACTGAAAAGCCACTGAGCAAGTTGAGGCCTAAACCATGCAACTTAAAACAAAAGAAACATTGTGAGGAAGCATTATGACACTACAATTAAATGTCCTTCCTTTCATTTGAAATGATAGATGAGAGCCCATCCCAGACCTTTGCATCAATTGAAATTTTTGATGGTGGTAGGAAAATCAATCACATAATTGGCAAGGAGATCTATTGTAGAGTTGGTTTCTCGAAAATTATGGTGGATGCTCCATTTTTCTAGTTTTTTGAGGGAGAAAAGTATGTTGGAAATGAAAGGATTGATTTTCCAAGAGAGGGCTGACCCTTTTGCAATAGCATGTGTGATAATTTGAGAGTCCCCTTCTATGAATAGAGAATCTCAACCATACTGGACATCCAGTTTAACTCCTTACAAAAGGGCTTGGACTTTGGCCAAATTACAAACAATCGCGGAGCGGGAAAGAACCAGCCAGTGATAAAAAACCATTATCATTTCTAAGAATACAACCGGCACCTGATTTCCTCAGGATTACCTCTAGAGGCTTTGTCAAAGTTCAATTTCCAGGAGTCCCTGAGGGGGAGGCCTCCATCTGACCTTCTTCCTTCTCAAAATTTTCTCCACTTGGGATAAGCCTCGCCTTATAATGGACCCGGGGTTTGAATTTTAATGAGTGGCCAAAGATTTTCTTATGATAACATCACGTGAGGAGAACATAGGGTTATTACAACTATGTTTTTACTAACTTTTTCAGATATGGCCACTTCCAGTTTGGTTAAAAGTGGTCATGTCAGAAGATTGTTCTCTAAAGAGACACAGGTTGCACTCCCACCAATATGCCAAATAAGAAAAAAAGGAGCCACAGGCCAAATGGAGCTTAGGGAGCTTTTAGAATCCATTTTGGGCCAAGCAATAAGAGTATCTTTGATATTATTACAAGGCACCCAGGAAATATTGAGCTTACCAAGGAGCCAATGCCAACTCTTGGTAGCAAAGGAACAAAAAAGAAAAAGATCGTCAATATCTTCTTCAGCAGCACCACAAAGGACACATTTAGAGGGCCGGAAAGAAACCCCAAGATCTTCTATGTAATTGGGTAAGAATTTTTTTGTTAAGAGCCAACCAACCGAACAATGCCACTTTGGGGAGGATAGAATAATTCCAACAACCAAAATTATTGGGAACCCCTTTACCAGACATTGAAATGAGCTTGGAATATCCTTCTTTGACAGTGTATATGCCTGAAGATGAGCCTAACCAAATCAATTAATAATCACATTCCTTGAAGGTTGCTTTTGGATGAAAGATCCTCCTTATAAAGGAGACTTCCAAGGAGGAAGCACCGAGGGAGGAGATATCCTTCCACAACCAAGTGGGATGAGCCGTTAGGATGACGGTGACCATAATTAACAATATTAACCACCCCAGATGACCTTGGTGATGTTCATTATTCAATTGAGAGAGGGATCAAGATTGATAGGTGAATTCCTGTTCCAACTGTCCTCCCAGAAATTAATCAAACAACCATTATTAACATGCCACAAAACTGAGTCCGCTATCAGAAATCTGCAATTGCAGATGAAGTTCCAAATATGAGAGCCTTTAGGAAGTTCTTCGCTTGAAAGAATGAGCTCAGGTCATCTAACCTCCAAATATTTATGGGAAAGAACCTGGAAGACCAACCTCTTAGCATCAGAGATAAAGTTCTAGACTAATTTCGCTCTAAGGTGATGTTCTAGAGAGCCAAATCCACAATCCCTAGACCTCCTAAAGATTTGGAAGTTTGACAACGTCCCATTTAACCAAATGAAATTTTCTTTCATCATTGTTCCCCTTCCATAGGAAGGATCTAACAACCTTTTCAAAATTAAGAAAGACTATTTCGGGGATCACCAAAACCAAAAGCATATAGATTGGAAGGGACACAAAGGACTGCTTTGATTAGAAGAGCTCTTCCATCCAAAGATAGCCACTTCCCTTTCCAAGATTGTAACCTTGGTGAGAGAGAATGGAGAAGATCACCCCATAAAATAACTTTACCTTTACCAAAAAATAGAGGTATTTCTAGATATTTATGATGAAGGGAACACACTATAAAGCCAAGAAAATTCTTGATTCTATGCTGCAAGTGAGGAGAAATGTTAAAGAAGAAGATGACATATTTATGATAATATGATAATTTATTACTTGGCCAACATCAATAGAATAGGAATTTTAGAATATTAGACAAGGCACAAGCTACTAGGACCATTGCTGAGCCGAAGAGGAAAGTGTCATCTGTGAACTGTTGATGTAGAAAGGGGAGGCAGACTGACCAGTGAGGGAGATGCCTAAAAGGGAACCAATACTAATCACCAATTTGATACTTCGGCTCAAAGCTTCTGCGATGAGAATAAATAGAAAATAAGAAAGGGGATCCCCTTTCTTTAGACCCCTTCTACTATAGAAAAAACCTTCATTGAACCATTAACTAGGATGGAAAAACAATGGGAGGAAATGCAGTTAAACAATCCAATCACAAAAGTGGTTGCAGAAGCCCAAAACTTGAAGGGATTTGAGAAGGAACCTCCAATTTATACGATCATAAGCTTTACTAAAATCTAGTTTAATCATCATACAAGGACAAGAGGAAAGGTGCAGAGTATGGATTAACTCTTGAGAAATTATGATTCCATCAGCGATGGATCTTCTTGGAATAAAATCCACTTTGTTCTTTTGCAACAAGTTTATTAAGAAGGGGACTTATTTTGGAAGCGATGGATTTGGAAATGATTTTATACGATGTATTACAAAGAGAGATAAGGTCGGAAGTCATCAATATTTTCTATAGGAAATGTTTTGTGGAACATACAAATGAAAGTATGATTTCAAAACACCTAAAATCTTACCAATACTTTGAGATTATTCTAAAACTTACCATAAATTATCCCCAATGACGTCCCAAAAGTCTTTAAAAAAATATGGCCGAAAAGCCGTTTGGTCTAGGGGCTTTGTCCCTTTACATAGAAAAGACAATCTTGCGGACTTCCTCTTTGGATAATGGGGAAATAAATCGAACATTATCAACATCCTTAATCAGAATTTTAGAGTGCACCAACATCCTTAAGGGGAAGCTGAGAAACCAAGGAGGTGTGTGATTCTTCATTCAAAATATTCTAATGAAAAAAGGATAGAGACTCAACTTTTATCAGGGGTTGGGTGGAACTCTGTAGCGTGTCATCATCAAACTTTAGGGAGGAGATAAATTTAATGTTTCTTCTAGATTTAACAGAATCATGAAAGAATTTAGTATTTTTATCCCAATCGTTCAACCAAACTTCCCTCAATTTTTTCCTTCAAAAAGTTTCTTCTTTCAAAAAAAGATCGCCAAGCTCACTAAGAAGAGATTTTTCTTCGAGATGTTCCTCTTGGCACATACCATTTCTAAAAAACTAAGTCATTGAGAGAACGAATCTCTTTCTCCACTCTCAACTATTCCTGAGAAGATATTTTTGGAGGAGGAAGCATTTAAGGAAATCAACTGAGATTTGAACAAAGAATTTTTTTGGAAAGGATGAACATCCTGGTACCTGTCACTACAAAGGAATTTCACCAAGATTTGACTTGGGTCCTGAAAGAGGGATCTTGCATCCATAAGGATTCAAACTTAAAATGGAAGTGCTGGGGAGGGAAGTGAAAATTGATGTTGATTGAGATGGGGAAATTATCAGAACAAGATAGTGGGTTGATAGACGCATTTAAGAAGATATTTTTGATGAATCTAGTCTGTCAAAATCAGGAGTGTGACAATCTGTCAATAACTGAACCCAGGCCACCGATTGTTCCAAGTGAACCAGCCAAAGTGAGGTTCAACATCCATTAAATTGGAAGTATCAACAAAGGAAATAAAATCATATTGAGAACACAGCTACCAGCGAATGTCACCCCACTTATCCTTATCCAAGAGGGTAGCATTGAAATCCCAGCAATAATGGATTTGGAGTCCATGATGGAGCATAGGACGTCCTAGACCTTGGACCAACTTTCCCGTTTCATGATAGGATTATTCATGCCATAAACATTGCAAATAAATAAGAACTCATCCAAATGTTTCAAACTAACCTTGCACCATTGATAATTAGGATTATCCAAAAGCTGACTTGATATTGTAGCTACAAGTCTTCCAAAGAATGCCCAACCTGCCTGAGGCTCTGTCCGAGTTGACGAAAATACCCTCCCATCCTTTCCAACTATGAAACCATCTAGCAAGACAATCCACACTAGACATTTTTGATTCTTGAATTAAAAAAATTGAAACGTCCAACTCTGTAACATAGTGTCTGAGCATAGACTATTTTTTAGGGGCGTTAAGGCCCCTAAAATTCTAGGAAAGAAGATTCATCTTTTCTTCAGAGAGGACGCGCCTTTCCTACTTGAAGATGGGAAGAAAGAACGGATTTGAATTTTTTTACCAGCAGCTACCTCCTTTAGGGAAAGACTATCTTTGGAAGGGCGACTGGGTGGAGCTTTTAGACCCAGATCCATATTGAGAATTGTAGGAGTCGGAAGGATAAAGCTCTGCAAACCAACATCTTTGTAATGAAGTTCAAATTCAACCTCCAATTCATTATGCTCATCCCCCGAACCCACATATTTAGAACAAATTAGATCTTCTTTATCACTAACCCATTTTTATAGGGAGGATGCATCAGCACCAAGCCCCAAAGGAATACCTTATTGAAACAAAGAAGGGATATGAGTGTAATCATGAACCACCGAAGCAGTCTCTTTGACTAGAGATATGGTGCTTGGGTCAAGAGATAGGGGCTCCTGGGTAAGAACCTTTCTAGGAGTGACCAAAGAAGGGATAGAATCCTTGTCTGAAGAAAAAGGAATAGAGACTTTGAACCAGTGTCTGAGAGATCTTCTTTTTCCATACATCTGATCTCGAGGAAGGAGGGTTTTAACAAGCATTTTGAAAATGTCTAGGTTGCTTGCAACAAAAACAACAGTTAGAAAGCACCTCATAGTCAACCTTCTAAACCCATTTACCATTGGAGGAAGAGATCACTATGAAGTCTTGTAGTTTTATGGAGGGATCAACATAGATATGTAAACCCAGGAAAAAGAAGAGAGAGAACCTTTGAGGGTCACTGGATCAATATGGATAACTCATCCCAGGCTAGAGAAAATTTTTGTAAGGATATTAGGGGACCAAAACTCACTAGGAAGAGAATAAATCTGGATCCAAACTTGAAAGCCATCAATTTCAGCTTGGTCTGGGTCAAGGTGAGTGATCCACCCACGAATATGAATCTCTGAGTCAAAGAGTAAAAAATAATTCCTCGCTAGAGAGTCATCCCGTTGAGCTTTGCTGTGAAAGATCACCAAGAAAAAACCTTTATGGATGCGAAGGCTGCTCCCCAATTGGGTATCACACCAACAATGGATCCCTTCAACCAAAAAGTGATAACCCATAAATTTGGCTATTATTGCTCTTTTTCCAAGGAGATTATGCTGAGAGTTAAGTCCATTTGAGCCCTTTAGAGTGATAGAAACAAACTCCGCTGGTAAAAAATCTTCTTGGGAAAAAGTGCACCCTAAACATTCTTCATTAATCCATTCCAAAATGACCACTCTGGGTCCCAGACGATTCAAGAGAGTAGACAACAGGCCAGGGCCAGTTGTGCATCCCTTCACACCTTCCAAGTCACAAGCGGGTTTGGGTTTGGATTTGTTGCGATGTTAGAATTTTGAAAAAAATGACCATTCTACAACAGTCCCCAATATTTTTTTGACCATCTTGCCCCCTTCCATGAAGTTGAACATTCACCCTCCAGTGAACAACTTTATTAACTTGGTCTGAGGAAGTTAGAATATGAGTTTGTTGATAAGGCTTCGCCAATGAGCAACAAAATCTACAATAGATTCATCTTTGTATTGGTGTGTCTCGTACAAATCGGTAATAGTGACCTTCTTAACAACGTTGATAGAATAGTGGTCTAGAAAATCACGAGCTTCCTGGTTGAATGAAAAGATGAAATTCCTAGGCAGAGCACTATACCAATCTAGAGCCAGTCCTGTCAAGGACATTGGGAATGTTCGCAAGAGTAAAGCGTCATCATGAGCAATCAGATAACACACATGTTTAAAAGACCACAAAGTGTTGTTGTGGGTCTTCTTTGCTATTAAATTGGTTGAATTTAGGCATTTTGCAATGAGGAGGTAATGGATGAATCAGAATGGATGGGTGAATGGGATCATTGAAAATATCATCTTATGTCAAAGAGTTATGTGAGCCGGAGACAAATGCTTCTAATGTCTACATCTTTTCCATCATCATTTTGATAAGATCATTGGTAGGTTGTGATGACTGGGCACCCCCTACAGTATAAGGGGGTAGATGAGGAGGGTATGATGTGGGTGGCATCCTAGTATGTGGTGGTGCCGAGTATGAAAATTTTGAGGAAGGAATGTAGGCCGGAATAGATGTAGATGACAAGTATCCTGAATAAGTGATAGATGAAATAGGAGGTTGTTGGTGATAAGTGTAGGTAGGTGGAGTGGACATAAATAATCTCATAGGAATCAGAGTAAGAGACTACAGGATGGAGAGGATAATGTTTTGGAAGGGAGTATGGGATGCCATCACCATTGGTGGCTAAGATGCAATAGGTATATGAGAGGTGGCAGATGTAGATATACCTACACTCAAGACAGTTGATAAAGGCATGGTTGACATCATAGGAGCGATAAACATCAAAGGCGTGATATATCTCATAGGTGTAACATATATAGATGATATAGGATACAAGCTGAGAAACCACAGGTGGTAAGGTGGAAGAGGGTAATGCCAAGCTACTAGTAGCTAATGCAGAAGTAGGTGCGAGGGTAGGAGGAATGGACACAGGCATGCTGTATACAAGCTTCCCTGATGAATTATGGGTAGATGAATGAACAAGATAGTACTACAGAGTGGTGGGATTGTGATCAAGGAGTCTCATGAACTCCTCATCACCAGTGGGTATGGCAAGAGCCTGATTGGGGTCCATGGGTGATGATATTAAAGGGGGCGATGGGCTAGGTGGGAGTGGTTGGCGGCTAACATGAAAAATGAGAGCGTTAGCTTGTTTACGAGTCAAAACAATGTGACTAATGATAGAACAAATATTTTGAGATTTGCTGATGATGTAGAAACACATAAGTAATGGGGAAAAATTAGTCTAAAATGAGTGATTAGATCACTGTTTTGATTAGAAAATAAGAATACAAAGATTGATGTTGGTTCGGGTAACCGATGCCGGTATGAGGGTAACCGCCACCAGTCGACTCAAATTGATGTCGATTACTGTGAAAAATAAGAGATTCAAAGATCTAGAAATGAAAGGTGAAAAATGGGTCAACCTGGACTTTGAAGATGATATCAGAGACCCAAAAGTGTGATAAAATGGTAGAACAAGACATGAAAAGAACATAAAGGTGGAGGATACTATTTTGGTGAAAATAACCAAAAAAGCATAAAACTAACATCGGTCAGTTAAATGATGGTGGTGAGATGATGTAATTGATGGCGGTCACTGGACCGATATCGATTACAGTGGAATCTGGGAAGAGAAGGAAAAATGAAGTCTTGGTGATTTAGATCAAATAAAAGGGCCAAGCCAGAGACTGAGTATGGCTATGAGGAGTCCTAATAAACCCAGAATAAAATCGGAATACACCAGTCATGATGTGGGGCGTAAAAGAATAAGAAAGAATGAAGAAACACAACTCACACCTCAAAACACAAGCAGAAAAAAAGATAACAAACACGAAATCCTAAGCTGTATATTTTATGTTGTGGCTTATGCCATTTAGAATTAACTGTAAGTAGGATATAATTTTTGGTTAACAAAGGTTCCCTATAAAAGCCGACAACTATGACTGGTTTTGGGTAAGTTTTGGCATGGGAGATCCTTCTCTGAGATGATGAATGGACAAAGAAACTAGCTGGAGCCTACTATCAATCCTTTGATCGTGTGATCCTTGACAGATTCTTCCAGGAAAGATGTTGTTCAAGAACTGTGTAGTTTGTTTTCAGTTTTTTGGTATTGAGAGTTCACAAAATGTGAGCTATGGTTAAATTTTTCAACCATCACCTTAGCATGACTTCCAACATATAGGTTACCCAAAATTTAGATGAGCTATAATGAAAAAAATTCAAAAATGCAAGTACACAAGTTTTGAAACCCAAATGCACAAATTATATTCGATGAGAACAAATTATGAAGAGGTTAAGGGTATGACTTTCACTAAGTGCAATGCAAGAAAAGAAATAAGAGTTATTTTTTAATCCTAAAAAACAAGTGTCACTGAGTCAATCAGAAGAAAATAATATTTCCATAGAAGAAGCTTAATGTGAACTTGTTTCAAATGAAAATAGACACACAAGATTTTCCCTAGGAATGAACAATGCAACGAACCCCAGATGGGTCCCACCGGGCATGTCAAAATGTTTCACCAATAATTTTTACGCTTTCTAGGATGAAATAGATATAAGGTAAAATGGTTAAGGAGGAATACCTGTGAGGCGAAGGTGGAAGGTAGAATGCACATGTTGTAGACTTTTGATCCAATCTTATTGTGTGAGCTTCCCTTTGGATAGGAGGAATAACTTGTATAAGAAACAAAACAAGACCACCAAATAGTATTAAATAGAAAGAGTTAAGAGGATCACCTAGCAAGGCTAGATCTGGGAAGCGTGATTCTTCATGGAATGGTTGTTTGTCATCTATTTAATACAATTTAATGTAAGAAATAATAGTTCCTATTGTAGTTGATAAAATTTAGGTATCTCATATTAACATACAATAACTTAATCTAACTTAACATGAAATGGTTAGAATTAAATATAGATGATCAATGGTTTGGTTTGGATCTGTAGGTGTAGTAGAGGTTTTAGGTGAGGTTTGGGTGAACTTAGGCAAGGTTTCGAGCTATTTTGGGGAAGTTGTTAACTCACTATTATAGGAAAAATTTCTAGTCTCAGAGACTGGTATTGGTTGGTCAACCGATGCCGGTATAGGAGATAGACCGATGCTGGTTGGCTAACCGGTGTTGGTAGGGGAAATTTGGTTTAACTGTTAAAACATGATTTTGAACCTCTCTGTGATTGCACAGAGAGTGAAGGGGGTGTTGATAAGGTTGTAATATTGTTAAGAAGACGTAGGTATGCTAAAAAGGGGGTTGGAAAGGGTGTAAAGGCTTGGGATGGTTGAATACTGGGTTGGTTGGAAGAAGGTGATGTAAGGATAACAAAAGAAATAAAACATTGAACGAAGAAAGATATCTGCAATGGGATAATCCTGAATGATTAAAATCATAATACTTATTTGGTGTCTTCTAGACCTTATGAATTGAGATGGTTTATGGTTGATTGGAGGAGAGGTGTTTGAGTCCAATTCCATGGTAATATAACCTGTGTGCTCCTGTGAGTATTCCAATACTCTGGAAGGACAATCAAATGCTTGTCTTTTACTGTGGTTGTGTGTGTTCATCATCTGGATGTAGGAAGGCTTGAAGATTCATGCTTGAATGCAATAAGGATCCAATAACTGAATGACCAACCCGTGTAAATATTTTTGAAAGTGTATATAAGGTGACTGATGGCGGTTAGGTAATCGGTGTCGACCGAGGAAAAACTTATGTCGGTTAGGGTGAATTAGAACCTTTTATCAAAAATAGGAATATCTTCCTAGATTTGACGTGTTTTCCAAGTTGAGTTTTCTTAGGGAAGTGGAGTTCTCATTAGAAAAGGTAAGAAGGTCATAAACAAAGTCCAATTAGGTTTGAGAAGAATTCTTAGTTAGTTAGGTCAAGTGGTGACTCAACACTGAGACTGATGACTTAGTGCTGAGAGTGATGACTTCATCACCGTGAGTTAAATGCCCTTGGAATGGGTCCAGGGTGAGGTGTAATGATGAGGTGGAGTTGTGAGGATGAAATTCACTTAGTTAAAATAATTAAATCAGTTAATAATGTGAGGATACATATTAATATGGGATGAACGGGTCATGATTAGTTAATGTGTTATGTTAATTAATTGAAGGGGACTACAATGTGTGTGACTCAAATTTAGTTTCTACAACACCCTACAGCCTAGTCCATACACTACTTGTTTATATTTTATGACTCCAGACACCATTGCCCACATGCCCTCATCCCCTCTAGGTGCTCTTTTCCTCTTTTTATCTTACTTGCCTCTTTTGGTCCTCTTTTATCTTTTGGGCATCTTATTTTCTTATTGCTCGGATTTCTAGTTGTCAATTATGAAATTCAACCAAGGGAATCATATAGATACAAAGCTATGTGACCAAAATAAGGGACCAAGATCTTAACATCTATTATTATAACCTAAGCTTACATCCAAAGGCATCTAAGATCACTAAAGGCATCCATCTAACATCCATACAAGGTACAAGGGACTACATTTTCTACATATTATTCATAGGACAAGGAAGTTCATTTTTCCATCCAAACATCTATTTACGTTGGTACATCTATCAATCACCCACTATCAAGTGCACTTACACAAGGGATTCCTTTCTTTCATAGACACACAAGAACTACATGGAGTCTGAGATGTAGTGTAGTGCTCGGTTGTAAGTTCACTCAGTCGGGTGACTATCAGGGTCAGTCCGTATCCATATATTGAATATTTTCTTTTTGGGATTTGATTTAGTGCAAGGGTTTTATAGGTATTTTTCTCTTTACAAGTTATAAGAGAATTCAATGATCATCCAGTGACACACAGGCGACCAACAACGACCATTCTGCAACACTAGAAAAACAAGGTTATGAGATCCTCCACAATCATAGGTGTCCAGTACAGGCCTCTAGAACCTAGGCACCCTTGCCCCAGTCTAGTCGCCTTATTTCAGGATCATCCGACAGTTCTAGAATTTACAAGGAGTAGTTTCAACAATTTTCTCTTCCTTTTCATAAGTTTTCCATTCCATAATACTTTGAGATCAAGCGTAAAATCAGATAATTCTTTTACTCTCTCTCTTGCACTTAGGGTTTCATATTTCATTAGCTTATTTCTCGTATCAAATATGTACTTTAGCATTTATTTATTAAACATGGCTCTGTAATATCTAGGGTTTAACACTAAGCATAAATTTCCATTTTTATTAAATCGTTTAGTGAACGCACATTCGAATACTCTTTTATCCTCATTTTTCTTCTCTCATGGGTCCTAAAATTCCTCAAATTTATTTGCATGTTTTAATTAAAATTCATCCTAATTATAAGGATATTCTCTAAAATACCATAGAAACTATGTATCTCCCTCGCAATATACCACCCGCTCAAGTAAGTTCCAATTTTGAGCATCTATCTGATGACTCTATTGCTCCTAATACTCCATCCAATCAACCTATCCTAGTGTCCATTCAAGATTTACATTCTTTATTTCAAGACAAAATTCAAGCTATGGAAAAAATAATTACATATCTTAAATCTGAAATCCAACATATCAAGGATGCTTCTCAAGCTCATGTTAGTTCTCCTTCTACATCTCATTCTCCTAATCCTAATTCTATGTCTTTAATATGTGCTCATATCAGTGAATATCAATTATTACCACTCCAAGCACCTCTCAAGTTTGATCGTAATGCTAAACAACATGATATTTTTTCTTAGCTCCTCACTCATTAGTTGATTAACTTGTCATATAATCATTGCTATCGTCCTTATTGACTTGCAATATATCAAGGTCATCCATATTGGAGTTATCATCTAATTAATGGACATAATGACAATGATTACTATGATCTCAAATGAAAAATTGACCACCATAAGGATTATGATATCATTTCATTTGCTACAAAATTTTTTGTTACATGTTCATCTCCAATTGCTAAGTATCATTGGGATCCTAAATCTGATTCATCTATACCTAATGAGCATTATTCCATCATTGCTAATGTTCCTTTATGGTAAGTCAAGAGATGCCTAAACAACCTTCTCTCAAGTCTTCAACCGCGTTACCAAATCCTAAATAAATTCCTCTCAAAATCAGTCCAATACCTCCTTGTTTCAATTCTGCTACAATGTTATCAATGCGACATAGGATAACACCATTCAAGATCCCTCCCCACCCTACTCCGCTTCCGCATCCAATTATCTTTTTCAAACAAATTATTCCTTATATTGATGGTAAAGACACATTTCAAGATCCCCCACCACGGCACAATCCTTCTCACATCACTGCATAGCTCTCCATCATTAGCACACTTTAGGGGGCATTCCACTCCCCCCCTTACATTGTTATCAAATGTCTCTATCATCTCATGTACCAGACACTCCACGCTTAATGCCTAATATTTACTAAGAATCACTTTCAAACCCTTTGATACATTAATTGTATTGTCATACCCTATGATGCACTCTAGTTCCACGGTTCATACTGAACTGCTGAGGGTATAAATCTGAAATGAACCTCACCCCATTCACTCTTTACGATCTATGCTTCATTGATCCATCTTTCTAGTGTAAAAAATTTCAAACCATTCCCAATGATGCACTCTTATTCTATGGTTCATTCTTGACTATTGAAGGGTATTTTATAAATGAACCTATCTCATACTCATGCACATCTTCAAGGGGGCACATTTCTCCTATCACATTCATATTACATACCATTCCATCTCACTCATTCATACCATATTGTATATCTTGATTGCACTTACTCTTTCTTACTTATACTTAAATGTACACTTTGTTTTCCTATCGTTTCTATCTACACATGCACATTCGCTTGTTCTCTACTTATGAGTGTAACCTTTTTACATATCCTTAGACATTACAATGATGTTTAACATTATACCTCTTAGCAGTCCCATTGAGGATCTTGGGGGCATCTACATTTCTACTCTTACACATCATAGGTGATTTTGTTCCATTTTATATTACTTCCTATTCTTACTAGCATGCTACTTATTCCATTGATACGTACATATGTTATCCCGTAAAATTGGCAAGGGAAATTTCATGGGTAACCCATGAAAATTTTGTTTTGGTCCCTCATCAGGGACCCCTGTGCATTTGGAATGTTGCAAAACCATTTCCCAGGAAATCTGGTTTTCCGAACTTAGCCATTTTTGGTCTTTTTGGGTTGGGCGCACCTTTTGTCTATGCAACACAGGGTAAATCTACGGCCCCCTTCATTTCCATTGGCGTACCCTTTGGCGTGTCGACACACATTTTGGTGCACCTCCCCGTGTTACACCTTTCTTGTATGCGCCAAGGCACATACGCCTTCGTGTCAACAATATTTTTGTTGCGCCATGTTTTGGTGTGCAAAGGGCGCTAATATTTCTGTGTTAACAACACTTTTGGTGTGCTAAAGGTGCACATAACTTCATGTTAACATGCGTTTTGGTGCGCCAAAGGGCGCAAGCTTTGCAATGTCGACAGGTGTTTTGATGCGCCACTTCAAAAAGTGGTTGGCACATTTATTACACCTTTTCCTATATATACACGCATCTGCCCTGTCACTTTCACAATTAAAACACGTGATCAATCTTATTCCTCTGCACCTGTCAACATGCCTGTTGTCCTCGTGTCGCATTCGTGGACCCCACTTCGTCTTTCACATTATATATTCCGGGTAAGTGGTCCTTGTTTTTCTCGTGTTTTGGTTTTGCTGTTGATTGTCTGTTTGAGTGGTAGGATAAAATAGATCTTAGAACCATGAAGCTCCTCCTGATTTTCTATTTTTCCCTCCCAAAGCCGTTTCCATCCTTTTTCCAGATCTGCTGGTTAGGGTGACTCTGCCCCGAAAGTAAAATTCAAAACCTCCTTACTACCCCCCTTCACCACTTGAAGCAATGTGGAGTTAAGCCTAAAAATCGTGATCTGTCAGAGAGGGAAGAAAAATCATTCTCCAAAGCTACGTTTTCCCTTGGCATATGTGCAACCCTTGTAACAAGAAGCACAGTTGCCCCTATTGCGCACTAGCTCTAATTGCAGCACATGAGCTCTCTGCACTTTGTGAAAACTAGTCTCCATATA
Organism: Taxus chinensis; assembly: GCA_019776745.2. Lineage (NCBI taxonomy): Eukaryota > Viridiplantae > Streptophyta > Pinopsida > Cupressales > Taxaceae > Taxus > Taxus chinensis. Next base: position 740,309,377 of record CM034150.1, read on the forward strand.
GACGCAGACGCTTTCCTTATCACAGCAACAAAAATGTCATGTGCTACATGTAATAAATCTACACCCTTGGGCGCACCGAACTCCCATGTCGCATGTCAAATACCTATGCCATAGGCGCACCCTACCCCTATGCAACACAAGCATTACTTGCGCCAAGTACAAAACTGCTTAAACGGCGCAGGCGCATCCCCAACTACAGAAGCACAATGTCATGCAAACCTTCCCTGCGCCGTGCCGAGTTCCCTTTTGCGCACATAAAGCATGTTACACACACTATATATGTGCCCTTCGGCGCACCAATGTTCCATGTAACATAAAAATTATATGCGCCACTGGTGCATCCTATCCCCGTGCAATATGAAAATTATCCGCGCCTAGTATAAAAAGCATGTAAATGGTGCAGGCGCACTTCCGCTTGCAACAAAAAAAATGTAGTCTGTAGTATCCATGCGCCTTGTGCCCTTTGGCGCTGATTTGTCCCTTGTAACACCATTTTTCTGTGTGCCATACTATTTAGCTCTGCAGTCTGTAGTGATCATGCGCCCTGCGCCCTGATGCCTTAAAATTGCTAACTCTTCCTTCTGTCAACGCTTTAATGGGAGATCAAAAAGCTAACATGACTCTTCTATGTTGGGTTTCACTTCTTCTTCTTACAGATCAACAAATGAGTTCAGAACTACATATGTCTACATCAAGCAAGAGACCTACCAAATCTAAGGGCAAAGCCAAGCTTACAGAGGAAGAAATGAAGTACAAATATCAGAGGGTCAGGATGCCTGAATCCCAGGCAAAATGTGACCTAGATATAAGAAAATCTGAGCTCGGACACATTAATATGGAAGAATTCTGGGCTAGAACCAGGAGAGTCATAGGGAGTCCGTGGATGGACAAGCTGGTAGGCAGTGGCCTGCATTTTGCTGGAGGGATCCCAGTCAGCGCAGTGAATAACAAGTTCATGATGGTAGTAGCCCGCTGCTACAACAAAGACACTAGGTGTGTCCAGAATGAGAAAGGCGAGATCGTGATCAACCTCACTACTTGAAACTTTGAAATAATGCTTGGCATTGCAAACCACCGGCACTTTGTGGCCGTAATCCAGGAAGATTGCACCAAGGCTTGGGAGGATAATGAAGACTAGTGTATGCAATTAATGAATGAGGTATACCTAAAAAACAAGAAGGTGGTGACCAGATGGCCACAGGTCATTCATCGCAGTGATTTCTCAGAGGAACTAAGTGATACCATCACATTCCTAAGCAGAGTATTTGGGCTTCCTGATGCCCACTACTTTCATAAATGGATGCTTAGATACCTGGAGACAATGAACAAGAATGTGCCAGATCAACACTTCGAGTGGGTGGAGATCATAAGCAACACTATATCCGAGCAGCTCCAACAACTTACCACAACAGGGAGGTTCTACATGAACTCCTATGTAGTTTATGCTGTAGCCTTAGAGAGAGATTATCCAGCATTAATGTGGTGCAGGGTTTGGCCCCAAGTAAAAATATATGAATACTATCCAGAGCTGAAGCTAGAAAACAATATTTCTCAGTTTACAAAGATTAAAGATGTCTTCTTCTACGGCATCGTCTACCTTTTGAGGCCAAACATGACTCGCGGTCGTACGACCAAGAGCATTGTTGCAGCAACAGAGAAGTGGTGGGCCTTATTCACACAATTCCCCACTTTCACTTATCTAAGGGCAACCAACTTCTTGGGGGAACCAACCAAATTTCCAAGATATGCATGCCCCAAGCTGATCCTGTTGGAGCTATCAAGATAGCTCATAACCTATCACGAGAAGTGCTTGAAGAGAAAGAAGGGTGGAACTCCTTTCCCCCTCACAGTGGGTAGGTACACTTGTCTTTCTCACCACAAAGCCCCAGAGATATTTATAGAGCTGGAGCTACTCAATCTAAAGCACAACTTCCCAGCAAGGCCCACTTTCGACCCAAGGAATTTCCTGTCTAGGGCCAAACTCGATCCAATCCACATTCCATAGATCGAAGATATTTATATCGACCTGTATCATGAGGTCGAGCTCAGAAGGAAAGACCATTCCCACTTGGCCTTGGCTGAAATCATCCAGTACGGTGTGGCCATCATCCCAAAAGGTTATCAAACTACTGATCAAGAAGTTGATCAGGTATATCTTGACACGGGTGGGGACGACTGGTCGTTCGCTGTAATTGATAGAACTAAAGCACCTCAAACGATAGAAGAAAGGGTCAAAGAAACTCTACGGAGAATAGAGCACTGGTGCAGGATGAATGGTCTCATCTACCTCAGAGTTGATTTCACCACATCTCCATTGGGAAACACACCTTCCAGACCAAAACATCTGCCAAAAAGAAAAGGTAAAGACAAGGAGGGCGAGTCAAGCTCTGCCCAAGAAGAGACTCCTAAGAGTCCCCCTTCCGCCGCACGAGAACAAGTTATAACTCTGGCTTCTCTAGAGAAGGAAGCAGCCGAGGATGTTCCGATGGGCACATCCACTCAGGATTTTGCCACTACTGCAACTATTGAGGTCCCTTCTATCCCTTCTCCCTCTCCTCCTTCCCCTCCTCGAGTGACTCCAAGCGACCATTCCTTTGGTCGTGTCCTCTCCCCCATCTTCTATTGTTCCCCCTTCCTCATCATCCATCTTCTCTTCTCTCGCGGAGCTGACCCCACCATTTCTTCCCTCATCTCTCAGCTCCCTTCCATTCCCATGTCTACCTCCCTTGGCAGGATCTCTTCCTCCCATGAACACTTCCTTGGCCTCCCTCTCAATGCCACCTCAAAGTGTCTCCACACATTTTCCTTCTACTACTGCAGCGGCTCCCTTTTCTATTTCTGGCCCCTCTCCCATAAGAGCATGGATCTATTAGCATGAGCCAAAAAAGAGGAGGAAAGTTCCCATCGCACCGATGGAATTTTTCGTCATCCCATCAAAGGGGACCAAGAAGCAAAAGCCTTTAACCCACTTCTCTTAGAGTGCGTCAGGAGAGAGAGTAATGGAGATAGCATATCCCGATCCTTCAAAGGATAAAAAGGATCTGTCTTCGACAGATTACACAGTGACCCAAGTCACCATGGGGACATCTTTAGAAAGCCTTCAAGGAGAGGCCCTATCTGCAGTTGACACCCTTTGCAAGAAGCTCTAGGAAGCAAAGGAAGAAAAGAGGCTGTTAAGGGAGCAAAATAAACATCTTCTCCATGCCTTGCAGAAAATGGGTAGTGCACCTCCTACAACTACTGCCAGAAACTCCTGAGCCTTTGAGCTAAGATAAGATTAATGAATACGCCAAAATTGGCGAGCAGGGTATGGCAGTTTCCACCTGGAGGAGCCAAATCCTCAAAGAAAGTGAGGGAGTAATCGCCAAGTTCACTAGTTTATATAAGAATATCAATCGGGTGAACAAAGAGCTCCAGGCGATAGCAGGACCCATCTCCGAAGTGCTGGACCATACCAGGATGCAGCATGAGACCTTCCAGAAAATGGACTGTTCAGTCAAAGATATGGTCAAGTTCAGCGTCTTTGGTCACCCCAGAGCCCTCAAAAAATCCTTTCTACTCTGGATTACCGGGTTGATCAGTTGGAGTCCGTCCTAGAGAAGATTGACAAAATCAAGGAGGAAGCTCTGGATGCAATGCATCAAATGGAGAAAATTGTCCTGAGAATGTCTCCGGGCTTGCTCACTCATTCTTTCACCTTAAAAAAGGTGGATGAAACTATTCGGATCTTCAAGGAGATCGTTTCACAAGGGCTGGGACTAGAAGTCACTTTTGACGCCGAATCCATCAACAACCTGCTGGCCTGTCGTGACTTCATTGGGTACCTGATAGACATAGAAAACGAATATTCCAAGCTCCCAGAAAATCTCATAGATGAGTGGGAGACTTGCGAGGTTATCAGTGATAGACACAAGGATCCTTCCTAGGATCAAATTTAACCCATGATCAATAAGTTCATGGAATAACCATGCCCAGTTCCACATCTTGTCACCTGAGTAGCAGCAAAAGTAGGATACCCCCTTTCAGCCTCGGGACGACGATGAATAGTTTCATTCTTCGACTTTCTCCTTGTAATTATCTAAAGTATGTTGACACAAATGATGACATCATCCATGTTGCACCATGGGATGATGTCATCCACAAAGTTGTCAAAAGTCAACAAATGACTTTAGAATCTCTTATAAGATATTTTGTAATTAAGTGGTTGGTTTGTTTTTGCCTTCTTTTCTTCTCTTCTTCTATAAATACTTGAAGAATTGTTGTATTCAAGTGGTGGATACTTTTCAGATGAGAAATAGAAGTAGGAAGAAAAGAATTTGAACTTTTTATAACAGAAACAAATATTAATACAATTTTTAGACTTTGTGCGGAATACATGTGTTTTACATCAGACCTTTCTTATGTTAGATCTGTATGATTGTTCTTTAGATCTACTTCTACTTTGTTGTCATTTATTCATCAGTATTGCTTTATTCGTCTATGCAAGTAGGTTCGGATATGTTTACTACCAACCAAAATCATAGACCTTCTGACCTTTCTGCTTTGGAATTCATTTCTTTTCTCACTTCAGATATTTCGTATCTCCCCCACTTCGTTTCTTTCCTTTATTTTACAGTTGGAAATAACTCTATGGGTGAAACAAGAAGCATCACTACATCAAAAGGGGCTATGCCCTGCACACTGTTGGCTCGTCTGTTCATAAATCTATTTACCCGACAGATTTTCAAACCAACAACATGTTTTGACATATTTTTTTATCTTTATAACATTCTAATACGGTAGAACACCATATGCTTCACCCCTAGGTTCACTTCCTCTTTCATAGTTTCTACTCTTCATTTTTATCACTTAACGCTTTCACTTGTCCACTCGACACACATTTCGTTATCACAGGGGGGCATACATTGTGTGAATCAATCGCCCCTACATGGTTATTAGGTACACATATATTATCTAATTTATGTTATCAAGTATTCACTCAAAAACATAAAGTGGGGGAAAATATAGATACAATATCACACACTTAGGTACATTTCTTTGTCCTAAAAAAATACTTACACTCTTACAAGACATTTTCTATTCCTAAGCAAGACAAAAACTAGTAATTGACATGTATCTTTAGCCTCTTCTCTTTTTTTCTTGTCTTCTTTATGGTATTTTACACCCTACAACCCACTTGAAAATTTACTTTTTTATATTTTATGTCTCTTCTCTTTTTTTCTTGTCTTCTTTATGGTATTTTACACCCTATAACCCACTGCAGACACCAGTGCCCAGGAAGATTCGTCCCCTTTGGGCACCCATGTCCTCTTTCTATCTTACCTTTTTTGGGCTTATTTTATCTTTTGGGCCTCTTATTTTCTTATGGGCCGACCTTCCAGTTGTCAATTAAAAAACTAAACCAAGGGAGTCATATAAACACAAAGCTATGTGACCAAAATAAGGGACCAATCTCTAAGCATCTATTATCATCACCTAAGCTTGCACCCAAAGGCATCTAAGAGCACTAAAGGAATCATTCTAACATTCATAAAAGGGACAAGGGACTGCATTTTATGCATACACTTCATAGGAAGGGGAAATTAATTTTTCCATCCATGCATCTATCTACATTGGTACATCTAGCTATCACCTACTATCAAGTGCACTTGCACAAGGGACTCTTAAGGCACAATTATTTCACACACACACAACACAAGAACTACATAGATTATGAGATGTAGTGCAATGCTTGGTTGTAAGATCATTTAGTCAGGTGACCACTAGGGTCAGTATGAATCCCCATATCACATCTTTTCTGTTTGGTATTTGATTTAGTTTGAGGGTTTTGTAGGTCATATTCTCTTTGTAGGTTACACGAAAATTCAGAGATCATCTTGCGACACACAGGTGACCAAAACTGACCATATGCGACTATCTTGTGACACCAGAAAAAAATAGGTTATGAGTTCCTATGCAGTCACAGATACCCAATAGAGGTCTTTGACACCTAGGCACCCTTTCTCTAGTCTAGGCGCCCTAGTCCAGGATCATCTGACAGTTCCAAAATTTACAGTGAGTAGTTGTGACAGTCTGACCTTCCTGTTCATCAGTTTTCTAGTCCAAAACACTTTGGGTTCAAGTGAGAAATCAACTAAGTGTTCTACTTTCTCTCTTGCACTTAGGGTTTCATATTTAATTATAGACAATAAATCAAACACTTTGGGTATTTATCTAGTCCTCATCACATACTACTATTCATATGATTCCCATGCGAGAAAAGTACTAACTAATCACTATTTTTGGCCTCTTTTCTTGCTTTTTGTTTTCTCTCTTGGTCTTTCACTCCTTTCCCAGTATGTCTTTTCATACTTTGGCATTTCTGACTATGGACACCAGTTCCTAGGTACCCCCATCCCCTCTGGGTGCCCAGACCTATTTGTACTTTTCTCACATCTTTTGGTTCTCTTCTAGGAGTTTGGGCATCTCATTTCTTATTAGTCAACCTTTTAGTGGTTAATTACAAAATTCAAACAAGGGAATCATATATATAAAAAGCTATGTGATCGGAATAAAGGACTAAACACTAAGAATCTATTAGCTCCACCTAAGGTTACATCCAAAGGCATTACAAGAGCATTTAATCATCCATATAACACTCACATAATGGACATGGGAATGAATTCTTATGCATACACTTCATAGGAGGGAAAGTTCATTTTTCCATGCACACATCTATCTACATATTCTACATCTAGCTATCTATTTCTATTTAAGTGCATATGACACACACACACACACACAAAACTACATGGAGTCTGAAATGTAGTGCAACACCCAGATCATAAGTTCACTTAGTCGGCTGACTGACAGGGTTAGTCTGACTCCCCATTTTCATATTTTTATTTGTAGGATTTGATGTGTTTTGGGGTTTTGCAAGTTCTTCTTTCTTATTATAGGTTTCAGGTGAAAAATAACGAGGTATAGTGACATATAGGTGACTAAAGGATAACATCTCGTGACCCTGTAAAATTAAGTTCCACAACTTCTGAGCAGTCACATGTGCTGAAAGAAGTTCTCTAGTACCCCAAGTTCCCCTGACCATGCATAGACACCCTAGTCCTAGAATTTTTGACACTCCTACATATTATGGGTTCATCTGTGGTGCTCTGAGTCCATGTTCCATCAATTTTCCAACTCGACACAACTTCAACATCATTGCAAATCAACTAAGTATTTTTATATCCTTATTTGTAACTAGGGTTTCAAATTTAAATTACTTATTTTCTTAGATAAAATTTGTATTTAATTTTTTCTATCATTATGATGGTACATATCTAGATTTAGCATTTATTTTATTTCAATATTTTTTTAATCATTTGGTGAACCCCACACTCGAACCCACCTTTTCTTATAAGAGTCTTGTTTTATTTTCATCATGGTTATACCCTTCACTAATGATGATCTTCGTGACCTCAATGCTCATCTTGCTGAGCATCCTTAGGATCTATACCTTCTTTTATTCTCTTCTCATGAGGAGGCCATAAATCTTCGAAGCTTTATGTACCCTCATCTATCCTCACTTCCATGACTATCACTACTCAATCACCTACTTCCACTCTTCCACCTACTTCTAGAGTTCCCGATTCCATTTCTACTCTAACCAAATATTTCACTACACCTCTTATTTCTCACATGCGGTAATTCTCTTCCATCATAACTCAAGACTTAGCCTCTCTTTATTAAGATATTCAAGTTAAAATCTATCAATTGTAATAGGTTACTTCTCGTACATCTCTATCTCTTGATTTCACTTTGTTACTTCATACTCCTTTCACACCCACCATTTCCACTTATGTGCTTCTTCTTAATTTCATCATTCCTAAACTCCCCAGTTTTAATGGTCATGGTGACCATCAAGATAATTTATGAGAATTTCATGTGGCATGTTTAGAATTTACAAATGATCATACTCTCTTAGCTAAGATCTTTCCTGAAGTCTTCACGATTATGAAATGAGTTGGTTCTATGATCTACCTGTCCACTCAGTAACATATTTTCTTCATTTAACCGATGCTTTTCTCACTCACTTCTTTGTTAATATCGGCTCTAAGATATATTATGCTCAACTTGTACAACTTAAACAAGGATCTAATGAAAATATACTAGATTATTTCTTGCGATATAATAACACCTTAGCTAAGATGTCTAGTGTACTTGTGGAATCTGAGCTTCAAGATCTATATGTCTAAATTCTATTTCCACCTCTCTAAGAGAGTGTTATCTTGAGACATCTCCATCATTCATTCATTTGTGTCATACTCTTAAGCTGTGCAAAACTAAACTCTTATCTATAGGCAACCTTAAGTATCACGAGCAAGCTTCATCTTTGGTGCACTTTCAAAGAAAATAATATTTCAATCCATCTATAAAACCTACTGAAGCTAAAGCCACTATCAACACTGTATCTAATACTAAAGAGCTTAAATGGAAACTTCCTAACTGCACATATACAAAACTGACTATTGCTCCACATATTCTATTGCCACAAATTTTTGAAATAAATCTTATTATACTTCCTCCTCTACTCGATCTAGACCCATATCATCCAAAAGGTCACAATTACAATGAAAATTTCAAATGTGATTATCATTAGTGCATCAAGCATTCTATAGACCGATGTTTTAAACTTTGAAATCTTATTCAAGATCTTATCAAAAATACTACTTTTGAGCTTCCCGAGCCTACGACAATCGCACTAGTCAACGAAAATCACAAGCTTAATATATTCAACAATCATCTTCCTAAGCATGAAAAAAGTAAATGAATCTTTAGCTAGTCATACACATTGTGTCCTACCTCTTACTACATTGGGGGCTCTTGATTTTCTAGTTTCTCACGCTGAGACATATCCACCGATCATTACATTCTATGATTATGATTATCATGCTACATTCTCTTATGACACATTACATATCGGTGCTTCTATGATCTATTTATATCAATAACACTATGGTTGATCCATTATTTCATGTAAACGCATGTTCTATTGAAATTCTTGTCACTATCGGTTATCCACTCTTGTAAATTTCATATATAGTTCCTAAATTATATGGATATATCAGGATTCTAGTCACAGTCAGTCTTCTTACCCTGATTATGACTTTCCTCATGGAAAATCTGGTCAAAAGGGTGTGACATGCTCATATTCCCTGGTTTCATTTAGGTCAGGCTATCATATCCTTGAATCAATTATGTCTCAAATTCATTCACAATAGGAAATTCATTACTATCAATGGTGTTTTTCCATCCACACCATGGCCCCAGCCTCCTCTCAATGTTTCCATTGCACTCACTAGAGCATCTAGGTTTCCAGGACCTCTCAAATCAAAATCACAATCTTCTCCTTGCTTACTTGTTTGCTCATGGCTTACATGGTCTCATTGGTATACTAGTCCATCACATCTGAATAGGTCCACCATTGGGATGAATCCTTCATATAGATAGACATTACCTTCTTGTTTTCCTTCACATAGGTGTTCATCACCTCCACACTCTACTTCACATAGGTTTTCACCACCTCTGTGCTCTACTTCAAATAGGTCTTCATCACCCTTGTGCTTTACTCCACATGATTCTCCATCACCTCCACACTATTCTTCATATAGGTGCATATAACCTTCGTGGTATCCTTCACATAGGTGTTCATCACCTCCTAGATCTCATGCACGTGGATCACATTCACCAATACAACATCTGTCTCATATGCCATCGGTTTAATAACATGATCACACACCTTTATCTATGCAAGCATCAGGCGGAGAACCTTTGTATTTAACATTCATTGGATAACATAATAATCCATATAAATATAGGGGAATCATACTTATTCTCCCCCCTCTAGCATTCTCAAGTGTCTTATGCTTCTACTATATCACTTCTTACTTCATATCTAGTCTTTCACACACATTTTACACATCTTGATACATTTATATTGTCATTACCCAATGAAGCACTCTTGTACTATGGTTCAAAATGGAATGCTGAGCGATTAATACATTCACGAACCTCACATCATACACATGAAAAATATCTCCCTCAACACATTCACAACATATCCTTCTAACACACATTGATCATGACATACTACCCCTATGACACACTCTAGTTCCAATGATCATACTTGATTACTGAGGATATAATCTAAAATTAACCTCACCACACTCACTCACTCTCTACGCTCTATTCTTTGAGGATCATATCTTTCTAGCACACAATTTAAACCATTTCCCGATGATGCACTCTTGTTCTATGGTTCATTCTTCACTACAAAGGGGGTATTTATAAATGAAATTCATCTCATGCATACTCATTCATATTCACTCGGGGGTCACACTGCTCTTATCACACTCATTTTTCATATCATTGCATCTCGTTCATTCACAACATTTGTTGACCAAATTCAATTGTTCATGCTCATATTAGTGAACTAGTACTAAAGAAAATAAGTAAATCCATATGTGTAAGGGTTTAAGGTACCTTGATATGGGATGGCGATGAACACATGTAAAAATGAAATATCCTCTTCCGCAACGAGCTATATTACCTAAAAATCAAGAGGGATAAAAAAAAAAGATTGGATTAGTATATAGATGGGTGGGTTTCTGGAGAAAGTCGGTCCCAATAAGTGAAAACTTCCTAGGATGGATGTCAACCCACGTTTTGATAAATATAGGATAAAATATTGATAAATGGATTGGATATTATATAGAATCTAAAATGAAACAGAAACTACAATGCTAGATATACGATAGATATGCAGATCTCATCAAAATACATACAAAGTAAATCAAACATGGGTGGGTTGATGACGACTTAAGATTGAGAGGCCTAGTTGATGGTGAGTGGAGTAGGATAAGAAGAAGATGCAGAAGAATAAGGCCTACAAGACCTCCTGTAGTTTGATATGAAGATGATATGGATCTAAAAGTGATGTTGAGCTGAAGGAAGAACACTGCAGAATAGTCTATATCTAGATCTATTAGAAAGGATGCACGGAAATTATGAAAATTTATGATGAATGCAATAAGGAAATATCCATTCGATGGTGATCAGGATGAGTTGATGAAAACTAGGGGACTAAATGAACATGTCTGAGGTGATAGAGATGACGAAATCTAAGGCTTTAATGGCTTCAAGATTAGAGAGATGGTGACTGGGGATGTGAATGGAATAAGAGTAAAAAAAAAGAAGGTTGAGTTGAAGGTGATCTAGTAGGGTTAATGGTAACCAAGACATATCTAGGTCTAAATGGATGGAAATGGATGGGAAGGATGATCTAAAAATGAAAATGATGATGGATGAACGTATGGACAGAGCTCAAGGATGATTGTAGAACCTAAAAAAGTTGATGAGGATGGTTGGGAGGAAAGAGATGGTAGATCTAAGAATGCAATGAGACAAAGAAGAATTAAAAGCTCCAAAGATGGACCCAAGATATTCAAAAATGGCTCCAAGATAATGATAATAGTTATAAAGATACACAACAGATAAAATACAAATCGCAAGAGGGATGAGATTCTTCAAAATTACATCCTTAGAAAAGGAGGGGTAGGGACAACTTTATAGGGTTTATGACGACCCGGATGGGTCATCGCCAATTCTAGGGACCCATCCATTTGGGTGGTGAGAAGGTGATGAGCTCAAGATAAAGATCCCATAAGAGGCATGATTAGGGTTTTGAAGGATTATGCTAAATTAGGGTTGCTTAGGATGAGTAAATGGGTAGATGGAGGGTGGAAATTATTAAGTAAAGGCCATAAAGAGGTGAAATAATTAAATGAAGGCCTAAAAAGGATAAAATAGAAGATTTAGGGAGGATAAATGAATTAAATGAGAGTTTAGAATTAACTAAACATGATTAGGGATGCTTAATGGATGATTAAGGTGAAAAATAAAGATGAGTGGGATAAAGAGAGTTTAGGGAAGAAGGAAATTCGAAAGGGAAGAGAGGCATGTATGTGGAAAAATACGATGGAGAGTGAATGCGGGTGTTAGAGATCACAAACATTAAGAGGGGGGGTGAATCAGTGTAAATTAAAACCTTTTACTTTATGCCAATTTTTAACCCTTCAATAATGCGAGGCTTGAAACTATGAGAAGTCAATCAACCAAATATCTTTGGACAATAACACAACACAAAAATTACCATGGGAAACATTTTTAGGAGAAAACCCACCAAAAATGTTTCTTATATTACACAAAGAAAGGAATCATAAGAATAGGATACATCTTACAAGATTTGTTTAGTGATATACCAATCCCATAAGGAGCACCAAACCCTACACCTCTACTGATATTACACACAACAAAGGACTTAAGTGAATATTATTCATCACAAGATATTTATTTTGTAGGCACCCACCTACAAGGAAGCTATAACTACATGAATGTGCTAAGCTACAACTTAGACTTGATTCATTTACATTTTGATCATGTAATTACATCAATTTCTAATATAATGAATTATGATCACTTTCCTGACTCTGTCTGTGTTCCTCTTTTCACTTTCTTCTGCTCATATGATTCGATCCAACTTTCTCAATCAAACTAATGATCTTGATGCTCTTCTAATCTGATGAATCAATGCATAATTGATATGCTCTCCTCTTTTCTCTCTCTTTTCATATGCAATTCTTGTTCAGCTAGATTGCATTGTATTCATTATTTTTTCACTCTTCTTTATGTCGATGGGACTCCTCTTCCTTGATAAACACATAGAATTAGTTTCAATTACAAAATATATTCATAATCAACCCATTCCTTCACTTTGAATTATGCATCATGTACCTTCCTTCTTGGTCACCTGGAAATCTGACCCATTAAATGAATATAGTTGGTACCAAGATTTGTTCCTTCTAAGTTTGGCTTGATTACACAGTTTTCAAATGTACCACCAGAAGCTATTTATTAGTCATTTGCCAAAACTAAATTTTCCAAATTTTTAATGTGACCCAGATGAGCAAGCTGTTTCTTTTTTCAAATTTCATTTTTCCATGAAACTTAGGATCACATAGAAAATTTCAACTACATTTCCATAAGGTCAATGAGATTTAAATGCTGGCAGCTGGAACAATAGATTTCTTTGGTCTATGTGAATTTCAAGTTGTGCACTTAGCCACAATCACCTGACACTCAAATCACCATCAAATTTGGTGAACCAACTCTTACTTTGTCCATGTTTGAACCAATTTTTATTTCCTTCACCTCTTTCAGTCCATATACCATTAATTCATGGCTTTTCTTAACTCTTCTTTGTATCGCAACACTTTTATTTGTTTTACATCATTTCTCCCTATTCGGTGGCTTTTTAGTTATCCACAAATTTTCTATGCTTCTCGAAGCTTCTTCAATGTCTCGCAAATTTCTTCCTTGTCTGTTGCCTTTCCACAACTTTGTTCCATGTCTGCCACTCTGTCTCTTTTGCTTACAACTTTTACAGTTTTCCGTAGCTATTTGATGTCCTTAGCATATTTTATAGTTCATCCCAGCTTTTCCTTTTATCTGTAGGTTTGCCTTCAACTTCCTTACCTTTGTGGTTTTTCCTTTACCTTCACAAAATTACCTTCAGCTTTGCAGCCTTACTATTTTCACTTTGTAGCTTGTCCTTTGGCTTCATTTAATTTCGCAGCTTCACTCCTTTATACATGGGACTCATTTACCTTCTGCAACATTCTCAAGCATTTTGTGGCTTTTTCCAGACTATGAAGGCTACTCCAAGTCTTTGATGGCTATTTATAGGCTTTGGCGGCTATCTCCCCATGTCGGCAACTTGTAAAAATATTGGTTAAGTCCCTTAGCACTTACCCTTGATCATCCTGAAGCCTTTGTGAGATGACACTACCAATCAACCTTCATCTTCTTGACATGCTCACTTTAACAGTTAACTCATTTTTCTATCAATGCAACTTGATATCAACTTATCCATCTTGACAGCAATGACAACATATATCACAATGATAACTATGCAACAATCCCCCCTTTGTCATTGATGGCAACACTCCAACCTATAGAAACCTTTTGATGAAAAAATGTTCGCATACTTATGTAGTTTTCATCTTTACTCATCTTTTTATATCAATTGGATGGTTCCATCACCTTGCCCCTTATATATCACAACATTTCTCCCCCTTTGAATATAACAGGCTTGTTTCTGACTTTCATCAACTTCTCTCCCCCTTTGACAACAATGAAAAAGGGCCAACTATACCACATAAGACTAAATATTTTGGTATGCTAGATACAACATGATATTACCTCAAGAAACTCCCCCTACGCTTATGCTTTTCTTACACCTGTCTTAGTGTGTCAGTGACAATGCTCCCCCTGAGTTGATGCATACTTTGATGAGTTTGAGCTAAAAGAATATCTCCCCTTCACTTTGGAACTATTTTTAGGAGAAAATAATACATGAGAATGCTCCCTTCCTTCTCTGCACACCCTTTATTTGTTGACAAGATCAAGAATGAATCCCAATTCATTCCTTAGGTGTTCAAATGTTGATCTTGGTAGCGGTCTGGTCATTATGTTTGTAATATCTTCTTTAGTGCTCACATATTTAAGAATGATCTTCTTATCATTTACTTGATCCCTCAAGAAATGATATCTTATAGGTATATGCTTAGTCTTTGAGTGGAACACTAGATTCTTAGAGACACTTATTGCACTTTTACTATCACATAACAAGGGAATTGGATATTTAGATTTTACCTTGCAATTTTCCAATGTCTGATTCATCTATAAAACTTAACTACAACACATCACATAGCCATATACTCTGCTTCACATGTTGAGAGAGAAATTGATGATTGTTTCTTGCTTATCCAAGATACCAAGAAATTTCCAAAAAAGAAAAATCCTTCGATTGTGCTCTTTCTATCATCCACACTTCCCACCTAATCTGCATATGTATATGATTTTTTGTTGAAGTCGTTGCATTTGGGATACCACATCCATACTCAAGTGTTCCCATGAGATATCTTAGAATTCTCTTGACCACCTTGAGGTGTGTTTCCCTTGGATCTTCTCAAAATATTCCAACAAGACCTACCGCATGCATGATGTCTCATCTTGATGCAGTGGAGTAAAGTAGACTTCCTATCATGGATATGTGTAGTGTTTTTTCTACCTTAGGTGATTCATCATCTCTTCTCATCTTACATCCTACTTCCATTTGTGTCCCAATCAGTTTGCAGTATTCCATCCTAAACCTTTTAAACATTTCTTTGATGTACTTGATTTGAGGTATTAATATACCTTTGTTTGATTGATTGATCTATAATCCTAGAAAGAATGAAAAATCTCCAAGCATTAACATCTTAAACACTAATTTCATCATGTTTGTAAACTCATATGTCATCCTATCATGATTTCCACCGAATATGATGTCATATACATATACTATTACAATGAGAATTTTTTTACTCCTTCTTCCTTGATGTATATATTGCTATCAACAACACCTTTTTTGAATCCTTTCTCAATGAGGTATGAATCCAATCTGTTGTACTAAGCTTTGGTAGCTTTTTTTAATCCTTATCTTCAGTCAGTGAAAATCCATTAGGTTGTTCAATATATACCTCTTCATTTAGGAGGCCATTTAGGAAGGCTGATTTCACATCCATTTGGAATACTCTGATCTTCTTGTATGTTGTGTAAGCTAGAAATAGTTTTGTTACTTCCATTCTTACAACGGGTGAAAATATTCCATCAAAGTCAATTCCTTCCATTTGTGTGTATCATTTGCACACTAGCCTAGCCTTGTTTGTTGTCACTTCTCCTTTCTCATCCAGTTTGTTTCTGAATACCCTTTTGGTTCCAATCACAATTTTGTTTCGTGGTTTGGGTACTAGTTCCCATGTCTCATTTTTTTCAATTTGATCTAGCTCTTCATTCATGGCATCTACCCAATGCCGATCTTTGCTTTCTTTTGCAACGTTATTGGGTTATATCATTGATGGAAGTGATATATCTTCATGGTTCTTTTATTCTCTTATCCTTCTTCTTGTGAGAATTCCACCATCTTTGTTTCCAATGATCTGATTGGAAGGATGGTCCTTTCTGACTTGCCTAAAGGGTGCTTTGGTGTCTGGCCTTTCTTCCTCTTCATTTGCTTCTTCACGTGGATTGTCTAACTCTTCATCATATTCTTGTTCTTCATGATCTCCATTATGCTGAGTGCTGGTTTTGTTATACTGTGTCTCATCCACCTTCACATTAGTTCTTTCAACAATCTTTTACAACCTTTTATTGTAGCATCTATAAGCTGCACTGACCACTGAGTAGCCAAGGAATATTACTTCATTACATCTTGAGTCAATTTTTCCCAAGTTATCTTCATCTCTTTTGATATAGAATTTACTTCCAAAGACTCTTATGTGATTTACATATAATGGTCTCTTCTTCCATAGTTCATAGGGAGTTTTGTCACTGTTTATTCTCAGTTGAGCTCTAT
This sequence comes from Taxus chinensis, assembly GCA_019776745.2. Taxonomy (NCBI): domain Eukaryota; kingdom Viridiplantae; phylum Streptophyta; class Pinopsida; order Cupressales; family Taxaceae; genus Taxus; species Taxus chinensis. The sequence goes on from CM034150.1 coordinate 740,325,869, forward strand.
TCAAAAGATAGTCAGTGGTGCACATTGCTTCACTCCAGTACCTATCAAAGAGTTTGGATTCATTCAACATTGTCCTTGCCATTTATTGAAAAATTCTATTTTTCCTCTCAACAACTCAATTTTGTTGAGGTGTCCTCGTGGCTGAAAATTTTCTTCTAATTCCATGTTCTTCACAAAAATCATCAAACTTAATGGACTAGATTTCTCCACCTCTGTCCGATCTTAGGCATTTTATTTTCTTATTTTTCTCATTCTCTTACTAATGCCTTAAATGTTGTAAATCTATCTAAGGATTTTTATTTTTTCTTCAAACATGCTACCCATGTCATTCTTGTCTAATCATCTATTAGAAGCATAAAATATACCTCACAATTTCTACCTTTAGTTATGGTGGGGCCGCAGAGGTCTGTATGGATCAAATCTAGTGGTATGGTTATATAATACTTATTTTATTCAAACGATCTCCTTATTTTTTTTCATGGAGACATGCCTTGCATAGAGTATTTGTGGGTATATGTCTAACACAACCTTTTACACTTAATTTTACTATATTTTGAAAAATCATGTGTGTCAATCTCTTGTGCCACAACCAGCTATAGTAAATCTTGCTTGTGAAGCATTTCTCTTTATTTATCTCATTGAGAAAATACATGTTGTTCTTTGTCCACTTGGCATTTGCAACTTTCTTTCCTATTTTATAGTTTATAATATCACACCCCTTGTCATGAAATATCACATTATATCCTCTTTTGCACATCTGAGTCACAGTCACTAGATTGTGTTTGAGACCTTCAACATATAAAACATTTTCTGTGATGGTCTTTCCATTATCTAGACATAAAGTTCATTTCCCAACTATGTTTGTTGAGTTGTTATCACCGAATCTCAAAACACCTGAAGCATTGTTCCAGACAAAGTAATAAATTTACTTTTGTCACCTGTCATATGGTTTGAGAATACACTTTAAAAATACCAGCTTTTATCTTCATTTTGTATGTGAAATGCTGTCTGTACAATTGAACAATACCCTTTTCTCTTGTTATCATAATTATTTAGAACATACATCCACTTCTTTTGTTTAGGCGGTTCATGTTTGTTGGTTGAAACTAAAATACTCTTATTATGATAGTTGTGTTGGACACTCTTATAGTTTGTCTGGTGTAAGATGGAACAAAATTTCCTCTATAGCCTTGTTATCCTGTAAAATTGATGAGGGAAATTTTACAGGTAACCATACAAAAATTTTGTTCAGGTTCCTCATCAGGGTCCCTTAGCGTTCAGTAACTTCCTACTCTGCGCTTGGCACGAGTGATTGAAGATGAGACTTTCCTAAATTATCTTGAAAAGAGGATCATGTATCTAGTAGAGCTTGAAGAAAAAAGAGTAAGAGTGGTCGACAGGATCACCAAACATCAGAATCAACTTAAGACACTGTTCGATAAAAGGGCTAAGCAAAGAGACCACCAAGTGGGAGATCTCGTCCTTTTGTGGGACAAACAAAGAGAACCAAAGGGCATGCACGAGAAATTTGATTCTCTGTGGAGAGGAACTTTAAAGATCAAACAACTCAACAGAGAGAATAACTTCTATCTCTTATATATAGATGGAACTGATCTACCACTTCCCTATAGCGGGTAGCATCTCAAAATATTCAGGAAGTAGAGCTTACTCTCTTCTTTATATAGTTTGCTTTATGTTGTGTGTTTTCTTTCGTCATGTGTTTGCTTTCATCATCGCCCTTGTTTTTGACTCTGTAGCCCAATGTATAGGCACATGTTGATATGGGGTTCTCTACCCTTGAGCTTCACTCAAAGATAGTCCCCAGAAAGAGCCAACTATTATCCTGTAAAATTGACGAGGGCAATTTTACAGGTAACAATAACAAAATTTTGTTTAGGTTCCTTGTCAGGGTCCCTCAGCGTTCGGAATGTTATAAAATCCCTTTCTAGGAAATCTAGTTTTCCGAACCTAGTCATTTTGGTCCTTTTTTGGCTGGGCGCACCTTTTATCTATGCAACACAGGCTAAATTTGTGCCCCTTTTATTTCCTTTGGCGCACCCTTTGAAGTGTTGACAAAACAATTGTTGCATCTTCCCATGATGCACCTTTCTTTCCTGTGCCAAGGTGCATGCGCCTTCCTGTCAACAACAAAAATGTTGCGCCATGTTTTGGTGCACCAAGGTGCTTGAAATCCAATGTTGATAGTACTAAATTTGTGCCAAAGGAATAGATAACTCCATGCTGACAAAAACATATCTGCGACAAAGGGCGCAAAGTTTTCCATGTCGACACGTGTTTTGGTGCACCCCTTTAAAAAGTGGTTGGTCCATTTATTGCACATTTGGCTATATATAGGCGCATCCGCCCTATCACTTTCAAAATCAAAAACATGTGAAAAACTTTATTCCTATGCACCTGTTAGCGTGCCCGTCATCCTCATGTCACGTTCGTGGACCCCACTTCGTTCCTCTCATTCTATATATTCCGGGTAAGTGGTCCTTGTTTCTCTTGTGTTTTCATTTTTGTTGGTTGGTTGTGAAGTCTGGTGGAATGAATCTGAGAAACCATAAACCCCTCCTGCCATTCTTGCAAATTTTCCCTCCCAAGCCATTTTCACCCTCTTTCTAGATCAGCTAGCCAAGAGGGCTCTGTCTCAAAAGTGAACCCAAATCTCTTTGCTATGCCCCCTTCACCATCTAAATCCATGAAGAAGGAGGCCTAAAAGCCCGCAAACCCATCAAGAAAGGAAAGAAACCTAAAATTTAGTTCTGAGCCGCATTTTTCTCTTGGCGCAACCGCCACCCTTGTTACAAAAAACATAGTCGCACCAAGAGGGCACACTGACCTTGATTGCAACACACAAAATCCCTGCGCCATGCATAAACCAAGTAAATCCCAAACCTGGTGCATGCGCAATCCCACTAACAACAACAAAAGTGCTATGCAATAATATTCTGCGCTGCGCCAAAGGCCCCCCTTTGTGCACATAGAGATAGTGCTACACGCATTAATCCTGTGCCCTCCGGTGCACCAAAAGTCCATGTTACATGTAAATTACTTGTGCCATTGGTGCATCCTACTCCCATGCAACACCAAAATTATTTGTGCCCAGTAATAAACCGCATACAAATGGCGCAGACACACCCCTGTCTATAATAACAATGATGTTATATGCAAAATCCTTGTGCCCTGCACCCTTTGGTGCTGATTTATTCCTTGTAACACTCTATTTTAGTGTGCCATACTTTTAACCCTGCATCCTGTAGTGTCCCTGTACCCTTAGGCCTTAAAATTGCCATCTCCTCATTTTGTAATGCTTTAATGGAAGATCTGATAGCTAACATGGCTCTTTTGTGTTGGACTTTGCTCCTTCTTCTTATAGATCAAGAACTAAACTCAGATCCACATATGTCTACATCAAGAAAAAGGCAAACCAAGTCAAAGGGTAAAGCTAAGCTTACAGTGGAAGAGATGAAATACAAGTATCAAAGGGTCAGAATGCCTGAGTCTCAAGCAGAATGTGACCTAGACATTAGAGATTCTGAACTTGGTCACATCGACATGGAAGATTTCTAGGCTAGAACCAGGAGGGTCATAGGCAGTCCATGGATGGACAAGCTAGTAGGCAGTGGTTTGCATTTTGTTGGGTGAATCCCCGTCAGTGCAGTGAATAATGAGTTTATGATGGTGGTGGCCCACTGTTACAACAAAGACACAAGATGTGTCTGAAAATGAAAAGGGTGAGGTTATAATCAACCTCACTGCCCGCCACTTCGAGAACATGCTAGGAATTCCCCACCACTGAAATTTCGTGGCTGTAAGCCAAGAAGACTGCATCAAGGCATGGAAGGATAATGAGGACCAATGCATGCAACTGATGAACGAAGTGTATTTAAAGAATAAGAAGGTGATAACCCGGTGGCCACAGGTTATTCACTGTAGTGACTTCTTTGAGGAACTGAGTGATACCATCACCTTCCTAAGTAGAGTTTTATGGGATTTCTGATGCCCATTACTTTCACAAATGGATGCTCAGGTACCTAGAAACCATGAATAAGAATGTGCCTGATCAGCGCTTTGAGTGGGCAGAGATCATAAGCAGCACCATATCTAAACAGCTCTAACAACTCACCACAACGGGGAGGTTCTACATGAACTCCTACGTAGTCTACGCAACTGCGGCTTCAGAGAGGGATTATCTAGCACTGAGCCGATGCAGAGTTTGGCCTCAGGTGAAGATATATGAATACTACCCAGAGCTGAAGTTGGAAAATAGCATCTCACAGTTTACCAAGATCAATGATGCTTTCTTCTACAGCATCGTCTGCCTTTTGAGGCCAAATATGACTCATGGTCAGACAACCAAGAGCATAGTCACATCGACTGAGAAGTGGGGAGAATTATTTACCAAATTCCCCACCTTCACCTACCTCAGAGCAGCTAACTTCTTAGGGGAGCCCACCAAATTGCCAAGGTATGCTGGCCCTAAGCTAATCATGTTGGAACTATCCAGGCAGCTCATAACTTACCATGAGAAGTTCCTGAAAAGAAAGAAGGGTGGAACTCCTTCCCCCCTTACAGTGGGAAAGTACACTTGCATTTCCCACAACAAAGCCTGGGAAATGTTCGCAGAGCTAGAACTGCTTAACCTAAAGCACAATTTCCCGACAAGGCCCACCTTCGATCCAAGAAATTACCTCCCTACGAAAAAACACGATCCGATCCATGTTCCACAGATCGAGGATATCTACATCGACCTGTACCATGAGGTCAAACTTAGAAGGAAGGATCACTCTCACCTTGCCCTGGCAGAGATAGTTCAATATGGCATGGCCATTGTTCCAAAAGGTTACAAAACTACCGATTAAGAATTTGATCAGGTGTATGTAGACACGGATGGGGACAGCTGGCCATTTGCTGCAATTGATAGGACAAAGGAACCTTAGACCATTGAGGAGAGGGTTAAGGAAACATTATGGCGAACAGAACATTGGTGTAGAATGAATGGCCTTATCTACCTTGGAGTAGATTTCACCATGTCCCCTTTGGGCAATGCACCTGTCAGGCTGAAACATCTACCAAAAGGCAAGGATAAAGAAGGAGAATCGATCTCTACTCAAGAAGAAGCTCCTGAGAGCCCTCCTTCTGCCACACAGGAACAAGTTTTAACTCTGGTATCCCCAGAGAAAGAAGCAGCAGAGTGTTCTAATGGGCACATCCACTTAGGGTGTTGTCACTGCTACGACCATGGAGGTTCCCACCGTCCCTTCTCCCCCTTCTCATGTGGCTCAAGTGACCATTCCCTTGGTCGTATCCTCTCCCCCATCTTCCGTTACTCCTCCTTCCTCTTCTTCCATCTTCTCTTCTCTCACGGAGCTGTCCCCCATCATTTCTTCTCTCATCTCTCAACTCCCTTCCATTCCCATGACTACCTCACCTGTAGTGTCTCTTCCTCCAGTGAGCACTTTCTTGGCCTCTCTCTCAATGCCGCCACCAAGTGTCTCTACACATTTCCCCTCATCTACTGCAGCTGCTCCCTCTCCCACCTCTGGTCCCACTCCCTTAAGTCCAGCATGGCTTTCTCAGCACCTAAGCCAGCATAAGAGGAAAGTCCCCATTACACCAATGGACTTCTCCGTCATCCCAGCAAAGGGGGCTAAGAAGCTAAAGCTGATAACCCGTTTCTCTCAAAGTGCATAGGGAGAAAGGGTAATGGAAATCGCGTATCCCGATCCCTCCAAAGATAAAAAGGATTTGTCACCTACAGATTATACAGTGATGCAGGTCACAATGGGAATGTCATCTGAAAGCCTTCAAGGGGAGGCCCTAGCTACAATGGATGCCCTCTGCAAGAAAATCGAAGAAGCAAAGGAAGAGAAGAGGCTACTAAAAGAGCAGAACAAGCATCTTCTCCATGCCCTGAAGAAAATGGGAAGTGCACCTCCTATAACTACCACCAAAACTCCTAAGGTCCTAAGCCAGGATAAGATAAATGAATACACCAAAATTGATGAACAAGGTATGGCAGTATCCGTCTGGAGAGATCAAATCCTCAAAGACAATGAGGAAGTAATTGTCAAGTTCATCGAATTATATCAGAACATTAGCCAGGCGAACAAGGATCTCCAGGTAATTGTAGGACCTATCTCTAAAGAGTTGGACCATGCTAGGTTGCAACATGAGGCATTCCAATTTTTTTTTGACTATTCAGTTGAAGATTTGGTAAAATTTGGGATTTTCGATCACCCCAGGGTACCCAGCAAAATCCTTGCTGCGTTGGACTACCGGGTCGATCAGATGGAAGTTGTCCTGGAGAAGATAGACAAGGTGAAGGAGGAAGCCCTAGATGCAATGCATCAAATGGAGAAAATTGTCCTTAGAATGTCTCCAGGCCTACTCACTCCTTCATTCACCTTGAGGAAGGGAGATGAAACTATTTGGATCTTCAAGGAGATTGTCTCGCAAGGGCTAGGGCTAGAAGCCACTTTTGACACGGAATGCATCAATAACCTTCTGGCTTGTCGCGGTTTTTTGGGGTGCCTGATGGAGGCAGGTAATGAATATTTCAAGCTCCCTGAAAAACTTAGAGATGAGTGGGAGACTTGTGAGGTCATCGACGATCATACCAAGGGTCCTACCTAGGATCAACTTCAGCCAATGGTCAGTAAATTAATGGAATATCGGACCCAGTTCCACATTACCTCTCTCGAACAGCAGCAGGAGCAAGATACCCCCTTTCAGCTGTGAGACGATGATGAATAACTTTCTTCCTCTTGGTTTTCTTTTTGTAAATATCTAAGAGTATGTTGGCACAAACAATGACATCATCTATATTACACCATGGGATGTTGTCATCTACCAAGTTGCCCAAAGTCAACAGTTGACTTTTAGATATTTTGTAGATATTTTGTAATTAGTTGTTGGTTTCTTTTTGCCTTCTCTCTTCTCCTTCTTCTATATATACTTGAATACTTGTTGTATTCAGGGGGTGGACACTTTTTAGATGAAAAATAGAAGTGAAAAGAAAAGGCTTTGTACTTTTTATAACAGAAGAAAACATTAATACAAATATTAAGACTTTGTGTTAAATATGTGTGTTATGAGCATCTGATATTTCTTATGTCAGATCTATGCATTTATTTTATTGGATCTATCTCTACTTTTTTGTCTTTTGTTCATCAGTATTGCTTTGTTCGTCTATCCAAGTAGGTTCGACTCTATTTACTACTAGCCCAAAACATAGACCCTCTGACCTTTTTGCTTTGGAATTCATTTCTTTTCTCCCTTCAGATCTATCCTATCTCTTCTCCTTGCTTCTTTCCCTTCTTTTCATAGTCGGAAATACCTCAACTGGGACGAGATCCAAAACCCCTGAAGGCAGAATATTGTGAGACTTGCACAGATTCCTACTGGTAGAATATCAATAAACCAGTTTCACTTTGCTATCCCAAAGTAGGGCTATGCCTTGCACACTGTTGGCTTGTCTATCCATAGACTTGCCCACCCGATAGATTTTCAGACCAACAGTTTTTCGCGACTCCACTAGGGATCGAACAGATCTAACAAATCTATGTTAGTGGTATAAAAAAATCACTACCTATTTGCAAATTTTAACTTTTTGTTCAAAATCCAATTTTTTTGTAAAAGTGATCCCAACTAAAAATTTTCTTCAGGGATCCATAGATCGAGACTAGGTAGAGATCTTTAGTTCGCTAAGTTTTTACAAAAACCCGTATTTTTCCGTAGATCTAAGCTTTTGACTATTTTGCAAAATTTCAAACCCTTGCCAAAAGTCAACTCTAAGATTCGAAAATCAGCCTACTAAGTTGGCCATTATTTTATCCTCGTTAACATTTGTCATTAAACCACAATTGGTTTTCAAAAGAGGGGTAAAATTAAATATTTAGAAAAGGTACATGCTGCTAATTTTTATCAAAAAAATAAAAAAATCAACAAGTACAACCAAAAAGAGTTTTAAATTTTCTCGAAAAATATTGCAGATCTAGAAGGTACACTGGTGGGTGAACCATTTACTCGTGGTAGAAGAGCTCGTGGAGTAATCAATCCTACTTTTGATTTAGTTCAAAGGCACAACTTCAGTGTTACACCGGTGTGCTTCTCATCACTAAGTTCAGCTGACCAATCATCCAGAAGTGTCTCACCTCCACGAAGGAAGCATTTCTCACAAGGAACATCCTCATCTCTTTGCAGTGCTTTTCTACTCAGTGGAACTATGCTTCCAGCTCGCGTCCTTTTTCCAGCTGTTCAAATGGCAGTACCATGGGGAAATGCTATGGGCCCTCTCGCTTTGCCAAATCCTGTTCACATTCTCCCTCACAGAAATCAGAAGAATTTTCCCAAATTTGATGGGAGCAGAAACCAAAGCACGGATTCACATATATCCACATTCATCATGTCATGCAGTATCCTAGATGTGACTCATGAAGATGTGTCAGTTCGCCTCTTTCTAGAGACTTTGCAAGGACCCGCAATAGAATGGTTTTAGCATTTGCCGACCAGATCTATCACTAGCTGGGCCACATTACGAACTGCATTTGAAGAAAGGTATAAGCCTTCAGAAGACGTGTTCACGTTACTATCAAAGATCACTCACTTGAAGGAGGAAAATGAAACCATGCGTGATTTCATCACCTGTTTCAATTCATTAATCAATCACGTTCCACCTACCATGCCGCCAACGCCAGAGAATCAGAAGTGTTTCTTTGTCAACGCCATGAGCTCAAAAGTAAGTTTCTTACTCTTGCAAGAACAAGTCACTACCCTGGTTCTCACCCAAGCTGCTACCATACAGATTGAAGATAATTTGCTAATATTTGGTGAATAAAAAAGAGAACCATCCAATCCTAAAGCATCGATCCCTTCTCCTATCACTTCATCTGATCTAGCATTTCAAAAAGATGGTGAATGACTTGCTCACATTAAAGAAGCATCTAGCTCAGGATTCTCCTAGCACTTCATACCGGGATATCCCATGAAGAAATTTCACTTCAAACAACGTCCCATAAAGGCCGCGCCTACCTACAAATGCTCCACGATTGGCGCTTGAGGCCCCTCTGGTCAATGCTTTAGCTGAAATCGAAGAAGAGGAGAAAAAGTATGAAGAACCTTCATCACCAAGTGAAGATGATTAGGATGTCGGTGAACCGACTGATGACTCTACTATTGGGTATATGGAATTTGATGAGGAGGAATCTGATGAAGAAGAGGGTACCCAAGGGTATGTAAGTAGGCAATCATATGCTGTTTTCACCCGCTCGCAAGGAAAAGAAATAGAAGTTGCTACCAAGATGTAGAAAGATAGGGCCACGTCAAACACGCCTCCAACCATTGCTAAAAGAGGTAGTCCCCTTCCTACTCAACTTGTTATTAAGTCTTTTTCGAAGAAATATTTTTCCCCAATCTCCCCTCCGAATCATCCCTCTCATATTCTTATCAAGACCAATAATCCTACCCTACCATCGTGAAATGAAGGACTCATTCCTTCATCAACGTAACCCTTGGCCACGTTTGACATAATTGATCATGCTAAAAAGACCAAGATCCAAATGTCTGAAGTTGAGTACCTTCAGTCTAACCCTGAGCAACTTGTAAGGTTAACCGAATACATCCAAAGCCAAGTTTTCATAAGTACTTAGGTTTCCCCAAAAGGAATCCTTTCTACTACTCCTACATCTCACATAAATGTTGCCTTGACTTGTGCATCAAGTAAAATAGAACCTTTTTATCTCTCCCTCCTTATCAATGGTCACAAACTAAGCAACTGCATAATTGATTCTAGGGCTTCTGATAACATCATGCCGGAAAAGGTCGCCCATGCTCTAGGCCTCACACTTACCAAGCCTTTCGGCAGATGTTATTCCTTTGAAACCAAGCAGGTTCCATTGATCGGTCAAAGCAAAGATGCGCAGTTTGCATTTGTGGCGTTCCCAGAGAAAAGAGTAAAGATGACCGTCCTCATTGCCGATATTCCGGTAGCATATGGAATTCTATTGGGAAGGATTTTTTGTAGTGAGGTTGGTGGAGAGATTCATATGGAATGGTCTAAGGCTAGAATCCCCGTCAAAGGCATAATGCAAACGTTGGAGCCAGAATCTCAAAAGAAATACTTGTTTACCAATTCTGACGACCCCAAAGCCCAAATTCTCTTCGAATCATTAGGGATGGGGAACTATTTCTTGTCTACAGAGTCTGATAGAATAGATATTATTGTCCAAGAAAAGGATCTTAACAAGATAATGAATTTGCAGTTTGATGGTAGCTGCATAACTAGTGGATGCGGCGCTAGAGCCGTGCTGATATCTCAAGAGGAAGAGATTATTCCTCTCTCTTTTAAGTTGCAGTTTTTCAACACAAATAATACTGCTAAGTATGAATCTTTGCTACTTGGCATGCAAGCTGTAAAATAAAGGGGAATCAAGAACCTAAAAGTACAGGGTGATGCAGAGTTGGTCGTAAATCAAGTAAAAATGATATACCAAGTGAAAAATGAAAGGCTCAGGAATTACCGCAACACGGTATGGGACAACATTGAGGAGTTTGATGCTTTTTCAATAAAATCCATTCCAAGAACTCAGAATGACATGGCTGATTTATTAGCCATCTCGGCATCCCTCATGCTCCCCCACCCAGATTTGAAAATAGACACATATACCATTAAGGTAGTTTTCTGCCCAAGCGTGCCAGAAAACTCTCAACACTACTAGGTATTCAATGATGACAATCAACTTATTGCCTTCCTGGAAAAGGCAAAAAAATTTAGTGAGCTCCATTTTGAAGGATCCACTTCCACATGCCGTGAATTGGTTGCGGATCAAGACGAGGAATCAAAAGGAAGTGAAGGCATATGTTAGCTCAAAGGAAATAAAATTCCAAAAGGCTTGGTTTCCTTGGAATGTTTGTTCGACAGACACGATCGTTTTGTCAAGAAGAACAAGCAAGATAATCCTAACTCTTCTCCAAAGACCGAGCTGGTCAATCTAGGTACTGTGGAACATCCGCAGTTTGTGAACGTCGGAAAATGTTGCACACCCGAGGAAAAGTGAAAGTTTTTTAAATTGCTGAAGAAATACATGGATGTGTTGGCATGGTCCTATGCCGATCTAAATTTTTTCAAACCAAAGGATGTCCAGCATGACATCCCATTGAAAGAAGGTGTCAAATCTTTTCACCAGAAACATAGGCACTATAACCCTAAGGTCTCGGGTACCATCCAGGAAGAAATACATAAGATGTTGGATGTGAGAATCATTTTTGCTATCCATCATAACACCTATGTCATGAATATCGTGCCAGTACATAAGAAAAATGACGAGATACGCATATGCGTAGAATTTCGTAACTTGAATCAAGCATCCTTGAAGGACAACTACCTGCTTCCCATAATGGATCAGGTTCTGCAGGAAGTAACTGGTTCAGAAATGTTGTCCATGCTTGATGGTTTTTTGGGCTACAATCAGATTGAAGTCTCACCCAAAGACCAATTCAAAACAACATTCACTACCCCCTAGGGCACATTTTCCTATAGCATGATGCCTTTTGGCCTGACCAACGCTGGTGCCACCTTCCAGCTGGTGATGGACTTTACATTCAAAGGTATGATGGGAAAGGTCATCGCAGTCTATTTGGATGACTTAACTGTGTTCTCTAAATAGTGAAATGATCATTGTGATCATTTGGAACAAGTATTAACTAGATGCCGAGAGCACGAGATCTCCCTAAATCCAAACAAGTCTATTTTTGGGGTCACAGAAGGAAAATTGCTAGGGCACGTGGTCAGCAAAGAAGGGATGAAGATAGATGCCCAAAGGGTTAGGGCTATTCAGAGCCTTACTTTACCTATGAGCAAGACTGATGTTCACTCCTTCAGAAAAGTGAATTTTCTCATGCGTTTCGTTCCCGACTTTGCTGAGAAGACTCGCACATATCAAACATGATGAAAGGGTCGCAAACTTTCTGGTGGAGCGAAGAAGGAAAGAAGTCATTCGAGGATATAAAAGCCTCTGTCGCTCATGCACCAGTCCTGGTATGTCCCAATTTCTCCAAGGATTTTATCATGTATAGCTATGCATCTGAGCATACTGTATCGGCCATCTTAATGCAAAAGAATTCTGAAGATGTTGAATCCCCAATTGCATTCATGACCTCTCCCCTCAAGCCTCATGAATTAAAAATGTCTCAGTTGGAAAAGCATGCCTTCACCATTGTCAAAGCAGTCAAGAACTTCAGGTATTATATTCTAAATTCTCATAAAGTGGTTCTGGTTCCTGACACGGAAGTCAAGTCAATCTTAACTCAATAGGAGTTAGGGATTTTACGAGGGAATTGGATTGCTAAGGTCCAGGAATACGATCTAGATATAAGACCAGCCAAGCTAGTAAGAGGCAAGGGTCTGTGTCAGCTCATGGCTGAAAACCAAGATTCAAGAGATCCTAAGGAAAAGGATGATTGCACCGATGGAGCACAAAGCCAACTGGAGAAAGCTGATTCTCTACCCATGGTTCTATTTGTCGTGACTATCGATGAATGGTTTTCTAATATCACTTTCTTTCTCACTTACATTGAGTGCCCATCTCATCTAACTTCAAAGGAGAAATGTGCTATAAAGCTCAGAGTAGCCAGATATGTCCTCTGGGATGACTGTTTATACAAATGCGGAATAGATGGCATCTTCTTGCGACGTGTTGACAAGCCACAACATATAAAGTTACTTGAGATTTTTCATGATTAAGCCTATGGTGGTCACTTCTCCTCTTCCGTGACGACACACAAGATCATTCGGGCCAGGTACTATTGGCCAATGCTATTTCAGGATATAGCCACCTGGGTGGTAAAATGTGAGCTCTGCCAACAATTTGTCGGCAAACCAAAATTGGTTGCATTTCCCCTCAGGCCCGTCATTATTGACGAAACATTCAAGCAGCAGGGAATTGAATTTATTGGAGCACTCCATCCCTAATCGAGTTCTGGACATAATTATGTCCTAACAACAACAGATTACTTCACCAAATGGGTGGAGGCCATTCCTGTTAAGAATGCCACCTCTAAAGTTATTTACAATTTCATCAAAGAGAATATCATTGTCGAGATTTGGTGTCCCACACAAAATTGTTGCTGATAATGCTTCCAACTTCTCCTCATGAGAAGTTGTTGGTTTTTTCTATGAACATGGGGTAATCTTGGCCCACGCCTTGGATTATTACCCCCAGGGAAATGGTTAGGAAGAATCCAGTAATAAAAAATTAGTGACCATCATAGGGAAGCTAGTTGATGAGAGTCAGCGGACGTGGCACAAGTCATTGTACGAAGCTTTGTGGGCAGAACCGCACTACTACCAAAAAGTCTCTCGGCATGTCACCTTTTCAAGTGTTATATGGAATCGATTCCAAGCTTCCCATTTCTGCAGAAATTCCTACTCTACGCTTGGCATGAGCGATTGAAGATGAGACTTTCCTAAATTCTCTTGAAAAGAGGATCATGTATCTAGTAGAGCTCGAAGAAAAAAGAGTAAGAGTGGTCGACAGGATCACTGAACATCAGAATCAAGTTAAGAGACTGTTCGATAAAAGGGCTAAGTAAAGAGACCTCCAAGTGGGAGATCTCGTCCTTTTGTGAGACAAACGAAGAGAACCAAAGGGCATGCACGGGAAATTTGATTCTCTATGGAGAGGACCTTTAAAGATCAAGCAGCTCAAAGGAGAGAATAGCTTCTATCTCTCGTATCTAGACGAAATTGATCTCCCACTTCCCTATAGCGGGTAGCATCCCAAAATATTTAGGAAGTAGAGCTTGCTCTCTTCTTTATACAGTTTACTTTATGTTGTGTGTTTTCTTTCGTCGTGTGTTTACTTTCATTGTGTGTTTTCTTTAGTCTTCATCCTTGTTTTTGACTCTGTAGCCCAATGGATAGGCACATGTTGATATGGGGTTCTCTACCCTTGAGCTTCACTCAAAGATAGTCCCCAGAAAGAGCCAACTGTTATCCTGTAAAATTGACGAGGGCAATTTTACAGGTAACCATACCAAAATTTTGTTCAGGTTCCTCGTCAGGGTCCCTCAGCATTTGGAATGTTGTAAAATCCCTTTCCGGGAAATCTAGATTTCCAAACTTAGTCATTTTGGTCCTTTTTTGGCTGGGCGCACCTTTTATCTATGCAACACAGGCTAAATTTGTGCCCCTTTTATTTCCTTTGGCACACCCTTTGAAGTGTTGACAAAACAATTGTTGTGCCTTCCCATGATGCACCTTTCTTACCTGTGCCAAGGTGCATGTGCCTTCTTGTCAACAACAAAAATGTTGCGCCATGTTTTGGTGCGCCAAGGTGCTCGAAATCCAGTGTTGACAGTACTAAATTTGTGCCAAAGGCGTAGATAATTCCATGCTGACAAAAACATATCTGCGACAAAGGGCACAAAGTTTTCCATGTCGACACGTGTTTTGGTGCGCCCCTTTAAAAATTGGTTGGCACATTTATTACACCTTTGGCTATATATAGGCGCATTCTGTCCTGTCACTTTCACAATAAAAAACACGTGAAAAACTTTATTCCTTTGCACCTATTAGCGTGCCCGTCATCCTCATGTCACGTTCATGGACCTCGCTTCGTTCCTTTCATTCTATATATTCCGGATAAGTGGTCCTTGTTTCTCTTGTGTTTTCATTTTTGTTGGTTGGTTGTGAAGTCTGGTGGAATGAATATGAGAAACCATAAACCCCTCCAACCATTCTTGCAAATCTTCCCTCCCAAGCCATTTTCACCCTCTTTCCAGATCTGCTGGCCAAGAGGGCTCTGTCTCAAAAGTGAACCCAGATCTCTTTGCTATGCCCCCTTCACCATTTAAATCCATGAAGAAGGAGGCCTAAAAGCTTGCAAACCCATCAAGAAAGGAAAGAAACCTAAAAGTTAGTTCTGAGCCACATATTTCTCTTGGCGCAACCGCCATCCTTGTTACAGAAAACACAGTTGCGCCAAGAGGGCGCACTGACCTTGATTGCAGCACACAAAATCCCTGCGCCATGCATAAACCAAGTAAATCCTAAACCTGGCATATGCACAATCCTGCTAACAACAAAAAAAGTGCTATGCAATAATATTCTGCGTTGCGCCAAAGGCCCCCCTTTGCGCACATAGAGATAGTGCTACACACATTAATCCTGTGCCCTTCGGCGCACCAAAAGTCCATGTTACATGTAAATTACCTGCGCCATTGGCACATCCTGCTCCCATGCAACACCAAAATTATTTGTACCGAGTAATAAAATGCATAAAAATGGCGCAGGCGCACCCCTGTGTATAATAACAATGATGTTATATGCAAAATCCTTGCGCCCTGCGCCCTTTGGCGCTGATTTATTCCTTGTAACACTCTGTTTCAGTGCGCCATACTTTTAACCCTGCAGCCTGTAGTGTCCCTACGCCCTAAGCCCTGAGGCCTTAAAATTGCTAACTCCTCATTCTGTAATGCTTTAATGGAAGATCTGAAAGCTAAAATGGCTCTTTTGCATTAGACTTCACTCCTTCTTCTTGCAGATCAACAACTAAACTCAGATCCACATATGTCTACATCAAGAAAAAGGCCAACCAAGTCAAAGGGTAAAGCTAAGCTTACAGAGGAAGAGATGAAATACAAGTATCAAATGGTCAGAATGCCCGAGGCTCAGGCAGAATGTGACCTAGACATTAGAGATTCTGAACTTGGTCACATCGACATGGAAGATTTCTATGCCAGAACTAGGAGGGTCACAGGCAGTCCGTGGATGGACAAGCTAGTAGGAAGTGGTCTGCATTTTGTAGGGGGAATCCCCATCAGTGCAGTGAATAATGATTTTATGATGGTGGTGGCCCGCTGTTACAACAAAGATACAAGATGTGACAAAAATGAAAAGGTTGAGGTTATAATCAACCTCACTGCCTACCACTTCGAGATCATGCTAGGCATTCCCCACCACCAACATTTTGTGGCTGTAAGCCAAGAAGACTGCATCAAGGCATGGGAGGATAATGAGGAAAAATGCATGCAGCTGATGAACGAAGTGTATTTAAAGAATAAGAAGGTGATAACCTAGTGGCCACAGGTTATTCACCGTAGCGACTTCTCCGAGGAACTGAGTGATACCATCACCTTCCTAAGTAGAGTTTTTAGGCTTTCTGATGCCCATTACTTTCACAAATGGATGCTCAGGTACCTAGAAACCATGAATAAGAATGTGCCTGATCAGTGCTTTGAGTGGGCAGAGATCATAAGCAGCACCATATCTGAGCAGCTCCAACAACTCACCACAATAGGGAGGTTCTACATGAACTCCTACATAGTCTACGCTGCGGCCTCAGAGAGGGATTATCCAGCACTGAGCCGATGCGGAGTTTGGCCTCAGGTGAAGATATATGAATACTACCCAGAGCTGAAGCTGGAAAATAGCATCTCATAGTTTACCAAGATCAATGATGCTTTCTTCTATGACATCGTCTACCTTTTGAGGCCAAATATGACTCATGGTCAGATAACCAAGAGCATAGTCACAGCGATTGAGAAGTCGGGAGAATTATTTACCCAATTCCCCACCTTCACCTATCTCAGAGCAGCTAACTTTTTGGGGGAGCCCACCAAATTACCAAGGTATAATGGCCCTAAGATGATCCTATTGGAACTAACCAGGTAGCTCATAACATACCATGAGAAGTGGCTGAAAAGAGAGAAGGGTGGAACTCCTTTCCCCCTTACAGTGGGAAGGTACACCTGCATTTCCCACAACAAAGCCCGGGAAATGTTCGCAGAGCTAGAACTGCTCAACCTAAAGCACAATTTTCTGGCAAGGCCCACCTTCGATCCAAGAAATTTCCTCCCTAAGGAAAAATTCGATCCGATCCATGTTCCACAGATCGAGGATATCTACATCAACCTGTACCATGAGGTCGAACTCAGAAGGAAGGATCACTCTCGCATGGCCCTGGAAGAGATCATTCAATATGGCGTGGATATTGTTCCAAAAGGTTATCAAACTACCGATCAAGAAGTTGATCAGGTGTATCTAGACACGGATGGGGACAACTAGCCTGTTTGCTGCAATTGACAGGACAAAGGCACCTAAGACCATCGAGGAGAGGGTTAAGGAAACATTGCGGTGAACAAAACATTGGTGCAAAATGAATGGCCTTATCTACCTCGGAGTATATTTCACCACGTCCCCTTTGGGAAATGCACGTATCAGGATGAAACATCTACCAAAAGGCAAGGATAAAGAAGGAGAATCAAGCTCTGCTCAAGAATAAGCTCCTGAGAGCCCTCCTTCTGCCGCACAGGAACAAGTTGTAACTCTGGTATCCCTAGAGAAAGAAGTGGTAGAGAGTGTTCCAATGGGCACATCCACTCAGGATGTTGCCACTGCTATGACCATGGAGGTTCCCACCGTCCCTTCTCCCCCTTCTCATGTGGCTCAAGTGACCATTCCCTTGGTTGTATCCTCTCCCCCATCTTCCGTTGCTCCTCCTTCCTCTTCTTCCATCTTATCTTCTCTCGCGGAGCTATCTCCCACCATTTCTTCTCTCATCTATCATCTCCCTTCCATTCCCATGACTACCTCACCTGCAATGTCTCTTCCTCCTGTGAGAAATTTCTTGGCCTCTCTCTCAATGCTGCCACCAAGTGTCTCTACGCATTTCCCCTCATCTACTGCAGCTGCTCCCTCTCCCACCTCTGGTCCCACTCCCTTAAGTAAAACATGGCTTTCTCAGCACCTGAGCCAACATAAGAGAAAAGTCCCCATTGCACTAATGGAATTCTCTGTCTTCCCAACAAAGTGGGCTAAGAAGCTAAATCTGATAACCCATTTCTCTCAAAGTACATCGGGAGAAAGGGTAACTGAGATCGCGTATCCTGATCCCTCCAAAGATAAAAAGGATCTGTCACCTACAGATTATACAGTGATGCAGGTTACAATGGGAACATCATATAAAAGCCTTCAAGGGGAGGCCCTATCTGTGGTGGATTCCCTCTGCAAGAAACTCCAAGAAGCAAAGGAAGAGAAGAGGCTACTAAAAGAGTAGAACAAGCATTTTCTCCATGCCCTGCAGAAAATGGGTAGTGCACCTCCTACAACTGCCACCGAAACTCATGAGGTCCTAAGCCAGGATAAGATAAATGAATACACCAAAATTGGTGAACAAGGTATAGCAGTATCTTCCTGGAGAGATCAGATCCTTAAAGACAGTGAGGAAGTAATTGTCAAGTTCACCGAATTATATCAGAACATTAGCGAGGTGAACAAGGATCTCCAGGCAATTGTAGGACCTATCTCTGAAGATTTGGACCACGCTAGGTTGCAACATGAGGAATTCCAAAAAATGCTCGACTGTTTAGTCAATGATTTGGTAAAATTTGGCATTTTCAATCACCCCAGGGTACCTAGCAAAATCCTTGCTGCGTTGGACTACTGGGTCGATCAGATGGAATTTGTTCTGGAGAAGATAGACAAGGTGAAGGAGGAAGCCCTTGATGCAATACATCAAATGGAGCAAATTGTCCTAAGAATGTCTCCAGGCCTGCTCACTCCTTCATTCACCTTGAGGAAGATAGATGAAACTATTTAGATCTTCAAGGAGATCATCTCGTAAGGGCTAGGGCCAGGAGCCACTTTTGACACGAAATGCATCAATAACCTTCTGGCCTATCATGATTTTGTGGGGTTCCTGATGGAGGCAGGTAATGAATATTTCAAGCTCCCTAAAAATCTTAGAGATGAGTGGGAGACTTGTGAGGTCATCAGCGATCATACCAAGGGTTCTGCCCAGGATCAACTTCAGCCGATGGTCAGTAAATTCATGGAATATCGGACCCAGTTCCATATTACCTCTCCCAAACAGCAGCAGAAGCAAGATACCCCCTTTCAACCACGAGACGATGATGAATAGATTTCTTCCTCTTGGTTTTCTTTTTGTAAATATCTAAGAGTATGTTGGCACAAACGATGAAATCATCCATGTTGCACCATGGGATGTTGTCATCCACCAAGTTGCCCAAAGTCAACAGTTGACTTTTAGATATTTTGTAATTATTTGTTGGTTTCTTTTTTCCTTCTCTCTTCTCCTTCTTCTATATATACTTGAATACTTGTTGTATTCAGGGGGTGGAAACTTTTTAGATGAAAAATAGAAGTGAGAAGAAAAGGCTTTGTACTTTTTATAATAGAAGAAAACATTAATAAAAATATTATATGAGCATTTGATATTTCTTATGTTAGATCTATGCGTTTATTCTGTTGGATCTATCTCTACTTTTTTGTCATTTGTTCATCAGTATTGCTTCATTCATCTATGCAAGTAGGTTGGGCTCTGTTTACTACCAGCCCAAAACATAGACCCTCTAACCTTTTTGCTTTGGAATTCATTTCATTTCTCCCTTCAGATCTATCCTATCTCTTCTCCTCGCTTCTTTCCCTTCTTTTCGTAGTCGGAAATACATCAACTAAGACAAGATACCAAACCCCTAAAGGCAGAATATTATGAGACTTGCACAGATTCCTGTTGGTAGAATAGCAATAAACCATTTTTGCTTTGTTGTCTCAAAGAGGGGCTATGCCCTACACACTGTTGGCTCATCTATCCATAGATTTTCCCACCCGACAGATTTTCAAACCAACAAGCCTTTAGATAATTTCTTACACTTGGCGGCTTTATGTCCAAACTAATTACATGAATAAAAATAACCAAAAAAATAATGTGTGTACCTCATTACATATGTGATTTTGGGAGAAGAAGTTCTTCTCTTCGCGGTACTGATAACATTATTGTTTGTGGTAGACAAGGTGTTAGATGTTGATGCAGACTTGTTTTATTCATGCTTTGCAGGCTCTTTTATTTTGATTTCTTCTTTTAAACCAATTCTAGTCTTGTCATTTTCATCACATTGGCTACTCAGTATATCAGTCAAAACACTTGTTCTCTTTTTAAGTTTTTTGTACATATTTAGTTTTCTACTCATTTGTTCTATCTTAGCCTTCCCGTTTCTCCAGTTCAAAGTTTATCTTTGTGCACTCATCCTCCTTTGACTTGTAGGAGTTTGAAATCTTTTCCAAGTATTTTTCCAAGTCCTTGAGCTCATTAGCCTCTTCTTCTTATTTCAAGCTCTATCTTCTCTCAAAGATGTAGATTTTTTCCTTATAATCTTTCAAGGTGCACCTTAATTTCTAATTTTCTTCCTACACAATTTCAGTTCTTCAAGATCACATATTAGCTTTGCTTCGAGATTAACTTCAACTTCTTATTCATCCGACTCTTCATACTCAACTGTTTTCTTTCCTCTAGAACTACATTCTTCAACCGCATCCATAGCCATAAAAAAACACTCTAACTGATCTTCATCATTTTCATTCTTAGAGTTACTTAACTCTGATCCACTTGATTCTTCCTTTGAATAGAAGTTTCTTTTGTTCTTAAAATTTAGTATCTCTTTTTCTATGTTTATGACTATCTTCTTCATGTTTAGATTGATTGTCTTTATTCCTATTCGGACACCTACTAGCAAAGTGACCTACTTGTCCACAAGCAAAACATTCGAATGGGAGTTTCCCTTTTTATTTACCTGAGCCTCTTTTTTAATCTTCTTACGAACATGGCTTCAATATTTTCATCATCAAACTCATCTCCTTAAGTAGATTCTTCTTCTTCTTCTTGTACAGACTGTTTTTATTTCTTAACCGTGAATGATACTTCTTTCTTGGTAACCTTGGATCCAACAATCCTCATTTAGTATATTGATAGGGTGCTCTATAATTCATCCATTGTTAAAGTATTCATGTATTTGGCTTCATCTATGGAAAACACCTTTGCATCATACTTGATGGTCAGGGATCTTAGAACCTTTTGGAAAATAATATATTCTTCCAATTTCTCTCCTAAGTCTATGATCATATTTATAACTTCATTTATTCTCTTCATGTAGGACGCTATGCTCTCATCATCCTTCATTTTCAGATTTTCAAACTGAGCTTTGTAGTTCTGTATTTTTTCCAGTTTGACCTTTTCATCACCTTCATAGATTCTCTGTAGTTTGGTCCATATTTCTTTTATGGTTGTGTAATGCATAAATTTTACAAACTCTGTCTTAGTTAGGCCGCATAGAATGGCATTCATAGCTCTTGAGTTACATTCATATTTTTCCTTGTCCACGGAAGTAGTAATTTGTGTGGTTAGAGGATTTTATCCGAGTTCAACACATTCCCAGATATAGAAACCAAGTGACATCTAATATGTCTTCATCCTTATTTTCCAGAATGCATAATTTGTACCAGTGAAGAGAGGTGATCTTGACAGTGACAAATTGCCTTGTGCCTAATTTGTTGCCATGCTTGTGATAGAAAGATATCCTTAAAGATGACAATCTTCTACAATAAGGATCTTGCTTTGATACCCATTGTTAGAGATCAAAAGCACTGGGGGGGTGAATGAGTGTAAATTACAACTTTTTACTTAATGCCAATTTTGAACCCTTCAATAATGCGAGGCTTTAAACTATGAGAAGTCGATCAACCAAATATATTTATAGAATAACACAAAACACAAAAATTACCGTAGGAAACCCTTTCAAGAGAAAACTCACCAAAAATGTTGCTTATATTACACAAAGCAAGGAATCATAAGAATAAAACACATCTTACAAGATTGTTTTAGTGAGACACTAATCCCATAAGGTGCACCAACCCCTACACCTCTAATGATATTACGCACAACAAAGGACTCAAGTGAATATTACTCATCACAAGAGATTTATTTTGCAGGAATCCACCTATAAGGAAGCTATAAATTAGACTTGATTCATATACATTTTGATCATGTAGTTACAAAAATTGCTAATACGATGAATTATGATCACTTTCCTGACTCTTTCTGTGTTCTTCTTTTCACTTTCTTTTTCTCATCTGATTCAATCCAACTTCCTTGATTAAAATTCCACTCTTGATGCTCTTCTCATCTAATGAATTAATGCATCATTCATATGCTCTCCTCTTTTCTCTCTCTTTTCATTTGCAGCTCTTGTTCAGCTAGATTGCATGGTATTCATTCTTTTTCCGCTCGTATTTAGGTTGATGGGCCTCCTTATCTTCCCTTAGAAACAAATCAAATTAGTTCCAATAATAAACTATATTCACAATCAACCTATTCCTTCACTTTGAATTGTGTGTCATGCACCTTCCTGCTTGGTCGCCTGGAAATCCGAACCATTAAATGAATACAGTTGGTACCATGATTTTTTCTTTCTAAGTTCAGATTGATTATACAGTTTTCAAATGTACCACCAAAAGATATTTATTAGCCATTTTCCATAAATATATTTTCCACATTTACAACATGACCTAGATGAGCAAGTCATTTCCTTCTTCAAATTTCATTTCACCTTGAAAATTAAGATCACATAGAAAATTTCAACTGCATTTCCATAAGGCCAATGAGCATTAAATACTGGAAGCTAGAACATTAGATTTCTTTGGTCTATGTGAAGTTCAAGTTATGCACTTAGCCACAATCACCAGATAATTGAATTTGGAAAACAAGCTCTTAGTTTGTCCATGTTTGAACCAATTTTGATTTCCTTCGCCTCTTTCAGTCCATATACCATCAATTCGTGACTTTCCTTTCTTCTTTGTTCTGTGACATTTCTCTTTATTTGGTGGCTTTTCAGTTATGCACATATTTTCTTTGTTTCTCACGGCTTCTTCAATGTCTCATGACTTTCTTCCTTTTATGCTTCCTTTCTGTGACATTGTTCCACGTCCGCCACTCTATCTCTTTTACTTACGGATTTTGCGGTTTTCTGTGGCTATTTTAGGTCCTTGGCAGCTTTTCTAGTTTATCGCGACTTTTCCTTTTATCCACGATTTTTCCTTCAACTTCCTTACCTTCACGATTTTTCCTTTACCTTCACAAAATTACCTTTAGCTTCACAACCTTACCATTTTCACTTTATAGCTTTTCCTTTGGTTTCATTTCACTTCGCATCTTCACTCCTTTATGCATGGGACTCATTTTTCTTCTGCGATATTCTCTATCATTCCACATCTTTTTTGGAGACTACGATGGATACTCCAAGTCTTCAGTGGCTATTACTAATCTTCGGTGGCTATCTCCCCATGTCCACAACTTGCAAAAATATTGGCTAAGTCCCTTAGATATTAAACTCAATCAACCATTTACAATAGTGCAGGCTACAATATTTATACATATTGGATAGCTGAGATAGAAACAAAAGAGGAGTTGCAACAATGCAATAACCAAATTAAAATACAGTAGCTTTCAAATCACATCCGGGGAAGCACAAATGAATAATAACAATAATATTGTTAAAACTATATAAAAACATCCGTATTGTTTGACTACAAACAATAATATGGTTTATAACCATATAACATTATTTAATTAATAAAATTAATTAAATAATTAATTTATATAATGCACAATTAATTAACCTAACATTCCCCCCCCCCTTAATTGTGCATTGTCTCAAGAGATGAGAAGAGGAACTCTCTAAACAACTCGAACTTGTCATGTGCAAGTGACTTTGTGAAGATATATGCTTGTTGTTCGGCTATTAAAAAAATTGAAGCTAGATGTTGTGCTTCAACACATGTTCACGTATGAAATGAACTTGTACCTCAATGTGGTTTGTTCTCTCATGAAAATCTAGATTGCGAACAAGTTTGAGAATACCTTCATTGTCAACATACATGGTGGTCGGTTTGTCATGTGGTATTCCATGTCCTTCTAATATGCGACGTAGCCAAATCGATTCACAGATATCTTCTCCTACATAATGATACTCGACTTCTATTGAAGAACAAGAAATAAAGTGTTGTTTATTGCTTCCCCATGATATTGGTCCAAATCCCATAAAGAACACAAATCCTGAAGTGGATTTTCTGTCATCAATGTTACCTACATGATCTGAATCCAAATATCGTGACAAGAATAAGTTTTCATTCTTCTTGTATTCTAGACCAAGATCCACAGATCCTTTGAGATACCTCAAGATGAGCATTACTTCTTTCCAATGACAAACTTTGGGTTCCTGCATGAACCTGGATAGATAGCTTACTGCAAAGCTTATATATAGTCTAGTGTAGGTCAATTAAATGAGAGTCCCAAATAACTGCCGATGGAGAATGGAATTTACCTCCAGAGATGGATATGAATGAGATAATTGCAATCTATTCTCCACAGGTGTAGAAAATGGTGTGAAATCCATCATCTTGAATTTCTTGAGTGTTGTCTTGGTATATTTCATCTGAGAAACAAATATGTGATTCTCTTTCTTTCCATAATTCTAATCCAAGATAATAATGCATCAGTCTGAGATCTTTCATGTTGAAAGATCGATTAAGATCTTTCTTCATTGCATCAATCATCATCAATAAACTGCCAATGATGACTAGATCATTGACATAGACAATCATAATCACAATCTCCCCCCCTTGACTTTTGAGGTAAAGATTGGGATCGTATGGATTCCTAAAAAATCCATGTTGTATAAGATGCTCATCAATCTTGATGTAGCATGTCCGAGGTGCCTGTTTGAGGCCATACAGAGATTTCCTAAGTCTACATACCTTTTCTTCTTGACCATGTACTACATATCCCTCAGTTTGAGTCATGTAGACTTCTTCTTGTAAATCTCTATTTGGGAAGGCACTTTTTACATCCATGTGATGAACTTTCCAACCAAACTATGCAGCTAGAGAAAAGATCATCTTGATCATTTTGATCTTAGTTGTGGGAGAAAATGTCTTCTCATAGTCAATGCCTTCTTTTTGTGCGTACCACTTTGCTACTAGTATTTATTTATACTTGTTCACTGTCCCATCTGCATCCAATGGGTTTCTTCCCTGGTGTAAGATCTATAAGATGCCAATTTTTATTCTTCATCACTGATTGATATTCAGAATCCATGGCGTCTTTCCAAGCTTTTGACTCTAGGGATTCTTGGACTGTAGAGGGCTCATCACATTCAATTACTCTACTTATTAAAGAAATGTTAACTTCTTCTCTTGCTTTACTGTGATTTTGTGGTCTAGGGGTGGATGTGTCTAGTGGAGCATCCATTCTTGCATCTCATAATGTGCTAGTACACCACTTAGGCATATACTGAACTATTCTTGTGGGTCATGGTTCTATCTGATCAACACCATCATCCCCATCTTCACTTTCATCATATGTGGGAGCATCAACTTCAATTTTTACAACTGGTGAAAAATATGCATTTGGTGAGTCTGGAGGAGGAGACTCTACTTCCTCCTTCTCAAAAAACTCAACATCTTTGCTGGTGTAGACTTTTCTAGTCTTAGGATCCATCAATCTATACCCAAGAGTCTCTTCACTGTACCCAATGAAGAATATTTTCTATACTTCATGTCCAATTTCTTTCTATTCTTCTTTGGTATATGCATGATTTATTTGCACCTAAATACTCTAAGGTGTGCAATAGATGGTTTCTGCTTTGACCACGATTTTTGTGGTGTTACTCTATCAAGAGAAATTGTAGGTACTCTGTTCAACAAATACACTGTTGTTTTTGCTTCTTCTACCCAGAATGTCGTTGTAAGTCCAAATTCATCAATCATGTATCACACCATTTCCATGATAGTATGATTTATTCTCTCAATAACACCATTCTATTGTGGTGTGTGTAGAGGAGGAATTTGTTGATTAATCCCATGAGTTTGTAGGTAGTATTTGAACTCATCACTGGTGAATTCCCCCCCCTCAATCTAAGCAAAGAGTTCTGATGTGATGACCAGTTTCATTCTCAAATGCTACTTTAAACTTTTTGAAGGTTTCAAAATCTTCACTTTTCTTGCGAAGACAAAAAATGCAAATTTTCCTTGAATAGTCGTCAATATAAAGCGTGAAATACTGGAACCTAGAATGACTTGGTTGCATCAAACTGAAAAGATTGGTATGAACCATATCAATCTTACCATGAGCTCAATATGTACTCTTTTGGAATGATGCTCTATGTTTTTTTCTTGCTAGGCAGTGAGGGCACTTGTCTATATCCTTCTGAAAAGACGGTAGCCCATGTACCATATTACGCTGGTGAAGTGTCTTGAGATACTTGAAAATTACATGACCAAGTCTCTGATGCCACAACTGTACTGAGGTGGAGTTCTTAGCCACAAGTTCTTGATCGTATCTATGAAGAAAATCAAGTTGGAACATGCATCCCACATTAGAGGCTTTTGCAACTATTTTCAAGCCTCTTGATTTGTCTCAAATCAAACATGTTTTCTTTTGAGAATGACTATCAAAGTAAATTTTTAGGTTGTGATCAAGGATTTGAGTAACTGAAAGAAAATTCTTTATCAACCTAGGGACATATAAGACATCTGATAGTCTGTAGTTGTGTGAACCAACGGGTAGAGAAATGTTCCCAATCCCCTGAACTATATATGAAGAATCATATCCCAACGAAACATGATTTTTCGATGACATGTCCCTCATTAAAGTAAACCAGTCTCTATGGTAGGTCATGTGTCGAGTGGCCCCTGAATCAACATACCAAACATCGCTAGATGATGTGGATATTTCACTTGATCAAGCAGTGAACAAGTAGTCTTCATTTTCTGACTATTCTTATTACTCAGCAATATTTCCTCGTTGATGGGGTCTTCTTTTCCAGTTCCCTTTTTTTTGCCCTTGATTGTAGTTATAATGTCCCTTGTAAGATTGTTGTTTTGGAGTTCCAGAGTTATTGGATGAACCTTTCTTGTAAGTATTATACCAAAAATATTTTGATTCATGTCCTATTTTGAAGATTGGACATTATTTCTTCTGTTGTTTGTCCCCATGATATTGATTCTGATGTTGGATCTTTTGATAGGAATTGGGTTTCCCTTTACCTTTTCCTTTCCATTTTTGATGTGAAGAAAGTATCTGTTCTTCTTCATCATCCTTATTGTGCATTGCTTCCTCTTGTTGTAGTAGGTTTAGCAATTTGTCAAAACTAACTATTATATCTAACAAGTTTAGTGTTGCTACAAAAATACAGTATGAAGAAGGGAGTGCTCTCAGAAAAATAGGAACAAGATCATCATCTTTGACTGCTTCTCTTAGGGATAGAAGTGGAGCCCTTAATTCTATAACTCTTCTTAAGAAAGCTTCTATTTTCTCATTCTACTTGACCTTCAATGTGTGTAACTGACTCTGTAAATTCAGTATAACATTCTTGTTTTTGGCCTTGTATACTGTGCTTAACTTATCCCATGCTTCTTTGGTTGTTTTGGCATCTCGAATGTGGGGTTACATATTGTCAGACACTCCAAACAAGATGATGAGTTTGGCCTTTTGATCTACTTTATCAAACTGTCATTGTGTTATATTAGTAGTTGATCTGGTCAGAGTACCATTCACAGCAGGCCAAATCTCTTCAAACTCAAGTTGTGTCTTGATTTTTGTCTTCCATGTAGCATAGTTATTTCCTCTGAGTAGTTGTGAATCTGGAAGAAAAAATTTGGGGGCATTGGTGCCCATTTTGCAAAAATCACTGATAGGGTTTGGCTCTTATCACTCCAGGAATAACGCCTCCCAATCTATATACTATTAGTTCGATATACCAAACCTTTCTATATACATTCCCTTTCGATATACCTGGTGGTACGTGGAAGAATCTCACCCTTTCTATATACCTGGAGGTACGTGAAAGAGGCGTTAATGTATGTGAAAGAATTCAATACGTGGTACCAAGACAATACTAAAAGGGGGTCTGTGTGATTAGTGACACCGGCTCAAAAAAATATCCTCATACACACGTGTAACTTTGCTATATACTTGGATAATTTTTCTGTCTAGATTTATGTCAAGCAATCATTCACAGACACATGGGATGGCTCACAATGTGTGCTTTGTGACCTTATTACTCCTCGCCAATTTAAAGGGTCAATGCCCAGACAAAGTTGTTGTAGCTATATTAGGAAAGTGTAGTAGTAGTAATGATGAATTTACCTGTAAGTGCTTCCCAGAGGCATTGTATATACCAAACGTTGCGAATGAGATCTAGGATCTTGTGAGTGTTTTAGAACCAATTTTTTTTGTTTTTGAGTATAATATTCTACTAGTTTCTAAGCATTTACAAAGTTTGTAGTTGACTATGGCAACCTGTAAATTAGAGCAATATTCTGAAGTATACAAATTGCATTCAAAAATTTGGAAAAATTGAATGGCAGGAAAAAAAATAAAATTACGGGCCCTGGTGGCCTTCGGAGCCCAGAATGACCCTTAATGCAAAAACCCATTAAAAAGTGGCCCAAAATTAAGTTTTGGAATAGTCTTCCTATGGAAAATGTTGCCCAAAATCAAAAAAAGGCTTAATAGGAGAAAAAAAATTTACCCGAAATTAGGGATTTTCTCACTAAAATTTTATAGGTGGTTTTAGCTATAACTAGCTATTTAGCGGTAATTTTTCCACCAAATCTACCTCCAACTATGGCATTTTCTCCAAATTTTCTGCTAAATTTCAAAATTCAAAAGTTCATGTTGGGGGTGGGATTAGAACCCCAAATCTCCCGCTTTTATGTCTTTCCTCTTAATCGCTTAGGCTTTTATGAGCACTTAGCTATGGAATGAAGCATATTGAATATTAAAGAGATGAAAAATGACTAACCTTTGAAAAAAAATGACTTGGCTGAGTTCCACGTGGACTGTGAGCTTGATGAGGATGGTTTAAGGCTTTGCCTTGTTTTTTGCTGGATCTCCAACATTTTTAACTCCTTTATATTATATTGTTTTCCACCGTTTTTAATTTGCTTTAGTCACTTTTTAATGTTTTTTCCTTGTATAGGTCGTAGGTTTTGATATTTTCATGGCTTTTGCAAGTCTGCGGGACTAGAGGAGAGACCACGTTCTACATGGCTAGAGGAGAGACCATGGTTTTACTTGTGTGTAGGGATCGGTTTGGCCATTGGGAGGTGTGTTGGCACAGTTCCAATGATCCAAAATACAAGGCTCGTCAAATAAAAACAAGGATCGGCTCAAATTTGGGCGGAAGACCAATAAACAGTCAGCTCACCATTTGCAAGGAGCTCAAAATAGAACTTGGTCTGCTTTGTAACATGACTCAGGGGGTTGAATGTACAGCTCGGTCAAGGGCGCAGTCCTTGTGAATGCACATCACAAAAGAAAACAAATAAAGCCAATGTGGCATGAGCTTGACCAAGCAACCCGGTAAGAAGCTCCACATACACACAGGCCTCCAAATAAACAATAATCTTTAATTTTTAGCACAGTCCTTCAAATTGGGATTTTTTTTAATTAAAAAAGCATCCAAGGAGAAAAAATTTCCTAGTGCAAGAGGCACCAAGGAAAAAAAATTTCTTTACGTTTACCTGGATTTCACACAGGAGGTTGTGGGACTGTAAGGAGATGTGGGAAGCTGTTAGAGGAAACACTAGCTCTCCGTTGTTGCAAATGTCTTCTCCATGATTTTTATTCCTCTGAAACCTCTCTCCAACCTTTCTAGGAGCTTCAATTCACTCTGGTACCAAATGTAAATAGGGATGGAAGCATGTAAGATATATTAATCTAAATCAACCATTTACAATAGTGTAAGCTACAATATTTATACGTATTGGTCAGTCGGGATACAAACAAAAGAGGATTTGTAACAATGTAACAACCAAATTAAAATACAGTAGCTTCCAACTCACATCTGGGGAAGCACAAATCAATAATAACAATAATATTGTTAAAAGTATATAACAACATCCGTATTGTTTGACTATAAACAATAATATGGTTTATAACCATATAACAACATTATTTAATTAATAAAACTAATTAAATAATTAATTTATAGGGGAATGACCATTGATAAAGAGAACATAAAAAAATATGGCGGTGATCCTGGAAACACATCGATAGGGACATAACATGGCATGTGATGGAGGCAACATTAATGGCCTATGGACCCCAAGAATCGGAAAAGATCACTACAATATGGAGGGAATCAAATGAGAATCCACACGGATGGATGTACAAGATGTGGGACCAATGGGTTGAAGGAAAACATCAAAATATGCGCAAACAACTGTGAGGATGGTCAAAATAAAGGTCATGACAAAATGTCTGGGGAAAAAGATCATTTGCTATCCTTACAACATGAAGAAAAAAATGTATGCATCAGAGTGGGACGAGGATAAAATATGACCACATTGGTAGAATTAAGATGAAAAGACAATTCCCCAAGAGGGATTACAAAGATGGCCGTAAAGTGGATTGTGACATGTAAGTAATGATACTTGATGAGATAGATAGATGAGAAAAAAGATGGAAAAACGAGCCATACAAAACAAGGAAAGGTGTGCTTTGGGTGGCACACAAGTCTAAAGGATAGGAAAAATAGGTTGTATAACTAGTCACAAAATCATGCACTTTAGACATTTATTTATCTTGGTCTCATACTACTATTTAGAAGGTTCTTGCGGGAAAAAATTACTCATTAACCCTCGTCCTTTGGCCACTTTATTTAATTTTATTTCGTCATTCTGAACCTCTTGCACCCATATGCCCAGCCATATTATGTCATCATCGCTATATTATTTTATTCTCTGGCTGGGGTTCTCAGATTCAGTACTAGGGTGCCCGTGGGTGCCTCTAGTCCCAACTAGGGGTGCCCCGATCCTTTGAGAGTTTTTTCCTCCACTCTTTGGGCTCTTTATATACATTTTTACATCTTTATCTTTCTTTTGTTCAGCCTTTTCAGGGTTAATTACAAAATTATACCAAGAAAACCCTATAAATATAAAGTTATGATATCATAATGAGGGACCTAACATCACTTAATATTATCACTCCATCTAGAATTGCATCCATAAATTACACTGGAGATCACTTACATCCACATAACTCTATTATTAAGGCAGAAGGACTAGGGCATCTACATCACACTTTATAGGGGGAGGGATTCTATTATATTCCATGCACACATTCTATTACATTTTCTACACATAGTTATTTCTTTCTACTTCACAAAATGTGCAACTGGACACAAAGAGTAACCTAGGGAATTTTCACACACACTTGCACATAGAACTACATCAGATCTAAGACGTAGTCCAGTGCTTAGTTAGTAAGTCCACCTTTGTGGCAGCTGAGGATAGTCTGACCCCTTCATATGCATTCTTATTTTTTAGGGTTTGATGCTTGTTTTGGGGTCATACAAGTCTTTCTTCCATCTTATTTGATTAGAAACACTCGACTCAGTACATCGGAATTAATGCGACAGGTAGAGAAAATTGTAAAATACCTTCCGGCCCTTTCAAGACCAAAATTTAGAGCTTTTGCGCCAACTACAGTGCCTAGATTATAGACCACCAGCACCTGCTAGTGCCCCAGACCTCCTCCAGACACTCTAGTCTAGCTAGATCCTCCATATCCATCCTTTTTGGCACCTCTGGAAAATCATTCTTGCTTCTGATTTTTCTAGTCACCTCTACGACACTGTCCCATAGTCATCTATTATCATCTAAGTTATTTCCTTTTCCTTCTTACACATTAAGGTTTCTAGTTTTATTATTTAGTACATTTACGTGTTCTCTTAATAAATTTATTTGATGTGTTTATATGTCCTCCTAGATTATATTAACTATCTTTTACTACCACTAGTTAGTCAATTTTAGTTAATCATTTTGGTGAACCTAACCGTTTTAACACTTTATTTTGACCATGTCATCTCCTTATCAAGGTATGGCTCAATCTTCTTACCCTACCTTTACACCAACTAAGGTCTCTGGCATTGTTACTACTTCCATTGATTTCATGCACATGCGTACACAACATTTACCTCGCTTTGTCACACTTACTAGGTTAATTCATCTATTAATTTAGTTACTACCTATCGTACTTGTCCTAATCCACGTACGGCTCCACCCACATCTATTCCTCCACTTATTACTCTGGCATCCGCCCCCCACAATTTCTAAGGGCTATGATATCATCAAACAACTTGAAAAAAAGCCCCCCAAGATCTCTCTTTATGATCTACTATGTAATGCACTGGATTTCCGTAACACACTAGAAGCTTCCCTTCGTGCCATTCACATTGAAAGTGATAATTCCACTGTGGCCTTTTAACATCTTATACAGTATCTTTGTAACTTACCCCATGTTATATCTTTCACTAATGAAGATGTGACACCCTTTGATAAAATCAATATGTGCGCTCATTTACTTATTACTTCCACTATTAGCACCACTTGTATTAAACGAATCTTCATTGGTAATGGATCAACCATAAATTTATGTGCTCATTCCCGTTTAAATAAAGGGTATTAACGATGATCTAATATCTTAAAATTCAACCCTCATCTGCAGTTATCACTCTACCACCCTGCTCATGCCTAGGTACTATTGAATCATTACATATTCGTGTTGTCCATAAGAATGTTCTCATTGAATTATACATTATTGACTGTTCCTTCCAATTTAACTCTCTTATCTTGGTTAGAAGACCTTGGATTCACACACCACTACTGCATGTTGTTCCATATACTTCCTATCACCAATGTGTTAAGTTCTTACATGACGGTTATGAGCATACTTTCACCTCTGATCTTGATCCATTCAAATATTGGTCATACTAGGGATGTCCATTACCTCCCTTAAGATCATGACCACAAAATCCCATGAAATGTATAACTTGCATGGTCATGGTTATCTATGACCCCCCTAACTCTATAGCTTATCAGGTTTTCGATATGTTCCCCAGTATGGTTTCAACCATGACAATGATGATATTCCTTGACAGTGGCACACTTAGTCCTCATCTCTATGCATACACGTGGGGGGCATAGCACTTCACATCCTCCGCACCTCATTCTTAGCATATTTATGATCATATTATTTTATATTCTTATATATTCATAGTTCTCACTATTATACATATTCATCATAAATTCTAGCATCATTACCTGATGACACACTCTTAGTGCTATGGTTCACGCTTGACTGTTGAGGAGATTACTACACATGAACCACACATACTACACTATAGGCATTACACATATTTCGTCACACATACGTGTCATACATCATACATTATACATATAGTCTACAACATTTTTACATTTATACATCATACATCATGATAGTCTTCATCATGTATATACCCTTGTTTATGCATCTTACATCCTACACTTCTAATCCTACATATTACATTATGCATTTATCTACATACCATACATAGTACACAACACATTTTCACACACATTCTACATGTTATCCTAGTATTCCTTACATATAATTATTGCATTGCATCCTCTTACATCCTACATTACTAGCCTAGATATACATGCACTATACAACACCCTATACATTACATTTTACACATCTCTACACTTTTCGCATTGCATTTTACACATCGTGCACATGCATATTTGCTACTCATCACATGGTCGATATTTCATATCATATACTACATTTTCTTCTACGTGTTGCATTTATTACCCAATGATGCGCTATAGTTCCTTCGTTCCATACTCTACTGCTAAGGGTTTACAAATCAAATAGACCTTATACATTGTCACTGCTCAAACTTTCATCATGCGATAATTCATAGGCTAGTGACATATGGTTTAATCTAAATCATCACCTATTCTATCATTTTGTAGTGGTATGCACCTTAGGTTACATCATCACTCCCTATTATTCATCTTGTACTGATATACACTTTAGGCTAAATCGTCACCTATTCTATCATTTTCTAGTGGTCTACACCTTAGTTTACATTACTACACCCTCCTTACATTTTGTAGTTATATACGCTTAGTGTTAAATCATCAGTCATCCACTCATATTATATTGATATAGACTTAGGCTAAATAATCACTCTTGCATTCATTTAGTCACAATATACGCTTTGGATATAAGGTTCACACACCCATCATCGGCATAGATCAAATCTCCTCACTACACCTACACATTCATTAACAACATGTTAGATACAACACACACACACACGCACACACACACCTCAACCATTTCCTGATGACACGCTTTTGTTTATGGTTCATTATAGACTGCTGAGGGGGAAAAAAAAGAACCTCGTTGCATACTTTTACATCCACTTGGGGGCATGCCGCTCCTATCACTCCATTTTTGTATTATATTCCATCCATCCACAACATGTTGCATATTATAGTTTTTTATACTCTTGTTTAGTTTTGTTGTTCATGATCACTATATTACACATGCTAGTTTGATTATGTGTATGTCATTTATCTATACCATCCACACATGTGCATGTTCACACCTTTTTCTAGTTGTGGTCACAGATACAGGTATATGACACACAGTATAGATATTCACCTTCTAACCTTCCTATACTGGTCATTGGGGGCATCTACATTCACTCTCTACATAGGTGTTATTGTTTCATTTTATGTACTTAGAACTTTACACTACTTTGTTATACACGTTTTTGGCATACTAGTTAGATTTCGAACATGTTAATGGGTGCTTAATGTGGAGCATTTGTTATGCGGGGATATTTATTTCCATACTTGTTTATTACATTGTTATATTGTCTACCATATTTTGTTATTGTCTGT
Source organism: Taxus chinensis (assembly GCA_019776745.2). Classification (NCBI taxonomy): domain Eukaryota; kingdom Viridiplantae; phylum Streptophyta; class Pinopsida; order Cupressales; family Taxaceae; genus Taxus; species Taxus chinensis. The sequence continues at coordinate 740,360,472 of CM034150.1, forward strand.
GGGCATTGCCCTATGTTTAGTGTGAAAACTTGTCTGTTGTTTGTGGCCATGATGGCCTTGCGTGTCTTGCAACATTGTGAGTGATGTCCCATATTTGTAGTCCACTTTGTGTGGCTTACTTTTCTTCTTGACGTGCTTACATTACTTTTCTTGGTAGGGTACACATTCTTTGCATAGCTTATACACTATTTTCTACATACATGTGTGTTTGACACTTGTTTTTTGTTAGCCTTTTTGTTTGTGCATGCCTTGGTTTCTACCAAGAACTTTTCAACATTACAGCGTACATGTGGTTGGTCAAATTTTAGGGACGCATTCTTCTATCAGTGACATCGCATGCTAACATACTAAGACAATGTATTTACACAAGCTCATTTCAGTGCAATTTTGTGGTCACATTCTTCTATTTTGGGTTTTACATACTAACACAATGTATTTACACTAGTTCATTTCAGTGAACTTTCTGCCCTTGACATTGTGGGTCACATATAGCAAGTGGGTTCAAGCCAGTAGAAAAAACCCCATTCACAGTGGATTTTACAAGGCATGGTATCCTTAGCATTCCGGGAAGTAGTTACAAGCTTCGAGGTTACAATGGGTGTGTCTCTCTACACTACTTCAGTCAGTGGCGTCGCATCACCTAAAATACTAGGATGTATAAATATTTCTACACATATTCACGGAATTAGTTATATCTTGGAGGACATGGAATTTCCTCCCTACACTTCTTCGGCCTATGACATGAGTTCTCTTCAAAAACTTACAGTATAGGATAGCCTTCTACACTTTCTCTCTCGACATGGATCAACTGCATATGTTCCCTTTACATTTACATTTTTGTATTTTACATTTACATATCTGTGTGTCTTTTACATAGTGTTTTTTTACACTTACACACATACATATTTGATTACTTGATCGTTTTCTACTTGCATGTCCGGTCGTATGAGAAAAAAAAAATCAAATGGGGGAAACAACAAGCAATGACAACAACAAAAATCAACACTAACACTCTGCAACAACACACATGATTTACTAACCATGTAGGTACACTACACACTACAGCAGCTACACACGTTTTTCTCTAAGATCACTCTCATCACTATTTCTTTGTGCATTTTTCATCTTTAGTTTCCATGCACTCCATATTTTTATCATTCCACACTTTTTTTAGTCCTTCGGAACACCTTCTTCATCATTCTACATCAACATCATGTACACATCTCTATATACTTTATGTTACTAAGATTTCTGCTCACCAACATAAAGTGGAGGAAAAATTTAGTCACAAATTCATGCACTTTAGATATTTATTTATCCTAGTTTCATACTACTATTTAGAAGGTTCTTGAGGAAAAAAATTAATAATTAACCCCCTTCTTTTGACCACTTTATTTTATTTTATTTCATCATTATGAACCTCTTACACCATTATGCCCAATCAAATTCTATCATCCCACATTATTTTAGCCTCTGCTAGGGCACCCCGGTCCCACCAGGGGTGCCCTGATCCTTCTAGAGTTTTCCCACCACGTTTTGGGCTCTTTCTAGCCATTTTACATCTTTATCTTTCTTGTGGTTGACCTTTTCGGGGTTAGTTACGAAATTAGACCAGGAGAACCCTATAAATATAAAATTATGAGACCATAATGAGGGACCTAACATCATTTACTACTATCACTCATCTAGATTTGCATCCATTTATTGCATTAGAGATCACTTACATCAACATAGCTTCATTATCAAGGCACAAGGCTAGGACATCTACATCACACTTCATAGGGGGAGGGATTCTATTCTATTCCATGCACAAATTCTATTACATTTTATACACATAGTTACTCCTAGCTACTTCAAAAAGTGTGAATGGTACAAGAGAAACCTAGGGCATGTTCACACATAGTTACACATAGAACTACATTAGGTCTGATATGTAGTGCAATGCTTAGTTAGTAAGTCCACCATTTTGGTAGCTGAGGATAATATGACCCCTTTATACACATTTTTATTTTTTAGGGTTTGATGCTTTTTTGGGGTCTTGCATGTCTTTATTTCATCTTGAGATATCAACGACATTTGGAAAAGTAAAACGGAATTGATGTGACAGGAAGTGAACATTACAGATTACCTTTTGGATCTATGAAGACTAGATTCAGATCTTTTGTGGAGACTAGAGAACCTAGACTATAGAACAGAGTACCTGTAGGTTCCCCATACCTCATCTAGGTGCTCCATTCTAGTCAGATCCTCCAGATCCATTCTTTTCGTCACTCCTGCATAGTCGATCCTGCTTCTAATTTATCCAGTCTCCTTTGTGACATAGTACCGCCACTTCGTCAAATCAACTGAGTTCTTTCCTCTTTCTCCTTACATATTAGGGTTTCTATTTTCATTAGTTTTATTACTTATCTCATTTACATGTTATCTTAGTACATTTATTTATTGCATTTATATGTCCTTCTATATTAGATTAACTATCCTTTACTACTTTAAGTTGGTCAATTTTAGTTAATCAATATAAAAATATTGGATGATGGATAGGATGAGATAAGACAACATATTCGATGAGATTTGGAAGAGATAAGACACATTGATAAGATGGGATGCGAGAAGATTAATAAGGTGAGATAAAATGATGAAATATTTGATGATATTAGATAAAATATTGGATGAGATAAATAAATAAGACAAATTGAAAATATGGGATAAATTGAAAAAAAGAGATAAGATGGATAAGAGGATGCAAGATGGAAATGATGAGATAAGAGGACAAACTGGATGATATATAATATTGGTAAGATGAGATAAAATTGGATTGGATGTTAAAGATAAAATGATATTTTGATAGGATGACCCAAAGCGTATATGCATACACTTCATCGTAGTTAAGGGTACACATGGAATAGATGCTATTGGATTGGATTGGAGGTAAAGCGTGAAAGGGGACAATGTAAAGCATTGCACTTGCAACCAATAACAAGTGTTAACACATAACTAATGATAGTTAGTCAATTTTAAGATCATGAGGAGAAATATGAAGGGTGTTCTTATAGACCCACTATAGAAACTACCAAGAGGTTACGAGATTGTATGAGGAAGATAGGTTCTTCATAGGTGGTTGTTCCTAGGAATATGCCGTAAATCTGAGCAACATGGCACAAAATGATCAATATGGGAAGTTTGCTAATGGATGAGAAATATGATCAATGCAGGATGCTTTCTTAGGATGTTTTCTTTTGAATTTTAGGGAGTGGTATACATTTAGATTTATACTTTTTGGATTTTGGATTTTAGATTTTTAAATGAAAGGATAAGATATGTATGATAGATGTCCTTTAAGGGATCAATGTATACTTTTTGACATTTTTATTTTATATGAAAAAATGTCCTTTGAGGGAGTAGTATATTTTGGATAAGATATCTTTAATGAGTATGCATGATTTTTTTTATTTTTATAGTGGAGCTGAGGATAGCCAAGTAGACCACTTGGGAGAGGAAATAATGTGTACAAGATACACATATGTACCTTTATCATGCTTCCAATAGGTAGATAAGGTGGAGATGGATGTAATGATTGCATGGGATTCCCACCATGAAGGAGGAAACTTTCCATAAAGAATATGCTACAAGTAGAGTCCATGGTGCCCATATTCACGATCATAGATAGAATAGTCTCCATAGACCACATGATTCCAAATTATTATGATGAGAATATGGAGAAGGATGAATGATGGAAATAAGATAATTAAGATGTCACTAAGATCACATGCTAGTAGGTGTATTAACAGTATAAAGGCCGATAAGTAAAAAGAATTAAGAGGTTCCATTGTTTCCATTTTACCATCAAGAGAGGCTAAACAATAGACACCAAACCCATACGTATGATGTGATAATGTATGGTCCAATATAGTTTGGAGAAAAAAAAATTCCATGTTAGATCCTTTCTATGAGTAGTGACGTTCCGATTTTCTTTTAAAACAAGGTCACCAATGTTAAAATCATGTTATTTGATATGTTTATCTGTAGGAACATCTGATTTGGTTTTCATGAATATGTAATCAATGTGCATGGGAGATGTGGATTAGGAAGACATTTGTCTAAGGATTTCAAGTTGTGCTAGGATGCTTTTGGCGATAGTCCCCTTGTCAGAGATGAATTGCGTCACAGGAGAAACACTTAAGGATGTAGATATTGATGAATTCAGTAGATGTTGAAGGATGACCTCAGGGTAGGGATTTTTAGACAAGATCAATGAATGGAGTAACACCTATAGAGGTTATGAATTTCAGTCTGATAGATCCCAAAGATCGAAGGGGATCATGAAGAATGTCAATCTCGACCTAATCTTATCAACATTTTTTGATGAGAATGTTGTGGAGAGTTTTGTTAGTGGAATTTGCTTGTTCGTTGGTTTACGGATAGCATGGGGAAGATAAGATAAGCTTGATGATTGAGGGGACTTCAAAAATATTCGGTAGATGAGGATTTGTTATAAAAGGACTTTCCATTATCTGTGATTATGTTTTGAGGAACTGATCGAAGCGACAGATAATGATCCCCTGATAATGAGAAAATCATGATTCTTCAATTAGCTTATGGTTGATGTGAGTGGAATGGATTCCACCCATGTTTAGTGAATTATGTCAGTAGTGGTGAGGATCATAATGATGGTTTTTGTCTATGTGAGTCAATGTGGTTTGATGGGAGACTAAGTCGGGGTTTGAGTAATCCATTGTGAGAATAGGCCATTGGCAATATCTTGAGCCGACTATAAGATTTTGGCTAGGGAGTGCTTAAGATGAGATTGCTAGAATTAAGCCGTATTCTGAGCATGGTTGATGCAGGTTAGAGGGGGTGCTTTTGGTTATGGGTGAGGCCATTCATGTATCCCATTTGATTCTACGCACTTAGCATTTAGAAAAAAACACTAAAGTGTCCACCGCATATGTCGGTCGTGGACTTCTTAGATAGTTTGCAGATATATTCATGGGATTTGATGTCATTGTAGTAAAATACCATCATTACCCAAATTCGTGTAGAGGATACCATCAAGGATATATGCGCATAGTGGTTATTTAATAGATATGGTAAACAAAGTGGATACCGGATCTCAAGATAGGTCTATATGTGGGATTTTGCCATTGATGAATAGATAATAAAATGTTGATGTGGTATACTAGAGATCGCATGTAGGATAAACTGTGAATGAAGATTGATACAAAGGAAGCCCATTAGTATGGGATGGTTTAGTTGATGCAAGTGAACAACATGGATGTGATAGCATTTGGATGTTCTTCCGATTTTCCATGGGACGTAGTAAGTGGGGTTTTAAGTTGATGTCATGGTGTTTGTAAAGCTGATTGGATGAGAAAGGAATGGCTTGGATAGGTGTATATGATCAATGAGGCTATGGATGAAGGGATAAAGTCAACTGAAGTGTCCTTTTATTCAGTTGATGAAGGACTTCATGGGTGTAGGAAAAATTGTATAGAATAGACTTGATTTTATTAATGGATGAAGAGTTGATGGGAATCACCAGTAGATGGTCAAGGATTTGGACACCTACGATATTGATTATGTGAGAATTAGCTTACCTAAGATGTGGGGCTTCAGAATTTCATCTAATGATGGATGATTGGGTGCAGGGTAAAGTTTAAAGACTTGTAGGTGATGGGAATAGGTGGTTTCCTTAGGATAGTTTACAATGGATGACACCATCACCCCCCCCCCCCTATTGAAACTTAGAATGCCATGTGCTTAAAGGAACGAGTGACATTCATGATTGGGATAATACTCATGAAATCAATGATTTTTGATGGATAATGTCTCCCTGGTGAAATTTCATCACAGGTTTGGAGTTGATGAGTCAGGAAGAGGGGCTTCATATGGGAGTTTAGTATGTGATAATCCTGGCCCTTGATTGATTTTTGAAATACCATGAAAGTTAGGTCATTTACTCAAGTCATGAGCATGAGCCATCAGGAGTGAGTTCTAGGATCTCTTTGTGATAAGGATCTATGTCACTGTAGTGGTTGTAGAGGAGGATTTGACCACGATAGTGCATTAAAATATGTTCTTATGATTAAGGATATCCATGACGAATCTTGGAAGTAGCTTAATAAGATTCGATGGTGCAACACAGATTATTTCAGCCTCAATTGTGAGCGGGTCCTTTGCATAAGGAAATGAAGTGTGTGGTTGATATAATATATAGCCTGAATCCCTTCCCTTCTCATCATGGTGTGCCAACATTATCGCCTAGAGCATGGTCGATGAGTAGTGGATGTAAAGCTTCAGACAAGGATCCCCTTCGCATGAAGAGGTCAATAAAGAATATTTTATGCGAGAGGAAGATACTTCTTTAGTTCATTGAAGTATTTTTGGACCATTGTACGATCCCAGTTTGAAGATGGATTTGTCATTTCATATTGTCTAGATGATGAATAGAGGTTAGAGATAATGATATTAAAAAAAAGTATCTGATTGATGAAGTTTTTGAGCGTATTGAATTGCATCAACCTTGAAGGAAAGAAACTAATGAAAGTTTCTTTAGATTAGATTGGAGGCAATCTCAATGGGATGACCAACTAATGCCATTGGTGGAAGGTACAAAGTATAAGGTACCCATGATCATGGAAATGATTAAGCTAAGGACGTGTTTCTAATTAGAACTCCAAACACAAACTTGGCTAGATCCTCCTTACAAAGGAATTTAGAGAACAAATGGAAGTGCACACAAAGAGGATTTTAAGGATGATACTGTAACAGAGTCATGTCAATGGCTTGGATTTACCAAGAGTTCATTGATCATAATACTCTATAGTGGTTTTGGATCCCAAGGTAGTGAATGGAAGATATAGGCCATGGCTACATTGATAGGTGGTCCTTGCATAGTAGCATTTTAAACCAAAGGGGATGATGCGATAATAGAAAGTTCTTCAAGATTGTGATGTAAATATGTCTTATGTTGGTCTTCTAGGTTGTTGATAAGGCTGGTATGTGTGAGGATGCAGTAGGCATAGAAGAAAGTGCATCCATAAGGGAGAATGTCATCTGATATGGATTACGATTGAATGAGGTTCAGACAAAATTGATTGATTATAGAGAAGGGGAATTGTTATCTTTGGGAAAAGTGAGATTCAATTCTTAAAATTCATTGAGTAGATACAAAGCTTCCTAGGATAAGTTTTGGCCATAGGTATGATGTTTGGATGAAACCAATGGGTGGTTGGGATAATTGAATAGGATTAGTTATGAAGTATGATAGATTGAAGAATAATGTTAAGCAGGAGGTTAATGGGTTTGACAAGTAGAGCTACATGAAGATGCATGCAAAAAAATTGTTTACATTTACATGAGCATGGAAATTATGAGATAAGAGGTACAATGTTATAGAAAACAATAGTTAGGATCGAGTCCTGACATGTCAATGTATGATTCATGTGCAGCTTGGATAGGGGTATTCTTGGTAGAAGAAAGAGGTGAAGTGGGCATCTAACTCTTGTAGATCACAAGATTGGCCAACTTTCAGGTTGAATGGGGCTCTTGCAATTGAGTGGATTGATGGGATTGGGATATCAATGGTGGATTCATTGAGAATGGTAGTCATGTGTTAGTGAGGTAAGGTCTATCATGAAGCTGAGAATCTTTATGCTCCCAAGAATGCATGAGGGAAAGAATAGGATTTTTCATCATTTCATTTAAGAATAATTATGGTATGGCATAATTGGTCCTCTACCATGTTGGGGAATTTAATGAGAGATAAGAGGACCTAGTTTCACCATTATCCGGATCATTTTTGATAACATTGATCCTAAAATGATCAGGGAAGACCATAGAAATAAGGGGTTTGGATAAGAAAGGTGTCCTAGTATCATTTGTGCCCATGAAGGGTTATTGGCAAGTGGAGAAGTTTGGTGGGATGGATCTGTGTGCATGTGGAGATGTTAAAGGAAATGAAGGTACATTATTGAGATTTGGTAGACTAATAACGGGTAATAACATGCATGAATCCAAAAATCAAAAACTTATCATGGGGTTTATTAAAAAAAAGCGAATTGATTGAATACAATATCTTGCATGCCTAGAGTTTGATGAAAGACCAAGACCAAATGGGCTTCCATAGGGAACAATAGGAAATGGCCAAGCTATGGATGGTAGGAAAAGTAGTTTATTAATGGAGTCCTCGATATAATCTAAGGTATGTCATTGAAAAAAATTATTGTTATGTTTGTGGAGCCTATTTTCATGTTAGAGTGTGGTACACCTGTCTATGTGTTACACTCGGGTATTTTTACAGTGGTCAGCAAATTTCCATGGGTGGTTTATTAACCCATGGGTAATGGGTAACCATTATGGGTTGTTTTTGGGCCCATGTTTTTTTCGGTCTTTTGCCCATTGTTTTGTATACCCACGGTTTTTTGCCACTTGGTTTTGATGTACCCATGGTTAGTATGGACACTGCTTAAGCAGTTGTCTATTTATATGGTCTTATGCATATGATAGATGTACAAGAAAAAGTGATTGCAGATGTGTTTTGAATTCAAGCTGTGAATTCTGTAGATGGTTTGTTGAGCATAGCTCCAAACAAGATCTGGGTATTGTAATTGAGAGAAGACTGGTGGCTTGTAATAAAAATATGAGCAAGTGATTCTTGGTGGATGTAGCCCAAATTGGGTGAACCACCTTAAATATTGTCTCTTTATGTTGTGCGTTATTTTATTTCTGTAATTCTATTTGAGATCTGTAATAATTTCTGCATATTAGTTTCTACTGTTACGATTTTGTGAGGGATTATTCCGCATTAGATTTTATCCCTTATTTCCTAACAATTGGTATCAGAGCCTGGTTTGGTTTGCTGAAGAGTTGAATCGTAGGGAAAGTTTTTATCTTGAGTGGGAGTTATGGTAGATGATGGAAGATCTAGGGGTTGATAAATTCAATGGGCAGAATTTTAGTCTTTGGAAGATGCAGATGGAAGATTACCTTTATCAAAAGGATCTTTATACTCTGCTATCTGAGAAGGTGAACAAACCCTCAAGTATGATAAATGCGGAATGGGATTTGTCTGGATCGGAAGGAACTTAGGAATGATTCTGGCTATGTCTTGCATCCTCGGTATTATTTAGTGTTTCAAATGAAAAGACTACAAAAGATCTAATGGATGCATTAGGGAAGTTGTATGAAAAAATCATCTGCGGTCTAATAAGATATTTTTAATGAAAAAGTTGTTTAATATGAAGATGTCTGAGAGTAGTTCAGTAGAAGATCATTTAAATGATTTCAATACAGTTGTGAATATGCTATCTTCGGTTACAATAGAATTTGATGAAGAAGTTAGGGCTTTATTAATTATGTGCTCTTTACCTTAGAGTTGGAATAGGCCTGGTAATGGCGGTAAGTAACTCAGTTTCAGCTAACTCGAAGTTGAAGTTTGAGGATGTTGTAGGGGGTGATTATAAGCGAGGAAATGTAAAGAAAAATCTCTGGGGAACCTTATACTTCAGGGAATTCTTTGACAGTGGAAACTAGAGGGAGGCAGAAGAATAGAGGAAACCGTGGAAAATCAAAAGATCGGGAAAGGTCAAAATCCAAGAACAAGATTGTATGCTGGAATTGTGGAAAGCCTGGGCATGCAAAGAAGGATTGTTGGGAGCTTTGGGATAAGAAGAAAACAACAAGAAGAAAACAAGGAGGTAAATGTGGCAACGGGTAATGTATGTCAGGATGCTTTGATTCTTTCTTTGCACAATATTACTGAATCTTGGGTTTTAGATTCAGGGGCTTCTTTCCATGCTTCTCCACATAAGCATTATTTTGTTGATTATGTTCAAGGGGGATTTTGGGCATGTTTATCTTGGTGATGATGAGCCTTGCAGCATAGTTGGAAAAGGCTCTATTCAGGTTAAGATGTAGAATGGGAATATATGGCTATTGAAGGATGTCAGACATGTCCCTACATTAAGGAGAAATTTGGATATCGGTAGGGCAGTTGGGAAGTGATGGTTGTAATGTGATATTTTACAGCTAGAATCTTGGAAGGTTACTAAGGGTGCTCTTATGGTGGTAAGAGGTAAGAAGGTTGGAACCTTGTATTTATCCCACTGATAATACTAATGATTGTAATCTTGTGGCTTTAGATGCAGATACAACATTATGGCACTATAGGTTCAGTCATATGAGCCATAAGTGATATGGACATCATAAAGAAGAATTTGCTTGGATATACAGAAATAGGTTTGGATTTCTTTGTGAAAACTACATATATGGGAAATAGAAGCGAGTAAGGTTTCTCAAGGTTGGACCTACGCAGAAAGAGAGTAAGTTAGAGCTGGTACATTTTGATGTGTGGGGGCCAGCTTGGGTATTATCTCTTGGGGGGTTCAAGTTATTATGTTACTTTTATTGATGATGCAACAAGGAAAGTTTGGGTTTATTGTATTACACACAAATCTGATGTATTTAACACTTTTATTAAATGGAAATCCTTGGTAGAGAATGAAACAGGTCTTAAGCTAAAATGTCCTCAGGTCAGATAATGGAGGGGAGTATTGCAGCAATGAATTTAATGATTATTGTTCTAAGAATGGAATTCTGCAGGCAAAAGATGGTTCCAGGAAACTTCGCAGCAGAATGGTGGGTATCAAAAAGGATGAACAAAACAATAATGGAATGTGCTAGGAGCATGAGGATTACATGCAGGGATTGCCTCTTTCTTTTTGGACAGAAGTGGTGATCACAGCTGTGTACTTGATAAACAGAGGACCCTCAAGTGCCTTGGATGGAGGCATACCTGAGGAGGCATGGTATGGTAAGAAAGTCAATTATTCATTTCTTAGAGTCTTTAGATGTGAGGTTTTTGTTCATATAGACAAGGATGATAGGAACAAGCTAGAGGCTAAATCAGAAAAATGTACTTTCATTGGTTATGGCGGTGATGACTTTGGATTTATAATGTTGGAGTATTAAGGACAAGAAAATCATTCAGTCTAGGGATGTGGTATTTAATGAGAAATTCATGTATAAGCAAAAGTTGCAGGAAAATAAGGAAGAATCCATGAAAGAATATGCAGTGGTAGAGGATCTTTTGGATGGGACAAGTGACCCATGAATCAGTTCGGGAACCTACTCAATAGGAACCCCAAACTCCTATAGTGAGGAGGTCTTCTAGGGTAAGAAAAGAACCTAAATGTTTTTCTCCTTATATTTATTATTTATTACTCATTGATAGTGGAGAGCCAGAGAGCTTTGATGAAGTAATGCAATTAGATGCCAGTAAGAAGTGGGAGCAAGCCATGGATGAGGAGCATTAGTCTCTCATGGAGAACCAAACCTTGGGATTTGGTGAACCTACCAAAAGGAAAAAGAGAATTGCAGAACAAGTGGGTGTATAGAGTTTAAGACGAAGAAGGAGGAAAGAAAAGATATAAGGCCTGGTTGGTGGTCAAGGGGTTTGCACAGAAACCAAGGTATAGATTTTGATGAGATATTTTCTCCTGTAGTAAAAATGACTTCTATTAGAACTGTTCTTGGAATAGTGGCAGCAGAAGACTTGCACTTAGAACAGTTAGATGTAAAGACTGCATTTCTCCATGGTGATTTGGAGGAGGAACTATATATGCAGCAGCCAGAAGGCCTATGAGGTCAAAGGTAAAGAGGAGATGGTGTGTAACACTGAAGAAGAGCTTGTATGGCTTAAAACAAGCTCCACTTCAATGGTATAAGAAGTTTGATAGCTTCATGATGGAGCAAGGTTATATTAGATGTCATTCTGACCATTGCATGTATACAAAGAAAATTGAGGATGGAAGTTATATTATCATGTGTTTGTATGTTGATGACATGTTGGTTGTAGGTAAAAACATGTAGGAAATAAAAGTACTCAAGAAACAGCTAAGTGAATCCTTTGATACGAAGGATGTTGGGAGCAGCCAGACAAATCCTTGGTATGAGGATAACTCGGGATAGGAAGGAACCAAAGTTGACTTTATCTCAGGAAGAGTACATTAAGAAGGCATTGGACAGGTTTAACATGCAGGATGCTAAACTGGTTGGGACTCCTTTGACAGGCCATTTCAAGTTGTCAAAGGAGCAGTGTCCCATGACAGAGCAGGAAAGAAACCAGATGTCCAAGGTACCTTACTCATCAACAGTTGGCAGTTTGATGTATGCTATGGTGTGCACTAGGCCTGATATTGCCCATACAGTGGGAGCTATGAGTAGATTTATGAGTGATCCAGGTAAAGAGCATTGGCAAGCACTAAAGTGGATCTTTCAGTATTTGAGAGGGACCATGGGGATAGTTTTGTGCTATAATGGATCAAACACCCACTTTAAGTGGTTATGTAGATTCAGACATGGCTAGAGATGTAGACAAGCAGGAGGAACACAACAGGTTATATTTACACTATAGGTAGGACAACAGTGAGCTAGATTTCACGACTACAAAAGATGGTGGCTTTATCAACCACGAAGGATGAGTATGTTGCTGTCATAGAGGAAAGAAAAGAGATGATTTGGTTACAACAATTGCTTGAGGAGTTGGGGCATAAGAAGAAGGAACATAAGCTACATAGTGATAGTCATAGTGCTATACACCTAGCTAAGAACTCTTCTTTCCACTCCAAGACGAAGCATATACAGTTGAGATATCACTTCATCAGGACAGCTTTAGAGGAAGATAAGTTGAAGTTGGAGAAGATTCATACCAGTTAGAATCCTACAGACATGATGACCAAGGTGGACACAAAGGATAAACTAAAACTATGTTCAACTTTGGTTGGCCTTCGCGGATGACAGTGAAGGGTTGATAAGCTTGCTCAAAATGGAAATCAGTCTCCAAGTTGGAGATTGTTATGTTTGTGGATCCTGTTTTCATATTAGAGTTTTTGTACACCTTCCATGTGTTACACTCGGATATTTTTACGGTGATCAACAAATTTTCATGGGTGGTTTATTAACCCATGGGTAATGGGTAACTGTTATGGGCTGTTTTTGGGCCCATGGTCTTTCGGTACCCATTTTTTTGTAAAACCACCTCTTTGGCTACCTATTGATGTAAGTATAAATAGATGGACATACAATAGGATTTATAGGAGTGTGTTTTGTGAAGGTTAATAGTGTGTGTGTGAATTCAAGTGTGAATTCGGGAGGGTTTATTGAGCACAGCTCCAAACAAGATATGATTATTGTAATTGTGAAGACTGTTGGCTTGTAATAAAATCTGAGCAAGTGTTCTTGGTGGATGTAGCCCACATTGGGTGAACCACGTTAAATATTGTCTTCATATTGTGCATTTTTCATTTCTGTAATTCTATTCATACTTCTTATTATTACGATTCTGAGGAATTATTCTGCATTACATATTATTTATTCCTAACATTTGTGATGACTACTGATACAAGGATTGGTATTGGGGCCTACTCTCTCATTTCATGGTCCCACAACAACAAGGGAGTTGGGTGCTTAGCCAATATACCCATAGTCAAAAAATTTATAATGTGGCTAAAAAACTGCGGCAAATTTCCTATTGGGTGATGAAATCCCAATAGTTCCACCTTGGAGGAAGTGTTTAGATGTGTATTTTAATGTGTGTGTTTTAGGATGTGTATAAAAAGTGTTAAACCCCCTAATTAAACTAGATTTCTAAGTAGATATGAGGGGTTCTTTTTAAATCGGAAACAAAATGTGTAGATTTGACGAAAGTAGAAAACAAGTGATGCAATGTGATAAAAGAAAGAGATGGAGAATAAAAACAAGGAATACTTAGATAACAATTTCCTTTTTATTTGAATTTTTAATTTTTAATCAAGCAAGAAAAAACCAATCCAAACGACACAATCCAATGCAAGAAATAAAATAAAAAAACACTCCTTGCTATGAGGTTAGTAGGAGATGGATAAATAAAATAGAAATGGAAGACAAAAATTAAGGAATCACCAATGAAGGGTGGGTCCCACAGGGAGTGCTAGAATTTTGACCAAATTCCCTAATTCGTACTAAGATTAGTGAACTATTACTAAAGAAAATAAGTGAATTCAAATATGTGAGGGTTTAAGGTATCTTGAGATGGGATGACGATGAACACATGCACAAATGAAAGATCCTCTTTCGCATCGAGCTAGATGACCTACAAATCAAGATGGATCAATAGAAAAATATTAGATGAGTAGATAGATGGGTGGGTTTCCTGAAAAAGTCAGTCCATAGAAGTGAAAAATTCATAAGATGGATGTCAACCCACATTTTGCTAAATATATGATAAAATATTGATAAATGGATCAGGTATAATGCATAATTTGAAATGAAACAGAAACTAAAATGTTAGAGATAGGATAGATATTTATATATGATATAAATGAATACAAAGTAAATCAAACATGGGTGGGTCAATGATGACCCAGGACTGCAGAGGCCTAGTCAACATTGATTGGAACATGATGAGAAGAAGATTAAGAAAAAATAGGTTTGCAAGACTGTTATCACAAAAATTAACACCCTGAGATTTGACTATGCAGACCTCTACTTTTTGCTAACATGGGACCATCTGTCAAGTTATGGGACTTGTTACGTTTTGGAACCTGTTTTCATGTGTGGAAAGTGTTAAAGACTATACAATAAAAGTAATGTACACTCTCCATTGTTTCTTTGCTTAAAAAAATGTGACAAATATATCGAGAAACATTCTCTTCTCATATGGGCAGGATTTTTAGCCCATAGGTTTTATGGGAGGGTTTTGGTACCTACTAATCTATGACTGGCTTGGGATTTATCTAATTGTTCTTTCACCTTGAGATGGATTTTATGGATCTTCTCAATGATTTTGGTTGTTCTTGTCCACCTTTAAGTCTCATATCTCCTTCTCATCCTTCTACCCAAATGATAAGTGCAATTTATTTGAAGGTAGATATCCCAAACATGCTTTAAATGATGACTTCATGGTGGATGTGTGTACTGCGCGATTGTAGGAATGTTGAATGTAGGCTAAGTAATCATCCCAAGTCCTCAGATATTTGCTATTATAGCCTCTGATTAGTTGTACTAAATTCCTATTTACCACCTTTGTCTATCCATCTGTCTGTGGATGGAAGGATATGCTCCTATGTAACTTGGTATCCATTTTGCCATATAAAGTAGTCCAAAACTTTCCCAAGAACCTAGAATCCTTGTCAGAAAAAATAGACTTCAGCAAGCCAAAATAAACCCATACATTAGAAAATTAAATATCTATTGCCTCATGGGATGTTATTGTATTTTTACATACCATAAGAAAACACATCTTACTGAATCTATCAACAACAATATAGAGATAGTCATGGCCATGTTTAGGACATAGGTAGTCCCTCTTAAAAAATCCATAGAGATGTCATCCCATGTGTTGGTACCCAAATTCATTTTCCTTTTCAGTCTGAGTAGCATCAAAGATATGGCATGAAGCTTGAAGACATATGGATCATGGTGTGTGTCATTCTATAGCCGGGGATATGATCTAACTGAAACTCAAATTTGTGGAGAGATGGATAGCACTCAAATAGAACTTGATCTTGTCCTAACTGTTTTAGGTTGTGCCTTTCAACCAAGGTAAGAGGACCTATTTTGTAACCCTCAAATGGTGAATGAGATGAATATATCCCTCAATTTATATAAATAGTATGAAGGGGCCTTGGGAAAATATGATCAACACTCACAAATTTGACTTTCACAAGTTGTCACTTCCATATTATGGAGATAATTTCAATGCAAGGCAAGGGTTACTAAAGACATTTGGAATCCTGATATGCTTTGTGCATACTTTAGAAAATGGATTTTGATCTTCTGTGGGTATACAAGGTCAATACATGGGTAAAATAGGGTAGGATTAGTTGTTTTGAATGATTTTGGGTGGGATTTTAGATAAGACAAACTGAAGGTCAGCCATAATATTTGAGGATTTCAACAAAATATGGAGAAACTTAACAACAGAAAGTATCAAAATGGTTAAGCATTCCTTCAACCAGGATATGTGCATCAAATGGAGGCCCAGATCTGCACTTTTCCACACAATATTTGATCATCTATAACAAAATATTGAGTTAGAATGAACCAATTAAGCATTTAGCAATCACTATTTTATCATGACCTAAGGTGCACCCAAAGGTTTACAAACAATATTTGAAATCAAGGAAGGTAAAGTGATTTTAAATTTGTTTATCTCTTTATCAGATGAAAGCTCTTCAGAATGTGAGATTGAAAATGCCACTAAACTATCACAAGAGTGAGATCATGTATGATCAAGAGAGAGCTTAAACACAAGACTGTAATAGGAAATTAAAACACAAATTGAAAAGCATTCTGAAATGTAAGCATTCAATTTTTTTTTTCAAATAGATAGTATATAATAACTCAAACTTGATCAGATTTATCAGTAGGGGGATGTTTTGAAAACAATCTCAGAGCTTGTTAATGGCTATACATATGAAACCAACTTAACATGATTTGAAATATGATACATCGAGATAGTTATATGAGTTTTCTAAGGTGGTCACTCAGAGAATGGGCTTCTTCCGAGATTTTCCTGTGAAATTTTTAGTTTTCTAGGATTTTTTTTTTAAACTCTTCCAACCCTTTGAAATGAAAAATTCATGCAATATATAGCTTTCAATCTCCTTCGAGCCCTTCTTTCCCAAGAAAAGAATATTCCAAAGGATCAAATTTGTTACAAAAATTTCTCATGATTCAAAGATAGGGACGTTTAATAGAACACATCCAAAATTGTTTCTAGTTGTCTCAAAAAGAGATGAATCATTGCAAAATTCACATCATTATCCATTGTGGAGGCATGTTTTTCATCTTCAAAGCATGCAGACCCCCTTCCTTTCATTATTTCATCCTTATCCCTCCAAAATTTGACTCTGTAACATTTGGATTTGATATTTCATGGTTTTTGGATAGGTTAGGGAAATAATTTATTTCAAAAACATCTATCGATCTTCAAAATTTATCCTCAACAAATGATTGCATTGGTCATTGTAGGCTCAAACGACACGGATTTGTCAAAAATTTGATGAAAATTGATGCAAAATTCTTGCATCTCCAAACTTCCTGGAGTGTTCTAGGGAAAAAATGGCGGTAGAGAAAAAAACGATCCACATCTACTGTTGATTTGACATTTAACTTTTAATCTATCATCCACATGGAGAAAAACCATTGGAGATGGGCTTCTCACCTCTTTTCCATTTTGCATTTTTAAAAGAAACATCCACGTGGCTAACCCCAGATTTGATTTGGCATGGGCACGTTTTTCACATTGTTAACTTTTTGACCCTTTTATTCTGAGTGGCCATGTGGCACCATTCCATTGGATGTTGCGGACCTAGGACCTTCATTTTACCTTTTTAAATTTTTTTTGGCTCCATTTTTAGGAAAATTTGGAAAATTTTGACATTTTTCTGCCACA
Organism: Taxus chinensis; assembly: GCA_019776745.2. Taxonomy (NCBI): domain Eukaryota; kingdom Viridiplantae; phylum Streptophyta; class Pinopsida; order Cupressales; family Taxaceae; genus Taxus; species Taxus chinensis. The sequence goes on from CM034150.1 coordinate 740,377,906, forward strand.
TCCCTCCGCCTCATGAAATTTGGCCTGATACGTGTCCCAAAGTGGGCCCCATTTGGAATCATGGACTGCACAATTCTACACATTTCCACCCTTTTTGGAAAAATGAAAATTTTAATCAACTTATCTCCGTGGGCCCGCACCTCTGATTCTGTCCCTAGACACATGTTGGTCGCTGATAAGCTGCGGGTTTGTGCTCCACGCTTTTAATTTCACTCTAGGGGTATTATGCCAAAAAATGGGAAAAATCTCAATTTTCCCCTGAGGACCTGAAGTTTCACCTCTGACCCTGCCCACTTGTCTCCTCTGTGATTTAATTGTGGGCTACGCATGTTCATACTCTTTAACTCCTTTTTCCAACACGATGCCTTAAGGGACAATTTTATCCACTGCAGGCCCAACAGAATGCAGGAGGAAGTGACACATCATCATTTTTGGGAAAAATTTAGAAATTTTCCCCTACCGCTTGAAATTAGGAAAATTAGCACTTGGCAGGGCCATGGGGTAATTTGAAACTTTTAGCTAAAGTAGCCATAAAAAGAAAAAGTTCTAAAAAATATCCCTCACTCCTCCTCCAATCAAAAAGCACCACGCAAGCAACATTAGAACCAATTAGAGTGAAGTGGAGCCATGGGACCAAATTCACCCTTTTGCCAAAGCAAAAGTAAAAAGTGATAAGTTAAAACAATTATCTACCATCCCTCATGCACCAATTAGAACAAACCACATTGCCGATAAATGTTGAGGAATAATTTTATTGGTAAATGACGCCTGTTTGACCGTCAAAACATAGAAAATACCAGGGATGCCCTAGAATTTGATTTTTTCACGAGGACGAATTTTTTTTTGAAATTGAACCAACTGAATTTTTTTTAAAAAGAATTTTTGATCATGGAATTGGATTTTGAAAGGAATTTAAGTGTAAATCAATCACTTTTAAACTTCCACGATCAGGAAAAAAGGAAAAATGGCAGAGTCATGTAGATTTGGATAAAATTAGGGCACAAAACAGGGCACACATGGAGATTTCTTTCAAATTAGGGAAAATCAAAAAGTTTATGAGCATTTCAAGGCATTCAAGCATTGGAGGGGAAAAGTTTCAGACCATCAATTTGAGAGGAAAAACATTCCAGAGCAAGACATAATGAAGGAAAAATTAGGGAAAACGGTGCTTGCATCTCAAAAATGGCACCAACATCGGCTCCTGCTCAGGGATGGGCACTCCCAGTGAGTGCCACAAGAACAAAAGAAGTAGACCAAGTGCCAAAAATGATCCATTGGGAAAATGGAGTCAATATGCAGGGTATAAAAAACTAGAACCATCCTCTAAAAACTAATTGAGAAACTAAAAAAATGGCTGCCAATAAATAGGGCAAACCACAAACTGACAAAATAGTAAAAAAATAGAGCCAAAACAACAAAGACTATACACTATACAAGTGGTGCATACCTCAAATTTTTGGATTAATCCAAGAAATGCTTTAGATGTCTACCATTAACAGGTAGTTCAAGCAATTCCCCATCTAAGTCCTTGAGAAAGAAGGTATTTTCACCAATTTTGATATCAATGGAGTAAGGGCCCATCCATAATGCATCAAATTTACCATGTTTTCCCTTATCTTCATTTCTGCTATCCCATAACAAAACCAGGTCTCCAATATTGAAGGCCCTAGGAGTGACCTTCTTGTCAAACAACCTTTTCAACTTCTCTCTAAATATGACATGCCTTTGGTGGGATGCTCTTCTTTCTTCATCTAGCTCAACAATCTGATTGATCCTTGCTTCATATGGAATGACCTCTTGATCTTCAAGTTATTGAACAAACTGAAAACAAAGATAATTGTAGATGTAAGGGAAGCAGAGCTTGAGTTCCATACACCAACTCAAATGGGATCTTACCAGTAGCTCTTTTGGTAGTCATTCTATCAGCACAAACTACAAATTTTAGTTGTTCACCCCATTTACTTCTTGTTCAGGTCCAAGGTTCTCCTAATGATCTTCAACAAGTTCTTGCAATTACTGGAGCTCAACTTTTCCATTTTCTTGGTTATATCAACTAAGTTCAGACTGGTTCCATTCTCCTTAGTCACATTCCACTCAATGGGCATTTATCCATATGTGCTTCATCTAGCCCCAGCATTCATGAGACCAAAAGGCATTCTTACATAGACATATGTTCCCCAAGGAGTGGTAGTTTTAAATCTTTTTACTCCTTGACAACAACTTGATTGTAGCCATCCAAGGTGGACAACAATTCAGATCCATTCACTAACTGTAACATGTTTTCCATGTTTGGAAAATGATAATTATCTATCAATGAAGCTCTATTTAGATTTCTAAAGTCTACAAAAAGTTTGATATCTCCATTTTTCTTTCTGACTGACACAAGGTTTGCAACCCAAGATGAATACCTTGTGGGCTGAATGATCCCTCCCTCTTTCAGTTTCTTCAATTCATCTTGCATTTTCATGGAGAGGAGTGGATTAATTGGCCTCTGATTTTTTCTGAATGGCTTTGGCATTTGTTTCAAGAGGAATCTCATGCTGAAACAAGTCCTCTCTGTATGCTTTCAGCTCTGAATAAGACCAAGCAAGACAGTCCTGATATTTCTTCAATAGTTGAACATAGGACTGTTTTTCCTCTTTGTTTAGATTGCTGCCCAACCAAATCTTTCTTGGTTTATCATTAGTTCCCAAGTTATGCTCTTCCACATCCCTTGAGGTAGGACATGTTTCTATTGATGATGCAATCAACATTGTCAAAATTTGACTCAAGTGTAACAAAACCTCTAGGAATGGTGTTAGTTTTCAATTGGATGATATCCTTCCCAAAAAAAGTTTCTCTTCCTTCAGTCATACATACCATTGGTTCCCAATCAATATTCTGATCTTACAAACTCACCTTGATTTTGTAAGAACCTTTGCACTTGAGCATCATCATTAAACACTTGCCAATGCTTGATATTGTCAGGGACAGCTGGCCTAGTTAACACTTCAATATTGTACTCACAATAAGGTGAAATGGTGCAATTTCCAAATCTTGACCCCAACACTAGCCAACTTGTCAGCAGCAGCATTGAGACTTCTGTCATGATGCACAATGTTGAAGGAATCAAACATCTCAATTAGATCCCAAACTGCATGTTTGTTTTGTTTCATTTGCTGATTTTTTGTAGCATACAATTTTCTTATTTGTTTGACAACTAGCTCTGAATCTCCTTTTGACAATGATGTCCTTGACACCATACTTCCATGCAATTATCAGACCCAATAACAAGGCTTCATATTCAACAATGTTGTTAGTACATTCAAAATTAAGCTTGAAGGAAAAAACAAACTCTTCCAAGCTAGGAGAAATCAGAACTATACTAGCACCATTTCCAAATTTGGAGCAAGCTCCATCAAATAGCAAGGTCCAAGGAGAACCTAATTGTTCAAGGCACTTTGACTGATCCATCTTGTTTTCTTTTCCATCAGCAAACCCACCAAAATTATCAGCATCAACATCAGCAAACAACACTTCATAGGAAGCATTGTTGGGATCTTCAATAAGGTGTAACATCTTCTTTTCTCCATAGAGCTTGACAAGGCTGCCTTCAATGGGAATAGTGGCAAAATACATGTCCATTTGAACAGTCCCACCAACACTTGCAGCCCACTTTCTTGACAAAAGCATACCCCATTTGGCAGGGCAATCAACAATCACAACATCAAGTTTTAAATTCTTACCCGGATAGGCTGCAAGTTGTACCACCAAACCCTTCACACAACCAACTACCGACACTTATCTTGAGTCCATGGAAGTACACTTTCCATAGGCTGCTATCACTTTGATATCCAACTCATTCATGACTTCTAGAGGCATGACATTACATGATGCACCAGAATCAAACATACAATTGTGAAGTAGTCTATCCTTTATGATCAAAGTTGTAAAGAATGGATCAACATTCAATTGGGAATCAACCAAGGATGTCCCCAAGTATACCTCAGGAGCTTTCTCCAAGATCCTCTAATGCTGGTGGTGTTTCAAGGTCTGCAATGATTGAGGAGGAGTTTCAACAATGTTTACATTTCTGCTTGGGGTACTCTTCTCCTCTTTCAATCCCAAGTACTCAAATGCTCTCTTCTTGTGCTCAGGAATCCTAAGCAACTCAATGATTGGAACACTCACTTTGATTTGGCTCAATACTTGGGCTATGTCATAGGGAACATTCTTTGGCAAGGAAACATTGGAATGGAGACAAGAAGATTCATTAGATGGCATGGGATTCTTGGCAGTTTGGGCATGAGGAGGACTGTAATTTTTACTTGGGACAACAAGAGATTTTGGCAGGTGTTTCTCTTCTAGGAGCTTCTTTGGGAATACTTGTAAGCAAGGGTGTTTTAGGTTTGGCTTGAGGCCCAACTCCCTTAACAACCTTGCTCCTAGTGTTATACTCTTTCTCTTGAGCCACAACAACATTCATTAACAATTGTCTATCTTCCTCTGAAGGGATACCACCATCATACTTCTTAATCATCAAATCTCTTAAGTATTCAAAGTCATTGTTAGGAATTTCAAAAGCTTGCACTACATCAACTTCAAGATTATGAGAGGGAAGAAGGATTTTGTACCCGTTTGATGCAATCCCAAAAGGTTGTAGCTAGTCCTTGCACTTATTACCTCAGTTGATGTTGCTCCTTCTTGTGAGCTTGAAGAACAACCCACCATGCAAATATCATCATCAGTACCATCATCATTATTAGCTTCACCATCTTGCTGGTCCATTTCACATGGAGGATGGGGAAGAAAACACTTATCACACCAATCAATATCAACAAATTCCTCAACAACAACAACCCTAGTAGTTAGAGGATCAGGTAACACTCTTCCTTCACATGCTTGAGGATGTCTATTTATAGACCCAATGGGTCCTTTCCCTCTATCATCAGATCTTTGATCACCCCTAGGATGATTGGAAAATCTGTCATGGTTTTGTGTTTTTTGTCTGACCTTGTGAAGTTTGCCCAATTCCCTTCTCTTCCCGGGCTAACTTGTATGAGATTTCTTTGATAGCCCCTGCCAAAGTTTTCACAACCTCCTCCAAATCAGCACCCTTGCTAGCTTGAGGTTTTTTAGGGTTTATCAACTTTACACCATCTCTCTTGAGAGGTTTCCCAATGGCCTTAATGTTATTTTCAATCTGTAGTGCCATGGTAAAGGCCTACCTTAAATTGGTAGGGTTTTTGTCTCTTAGGTAATAGGCTACCTTTCTTATCAAATGCATCTACATATTTGATTAAACAAGACTCATCACAAGGCCTCAGATTAACAGAAAGTCTTCTCAATGTTTTATTAAACCTTGTGTTAAAGTCATGCACTGATTCATTGGGGTTCTTCTTGATATTTTCAAATTCAGACAAGAGAAATCTAGGATCAGTCTTGTCACCATATTGTAACCTAAATGCATTCTTCATTTCAGTCCAAGAATCAATAGAATTATCAGGAAAAGCCTTGTACCAATCCCTTGCATCCTCTTCTAGTGTATGAATGAACAATTTGACATACACATCTTCAAACTCTATTTAAAAATCCTCCATCATGTTAACAAAAAGTTTGAGATGCTGATCACCAGTTATCGCATTGTTACCTTGGAATTTTGGCAATCTATTTCTGACATCTTGTGGGACAACATTTGGGTAACCATCCATTCCTCTAAAGTTTATAGGACCAAAGGTGTTAACAACAAATGGAGGTCTAGGCTGAGCCATATTGTTTTATGGTGGTGATCTTGGAGGAGAAACAGAATGATGAGGAGTGAGAGGTCTTTGGGGAATAGAAATGTAATCTTCAAAATGGATATCCCCTATAGGCTCAGCTTCTTGATAAACTCTAGCAGATTTGGAAAAAACAGGGGTAATGAGGAGTAAGATTTTCAAAGACAAATGAAGGTCCCTCTCCAGATGGAGAATGCAAATTTTCAAGAGGATATCTTGAATTCAGATCTACTTGAAGAAGAACTGATAGTCCTCAATGACAGGCTGATTAATCTCAAGTTCAACCAAGGGAACCTCCTTCCTTGAGCTCTTCTCTCCAACCACCTTCCAAAATCTTCTCCCTTCTAACTCTGAGTTCCTTGAATCTGAAAACAACTTCTTAGTAGAGTCTCTAATGAAGAGAGATCTTCTTCCTTCTAGTTTTGTAGAGATTAACAACACAAAAACAAATGACAAAAAGCTAAGACACTGGTATTTATCAAGATCAAAACAGCATGGAGTTGCCACTAAGGACTTTCACCCTAGTTGTGCAAAATGCACTAAAATACTCTGTCAAATACCTATCAGCACTGAAAACTTGCAAAAATTTATAGATCAGACCTTCCTTTTTCTTGAATCTATCAATCACAAATGCAAATGAAGTGCAACAACTGCTGGAAACTAATAAAATATAGACAGAACTTGAAACCTTTGCATACACCTTGCAAATATGAGTATAGAATGATGCTTTAACAATATATTTGCAGCATAACTTGCAAGAGACATTACCAGGGTTTGATATGCATCCAAATATTTCAAATATGCATGAACATGGATCAACTAAGTCCCCGGACAATGGTGCCACTAGTGTTGGTACCCAAATTTGTTCTCCTTTTCAGTCTGAGCAGCATCAAAGATATGGCATGAAGCTTGAAGATAGATAGATCATGATGTATGTCATTTTGTAGCCTGGGGATGTGATCTAACTGCACTCAAATTTGTGGAGAGATGGATAGCACTCAAATAGGACTTGATTTTGTCCTAACTGTTTTAGGTTGTGCCTTTCAACCAAGGTAAGAGGACCTATTTTGTAACCCTCAAATGGTGAAGGAGATGAAGATATCCCTCAATTTGTACAAATAGTATGAAGGGGCCTTGGGAAAATATGATCAACACTCCAAATATGAATTTCACAAGTTGTCACTTCCAGATTATGGAGATAATTTCAATGCAAGGAAAGGGTTACTAAAGACATTTGAAATCCTGATATGTTCTGCATACTTTAGCAAATGGATTTTGATCTTTTGTGGGTATACATGTCAAAATAGGGGTAGTACAGGGTAGGATTAGTTTGTTTGAATGATTTTGGTGGGAGTTTAGACAAGACAAAATTGACTCCACCAGACTCTTTGAGGATTTCTACAAAATTGGAGAAACTTAACAATAGAATGCTTCAAAATGGTCAAGATGTTCCTTCAACCAGAAGATATGTACATCAAATGGAGGCCCAAATTTACACTCTTCCACACAATCTTTGAGAATCTAACACAAAATCTTGAGTTAGAATGAACCAATTAAGCATTTAAAATCACTATTTGATCATGACGCCTAAGGTGCACCCAAAGGTTTACAAACAATCTCTATCAATCAATGAAGGTAAAGTGATTTTAAATTTGTTTATCTCTTTATCAGATGAAAGCTCTTCTGAAATGTGAGATTGCAAATGCCACTAAACTATCAATAAGGATGAGATCATGTATGATCAATAGAGATTTAAACAAAAGATTAGAACAGGAAACAAGGAAACACAAATTGAAAAGCATTATGAAATGTAAAAGCATTCACAAGTTTTGTTCAAACAAATAACACAGAATAACTCAAAACTTGATTAGATTTATCAGCAGGGGAGTTTTTAGGAACAATCTCAGAGCTGTGTAATGGCTATACACTATGCAACCAACTTAACATGAATTTGAAATCTGACACAGAGAGACAGTTATATGAGTTTCTCAGGTGGTTTCTCAGAGAATGAGCTTCTTCCAAAATTTTCCCGTAAAATTTTAAGGATTTTTTTTCTTCAACCATTTGCATGAAAAATTCATGCATTATATAGCTTTCAATTACCTTCAAGCCTTCTTTCCCAAGAAAATAATATGCCAAAGGATCAAATTTGTTACAAAAATTCTCATGATTCGCAGAAAGGGACGTTTAATAGAACATGTCCAAAAAGTTGCCAGTTGTCTCAAAAAGAGATGAATAATTGCAAAACTCACATCATTATCCATTATGGAGGCACATTTTTTATCTTCAAAGAATATAGACCCCCTTCCTTTCATTATTTCATCCTTATCCCTCCAAAATTTGACTCTGTAACTTTTGGATATGATATTTCACGTTTTTTGACAGGTTAGGGAAAAAATTCATTTCAAAAACATCTCTGATCTTCAAATTGATCCTCAAAAAAATGATTGCATTGGTCATTGTAGGCACAAAAGACATGAATTTCACAAAAAATTCGATGAAAATTGATGTAAAAAATGCATCTCCAAACTTTTTAGAGTGTTTTAGGGAAAAAATGGTGGTAGAGGAAAAAACAATGCACAACTACCATTGATTTGGCATTCAACTTTTAATCTATGCCCTCCACGTGGAGAAAAACCATTAGAGATGGGCTTTGGAGAAACCTTTTTCCATTTTGCATTTTTAAAAAGAAACGACCATATGGCGAGATTTGATTTGGTATGGGCACGGGTTTCACATTTTTAACTTTTTGACCCTTTTATTTTGAGAGGCCACGTGGCACCATTCCATTGGATGCGGACATAGGAGCTTCATTTTACCTTTTAAAAATTTCAGGAAAATTTGGAATTTTTTTGATATTTTTCCCGCACCTCCTCATGAAAATAGTCCTAATATGTGTCCCAAATTGAGCCCCACTGGAATCACGGATCGATTCTACACATTTCCACCCTTTTTGGAAAAAGGAAAATTTTCCAACTTATCTCCATGGGCCTGCATCTCCGATTCTTTCCTAGACACGTGTCAGTTGCTGATAAGTTGTGGGCTTATGCTCCTCCTTTTAATTTCATACCTTTATGCCGAAAAATAAGAAAAATCTCAATTTTCCCCTGAGGCTCGAAGTTCCGCCTCTGACCCTACCACATGTCCCTTTGTGATTCGTTGCGGTCCCTAGGCATTTTCTTTGCTCTTTAACTCTTTTTTAAAAATGCCTTAAGGCACAAAATGGCCCCCTACTTCCCATCCATTCAAAAGAGGACACGCCATCATTTTATGGAAAAATTTACAAATTTTCTCCATCGCTTGAATTCAAGTAGATTAGCACTTGGCAGGACCATGAGGCAACTTGAAATTTTTAGCCAAAGTAGCCAAAAAAGGAAAAGTTCTCAAAATGACCCGCCACTCCTCTAATCAAAACATGCCACATAAGCACATTAGGACCAATCAGAGTAAAGTGGAGCCATCAGACCAAATTTGCCATTTTTCCAAAAAAGAAAAAAGTGATAAGTTAAAAAAATTTTCTGCCATCCCTTGGCCAATTAGAACAAGCCACGTTTCTGATGAATTCTGAAGAAGAAATTGATGGGAAAATGATGCCTGTCTGATCGTCATAACATAGAAAACACTAGGGATGCCCTAAAATTTGATTTTTTCGCTAAGGATGACAAATTTCTCGAAATTGAACCAACTGAAACATGTTTTTAAAGAATTTTTGATCATGGAATTGGATTTTCAATGGTATTTAAGTGAAAATCAATCAATTTTAAACTTCCACGATCAGGCAAAAAGGAAAAATAGAAGAGGCCCATGGATTTGGAAAAAATAGGGCACACATGCAGATTTCATTCAAATTGGGACAACACAACAAGTTTATGAGCATTTCAAGGCATTGAAGAAAGAGGGGAAAATTTGCAAACCACTAATTTGAGAGAAAAATGTTCCAGAGCATGCAGAATGAAGGAAAATTAGGGCAAAATCTTGTAGGCTCAAAAATGGCACCAACACCGTGAATGAGTATGGACTGGTAATGGCACATACAAACCTTCCATCCTAGTCTTAGGTTTTCTAGTACAACAAATTTTACATCCCCTTTTTAAATTTAGAAACTTCTTCTTGCATATTGGGCCAATACATTGTTAGAATTTGAGGATTCTAATAAATACGGATTTAATCAAATCACATATTATATAATTACAATAAATATTTAAATAAACATTACATCATAACATAAGTAAATAAAGAAATACTTACAGGAAATAAATAACACAGGTGACACAATATTTATAGTGGAAAACCCCAATAGGGTAAAAACCACTTTGAAAATAACCTTTTACTTCAAAGAACTTATTTTACATCAGTAAGATCACCTCCTCCTTTAAAACCCTATTTACCAAGGGTAAAACCAAATCACTTGATTTGCACACCTTTGATATATTTCCTGAATATATCAAATGAGGACCTAAAGTCCTTTTTATATAAGGTGATCGGGTATGTCTCCCGACCCACCTTTTCAACCTAGAAGGGTTAACACATACACCTCGGTTTATAATATTTAATATTAGAAATATAATCATTTCATGATATTAAATATTTAACCTAAAGTATATACCTAGGTTAGCATATTTAATAATAGAAATATTAATATTTCATATTATTAAATATTAACCTATATATTAGTGATGGACCCATATACATTAAGGGTTGGCCAAACCACTTAATCATTATGTTCTAACATACACGTACCTTTGCAAGTGGGCTAAGGTCTTACCAACACTGAAATTTCATGCTACTTTCAAGGTATGTGCTTCCCTCATCAATAGAAGCCTTTATTATTTTGGCACATAAATTTCCCCCCCATCAGTAAAGCATCCCATCCTTGAGACAAAAATCTTCAATCCCCATCCTTTGATCCCCTTGGGACTACAACTACTGAAATGTCACCCCAAATTATTTGTCTTGGGCATATGCTTCTTCGTAAGCTTCCTTCATGAAGGGCTTAATCTGATCGATAGTGGCCAAGCAGGAGATATTATCTTATGTGGGAGGCCTAGAAAACATGTCTTGCTACCAAGTTTTTACTACCCTTCTTGTATTTGATCACCAAATGGAACTGCTAAAGGAATCCCATCCATTTTTAGTGCCTTTCTTGCTGCAATTTTGACTGTGCTTGAAAATACTTGAGAGGTTTATGGTTAGTGTGCACAATAGTTTCTTTACCCAACAAATAATGCTTCCATTTCTTAATGGCCTGATCTAGTGCATACATTTCATTATCATCTACTGAATATCCTCTGACTGCTGAAGCAAATGTCTCAGAATGATAAAAAAATAGCTTACCTCCTTGTAGCAACATTTCTCCCATAACATAATCACTGACATATGTCTCTACTTCAAAGGGCTGGTAAAAAATTAGGAAAAGAAAGTACAAGAGCATAACTAATCTTGTACTTTAATAATTCAAATCCTTTATCTTGTCCCTTACCCCAGTCAAAACCCTTACTCTTTGTGGCCATTATGTGTAGAGGTGTTGCAATAGCAGAGAAGCCTGGAATGAATTTATATGTGTATTGTACTGCTCCCACAAAAAATCTAGTCTATGTGGCTCCCATTGGTGTTGGCCAGTTGGTGATGGCTTCCACCTTCTTTAAATCCACTCGTAGCTCTCCTCCTCCAACCACGTACCCAAGATAGACAAGTGACTATTTGGAAAATCCATAGAAGTCATTTTTCCTTGAGACCTAAGACTTGATGCAAATGTGTTAGATGTTCCTCCCATGTGGCACTAAAAATTATAATATCATCTAGATAAATAATGACACATGAATCTATAAATTCCCACAATACATCATTCATCAATATCATAAATGTAGTGGGTGCGTTACATAAACCAAAAGGAAGTACTAACCATTCATACAAACCATGTTTTGTCTTGAAGGAAATCTTCCATATAACCTCCTCCTTCATCTTGACTTGAGATCTTATTTAGAGTGCAATAGTCGATGCACATTCTATAAGAACCATCCTTCGTCAACACAGTCACAATAGGAAAAATGCATGGTGAGGTGCTTGGCTATATCAAAACTTGGTCTAACAGCTCCTGGAGTTATTTCTTCACCTTAGTACTCTCCAACAAGGATTTCCTGTAAAACCCGATGTTTGGTAGAGGGGACTTTGAAAATAGCTGAATCTCATGCTTTACCTCTTGTTTTGGTGGTAACCCGCTGGGAGTCTAAAAAATTTCCTGAAAAGAATGAATAATACTATCCTTCATCCTTCATCCTATGGTTATAAATATCTGAAACTTCCACTCCATCTTGTTTATATTTTAACAAAAGTAAACAAAATTGATTATGATTTTTCCTAAATAAGCCACTTTCCTTGGTTAGCACTTACGATAGTTACCCATGACTTATGTTGGTGTTTTATGGATATTGTAGCCGATCCCATCCTTGACCCATCTGTATCAGTTCTCCCTTCTTATGAATATAGCATCCGCTAATATACAAGTAAGGAATCCCAAAAATAACATCAAATTCATCAAGTGGAATTACATAAGCTTCCAATACATCAATATATTGAGAATTTATCCCAAACTTGGCCTTAAATATTCTTGTTTACTGAATTTCTACACCCTTCTTCACCCATACCAAATGATATGGGTGTGGGATGCTCGTAATTCTCAAGACCAAGATTATTTACAACAACATCATAAATCAAATTAGATTGAGAACCAGTATTAACCAAAGCATTTACCTTAGTTCTCTTGATCTGGAATAGTCTACTCATCTCCTCTTCCTACTCTCAGATGTCCATGTTGGTGGCCGTGCATCTAAGCCTCTCATCTACATTTGAGTAATCCTTTATCTCTACCCCCCTTCTATCTTCATAGCTTTCAAAGGAATTCTTTGAGTCCTTGGTTCAGTTCTTTGGATGTAAATTCTAACATGTAATGTCAATATGAGCATTGATATCACAATTGTTGCAAAATTTCTTGGGATCTTTACAAGTATTCAAAGTAGTGACATTTTAATTTACCTTTTCCTTTCCACTTACCTTTTCCACTTGTTTTCCCATGCTCCTTCTTTACCCTAGTTTGTTGACTATTTTTCCTTCAAACTCTACTTCTCCTTGCTTCTTTTCATCACCTATGTAGTATTCCTACACATACGCCTCATTTTAGATAGTTGGGCCTCGTGGAGATTAATTTTCATCAAAGGTGAGTGTGAAGTCCTCCCAAATATTTGGTTAGAATTTCCTCATCCCCCAATTCCATATTTAGAAAACATGGCTTACCTCAAAAACTACGTAGTATAGTACTACACACTTTGACCACTGCCTTGTCTAAAATACTACCGATTTAATCATCTGGGTCAGTATTATGGCCAGTTATAATTGAAGTTAGCTCTAAGTAATTCCTTAAAAACCTCCCAAGTACTGACAACAAGAAGTTTCTTCTTTTCACAAGTGGCTAGATGTGTTTCCCACCAAACCAGAGCATGAACTTTCATTTTTAGATGTACAAAGATAATGCTTTTTTCCTCCTAAAAATTATGCACACTAAAGTAGAATTCCAACTGCTTTAACCACTTATCTTATAATTCTGCATCTATTTGTCCTTGAAATATCTTAATTTCAACCTTAGTTTCAAATTTGAAAGGAGTATGATCAGATTTTACTATCCCAATCAAATTCTCTTCTTCACATTCTTCCACATAATCTTCCTCTTCGTGGCTCTTCCCTATGCCAAAATTCTTGACCAAGGATTTAACTACTGAGTCCATGGAATCTTGCTTCACTAAAGTTGTCTTTTGTAGATCCGAGAGCTCTTGTTGTTGTTTATACAATCTATCCATCATGGTCTCTATCATCTCAATTCTACAGACCAAGTTTTCTTCCTCCATTTCCCCTCAAATTCTCTACTTCCACTTCTTTGTAGAAATTTTATGTATCAAAAAAGTAAAGCTTCTTCATCTTTAGACCTTGTTATTGTCATACAAATAATAATAATGAATACCACAATCTTGGATACTTGTTAACTCTGACACAAAAATGATCTGTAAACTTCATCTTTGGAAATTCAAAAATCACAAATTTAATGTTGATTTTATACTTTCACAAATAAAATGAAAATATTGAAGCTAGTGACTAATTTCTTAATTCCTTAGAAATCAAATTATAGTGAGTTATAAGGAATTTAAAAGAGACAACAAACATATTTTTATCTTGGAAACCCTCGATTGTGAGGGAAAACTGGCCGAGAAGGGAAACTACTCTTTCTTCCTACTTATGTATTGGACAATTAAATATAAAAGATATAGATTACAATAATTAGAAAAGAAAATAACAATTTCAAACTCTCCATGCTTTCTCTCTCTATTCCACATACACCTTACTTCTACAACTCAACCCCAACACGAAAATTCTCTTGCTCACTTAGTCCCATGAATTCTCTTTGTCTTCAATAATCAATTCTCTTTCTCCCTCCATGTATTTATATCCCTTCTCATGTCTTCTTGTGCAATGGAGAATGAGAAAGGTCACAAAAGGGAAGAGACATATTCTAGACACTTCAAATATGAGAATATTCGTGCTCCAATTTATTTTTCCGTCAAAAGTGACAAGACCACCACTATTTGTAGACCAGCAGTTATGAGACCACTACTTTAGAAGCGGGGAAGTTACAAAACTTCTACTTTGCTGGGGGGTGGTTATATAATCACTTCTCTACATAGGGTGGTGGTTCTATAAAAAAAACAGTCTACTCCTCATTTTCTTCACTTTATTCTTATGGTACTAGATGATCTATTGAAGTGGTTTTGTTTTGGATCCCTATGGTATCACCCACAATATTTTAAAATTTCTTAAGCAGTTGCCTATTAATGTGCTTGGTCATATTGTAGGGGTGATATAACATATCATTGTAGATGTGTGTGAGTTCTAGTGTGAATTCATGATATTTTTTTGAGCATAGCTCCAAATATATCCAGGTATTGTATTGAGAGAAAGAGGTCGTTTGTAATAAAATTTGAGTAAGTGATTATAAGTGAACATAGACCAAATTGGGTTAGCCATGTTAAATATTGTCTGTGTTGAGTTATTTTATTTTTTGTACTTTTATTTTAGATTTGTAAAATCTTTTTGCATATTAGTTTCTACTAATGCAATCCTATGTGGGATTGCTCCATATATTTTTATCCCTTATTTCCTAATAGGACTTGCTACTTGAGATTGTCCTCCAGAGAAGGTGGAATTACTCTACCTAATACTAATGTAAAACTACTCATAAGGAAGGAAATGCAACTAACTAATCCTAAAATAAACTTCTAAGGGACCAAGGAGAGAGATAAACGGAAAATGATGCATGAAAAGGAAATCCTACACTAACAAAGGTGATATCATCAAAAAGGGGGTGGAGATATTCTACTGAGGGAGAAAGAAGAAGAAAAATGGAGTTGAGAGAGGTTTAGAAACAACTATGACACAGTCCCAAGGTAACATTCACAATCTAATCCCCGTGAAAGACAAACAAATAGACCTACAAATGAACATAATATGCAAAAAATGTAACAAAAAAATGGAGAGGAAAGAGAAATACAATAAAATATGAGCAAGGGTTGAAGATACACTAAAAAATACAAATTTCATTTCTTCAAAATATGCACAGTCCATTTACATTTGATGCACAGAGGCATTGAAACAATTTCGAGTGCTAAGAGAAGGCTTCTAGCTCATTGGTGGTGAGAAATAAATTTGATAGAGTTTCCCCACATCCAAAAATATCCCATTCTACTTCTCAAATGAGAATTTTACAATATAGAGAATAAGTGAGAGAAGGGAGAGAGACAGAATCCCTAAATTCCCCCTTCACCCACCTAAAAAATTTCATTAATTTACTGGAAAACAACATGGGAGACCTACAAAACCCATTCCCCCATGTCCATTAGCTTGCTAGAAAAGAAAAAGGACCATACTTCATTAAATCTTAGTGGCTGGGCTACCTGGAACTATTCATTTTATGCTGGAAGTGTTTTATCCCATTTTCACCAATTTATGCAATCAAAATCATATTTTCAGGATTTCATGGTGTAGGGATTGATGAAATGTTTCTAGAAATTTTAAGATCCTGAAAAATAGAGCACCTAGTCAAACATTATGGCCATTCGAGTTTACGAAGCGCTATTACTACCTTCATATTTTGTGGGAACCCGAGGTGCCATTACTTCATTAATTTTTTCTACAGGTTTTGGGAGATTCTTAACTCATCACTCGATTTCCTTACTTTGTGGGTTTAGGACCCTTCTTAACTCCCCTCACCACCTCCTTATTTTGCTTTATTTTTGGGCACATTTTCTTGCTGGCTTTGGGACCTCCATTACTTATGAGTTGGAAGGGGTTACATTTCCACAACACTCTACCTCCATCTTCCTTATGGGTCTTAGGAATTACTTTTCTCATGAGTTTATGAACCTCCACTACTTTCCAGTCACCACAAGTTGCAAACATGATTTTTCTTACCTTTGTTTGGTCTTGCTTCTTTGTGGGTTTGATGAATGCATTATCTTGTTTGGGTTTTGGGGAGTTCTTAGCTCTTAGAACCAAGTGAGCACTAATTCGCAGTTATCATGATCCCAAACCCTATATACTCTTTTGATTTTGTACCTTGTAGGTTTACGAAACCTACTTTGATTGCTGGATTTTTACCCCCCATTGCTTTACAATTGTAGCACCTTGTATCTTCGCATTATACTCTTCCTTCTTCCTTTGCATTATGGGTTTTCACAACTTCTTTGATTCACTACTTTTAGTAGTAGAGAGACATTGGTTTATCACAAAGAATAAATTTATGCAAGCTAAGTTTTTGGGACTATGTTTCTTAGTTAATTTTAGGAGTAAAGCAACATCAAATCTATGAGTTACTCCTTCTCTCTTCTTTACAGGTTTATGCTTGGCCATTACTACCTTACTTCAACTCACCCATGAGCTCACTGAGCTAATTTTTAACCCTTTCTCTAAAATTTAAACTTTTCTATTTTTCCTCATCTGAAATTCAAGATTCATCACTAAAGCTCCATCAAGCACTCAATTCCGATATTTTCGAGTTGTCCATTTTTACCAGGGGTAAAAATGTATAGATAATACCTCCTGTAGTTAGATTAGAAGTTGATATGGACATGAAATTGATGTTGAGCTAAAGGTAGAACACTACAAAATATTTTAGATCTGTATCTATTAGAAATGATGCAAAAAATTAGGAAAATTGATTATGAATGCAATAAAGACAGATCATTCATATTTTGTGGGAACCCGAGGGTGCCCATTACTTCATTAATTTTTTTCTACAGGTTTTGATATGGACTGTATCTTCTTTGTAATTGAAGATCTTTGACTGAGTCAGAATATGATTGGACTCTTTTATTTCTTTCATTTTGCACCTGAGTTTAATATGACCTCGGAATGAATTGTGGATTTATCCATCTATAAGACCTAGCCTTGGATCAGTGGCATTGATCCAAGTGATGCTTTAAGTTTATTCGGGATGAACTAAAATTATAGACCTTACGCAGGTTGCAAGGTCTTAATGCGTTGAATAAGCTATTCCGGAGTATAACTCAGGCTGATCGTGTTAAATGATTTGGTTCCTGATATTGTAATATCAGGAAGGTCTTGATCGTGGGCCAGGTAATAAATCCAGATACATTTATTTAACTAGCCTATTGGCAGTGCTGGAGTGAATCCTTTTCGTGAATGTATGTCTGTAGGTTCTTATTCTGAACATTTTAAATGTTAGACCTAAACTAGATTTATTAAGGTTAGTAACCTAAAACTAAACTATAACCTATGGGTTAGATTAGTGTTAATCTAACCTAGGCCTAAGCTATAAGCTAAATGTTCTAAGTTAGTAACCTAGTGCTATGGAGGTTAGAATAAGTTGCATCTTAAATCCTAACCTATGTTACTAACCTAACTAATGAACAAGGAGGAAAGGGGGACCTATGAAAGGGTGCGAGCCATGGGTGGCAGTTTCTATGGTATTAAATGGGAAGGATAAGCATGAAGGACAGGGATATAGTGGAAGTTTTAAACGGCTAGCAAAAGCCGATGTGGCAGAGTCGCCAAAGTTAGAAATGGTCTTCGAATTGCATTTTTCCATCACCAACTATGGCGGTCGGTGGCAATGGAGATTGAGCGGGAGTTTTGGAGTAAATGCGATTAATGAACTCGGTCTTCGAGCTCGGGTTTCTCGGGAAGACATGCAAAATGGAAAACTGGTAGTTTGTTTGGTTTTTCATGCGCTCCAGTTTTCCCTCTATCTAATCACTGGTTCTTCGCACTAGTCTACTTGGAGTTGCATGGAAAATATGAGAGTAACTAGCTCTTTTCTCTGTCAAGGAAAGTTTATAAGGCATGGAAATAACAAATTATTGTTGCTGAATCTAACGTGGAAAAATAGGAGAAGGCTCGAGCTCTTTCAGTGGTCTTCTTCGGATTTTTAAGCAACATTACCAGGCATGTTAGGCCCTAACCTTTAAGAATCTTGCTTTCTTTCAAATGATTTCATTAGAACAACTCTGTTCAGATGATTTTTGGGTTCAGTTGGTTTTTATGGTAGCTTGTGTGATTTGGTTGTTGTATCTTCTTACTGGCTCGATTTTTTTTAAGTAAACCCTTGATGGGTGTGTATTGTGTTTCAGACTGTTAAACTATCTCGTTGTATTTTGCATTTCGGATAAAGTTGTGGAAATGCTTGCAAGGAAAATACCTGAAATTAGTTCTGTGGGAGTCCATGAATTGTTTCCTTGTTGGGTTCAGGCTACAGTCGATACTTGCTGTCGAAACTTGTCGAAAAGGATACTGTTGGATTTTTGTTTGAATGTTCAGTATATTTCGAATTCTTTATAAGTTTTGTCGTGGGTTATATAAGTTGTGGTTACTGAATCTTGTTGGGTTTTGCTATAATACTTAAGTTACTTTTGAACGGATAACTTGCTGTGTTTATAGTAATTGAATGTGACTTTGTAGAAGTTCTCCCTGTGTTGTAATTATGGGATTTAATTCGATGAAAGTTGCAAGATAAATATACATATGAAATGACCCTGTGGAGTCCTTGGATTGTTTGCATATTTTGGATTTCTGTATAATCCTGGTTGTGAATACTTATTGTTTTGGCTCTGTTGGAATTCTTTATATATATATATCATGTATTTTGGCCTCTGTAGAAGTGGGTCGTGAATGCCATACGTTTCTACCTCTGAAGGAGTTCAGATGTGAATACGGTATGTTATTATTTTGGTTAGAATTCTTGAATTTGATATGTATCCTGTATCCTTCTACTTCTGTAGAAGTTTATTTGTAGAATAACACATGGGTAAGACTCCTTTTTAAATCCTGGGGCGTATATTATGTTTTCCCTTTTGAATAATCTCAGTCGTGAATACTGTTATGATTCTTGAGTTGTGGTCGCATGAAAGAAACTTCAATCTAAACTTGTTTTGAGCATTAGTGGTATGGATACTGTTGGAGTTTTGAAATGTTGCGAGTTGGCATGATTTTCGATTAAACCTTCACTGTGCGTGCATAACGTTCGGAATCCTATTTTATATCCTTGTGTTCCTTTCTTTCCGCTTCTGTGGAAAGTAAAAGGAAGGGATTTCTTTTCATACCTTACTTGGTTGAGACCTTGTTGAGATTGTTTTCTAGAAAATGACTTCTAATATAAGTCATGGCTGTATTATTTAAGAATTTGTTCCAATTAAATGAGGCTGTGCATGTTGTGTGGATTCAGTATGAATATCTCTACATAGGCATAGGGAAACATCATTTGTTTTAATGTTATTGAGCCTCTTGTTTGACTGTGATGAAAAGGTTGTTCTTTTGATTTCGGTCTTGGGATCTAAGTCCTTGCAGAGTTTTAGTAGGGACTAGATTGAGCTGTACGTTGCTGGGTGGGATTGATGTCGTGCTTGTGCATGATTACGTCTTCTGTTAGTATGAATATCTAGTCGTGAGCTTGATTGAACTAAAGAACTGTTAACTGTACCTCGACAAGCGATGGCATTGGATATTTTCTCATTTGTTGATTATTATGGAAGGTTATGTGGAGTCTATTTGATAGATTATTCATCACTGCCTTGGCGCGAGAGCTATTGTACAGCTAGTAAGCTATAGGAAGTTGTTATATTTAAATTTAAACAAAACTGTGGTGCTTCTTGTGGTCTCATCTGATTTATTTGCATGCGTATAAGGTGAATGCTTTACTCTTGAGGAGATGGTACAGTCATGAGCGTGATATGAGGGAAAATATGAATGACTTGTTTTCTTTCTCTTCTATTGTAAAGTATATGTTTATTTATTTTTATCTAACTTATGGAATTGTTTTAAAATACTGATGGAATCATGAATTGTTATGATATTCATTTTATTATGTTGAATGTAATGGTCTGTCTGATGTTTGCTATCCTTGGGATTCAGATGGATAGTTGTTTTAGATGCATTTGTTCTTCTTGGTCACTAACGTTTATGATGAAATATCGGTAAGGTATCTAGGACTATTTAGTAACTAAAATATGAGTTACACTTGTATAGTCTTATTGTATTACAAAAGCATAATCTGAAATATGTTTGCATGTTTGGTGAAATGATTTCATTTAAACAGGTTGTTTAATGAAAACAATTGGTGGATTGCAATTGTTTTAAGAGTTAGTGCTTATCATGCTCAGTTCATTGAACTGACCCGTGTTGACAATTTTTGCAGATGGTTGCCGTAAGTGGTAAAAGCACATAGATCTGATAGGATGATCGGATTGTTTGATTTGGTTTTATGATGAATTACAACTTGTTTCTCTAAATGTACTACTTGTAGAAAGATGTTCTTTTTCTGTTGAGTATTGTATCAAATATGCTAAATGCATAGAATGTATTTGATTAGCTTGAGAGGAATGAAAAGAGTTATTTGTTACTTATATGATTGTATTCGTATCTTGATAGTTTGACCTTCTTCTGTTCAAATGATCTTGAGAGCATTGTTATTATGGTATAATTTGGAGACTTTTGCAATTATCAATGTAAGCTTGTAAGAATATGTGACTGAATACTTATGATTGTTTAGTAGTTCTAGTATGTTCTATCTAAAGCTAGATTGGAATTTAGATCACTGTCTTTCTGGAAGCTAGGGTTAAAATAAACCTGAGCAGGAAGCTAAACAAGATGAATAAATTATTACTTCCTAGTCTTGATCTAAGTCAAGACAACGTTTAATTGGATTCTTAATCACTATATCTCGATATTAATAAGTAAGATATAAATTCAGTTATGAGAACTGATATAAACCTAAAAAGGGTTTGGTTGGCAATCTCATGTGAAGATTATGGGTTATTGTCCAATTTTGTTGATTTAGAATTATGTATATTCTATGAACTCCTTGATGGGACCTCTAGTCTTAATAACTTCTCTTGGGTAATGGGTTTTATTAAGAAAGGTCATTCTAAGGTGAGGAACCCAGGGATTGGGAAAGACTAACCTTTAGGGAGCGTCTTTTAGTATAATTTTAACTCAACGTGTGTAACACTTATTGGTAAGTAGATCCTTTCGAGGTGGATTTAAAGGATGACGGCACAAGTCAACTGCAGGGTTGTACCTTCGAGAAGATTAGGATCTTCTCGAATATACAAAAATGCAGGTGACTTATGACGACACCCTTTGCATTGATCGATAGGATTTACACCTTTAACTCGAACAACTTACTCTGGGACTGATTAGGAATGTGGTCATGTTATAAGGCTGCCCTAGGAGACTTGGGGTATCTTGACACACTGGATTAACTAGGGTTGACCCAGTATGTCAGCGTATCCCTAGTCCTCGGGGGCATCCCTATAATGTTGTCATCTCACTAATCCGTTCTTGAGTGAATAACCTGGGGGCAGGAGAGTCTGACAGAAGTCAGTATAAGACATTCTACATAACATAGGAATGGGGTGAAGGACGTATTCTAGATTGATGAGTATGCCGTCAAGGAATACGAGACATAAGCAGTATGTTTCAAATCTTTGGCCAAAGTATCGCAAGCTGCTGATTGCGTTGTCCTAAGTCACCTAGTCTAAGGGATGAGATGCCGATGAATAATGGTAACAATTATTCAGATAGGTTCCTTGGACAAAGCATTCTAAATCCCAGTTTAGGGAAGAGAACCGCAAGAGTATTGTGTTAAAATAAAAACGCCAACTCTTTGATACACATGAATAGATCGGTAGATTACCGAGTCATGGAATGAATAGATCGGAAGTACTCCGAGTCATTACAACTGCATATGGTTATCTATTATAAGAATGGTTGTTTTGATTTATGAGTTCTAAATTATGATGGCTGGGAGGAAGGATATGGTAGATCTAAGCATGCAATAAGAGAAATAAGACCCCAAATATCCAAAGATGGACCCAAGATCTTCAAAAATGTCTCCAAGACAATGATAACTACTATAAAGATACAAAAAAGAAGAAAGCCAAATCACAAGAGGGATGAGAGTCTCCAAAATTACATCCTCATAAAATGAGGGGGTAGGGGTGGGATTTATAGTGTTAACGGTGACCCATATGGGTTGCTGCCGATTGCAGCGACCCGTCTATTTGGGGTGATGGGAAGGTGGTGAGATCGAGAAAAAGATCCCATAAGAGGTGAGATTAGGGTTTTGAAGGATTAGGGAAAAATTATGGTTGTTTAGGATGAGTAAATGGGTAGGTGGAGGGTGGAAATTATTAAATAAAGGCCATTAAGAAGTGAAATCATTAAATGATTTCCTAGAAATGATAAAATAGTAGATTTAGGGTGGATAAACGAATTAAATGGGAGTTCAGAATTAAATAAACATGATTAGGGATGATTAATGGATAATTAATGTGGAAAATAAAGATGAGTGGGAGAAATTGAATTTAGGAGGGAAGAAGGAAATTTGAAAGGGAATAGAGGCATGTATGTGGAAAAATATGATGTAGACTGAACGTGGGGTGAGCAAAAATGATACTAAAAATTGGTGTCTACACATATTGCATATCTTGGTTGCAAATTGTTATTTCTCTGCTTATACTCGCATGTTGCACTTGCTTACTTATGTTAGCCAGATACATTTTATGTCATTATATTTTCTATATACACATGCATGTTAACTTGCTTTCTAGTTGTGATCATAGACTCTACACAGATCATTACATGCAACATTGGATGTTTGGGCACTATACTTCTTACTAGTGTCACAACATGATCTTGGGGGGCATCAACTTTCATACACACTACAGGTGCTATTTTTTCATTTTTCATACCACATTACTATAAAGTATTATACACACTTTGACATACTTTCTATTTTCTAACATGCCAACAGGTACTTCATGTGTAACATTTGTCTCACAGGAGCTCTTTGCCACCATGGTTATCTAACATTTTTCTTATTATTATCTATCATTTCTTTTCATTGATTTTGGGATTTCCCTTTGTCTTGTGTGTATAGTATATGCTTTTTGACCACGTCAGCCTCGATTTTACTATGACATTGTGAGTGATGTCCCATATTTACAACCCATTTTTTGTGGTCTACATTGTCTTCTTGTGTATTATCTTATTTATTCGCTAGCTTACATATTCTATATTCATGATTATATTATTTACAATAATACTTGTTTCTAGCCACTTTTGTTTGCATGTGCCTTGGATATACCGAGCACATTCCCTCCCCCTTATAGGGGCATTAGTTACAGTTCAACATATAGTCCTCCTTCAGGATGCATACTCCTTATGATGTCACATGTACCTCAAACAAGGGGGGGGAATAATTTGGTGAACCAGAAATCCCATAAAACTATTTACAGTAAACAATTCAACATAGTTCAATACCAGTACAACATAGTCTTCAGTCATAGAAATGACCCAAAATCTAACTTGGGTCTCTATAATAACACAGACACTTAACACCTAGACATATAAAGTAGGGCCTGGGAACCCTTGACCCTTCTTGGGCACCCCTGACCCTTTCTGGGAACCTATGACCATGAGGAAGTTACAAATTTTTTCTCAGTTTGGCACAATTCACAACAGTTCACATAACAACCTTTACAGGACAAGTACAATCCTTCAACACTCAACATGCATGCACTACACGTTTTTTTCTAATCTTGTGTTGGATAAAACTTGATTGAAATGTATTGGATTTTTACACACTGTCTACAATGGTGTTTACTCTTTGGGAAGTAGTTAAAGGTTGGAGGAATAACACTAGACATTTATCCCCTACACTTCTTCCATACTTAGCATAGTTAGCATGAGATTGCCCAATAAACTTGCACTCATTGCAACTGGCATGAGATCACCCAAAAAAAAGTACTTATACAACATCTTCATGATCCTTTCTATCTCTTTCACTCATCACAGATTAGGTGAAAATTTTCCTTTTCACATTTTTTACATACTTTTTACGCGTTTTGATCAAATTTTTCATAGACACGTATTTGACTATTTGTTTGTTCTTCTCTTTTACATGTCCATCCTTATGGGAAATGATAACCATATCAATCACACATCATCACATATTCAAGATGCATCAATAACATGTACAACATGAAATCTATGCATATGATCTCACCTTAGGGTCATCATCATCATTTTTCAGTTCCTCTTCTCTAGCTTTCACAGTTCATATTTTTATCACTCCACATTTTCTCTTGTCTCCTTGGCACATTTTTTTCCATCATTGTACATGGTTATCAGGTACACATCTCTTATCTACTTTATGTTATCAAGACTTCGATCAATAACATAAAGTGGGGGAAAATGTAGATACTAAATCACACACTTTTGGGTATTAATCTAGTCATGATCACATACTACTATTCATATGATTCCTAAGTGAGAAAAGTACTAATTGATCACTCTATTTAGCCTATTTTCTTGCTTTCTGCTGGGTTGGAAAATTTGACTAAGTATCAAGTAGGCATGTAGAATATTTAGGCACACAAGTGGGGAGCGAGAATGCGTGTCAAGGTCTAGAAAAGTGGCCTGTGGAAGGATCTTGACCAAGAAAGAAAATTCCTAGGACTTAGCCGATTTTGCACATATGGGCTAAAAATAGGAAAAGAGAGTTGGAGTATGAGTCACACTAAAGAGAAAAGAAATCAAACTTAATGATCAAGCAACATCTATTTTTGGATATAAAGCACATGCAAAGAGAAGATCAAAGCTCACACGTGGAACGAGATAATAATAATATTAAATAAAATTTTATTTATAGATTAATCTATTATTAGGATTGTTAGGAAATTATGCACGCTTTGTAGTTTCTTTCATATGTACGCATGGCTATTTTGAGCATGCAATTGGGAAAATTTTAGGGGTGAATATTTGTGAATAGGATAATATTAGGAATTTTTAATTTTGAATTCGGAAAATTTTGTACTACTTGTACAGTAGTGTGTTTGCCAAAATTTTACGGGTCTTAAAAAAATTGAATATAATTTCGCCTTAGTGTTTCCAATAAGGGGATGACCAATGTAAGTTATATTCACCATCATGTTATAACATTCTGGTATATATAGGATTCATTCACCATAATATTATCACATTATTTACGTTATAAGTGTGTGAAAAAGGTGAAAGTATAAAACAAAAAAGACGAAGGATTCAAGAATAAGCGAAAGAATCAAGCAGTAAATGAAAAAGAGAACTCTTTCTGTAGATTGTTAAGTTTTTTGTGTTGGCAGATGGTAATAGGTATTTGCATTACCATCTGAAAATCAAAATATGTAATGTCGGGGTGACAAGCTAAATGCGTAATGTCAAATACCAATAGCAATATGCAACCGACCAGTAATAATTATATGTGTTATCATCCGATAACACTTATATGTATTGCTAAATGATAAAGATTATATGTGTTACCATCCGATACCATTGTTTTTGTGTTGTCGTCTAATAACTTGATTTTCTATTTTCCTATTCATTTGTTTTGTCTTTCGTTAGTGTTAATTTTTGTTGCCGTATGATTGGATAAAGTTGTATTTCCGTCAATAGTTTAAACTTATATATTTTTATCATATGGAAATTTCAAAATATTTCAGTTAGAAAATAGTAACCCCAGTGGCAAGAGGTAATTTTGACTCTTACTATGATAATATTACATTATTTTTTGATTTACTTAGGGATGCTGTAAGAAAACCAATTTATTTCAAATGCAAGAAAACCCTATCAGTGACCTTACTCTAGATGAAATTCCCAATCAAAAAGTAATTCAATTTAAATTGACAGTACAGATAATCCCATTTCCCATCCAACTCAAACTTCTGATAAACATTCCAGAAACACACATCATAAATGTAAGAGTGGGAATTGGACTATAGGAAGGACTTATAAATTTGAATGGTCAACTAAATATCCATTCATTGAACCTATTGAACTAGAAAACAATACTGAAAACTCTTACATAATGTAGATGTATTGTATGTAGTTAGAAACTAGGTAGAGACCACAAAAATACAATTGAAGTTGGACACTATAGAGAAGCATTATGGGAAGGTATATGAGTCTAAAAAGCAAGTTGATGGAAAAATTATAAAAACAATTAGATGGAAAACTGAGGAAAATATGTTTACATATAAGATATGGTGCAAATTATGACAATCTTCAAGAAAAAATCATCATAAAAATCAAAGTTTAAGAGGTTACAACAGTAGAAGATACATCTTGGGTATGTATGATACCAGTGCATGTCTATGATTTCAGTTTCAATAACCGTTTACAGGAAAAATCATCTACTAGGGAATATCTATGCAAAAAATGAGGGAGAACTGCAATGCTTAGAACCTCTGCAAACTTGTATTAAAATATTTTAAGTAGTTGGTATGGATGATCAATCAATCTCTGAAAATCTGATTTGTGTAGGAGTTTATGCTACATTTATCATGTAAGGTCACAAAGTTGGACTTTTTATTCATCTACAAACAACCATAAACCATTACATGACACCTATTCACTGTATGGCTAACTGAATGAATCTGGATTACAAGATTGTAAGTAATTTTGAAAATGTTGCTAAAGTGGAAGAGCTAATATGGGACTTTCTTGCATATATGTCAAGCAATCAAAAAATATTTTTGAGAGTTTCAAATATTTTCTGTTGGTATAAAAAATGGTAAAAATTACTAAAATTTGTTGACACAATATGGATATCATTGTATGAACTAGCTTGCAGGAGTTTTGAGGAGTTACAGGTCCTTAGCAGGGTATATGTTCTAACATCGAAGAGAAGTGGACAAGGGTAAAGATCTGTTGTATCTCTTGACAGATTTAAAGACATTATCAACTTTATGTGGTATTTTCCCCAATTCTAAAGGAAATAAATAGCTTGGTGAAACATGCTCAAGAAAGATCCATATACATTGTTGATTTTATAAAATCAAGGAGACAAGTATGTATGATTTTGGATACCTTATATTGCACCCAATACTAGATTCAGAAGCCATTTTTCAATAGCTTCAAGGTTGTGACAGATACAAAATATCCCAACAACTAATTAAATTTCAATATCAATGGTCATCTTTGTATTTTTGTTGATGAAAAAAATATTCCAATGCACACTTTATACAAAGATCCTTATGTAATAGGTTCTAAACTTGAGGAAGTACTAGTCACAAGATCTTTTTTTGATGTTGCAGTTTCTGATACACATAAAAAAAGGATGAAGATATCTGAAACAATATATTTTAGAGATCATAGAGTATTTTAAAAAATAGTGATCTTCTTAAGGCCATGGGAGTTATAAAACCCATTTTTTGGAATCCAATGATTAATGAAGAACAAATAGATACAAACTTTGGGATATCCATGACTGCACTTATGGAACAATTTTACAAATCTTTATATGTTGATGGAGGGGAATTAAATGGTATATTGGACAAGCATTTACTCATATCACAGTCACAAAAAATTTTCATATATAATGTCTGATCAATATAAGTTTGTTTGTTGACCCAACAGAAATGGGAGTTATCACACGATTGTGGAGAAAGATGTATCAGAGTAACATTGTGATAGAAAATATAATTGAATACTTAAAACTATATGAACTCATAAAGACAATTATTCTTGGGTCTATTGAAGATGAAAGGGTATTTAGTGCAATTAAATTGGTGAAATCAAAACTTTACAACAGATTGGACAATAATTTGGAAACTTGTTTGAGAATCTATGTTTCAAGATATGGGGTGGATACATTTCCATATGTAAGATCACTAGCTACATGGACATCTCTTGTAGAGTGCAAAGATGTTAATCAGATAGTGACCAATGAAGTCTCTAATAATGGTGAAATTGAATTTGACTCTGCTAGACAAGAAATTCAACATATACAAGTGATGAAGGACCATTTAGGATAGGGTTGTTTCAGCTAACATATAATTGAATGTATTCATTTTTTTAAATATATATTTTTACTCGAATTTTTTTTTCATTTACATATATTGAGCATATAATTTTTGGAATTTCTTTCATCCCTTTTATATTTTTACTAATTTTTTACAAATAACAGATGGTAGATAGTTCATATTTGTGCAATATGTAAACTGGATGATGTAATAAAATTAAAGTTCATTACTAATAAATTATGTTCAATATTTGATTTCTCACTGTCAATTCCATAGGAACAATTATTTGCAAATATATTATAATCCACATATGCTATCGTGATTATTAGGATTAATAAAAAACATATAATTCTATATCTCATCATGATTATTAGAGATTATCTTTACATGATGAATCAACTATCAAGATCGACAGCAACATGAACATGCACATCCAAGTTTTAATTATTGAGTTCATACATGTTTGAAACCAAATTGAACAATGTAAATCTAGATTATAGAATCCATGTATACCATTCAACAACTGTACATTATACAAGCTTGAAGAAAATATAAAAGAATACAATTTTTATTCGAAAATAGTCATGAGAGAAATAAAAATATCGACAATTTCACATAAAGATAATAGTTTCAAATTTCATTTGTCAAATACAATTATTACATCATCCATCAACATTTATAATTGAATTTCATTAAGACCCTTGTCCTTAAAAATATTCCATAACATTGACAACATTTGAACTATATTTTATCACACCAGAGTCTACTAATTCTTTTGCAGCTGCATTAATATTTTCTAAATTTTATTTATCTTCATGACCTGCATCTCCTGTTGAAAGGAGAGAAGGATCCTCATCAATTTTTTCTTCAAAAGAATATTTGGATCCTCTCCTTTATAATCCTCCGTAAAGTACTATTCTGCTTGTTTAACAAAAAAAAGTTTTTCTTTAAAACCAATTTCCCCTCGGACACTCTCTCTCACTTTTTTCAGGTGCTCATCTAACAACTACACCTTTGTCTTTAAGGTTTGTTATTTTGATAGAAATGAAAATCCAATAATTAGTATTTAAAATTAGATATATATATATATATATATATATATATATATATATATATATATATATATATATATATATATATATATATATAATATCAGAGCTTACCATGACCAAGTATTTATTTGTATTATGGGCAATAGTGACAAGTTTCCTTGTCTTTATTCCAATTGTTGTAGTAAACTGCACCTCAACATTAAAATTGGCTAATCTATTAAGCATTATAATAAAAAAATTCATCCCTATTGTAAATATTTTCTTGTCTCTATGCCACTTATTGGTGATTGATTGACCATTAGTGACTTGATTTTGTGCTTGAGTAAGTAAAGCATCTATCGTTACCGGTTCATTTTTAATAATTGAAAAAAGTCTCTCTATTTTCAAAATTACGATATCTATCATTAATTTCTTTTATTAGATCTTTCCTTCTAATCTCCTAAATCTTCAGCTCCTTAATGACAGTGGGAATGTTTTCCATGACAAGGGCTATAACATTATCTGACATAAGGATGTCTAATGAATTTTTTTTTCCTTGCATTATCATCCAAATTTTGCTACGCACATGAGGAAGGAGGATCTAAAGAGGATGGCATATGGACCTCCTTATGTGCAGATTGAGTGAGCTCTTCGGAATTATTCCCTGTCACTGCCATGTCATAAAGGATATCAAAGCCAAGGTACTTTTCATCCATATCAATATTCTTTAAAACTAAATTTTCCTTTGACACTCTGCACGCCACCAAATGAAAACATTGGGGAACTCTGATGTTGTGAAATTTTGTGTCCCCCTGATCAATCCAGGAAAAGAAACCTTCTTCCCCTACCATAAGAAAAAGGTATAAGGGGAGGGAAGAATGATGTACTCCTTAAGTGCTGAGGTGGAGTAGTGGGGTTGGCTGCATACGTGGGTTTAACTTCAAATTGCATTTGTGAAATATCTATGAGCATAATTAATTTTACAACATCATATTCGGTATGTTGATTATTGAAATAACGAAGACAAAAAAGAGAATAACAAGAACTAAAAATTAGTAAGAATGAAATCAATCGATATTTCCGATGCTATGAATCTTTTCCATAATCAACAGACTATGGAATTGGGTGGAAGGGGGGTGGTGGCACTGCAAAACCTAAATTTAGTAAAAATCAATTACAAAGAATGATAAATTCCTGAAAGAAAGACTAATATAAATAAAATTCAGTTCACTATTTATTAGTTAGTACTAGAACTTGAAGGACTTGGGTGACGAAATGGTGTAGACATAATCCCTTCGTGCTCAGCTATATATGTAGTGTCTGCACTGCCACCAGTACGAGCATAAACCATGTGTCTCATAGTCATTGATGTGTTGGAGAAGGCTGCACATTTAGGATAATGAAATATCATTGTCAAGAATCAGAAATTCATATTTTCATTAGTCTATAAAATAATTTAATAAAACTAAAAAAATTATGCAATATCTATATTATATATTAAAACCTAGCTTTGCCATACTAGCATCGTGCATGTTTTGTCCTGGCTGTGGGATTAGGACCAATCCATAGAACCGCACATCTGGTTGGATGGTGTCATCCTAGTGACAACCAAAGAGTCATCACTCATGGTGACATCGTTTATATTTTTGTCACCAAACCCCTCAGGACCAAAAGGGTTATGTACATGAACAATTACATTATGGTGTTCCATTGTTTTTTTTGCTTTGACCTATTCAAAACAGAGTTACAAAATTAAAGATTATATATTATTAAGTATTTCAGAATTGATTTTAAAATGAATTTATTTGAAAAGAATCAATAATAATATTAGATGCTTTTAAAAAAAAGCACTCACCATCTGTTGGTCCATAGGAATTCCATTTTTATCTATCTTCTCATGTGGAAAGATGTTGATTTCAATCCATAAAAACCCTCATAATATAAAACAAGAACATAGAAAGAACAAGAAATAACTACAACATGATTCAATTTGGCTCTGGAAAGGTTAGAATGAATCCTTTCTAAAATAAATTTTCACCAATCAAATCTAACACTGGAATGGATTTAGAGAAGGTAGTACAGTGCCCACTAAGGAATTCCAGTGTATCTTCCCTGTAACATGATGCGGGATTGGAAAAATTATACCATTGCTAGGGAAAAGGGGTCTTTGATAGATTGTGTGTTAATACATCTTTTGGAGGAATTATTAACCTCAGTCTCAAGAGATAGATCATAATGCGACTCTAAAAATTTCTTTTACTCATCAGGTATAACAACTTTGATGGTTACAGGAATTTCATTTTGATGGGGTAGGCCTGCTAGACAATGAATATCGTCAGGTGTTATTCTCATGAAAAATTGGTGGGATGGTAACACAACAGTAAAAGTGCCATCAAAACTATTATAGGCATGCATTATATTATTTAATATCTTGTGTTATGTTTAATACTGGGGCATGTAAATGAGTCCATGGAACACTGAGCTACCAATCCATTTGGATTAACTGATTATTTGAGGGTCATCTAGCAATTGTAGTAACTATGGGTACAAAATGTTTTGAAAAACATATGAAGTTATTTTAATGGTCTTCTTTCTAGGTGTTATTATTCTTGAAATTTGAATCTTGAATCATTGAGATTTGATTCTTTGAAAAAAAAGGGGTTGGAAAATGGATAATAACTATATAGGAGTCTATCTTAGAAAAAATCTAGAAGTGGATGAGAAGGCTGGAGGCTACAATACTAGAAGTGGATGAGAAAGGATCAATAAAGGCTTGAGGCTGAAGCTTTGAAAAAAATCTCTCAGAGAAACTTACAAGTGAAAATGGGAAAAAATGAGTGGGTATGGGTATATATAGGCATGGAAAGGGTGGTGGGGGATGGACCATAGAACGAGGTTGAAGACACATGGCCCAGAGCATAAGTGAAATGGTAAGTGTCAACAATGAACATAATCATTTTGTTACCATTCAGTAACACATATAACATTGTTCTGATGGCGGATGACAATGCATATGTACAACTTTTTTTTTATCAGATGGTGACATCTGAATCATATGCCAATTTTATTAGTGAATGGAAACACAAGCTGTCTTACCAGATGACTAGCTATTTAGTTGTGTTGTCTAGTAACTCTTTCTTCTGTTTCTAACTGGTAACACTTTTCCTTGTTACTAATCGATAACATATAATTGTTTACTTTTCTCGGCCAGTAAAAAACATACAGTGATCCTTTGTTACTAACTAGAAAAACTTGCAAGAATGTTGGATTGCTAGTCGGTAAGAAATTTTCATATATAATGATCTTATGAACATTCACATTCTGAACTTTTCAGCCAGTACTAGACTTAGAATAGAAAAAACACCTATCATCGACACCTTCCAAAAATACATGTATTCACTGCCATCGCGAAACCCTCATTTCCTACCTTCACCAACCATGTGAATTAACTTTTCATCAGATTCACCACCAATTCTATAATAATTTTTAGGAGGGGGGTCTTAAAATGAACCTTGGTTGTATTGGAGAGATAAGAATGTGTTGCAAGTGATTTAGTAGGCTTTAAGGAAGATTTTGTGGTTTAGGGACATACTGTGCAAAAGTGGGTATTTCAGGTGTAAGGAGAAAGTGGTAAAAATTAGAACCTGAACTTCTCCATATGATTTTAGGAGTTCTGTAAGTATTTGGAAGGGAAAAAAATAATAATTGGAAATATGAAGGAATTATCTACATGGTGGAATCACCACATTTTTTCACAAGACCTAATTATTTCTCAAGGCATCTCAATATTTGTAGGAACATCCTGTTATCTCAAAGTAAAAGGGTCCAAGTTTCAAAGATATATAAAGAATAAGGTTTTGAAACCTATTTCCTCGATCTTTAAATTTTCTTGGGAGACAAAATCGTATACAATTTCATATAAAATACCATCTGGCGCTTCGAGAATAGTATCTTAAATCCTCTATAGTGCAAGGTGTGTGTCTAGTATTCAGATTTTGAAGTTACACATGTCAGCTTATGGATCCATGGAGAAATTTTGTTTCCTTTTTTTCCCTTTCCCACACCCAATCTCATCATGTCTCTCTGGTTCTTTATGTGAAACTTCTCAACCAGACGAAGTGCTTAACTGGCTAAGCTCACTTCCCCAAGCCTACACCAGATCATGCCAAGTGGCACCATCTTTCTTAGATTGTATTTTACTATCCCTCTTGTCCCTCAAGTGGTTCCTCAAGTGCCTAGGCATTCGATCTCCCTCACCTTACACCCCAGGATGAAAATTAACACAATATTTCTCAAATCACATTTTTGTGTCCCTCTTTTCCCCTTACACCAAGGGGATAGATTGAACACAATTTTTTTCCAATGAGAAAGCCATTAAACCCCAACTCTTAACCAACTCAACGTGCACTCACCCATGATTAAACTACAATCAAAATTTAAGCAAAAAGTGAAAGGTAAGGTGTTTTAAAAGCTATATCCTTTGCATTTTTCATCCATCGTCCATTGATACACCTATAAAATATTTTTAAAAAATTTGAACACAACATCCATGCTTCCCAACACATTCTAGACTAACCATGACTACTAAAATGGAGCTTTTCTCATAACTTGCTAAATAGAAAATTGATTACACCAAGTCTTCACTAAATTTTCTCATTCCAGACACCTTTGTGATCACCATTGCTGAAAAAAAATTATGCCCTAGTTTTCTACAGTAGAAATTTTAAAACCCTTCATCCTAAAATTTTCCTTTTTGATTTTCAAGAGTTTTAGCAGATGAAACACAACGAAAAATTGGAGCACTGGATCACAATGCATAACTAAATCCAAAAATGGTGATTTTATTACAAACCAACACCAGTTTGACTAGTTAATAACAATAACATACTATGTATACACTTACATGCTAGAAAAAGGAAACCTCTCAAAATTTCAAGCTCTGATCACTTAGAACATCCTGAACCAGTGATGAATAACAAGCAAGGAAAAACCTGTAATAAAAATTTGGCGAGGGCATGAGGAAATTTGGGGGAATGAGCAAGCATCTCCGCCAAGTTTTGGATGCATGCAAATTTGAACTTAGTATTTTCCAGAAATAGAGGTGGCGGTGACGGGAGAATTGGAAGGACTGATAGTCCTATTTTGCATTTAATATTTTTGAAGATGGTGAAAACCGCCTAGGAATAAAAAATAGAGTTTGGTTTTGTTTTTTCATTTGGTATTTGGGATTGAGTTTTGTATGTGGGTTGTTTTGGCTCTTTGAACATCCAGTTCGATTCTTTCATGAATTTTATCTTTGCATGAACTCTCTTTACTTTCATGGTGTTTGAATTGAAGAAATTGGCACTGAGAAGTGATAAGAAAGAGAAGGAAATTTTTTTTAGGGTTGTTGGCGTTTTGAAGGAAGAATTGAATTTCTTCTTGGAGATTTTCTATGAAACAGAGAAGACCAGAGCTCTATCAGGTATGATAGGCCCTATCCATTAAGTCTTACTCTTTTACTTACATTCTGATAAAAATAACTTTGCTCTTAGAGAAATAATCTGGTTTTGTATTTAAGAATGAATTTTCTTTTTCTTCTTGATACTGTGTTGTTTTCCTGAATGCATTTTTGATTTTGGTTGAAAGAATGAAAAGTGTGTTCTGGGTATGAAGTTTCCATACTTCTGAGTAGCTATATTTTTATTTAATCTTCCTGTAGAGGCTTGAAACAGAGCTGAGATATGTTAGGTGATCTTAGTTAAAAGTTGTTTTAACCATGTATGTAACTTGGTTTTCTTAATTACGAGGATTTGGTTCATAATGTTCCTTTATAAAATCCATCGGAAGTCTACAGATAGGGAACTATTTTTGGATATCATGACTTTTTCTTATGATATTTTTGTTCTTTTAGATTGCGTTGTTATCCTTTTTGTAGTAAACTATGAGGACCACCATTGTTCCTGACTGAAGAAAAACTTAAGCTAAGAGTCATGAGTTTGGAACTTTTGTTTTTTCTATTAAATACTCTCTGAATCAACTTGCATGTCATCTCTCTCTGATGTTGTTTATGGGGATTTTAAAGGAACCCTTGTGTTGATGATACATCACCATTTTAGAGGTATAGCTTATTGGAGAAAAATTCAAAAGGATGATATTGCCTGGTGGAAGCGTTAATTTCATTTTAAACGTACTCTGAAACTGTAAGATGGTTGTGGAAAACCCACTTCGTGCTTTCTGTATTAAATCCCATTCTGGGTATCAATTGTTGCTAAAGATCTTTCATCCAAGGTGTTTTGGTTTCCATATCTGTTAAGGTATTTTGTCTTGTTGAGCACTTCTTTAGTTCTCTTAAAACCACTCAGGATTCTGAGATGGGTAATCAAATATTTTGGATCTAAGTTAATGTTTTGATCATTATTGAATGACCCTCTTTTGAGGAATGTGTGTATGCTATCTTTCTTCTTTTAAATGATAAATTTTTTTGATGGGTTGTTTCGGTTTTACCTGTAGTTTTATTTTTCTCCTTCCTCCCTCCAGTGGGCTATTTGTAAGTGAATTGATTATTTCATCCTTAAATGTAATTGTACTTTTTGAGATTTTCTTTCCTGTAATGACCTAAGGAAATAGGGGAATGTGGATTTAAGTTCGTTCTTCTGGCTTTGTTGTACTCATTCAAATTGAGACCTGGGTGAATCTCTTTTTGGATTTTAATGTGGGTCATATGTGATATGACCTTTTTCATTTCATTTTTATTGGTTATAAAATATTTACTCTTGTTCTTAAGAGTTACGACATATGAGGAGACTGCAATCTCCCTCATACACTCATAAATATTTCAAATAGTACATTATTTACTTGGTGAAGTTGATTTCCCTCCTTTGGTCTATTATGGTTATGTTACTTCTTGACCATGTGATAGGACTAAGTGTTGTAATGTTCTTAGGAAAACACTGCAAAATTTTTTGAAATGCTTGGAAGGAGTATTGAGTCTTGAATAAGTTCTAAACTTAACCAATCTGCCATTTTATGTAATGTTAACAATGGTGTATCTTGTATGGGATCTGAATGTTAGATTGTTTTCTTGTTAGAAGCAACCTTACACTTTAGATGAGGTCTGATTTAGGTTGTCTTTGACTTATAACTTAAAATGGTTTCTAATTCTGAGCCTGATCATTATGATGCTTCAATCAGGGTTACTTTTATTATTCATGATGATTTGGTTATCCCTACATGTTATTATGATCTTAACTTTAGGATGAATATGTGACAATGAGATGATTGGTTGGAAGGAAATTTTTATTAATGCTCAAACTATAGAATTATGTCTGAAAGATAGTTTTAGGTATTTTATCACCTTCTGTTAAATATGTTTAAATGATTGAAGGGACTTAAATGGATTACATGAAAGTAAAGGTAAGGTTCAGATGAAATGATAATTCTTCTTCACTTTGCTTTTTAAATTTTGTATGATAAAAGGAATTTATGATGGAAAGTTAAGGTTGATAGATTGAATGACCAAACCTTTCTTTTGATTTGAAATATATCTCTTTATCTCTCTCTTATCTTGGATTATACTCCTTTTTGGGTGAGTCTTTCTGTTATTTGATTGTGTTTTTAGGACTGTTTCATAACAACAGATTTATTTTTATGAAATAGTTAGCTAAATGCACATTGTTTTAATGATATAGTGCTTATCATGCTCAGTCAATGAGACTGACCCATGCTACCAATTTTGCAGATGGAATTCATAAAATATGAAAGGAGAAAGACATATAGAAAGTCAAATTTGTTTTATTAAAGAGACCGAATCTTTATTATGATGAAATATGGCTTCATTACTGAGATGTACTTGATGGAAAAGGAAGTTGTAATAAGAGTTGGATAGCATACTGCTATTGACCTTTTGTTATATCTGAAATGTTTTGGATTTAGTGAATGTATAACTCCTCCTTGGTGAATAAAAGATGTGTGGTTTTAATAATACTTGTTGTAATAATTTATTGGGATGAAATGATATGTATTACTCTAATAAAGGAGGGTAGTTAACATACTTAGATAATATGGAATGGTTGGGGTAGGAATCTGAGTTTTTAGTTGAATTGGTTTCTTTAGAAGAGATGCAGCTTATAATGTTGAGAATCTTAAGATACTCTACCATCACAAAAGGACTGTAATTAAATTACATGGATATAGGTGTATTAAAATATGATTATAATTTTGCATATGCAATTTGACTATATATGGAATATATGAATTCAGTTTACATAAATGGGCATAGCCCATGACATTGGAAAAAGGAGAAAATTCCCTTGAGATCATTCATTAAGATCTAAGTTATGAACTTGCTAGAATGATAAGAAACATTTAGTTGAATGGCTGCATGTGTGCTTTCTTATGCAAACTTCCTTAATCTTAAACTAAAAGTAAATAATTTATACACCTTTATAACTATAAGTGCTATTATACAATTTCTTGTTACAAGTTGTATTGGTTAGATGATCAACTAAAACTTGTAAATAAATAGGTTAGGAAGAAGACTTTATCTACATACCTACAACAAATGTAGTTATAAATTGTAACCTTATAGGTTAAAGAACCTGATTAAATAAGTAGAGATGTTGTAATTAATCTGATAATGAAGTGTTTAATATAACATTAACTTTCAATCTAAGTTATGGTCATCCAGATGAGTAAACGTAGTTTAATGTTCACACATGCCAACTGTAATGAGCTACCTTTGTAATGACATGAGTCATTATGAGGATACTTTGTTGCAGATGACATGTCTCAATACACCTCAGATTTTGTTCAACTGGACTAACATAAGTTCTTAATTGGTTCATAGTTCTACCCTATGCAAAGATAGGGACATGATCGTGTGTTAGGGTCAACTCATGTTGACTTAGGATAACTAGACACACCCAATCGACGTAAGTCAATTGAGTATGTCTATGTACCCTTAGTCACTGCAAGTATTCCTCCACACTAGGGTGTGTTGTTAACCTTTTCTAGGGTTAAAATTGAATCAAGTGGATTGACATAGGTCAATGAAGACCAATCTAGATAACAGATCAAGTGTGGTGAAGAAATTATTCCATTGATGAGTATGTCATATAGGAATGCAAACATGATAAACATGAGTAAAACATTTGGCCAAAGTATCGCAAGTTGTTCGTTGCATTGTCCTATATCACCTAGCTTAAGAAGTAGTATTTCTAATGAATATCGGTAACAAATATTCATATAGGCTCTTAAAAGAAACACTGGAGTACCCATAATAGGGTAAAGGAACTAATTATACTTGGTATACACATTACTGAATAACATGAGAGATCGGTTTTGTGCCGAGTCATGAAATGAGAGATCGGTGTTTCACTGAGTCATTACAGTTGGATATGGTTTTCTATTATGAGATAGTTTGACATTGGAATGTGTGTTCTAAATTATGATTTAGAACAAAGAACATTATGTTTTAAAAAAATAAAAATTCCTTGATTCTAAAGTCTTTAAATGAGAATGTTAAATCTTGGTATCATAGCTGAAGTTTGCAACTCTTGGACCTATTGAGTCCATAAATCTGATAAAAACTTAATTTTCTTGTAACAAACAATAGTTAGAACAAGGGGAGATGTTACAAACAACCCACCACTAGGTGGAGAGGCAAATACCACCCAAAAACTTAATGAGGTCCTTACTTCCCTGTTGGACACAAGAGACCATCTGGTTGTACTTGAACAACAAGTAATGGGTAATGAGGAGGAAAAATATGTTGGTAATAACAATTAGCCACCTCTTGTGGATAATGTCAATATTGATAATTTAAGAGTTGATAATAATAATACTACAAATGCTAATGGTAATGTGCCCAATCAGCCTGATAATAAAAGGAAAGGTTAGAAGCGGAACTCACAAGTGATATAAAAAGGATAATTCCACCTAAGTTTGATGGCACCACACTGTGGGATGGAGCTGAGAACTGGATTAGTGAAATGGAGAAGTACCTTGCAATAAGAAACTTCTCAGAGGAAACAAAAGTAGTAGGGGAGCTTATTAGCTTTCCCAAGAGGCATCTTCCTT
Source organism: Taxus chinensis (assembly GCA_019776745.2). Lineage (NCBI taxonomy): Eukaryota > Viridiplantae > Streptophyta > Pinopsida > Cupressales > Taxaceae > Taxus > Taxus chinensis. The sequence goes on from CM034150.1 coordinate 740,417,146, forward strand.
GTGGGATAACCTCAAGGATGAATTGAATATTGATGAATCAAGCATCGCTTAGGATCAATTTAAAAATGTATTTTAGGAAATGATGACTATCACAACTTTATTATGACCAAAAGAAGACTAAATTTCAGAACTTGACTCAGGGAAAGTTAACTGCAACAAAATACTGGGAGAGGTTCACTAAAATAATTAAGTACGTGCCTCGGTATTAAATTGACGAGAAGTTTAGGATACAAAAATTCATTATGGGATTGAATCCTATCATAGGGGGTGAAGTAGATGTTCACAACACAACCACCATGGAAGGGGTTGTAGAAAAATCCATTCGGTAGGAATATAAATTAAAAGCAATCTCTGCCCACAAGGAAGAAATTAGAAAGTAAATTCCTAATTCTTATTCATCTCTTGCACCTGAAAAGAGGGCATGGAAGAAGTTTGGTACCAAAAATAATTTTTTTGTTGATAATAACAAGAAAACAACAAAAAATAAACCTGCTACAAATGTTCGAAACAATTTCGTTAAGAACAATAATATTGGAAAGAAGTCCTATGAAGGACAGAATAACAATTTTAAGAATGGAAATAAATTTGAACCTAAATGAGGACCTATAGGAGGCTACTAAAATTGTGGAAAAGATCATTACACAAATCATCGCCCTCTAAGGAAAGATAACAAAAATCAACAACATAAGATACATGTTGCAATAGATGATAAACAAGATGAAAATCAAGTTACACCTATAGAAGTGCTAGGTAAGTTATTTGGTATACTTGTTACTATAATTTTTGATACTGGAGATATTGAATGCTTTATTTCTACTAAATTATCTTCAAAAATAAAAAGAAAATATGGAATAATGGATAAATCTTGGGTTGTTTATTATGGAAATAATGTTGTTCACACAATTAGTAAGTATCTTTTTGTAGCAGTCTTAGACTTGCCTAGTTTTTCAACTAAATTTGATCTTTACATTTCTCCTTTGGGCTCTTATGATGTAATAATAGGTGTTAACTGACTTGCCAAACATAAATCAAAACTTGATTGTTTTGAAAAACATATAAGTTGTCTTGATGATCTGCAGAAAACAACAGACATCTAAAGAATAAAATGTGAGATTTTAGTTAGAAAATTGTTAGCTATGCAACTTAAAAAGGCTAAGAACAGAGGCTACACCTTATATGTAGTAAAAATTTCTGAAAAAACTGAAAGCGATAGTGATTTCTTGGAAAAATATCCATTGTCTATGATATTTCATTGATGCGTTTCCAAAATAACTACCCGGTCTTCTGCCCAAATGGGATTTTTATTTCACAATTGAGATCAAGCCAAGAACTGAACATATTTCCAAGGCACTGTATCTAATGAATACCATTGAACTGGTAGAGATTAAGTCACAGTTACAAGAACTGTTGTCTAAAGGTTTGATAAGATTGAGTCTCTCGCTTTGGGGAGCACTGATAATTTTTCTAAAAAAGAAAGATGGTACACTTAGGTTGTGTATCGATTATAGGTTGTTAAACAAAACACAAATAAAAAATAGATATCTAATTCCTAGAATTGATGATCTGTTTGATCATATGTGTGGTGCATCAGTATATTCTAAGATAGATCTTTGTTCTGGGTATCATTAGTTAAGAATCAAAGATGAAGATATTCATGAAATGCATTTTAGGACAAGGTACAGACATTATGAATTCATAGTTTTACCTTTCAACTTGATAAATGTACCTACAAATTTTATGAATTCAATGAATAATATCTTTCAATAATACTTGGAAAAATTTGTGCTTGTATTCTTGAATGATATTGTCATATATTCTAAAATCATTGATGAGCATCATTATCATTTGAAAATAGTTCTTGAAATATTAAGAAAAAGAAGATTGTATGGGAAAATTTCTAAATGTTCTTTCTATGAGACAAAAGTGCACTATCTAGGACATGTTATAAGTAAAGATGGAATAGTTATTGGTCCATTAAAGATTGTTGCCATAATTGACTGGCTTGCACCTAAGAATGTACATGAGTTCAGAAGATTCACAAGTCTTGATGGTTATTATAGAAAATTTGTTAAGGACTTTTCAAAGGTCATTGAACCAATAACTTCATTACAAAATAAATATAACAAATTTGAGTGGAGTGAAAAATGTGAATCAACATTTAAAACTCTTAAGGATCGATTAACATCTACACCTATTTTGGTTGTACCTGATCCAAATGGAAATTTTACGGTAGTAACAGATGCTTCTAGAGAAGGACTCAGAGGTATTTTGTTAGAAAATGAGCATGTTATAGCATATGAGAGTAGAAAAAGTAAGTTATATGAACTGAATTATGCTCCCAATGACCTAGAGCTTGCTTCCATTGTACATGCACTTCAAGTATGGAGGCATTATATTTTAGGGAGACCTTTTGAATTAAAGACTGATCATCTTGGGCTGAAGTATATTTTCTCTCAGCCAAATTTGAATGCAAGACAATGAAGGTGGTTATTTTTTTATCACAATATGATTTCGACATAAGTTACATAGAAGGCAAAGAAAATAGAGTGGTAGATGCAATAAGTCATAGGAAACATATTTATGCATATATAACTTTGAGAAATCAGTTTAAAGATGGGTAAAAAGCGTCATGGAATCTAGTTCTTACTTTTAGCAAGTAAAAACAACACTTGTTGCAGATCCAAATGACTCAAGATATAAAGGTTTTCACTTCAATGATGAAGGAATCTTGAGATAAAATGGGTATATATACCATAGGGAAATGATTTTAGAAGGAAATTTTTAATTGAATTTCCTAATTCACCTTATTCAGGACATCCCGATATTACAAAAAATCTTACTGATATAAAACAACAATATTTTTGGAAAGAGATGTTCAGAAAGACGTAATTGATTTTGTGACACACTGCTTAGAATGTCAACGTGTTAAGGCTGGACATATGCATACAACTAGTTTATTGTACTGTCATAGCATATCGCAGTATAAATGGTAGGTAATTATCATGGATTATGTTCAAGGGCTGCCAATGTCAAGAAATAACCATGATTTTATTTTAGTTGTTGTTGATAAACTAACCAAAGTAGCACATTTTATTGCTAGTAATATTAAGGATGATTCCCCAGTTTTAGCAAAAAGATTTGTGCATGAAATTTTCAGATTGCATGGAGTACCTAGATTGATCATATCATATAGAGACCTTAGAATGACATCTAGATTTTGGAAAATGCTTAATACAGCCTTAGGAACAAAACTTAATTTTAATTCAACATACCATCTGGAAACAGATGGGAAAATTGAAAGAGTTAACCATGTTTTGGAAGATATGTTACCAATGTACTTAATGGATCAACAGTTAAAATGGGAAGAGTACCTTCCATTAGTTGAATTTTCTTATAATAACACATACCATGCCTCTTTGAAAATGACACCTTTCAAAGCATTATACAAAAGGAAATGTAGAACTATAGTTAGCTGGGATAACATAGAAGACAGAGAGTTAATTGGACCTAAAATCCTTACGGAAATGGAAAAAAAAGTTAAAATGATTCGCGAACGTTTGCAAGAAGCAACAGATAGGCAAAAAAGTTATGCCGATCTAAAAAGGGTTGATAAGAAATTTGAACTTGGTGAAAAGGTCTTTTTACGGGTTAAGCCAAAAAATAGTTCTATAACCTTTGGCAAGGCTGCCAAATTATCACCTCATTATGTGCGACCCTTTGAAATTGTTGAAGTAATCAATCCTGTAGCTTATCGTTTACCTTTACCACCTTATTTATCACGAATGCATGATGTTTTCCGTATTTCTTTACTTAAGAAATACGTTTCAAATTTATCACATGTGCTAAATTAGACTTCCTTGCAGGTCAAAGATGCAAGAATAATCATGGTTAAACCCATTAGAGTGCTGGAAAATTTCCAGCTACACTTGAGAAATCATGAAATTAGTCAATTCAAGGTCCAATGGGACCAGTTTAATGAAGAAAGTACAATATGGAAAAACCTCGAGGACATGAAAATTTCTTTTCCTCATTTATTGGAATAGAATTGATTCTGTTGAATGATAATAGTTAAATATTTTGTTCTTAATTTATCAATAAATCTATCAGTTTTGGGCAGGTACTATACTCATTAGTACATGAACAACTATTTTAGTGGTGAATAAATTATGGAAAATTTGGAATTCTCAAATCTTGTTTCTGTTTGTGAACATATGGTTTAAGGAACTATAATTAGGATTATATTTCTTGTTTGATATTTAGACTAAGTAAATCATCGGGACGATGATGATTTTTAGGAGGGAGGTATGTAACACCTCTAACATAACTGGTATTTATGACGACTTCTATTATGGAAGGTTCAAGTGTTGACAAGTGATTTTTATCTTAAGACAGTGTACTCTTATGACCTATGAAATCATGTTTGTAGTAGGTAATATGTTATCTACTAAAATAGGTATGATTCTATCCTATTTTTTCTTAATTTAAAATGAAGCAATTCATCTCTTTTTATGCAGAATAATTCACTTCTTGGGATTGATAAATTGAGTTTCATTTTTCACAATTCTTGGGGATTCAGAAAAACACTACCTTGGATCAATTTCATTGATCCAAGGTATGCTTCTAATTTTCAAAGCATGTTGATATAATTTCCAAGATGGATATTTGAAAGGCTCATGAACCTTGCATGTATGAAGGTCAAGAATGATCTGATCTCCTTGGCTCTCTGCTTCCTATCTGAATTTGGGTAACAATTTGGTTCCTCTTTTCTATTAAAGTAAGATACAATTCTTAAATTAGGAACACGGAACCTATTTACACTATGTTCCTTAAATTAGGAACTTTATCCTAAAAAGAGTAACCTAACCTAAGTTACTAAGTTATTTTGTTATTTTCGATGTTAAATGGGACCTAAGACTAAAGAGTTATACCTAAGGACCTATGTTGGTTCATAAACTAATGTTGAACCTAACCTAATGTTTGGCTAACCTAAAGGGGCCTATGGGAAAACATAGGGAGGGAGAAAGTTGGTGGCATCGATTCCGAATAATTTATGATGAAGTTAATGAGTCCTTATCTCTTTTTAGTTACCAAATTTGAAGAGGGTGTGAGGAAATTTGGGGGAATGAGCTGGTATCTCCGCCAAGTTTTGGATGTCTTGCAAATTTGAACTTAGTCTTCACCAGAAATAGAGGTGGTGGTGGCAAGAGAATTAGAAGGACCGTCAATCTTATTTTTCATTTAATATTTTTAAAGTTGGCGAAAACCGCCTAGGAAGAAGAAAGAGGCGTTTGATTTTTTTTGTTTATTTTATTTTTCAAGCTTTAGCCCTGCATGTGGGTTGCTTTGGCTCTTCGAACCTCTAGTTCGATTATTACATGAATGTTATATTTGCATGAACTCTCTTTCCTTGCATAGAATTTGAATGAAGAAATTAGCACTGAGAAGCTAAAAGAAAGAGAAGGAGAAATTTTGAAGGGTTGTTGGCATTTCGAAGGAAGAATTATAGCTCTTCTTGGAGATTTTCTACAAAATAGAGAAGACCGTGACTCTATCAGGCATGATAGGCTCTATCCATTAAGTATTATGCTTTTACTTAAATGATCATAAAAAAAACTCTGCTCTTAGGAAAAAAAAAAAAAATTTAGAATGAATTTTCCTTTTCTTCTTTATATTGTGTTCTTTTCCTAAATGCATTATCGATTGTGGTTGAATAATGAAAAGTGTTTTCTAGGTATAAGTTTTCATACTTATGAGTAGCTAGCTTTTGATTTAATCTTCTTTTCAAGTCTTGAAACAGAGCCAATATATGTTAGCTGATCTTAATTAAAAGTTGTTTTAACCATGTATGTAACTTGGTTTACTTAATTATGAGGATCTAGTTCATAATGTTCCTGTATAAAATCCATCAGAAGTCTATAGATAGGGAACTTTTTTTGGATATCATGACTATTGCTTATGATATTTTTGTTCTTTTAGATTGCATTGTTATCCTTTTTGTAGTAAACTATGAGGACCACCATTGTTCCTGAATGAAGAAAAACTTAAGCTAAGAGTCATGAGTTTGGAACTTTGGATTTTGCTATTGGATATTCTCTGAATCAACCTGCATTTCTTCTCTCTCTGATTTTGTTTATGGGAATTTTAATATAACCCTTGTGTTGACGATACATCATTTTTTAGAGGTATAGCTCATTGGATAATAATTCTAAAGGATGATATTGCTGGTGGAAGTGTTAATTTCATTTTAAACTTACTATGAAACTGTAAGATGGTTGTGGAAAACCCACTTTGTGTTTTTTGTATTAAATCCCATTCTGGGTATCAATTGTTGTTAAATCTCTTTCGTCGAAGGTGTTTTGGTTTCCATATTAGTTAAGGTGATTTTGTCTTATTGAGCACTTCTCTATTTCTCTTAAAACCACTTAGGCTTTTGAAATGAGTAACAAATCTATTGGATCTAAGTTAATGTTTTGATCATTATTGAATGGATCTCTTTTGATGAATGTGCGTATGCTATCTGTCTTATTTTAAATGATTAAATTTATTGATGGGCTATTTCAGTTTGACATGTAGTTTTATTGTTCACCTTCCTCCCTTCATTGGGTTGTTTGAAATTGAATCAATTCTTTCATCCTTAAATATAATCATACTTTTTGAGCTTGTCTTTCCTGTAATGACCTAAGGAAATAGGGGAATGTGGATTTACGTTCACTCTTCTAGTGTTTTTGTACTCATTCAATTTGAGACCTAGGTGAATCTCTTTTTGGATTTTAATATGGGTCATATGTGATCTGAATTTTGTCATTTCAGTTTTATTGGTTATAAAATCTTTACTCTTATTATTAAGAGTTAGGATAGATGAGGAGAATGAAATATCCCTCACAAAATCATCAATCTTTCAAATAGGAAATTTTTTACTTGGTGAATTTGTTGTACCTCCTTTGGTCTATTATGGTTATGTCACTTCTTGACCATGTGATAGGAATAAGTGTAGTAATGTTCTTAGGACAACAATGCAAAAGTTTTTGAAATGCTTGGAAGGAGTATCGAGTCTTGAATAAGTTTTGAACTTAACCAATATTCTCTTTTATGTAATGTTAACAACGGTGTATCTTGTATCAGGATATGAATGTTATCTTGTTTTCTTGTTAGAACCAACCTTAAACTTTAGATGAGTTATGATTTAGGTTGTCTTTTAATTATAACTTAAACTAGTTTCTAATATCTGAGCATGATCATTAGGATGCTTCAATTAAGGTTACTTTTTTTTATTCATGATGATTTGGTTATCCTTACATGTTCTTATGATCTTAACTTTAGGATGAATATATGACAATGAGATGATTGGATGGAAGGTAATGTTAATTAATGCTCAAATTGTATGAATTATGTGTAAAAGATAGTTTTAGGTATTTAATCACCTTTTGTTAAACAGGTTTAAATGTTTGAATGGATTTGAATAAATTTCTTGAAATTAAAGGTAAGGTTTAGATGAAACGATAACACTTCTTCACTTTTTTGTTTAAATTATTGTATGATAAAAGGATTTTATGATGGAAAGTCAAGGTTGATAGATTGAATGACCAAACCTTTGCTTTTGATTTGAAATATATATCTTCTCTCTCTCTTATATTTTATTTTACTCCTTTTTGGTTGAGTCTTTTTGTTATTTGATTGTGTTTTCAAGACTGATTCATAACAACAGAGTTCTTGTGTATGAAACAATTAGCTATGAGCACATCGTTTTAATGATATAGTACTTATCATGCCCAGTTCAATGAACTGACTCATGCTAGCAATTTTGTAGAAGGACTTCGTAAAATATGAAAGGAGAAAGACATATAGATAGTTACATTTGTTTTATTAAAGGGACTGAATATTTATTATGAGGAAATATGGCTTCTTTATTGAGATGTACTTGATGGAAAAGGAAGTTGTAATAAGAGTTCAAATAGGTATTGTTGTTTGACATTTTGTGATATATGAAATGTTTTGGATTTAGTGAATGTATAACTCCTCCTTGATGAATAAAATATGTGTGGTTTTAATAATACTTCTTGTAATAATTTCTTAGCATGAATTGGTCTGAAGTGTTAAGTATTACTCGAATAAAGGAGGGTAGTTAATATACTTAGATAATATGGAATGGTTGGGGTAGGAATCTGAGTTATTAGTTGAATTGGTTTCTCTAGAAGATATGCAACTTATAATGTTGCCAATCTTAAGATACACTACCATCACAAAAAGGACTGTAATTAAATTACATGGATATAGGTGTATTAAAATATGATTATATTTTTTCATATAACAATATTGACTATATATGGAATATATGAATTTAATTTACATAAATGGGCATAGCCCATGACATTGGAAAAAGGGGAAAATTCTCTTGAGATCATTCATTAAGATTTAAGTTATGAACTTGTTAGAAAGATAAGGAACATTTAGGTGGACGGATTGCATGTGTGCTTTCTTATGTAGACTTCCTTAATATTAAACTGAAAATAAATAATTCGTACACATTTATAACTATAAGATCCATTATGCCATTTCTTGGTATAAGTTGTATTTGTAAGATGATAAACTAAAACTTGTAAATAAATAGGTTAGGAAGCATATTTTATCTGCATAGATACCACAAATGCAGTTATAACTTGTAACCTTATAGGTAAAAGAACCTTGGTTGAATCAATAAAGATGTTATAATTAATTTGTAAATGAAGTGTTTATATATTACATTAACTTTCAATCTAAGTTATGTTCATTCAGATGAGGAAACTTAGTTGGATGTTGACACACACCAACTGCAATGAAGTACCTTCATAATGACAAGATTCATTATGAGGATACTATGTTGCAGTTGACATGTCTTAATACTCCTCAGAGTTTGTTCAACTAGAATAACATGAGTTCTTGAATGGTTCACAGTTCTTCCCTATACATAGATAGGGACATGATCTAGTGTCGCGGTCATTTTATGTTGACTTAGGATAATTAGACACACCCAATCAATTTCAGTTAATTGAGTATGTCTATGTGCCCTTAGTCACCAAGAGCATGTCATCCACACTAGGGCGTGTTTCTAACCTTGTCTAGGGTTAAAATTGAATCAAGTGGAATGACATAGGTCAGTGAAGACCAATGAAGATAATAGATCAAGTGTGGTGAAGGACTTTATTCTGTTGACGAGTTTTCCATCTAGGAATACATGCATGATAAACATGTCTAAAATATTTGGCCGAAGTATCACAAGCTGCTGGTTACATTGTCATATGTCACCTAGTTTAAGAAGCTGGGATTTCAGATGAATATCGGTAACAAATATTTAGATAGGATCTTAAAAAAAACACTTGATTACCCCTAATAGGGTAAAGGAACTAAGTATACTTTGTATACACATTATTGAATAACATGAGAGATCGGTTTTGTGTCAAGTCATGAAATGAGAGATCGGTGTTTCAACAAGTCATTATAGTTGCATTTTGTTTTCTATTATGAGATAGTTTGACCTTGTAATGAGTGTTCTAAATTATGATTTAGAACAGAGAACATTATGTTTAAAAAAAATCCTTGTTTATAAAGTATTTAAATGGAAATGTTAAAATTTATATACTTACATGATAGAAATAGGAATCCTCTCAAAATTTCAAGCTCTGATCACTCAGAACATCATGAAATAGTGATGAAGAACAAGCAAGGAAAAACCTGCAATTTTCCCAAAAATAGGAGGTTCTGAAAAATAACCTACTAAAAATAGAAACTTCATAAAAATGGTAAAACATCATCAATAGAGGTGAGTTGAGTGATCCAGGAGATTCAAATGACCATATCTGAGTGAAAATTCAAAAAATTCCTGTTTGAAACAAATAAAGAAATCTTCATGAGTAACTCCTAATAAACCACATGTAGTGATAAATGTAATAATATGTTTATCTAAATGGTGTTTACCATCGCCTCTAAATTTGGGGAAAGTTTTTCTAAAACCTATAGGAAGTTAATGGATTGTATTTAAGGCCAAAGGATATATTTTTTTGTCTCCAAGGGAGAGGTCTTTGTGCTACCATGTCAAGTTCTCCTTCTCATTTTTCTGCAAATTCATCTACAAATTCTTCCTCTGGTTCTTCTTTTTATACTTCACTTGGGATTTTAATGTTCAACAATGGTTGAAAGATGGGAGAATTAAGAGGGTTTAGAAGAGTTTGGATAGGATTTATAGGAGTAACACTTGATGAATCAGATGGGGATTAATCTTGAGAGAAGTAGTATGGATTATCTATGACTTATTCCTGATGATTTTGAAAAGTTTCAAAGGAAGGGTCAACAATTCCTCTTAATCTATCCATTCTGGTATATCTTCTTTTATTTAGTTTTTTGTAAGTTTGGATTCAAGTCATGACATATTTATGTTCATTCTTTTTATGGGATTTTGGACTTTTAAATTTCTGATTTTTTAGTTTTTTGTAATATATATATATTTTTGGATTCTGTGGAATCAATATTGGGTGTAGATATACTAAACCTTCCCCATAATGGGCACTAAAAATTGTTGGCAAAATAATTTGTTACATGGGAAAATTTGGGGAACTCTCGCCAAAGCTATGTGACTAAGTCCCTCTTCTTGATTGGGAAACTCCATTTATTGTAAATAAGGAATATTTACCCTACTCTATTAATGGGTGGTGGCATTTTGACTGGGGATCCCACATGGGTAATTTACTACACATATGGTGAAGTACTTGTATGAAGTATAAGGGAGGAATTGATTAGTTTGAAGATAGAGGAGAAAGTGAAAAATGGGTTTTACTCACTCTATAAACTACATAGTTTAATGACATAAAACAAGATCATTTCCAAGTTATCAAAAATAAGACACCAACATGCCAAGTAAGAAAAAACACACACTTAACACACAATTTAAATGCATTGTATTCATCAAAATATTCCTTCTTTCCCTAGTTATACAAGATTATATATCTCTATTGGAGTAAATTTGAGATGGAGAGGAAAACATGAGACAATGAGGCAGAAGAATTGTAGATCCTTTCTTGTAGTGATTGTATGGGAGTTATTAATCAAGAAAATATCACATATAATAACCAATAAAATCTCACCATGTACAAGAAAATATTTCCCTTTAGAATGGAGAGAGCCTTGAAATTTATAGTTACGTTTAGTAAATATTCACATTCCAATGTGAACTTCCAACTTAAAGTACAATCCTCAACGAAGAAATAAAACGTTAAGTGACTTAAGTCAATTTTTACAAAATTTCTTCTCAAAGAAGAAATAAAGTTTTAGAGAGAGAAATAGAGAAGAAAGAGAGAGGTGAAAAGCTCTAAAATTAAATGAAGGATTAAAAATCTACGATTGTGAAGAAGATCAACTCCTGATCTTTAAAATTTATGGTTATATTTAGTGAATCTTCACATTCTAATATGATATTTCAACTTAAAGTGCAATGCTAAATGAAATAATAGAACTTTAAGTGACTTAAGTCATTTTTACAAAATTTCCTATTGGGATGATGAATTATATCCTAAGTATTAAAGGCACAAAAGGATTGCGTGCACAGACATAGGGTGCATATGTATGCATGGAATTATAGTGGAACATGGGCATGCTCGGGAAAAAATAAAGTAAGGACTTAGTCATTTTCAATATGAGGCTAAATATAGATTTTGAGTGCAGAGCATGTTTTGTGGAAGACTTGGAAATCTCGCAAAGGATATTTTGGATAAGTGGAAGATCAAGAGACATGCATAGTTTTGGAGCTATTAATAAGATTATACTACAATTATATTATTAGATTATCTATTATTAGCAAGCTTGCATACTTTTGTATTTATCATGTAATGGCGCATGGCTATTATCAGCATGTAGGCTATTTTTGGAGAGGGAATGAGTAGTGAAGGAAAAGAACCCACTACCTATAAGTATGTATTTATTTGCATGGTTTAGGGGGTCAAATCTGTAATAGAGTTATGTTGTTGGTTTATGTGCGCGCATGACTTATGGTTACATTACTATGTATGTATGCAAATTTTGTGTTTTACAAAAATTAATTTAATGGATCTTTATGGATGGATATTGGTTAATTACATATCTATTAATAGTTCTTGCATGGTGAAATTAATATCTTTTCTTGTATGAGTTAATCTTGCATATGGTTAAGATATATATCTAGTTCATGTTATGCTTTATTCTTGACTGTATATTATGGATATGGAATATTTGTATGATCACACTAACTCCTTTGAAAAATTGCCATAAAAGAGGGACATAGTACCCTTGCATGCTTTAGGTGAGCGCTCAGTTCTAGCTATGTGATGTGCCATTGTGCATTGGGCTGTTTAGTAAAATAAAAGACTACATTTTGGTTCCATTTTCGGGATGTATTTTCAAGTTATTTTCAAGGATGTTGCATAATGAAGATATACCAGTTGAATTTGGCCAACATTGAGGATTGGTTAGATAATTTAGAGGAAGAGTATGCTCACATATTTAACACTGGACCTGAATTTGATGCATGCTCGTGGGTTGAAAAAAATTTGTATCATGAGATCTATGAGACATTTTTCGCTTGTTTCCCTTTAAAGTTATAGGAGTGGCTAGTAACTTATGAATGAAAGAGAAATTGGAGGTTTCTGAAAATGTTTTGGACACAAGAAGAATTTAAGGATCTACATGATGCTGATATGACTTGGACATGAGTTGTAGATCATTGGTGAGTGGTGTTTTAAATAGCTACATTTTGGAGTACATAGTTTCTACTTATTCCTGTCTAGAGGTTGTTGAGTTTCAGTTCCTGTGCGAACCTAGAGGATTTTATCTATGCACTATCCATTTAACGATTAAGATCTGGATTGTAACTTTGGATTTGGAAGAACATCCTATGGCTAGCTAAACCCCACCACATGGGGGGGGGGTAGGAGTAGGTGTGGTGAAAGATGGTAGACTTAGCGGAATAAAGATAGAGAGAAGAAAGGTGACTTATGTTTATTGAGGTATGCAAGAGGGATTTAGAGAAGTGACATGAAGTTACAGAAGGAGTGGCATTGTGGAGAGAGATGGCTTGTGAAGGATTTGGAGCTCATGTAGAGGATGTGGAGCTTGAGCATTTATAATAACCCCATTTGGGTAAGCATGGAAGAGAACCATCTTTGACCTCAGATGAGAGTGCGTTGGTGGAAACTATAAGAACCTCTGGTGTGCATTTGATCCCTCTTGGAAACCTAGCCCTTGAGCTTGGTTTTCCAGTTTCTACGACAGTAATTAGTAAGCAAGCTAGTGTGGGCAGTAGAGTAGTGATGGATAGATTTAGTTTGTAATAAAGTACAGGAGTTAAATCAAGTAGTTTATTCATCTATGGTGGTGAAATCATTTCCTATGTTATTTGGAGGTTTGATTGGAGGTATATTTTCTTGTGCATCATCAACATAGAATGTGGGCACGTAGAACATTGGTATTATGTCTTGAAGTAGTACAACTTCATAGACCATGGGAGTTGAGTTTATAAAAACTATTGGAACATAAGGCAACATATCCTCTGGTATTTTTCCTCTTAAAGAAGGGGGATAAGGAGGGTCAGGTGGCTTAGGATCTAGTGGATTTAGAGGTAGAGGAAACACATCAACTAATATAGGTTCTGGATCTGGTGGTAATGGTCCACACCAACCCCAGCAAGTCTATTTGGAGATGTCTCTTCGTCTCCAAAAATATAGAGGAATTGAATATGTAGCTGAGCATGTGCATATGTGTGAGATAATATGGTGTGCTAAGGGGATTACAACTCTAGAGAGGAAGGCTAGCCAATTTGCAACTACTTTGCAAGGGCACATGCATAGTTGGTACATGAAATATGATCCAAACTAGACTTGTGTGGACTATACCACACTATGTGATGCTTTCTTAGTAGATAATCATATACCTAAGTTCGAGTAGAAGAGCATCAGCATGCTGAAGGACATCAAGCATGGCATGACTGAAAGTGTTAGGGAGTATGATACCTGCTTTAAAATTTTATTATCAAAGTTATCTTATGACATTCACCCGATTCATCATGCTTAATGGTTCGTTGGAGGTTTGATCATATCTTTTAGAAGGTCATTCTTACACAAGATTTATAAAGATCCATGCAAGGCACTTGAGTCAGCTCCTTGTGTTGATGTAGTTGAGAGTGTAGAAACTGGAGCTATCCCATTTTTGGAGGATCAAATTGCAGCTATGGAAAAATAATTGGAAAACTTTTCAGATAATTCAGCTCATGAGACACGTAGTGGTATTTGGTGCACAGACTATGAAGTAGAAGGACATAATAAGGATAGTTACCCTCTTAAATCGGTGTGCACCATATTGCTAGACTACAATATCTGTCACTTGGATCATCATTCAAGTAGGTGCTCCCTATTGCAACATGCGATAAAAAAGAACATGTCTTGCTACTATAATATTTGTAGGTCTACCACTCATGATATAGATAATTACAGGTTTATTTATCAGATTCATGATGTCATTAATACTGGGGTACGTTAGACTAGTGTTACAAACATTTCCAAGTAGAAAGGTGAGCATCATGATTACAATGAAGGGCATTCTTATGGTGGTAGTAGAGGTAGAGGTAGATGCTACCATAGAGGATTTAGAGGTCAAGGTTGTGATGGTGGCAGAAGTGACTTCCCCAGTGGAACATGTTACACATGTGGATCCCCTGATCATTATAAGTGTGAATTCCCTCAGATGTTATTTGCTCCTATTTATGAAAGAACCAAAATTATGAAGAATGTCCTAATTTGTATGAACGCCTGAGAAAGAAGCACAAAAAGGATAAGGGCATGGGAATGGTTAGGGTATAATGCACTATGAGAGATCAGTGGCTGCCAAAGGTAGCACCTGATCTTGAAATGTTACCTTTGTTAGTCACTACACACACTGAGGCTGCATGCGCTAGGGAAGTTCCAAAGTAGAATTGATTATTATAAAAGAGGAGGTATTAATGTAAATAATCCAGATGCTAATCATCAGAAGGAATTTTATCAAAAAACCATATAAGTTATTAGAAGATTTTAGGGTGAGATACAATGATTAAAGGAGAAGTCATGGAAGATGGAGCTGGAAAAAGAGGTTGAACTTCCTTAGAATGATGTTGATGATTTGAAGGAGGTTTGTAAGATGTTGTGACATGAAAACATCATTCCTTTATTGGGGGAATGGATAAGGGGGAAGGTTATGTGTGCTGGAGTTAAGCACGAGAGACAGATTCTACATGCTAACTCACCTTCTCACAGTTTGGATTATGAAAAAGAAGTCACTTTGAATGCATTTATTGACAGATGGATTTTGAGTAACATTTTAATTGATATAGGTGTAGAAGTTAATGTAATCACCTTAGATGCGTGGGATCAGATGGGGAGGCAACCATTACAGCCATATTCAAATGAGTTATTTATGAAAAACATGACTAAAGCCATGCCTATTGGAGTCTTGAAGGATGCTACTATTACTATACAAGGGGCCAAGTTTACGAGGGAATTTGAGGTCTTGGCGCTTACAGAGGAAGACAGTTTTCTAGCATTGCTTGGATGCTCTTGGTATTATGTGAATAATTTTGACCTATGCTTTAATAAAAGATATATCAATTTTGAGAACAAGGAAGAGCATGTTATCATTATTTTGATAGATGAAAAAATTCTACCTTATGTAGAGCCTTTAAGTGAAGAGGATTTGAATAGAATTTATGTACGCACCATTAGATATCCTGAAGTGCTTGAGCCATCAAAGGAAGGAGTTATTCAATGGGATGATGCATAGTCTATGAGTGATATAACCAACATTTCTTGGTAAAATTGGGTGTATGGGACCTATGAAATTATTTGGCATGAGATGAAAAGTGGAGTCACGTGCATAAGTAAGCCACATTTTGTTAGGCACTTGTTAAGTAACTAGGTACCAAGGTACATTGGTGAGGGAAATCCTGAAGTATTTTTCTGCACTATGGAAGACTAGTAGACAAACCAAGTGGAAAGGAGGAATATGTTGGTATATACCCTCCATGGGATAGCCACGCACTGGTGGATGGTACACAGAGATGGTATTTTAGAGTGGTGAGAAGTGAGAATCACCTTCTCTACTAGATTTCTTTGGAGCAATGCGCCTACTAAAACATGTGAATTCCATGAGAAGGATTCTGCTTCAAATCACGTTCAACAGTATGAGAGACTCTAGATAGAGGGGTAGGAGGCCTTACCATCTTCACATTGGGTGCACAATTTCTACTTCACCTTGCGAGGCTATGCAGACGTATGGTATGTTTATATAGAATTGAATAGAGAAACAAGGAATCGACAAGAATTGGTGGAAGGTATGATTCAAACATTTGACTATTTTTCTACTAAACCTCGAGAAAATGAGGTGTTATAGGTTATGAATTACTTGAATATGGGAGATAGTGCAAAGGATAAGGAACTTATTCAGGAATTACTAGGTGAGTCAGATCTTGAGGTGCACTTTGAAGAAGAAAAGACAGATGCAGAATAGCTTAGGTGCGCCTGCCTAGAAAAAGAAAAAAGTAAGATGGTCTACGTAATTGATGATGAAGAAGTGGAGAATATGGATATTGAGCATACTAAGGGTATGCACAAGGTCTTATACAATGTGGATGAGAAAGCATGCGCATACCATGAGCCCATGAAAATGAAGAAGGTCAACATTGGGATATATGCTGAACCTAAAGAGGGCATCATTGGTGATTACTGGTTTGAATAAGAGGTTATTAAGATAATTGATCTAATGTGTGACTTCTAGGACCTATTTCCTTGAGGCTAACATGAGTTGAAATGGGTACATCACTCGTTGGGAAAGTCGAGGATCAATTTAAAGGAAGGTGCGCACCTGGTTTGGAAGAGGCCTTACAGGATGAATCCTAATCTACGCATCAAGGTAAAGGAAGAAATTGATAAGATGTTGGAATATGGAATCATTGAGCCCATTAAGGAGTCATAGTGGGTTAGCCCTATGGTGATAATCATAAATAAAGATGGAAAGATAAGAATTTTTGTGGATTATAGGAACTTAAATACAACATGTGTTATAGAACCCTTTCCCACACCTTTTACTGAAGAGATTATGGAAGGCATTGCATGGCGCGAGATCTATTCCTTCACTGATGGATTTTCTAGATATCATTAGGTGATGATAGATAAATATGATCAGGAGAAGACAACTTTCACCACTAAATGGGGAATTTTTGCATAGACAGTTATGCCTTTTGGATTGAAGAATGTGCCTGTAGTCTTTTAACACATTTTTGTGCAAGCATTCTAGGAATTTATTCATAAGTTTTTATAGGTTTACTTGGATGATTGGATAGTTTATGAGCTAGTGAAAGATCATTGTGATAATTTAATACTTACGTTTAAGAGGTGATGACAGTTGAGCATCTCCTCAAACATTAAGAAGTGTGTTTTTGCTACACCTTTTGGGACTTTTCTAGGACACATTATCTGTAAAGAAGGCTTGTTAGTGGATCCTGCTACGGTTGTTATTTTGGGCTTAGAGGAACCTACTAACCAGAGTGAGGTGAGCAGATTATTGGGGCACATAGGTTATTACAGGAAATTTATCAAGGGTTATGATAGGAATACTGTGCTCTTGAAAGAATTGTTAAAGATTAAGGGAAAGTTGCATTAGGGTTAAGCACAATAGCGCATATTTGAGACATTAAATGAAAATATTACTACAATGCCTTTTATGCGGTTTCCTTCATGGAACAAACCTTTTCATGTGCATGTTAACACCTCTGACATGGAAATTGGTGTAATATTAGCCCAACCTGGAGAAGGTATTGTTGATCATCCTATTTGTTTTGTAAGAAGGAATTTTACACCAGTTGAGCAGAATTATATAACTATAGAGCATGAGGCTTTATCCATGATCTACATGCTAAATAAGTTTCGATAATACTTGCTAGAAACACCTTTTATTTTCTATACAGATCACATGACACTTAAGTATTTGGTGAATAAACCCATTTTGTAGGGGAGCATATGCTGTTGGATTTTTTTGTTCGAGGAATTTGACTTTACAGTAGTGGTTAAGCAAGGCAAGAGCAATTCTAGACCTGATCATTTATCAAGGATTAATTTAGGTGAGGATGCACAGAGCATTGAGGATACAATGCCAAATTTCCAACTATTCAGATTGAATTGTATGCCCTCAAACTTAGAAGATATTGTTGTCTTTTTGTGTCCTGGTGTGGCACCTGAAGGGATGAAGAGTTTGGAGAAGAAACAACTTGCAATATACACTGCACCCTATACGTTAATTAGTGGAGATTTATACAAGCTAGGTTGGGATGAAAATTTGTACCACTTTGTGCTTGAGCATGAACATGAAGATATTATGGAAGCATCTCTTGGTGGGATTGCATGTGGATATTATGTTGGGGATGCTACAGTGCACACGATTTTATTGGGTGGCCTATGGGGGGAGACACACTATATAAGGATTGTAAATAATATAGTAAGGCCTGTGAACATTGGAAATGCCTTGGAAATCCTAGGCATAGAGATGAAATTACTTTGAGGCCTATCGTGAGTGCATAACCTTTTGAAAATTGGGAAATTGACTTTATGGGTCATATTTCCCCAACTGCGTGTAGGACTGGATCACACTACATTATAACTTATACATATTATCTTACAAGGTGGGTAGAAGAGATGCTTACTTAGTATTGCACAACATCTATGACAACAAGGTTTATGTGGGAGAACATTATCAGTAGGTATGGATGCCCATTAAGTTTGACAAGTGATAGTGGTACTCATTTCCTTAATGAGACTATCAGGATATTATTGGTAGAATTTATGGTGGCACACCATAAATTAACACCCTATCACCCACAGGCAATTGGAATTGTTGAGTATTTCAACAAGATATTAGGACATACATTGAATAATATTTGTGATGTTGGAAGTAAATATTGGGACAACAAAGTATATGCTATACTTTGGGAATACAAGACAACTTATAAAAGATTGAACAAAGCCACACCCTTTCAATTGGTGTTTTGCATGAAGGATATTTTAGTAGTGGAATTCATGTTACCTTCTCTGTGGATGGCGCACGCAAGAGGTTTGGCTGATGAGAAATCACTTGAAGAGTGCATTGATAAACAGATGCAGTTGAATGAATGGCACACCATTTCCACATGAAGTCGGAAGACAGAAAAGGCTAGGTAGAAGGCTTAACATGATAGGCATATAAAGAACAAAAAAATTGAAGTTGGACAAATGGTTCTTCTGTATGATTCAAAATTTTTGAACCACTATGGAAAACACAAAGTGAATTGGCTGGGAATGTATGTTGTGACTTATATACTAGATTCAATAACTTTACAGTTATAGGCACTGGATGGGACATGGTTGCTCGGTTATTTCAACGGGAGTAGGCTGAAGCCTGACTATAAATAAGTCTTCTTGGTGTTTGTAATAAGGTAGTATTTCCATTATATTATATTCACTTTAATGCATTTCATTTATATTTGTTTCCTTTCATCGTTTTTTTGATTTATCAATTTATTTCAATGTTTTGTGTAATAAGCGTGCTTGTGTGCTAGAAGCTAATTACTATCTATTGAATTCATGTGTAGAGAAATGTACATACTTTTAGTATGGGGTGGAGTGTATACATGATAAATGGATCAATTTTGAATTTTATCTGAAAGATGGGTATGCATTGAGAAATATTGTGTAGGTGCTTGAGGTAAAGGTATAGATATAAAAATATTTCTCATAAATGAAGACCACGCGTGAATGAATGAACACACAATGTAACATGAGGTAGGCTATAACAGTGGAAACTAATTGGTGAAAGGCACAGTGGATAGGTAGTTTGGTGTATGAAGGCACATGAAAGGAGGTGTGTGGTTGAGAAGTAGTGGGCATGTCAGAAGGTTATGACTAGGGTGTAGAAAAATTAGTGCAAAAAGGGAAAGAAATGGCAATTTAATGTTGAGTACAGTGGTTGGTAGGGAGCAATAAATGCAGAAAAAAATACAAAAGTTATAAAAGGTGGTGTTGGTAAATCATTTTTACCTTTGTGATTAAAAATAATTTGATTGAGTTTAAGAGACAACTAAGAGCATGTTGTGAAATAAAGTGCAAAGAGATGTGATACGAAGCTGAAATAGAAGGATTTGTGCACAAGATTGGTTAGAAATCTATTGGAAGAAGTGTTTGAGTGAAGCAAAGGCATGCTAGGAGTAACAATCAGTAGTTAGGGTTTGAGTAAGAGCAAGGGAACACAAATTCCAAGATAGGGAACGTGGGTTTTGAGTTGCAGAGCTGAAATCGACTGAAAGAACACACTTTTATAGTCATTATGGCACCTAAATGAGAACCTGGAGCGGCTACAAGGGGAAACAAGCAGAAGGAAGTCAAAATAGAAGTTGGAAATAAACCCAAAATTTTATTTTTAGAGATACAGTATCCAAAAGGGGTTTTTAAGGGCTTTGATTGGGAATCACATGTTTTGCATTGTAAATTAAGTGACTATAATCATAAAACTAAGGATAATAAAGATGAATTGGAAAAGTTGTTGCTAGTAAAGACAACTATGAGAACAAAAAATGATTTGGTTGTGTATGATGATGCGGGGGAAAAGTTGTTAACAAATGTGGGAGTTTTGTAACTTTATTAACTTCTTTACTTTGGAAAACTAGAAAATTTGTATCAATGGTTGATGAGTAGAGTCCATGAGGAATTATTCTATTTTTTTGGGTGACGAATGAGGCTTACCACGCTCCTAATTAGAAAAATGACAGGATTAAGGAGTTCAGGTACTGAGGTGAGTAGTGATCTCACTGATAAGGAGGCAATAAAAGTGACTAAGAAAGCACTGGGTTACATGAAGGGAGAGTGTGGGATGGATATCCCCAAGTTACAAAAGTACCTTGTTGTTCATTTGGCAGCACACCTCCTGACTAAGTTAAAAAACCAAAAGCACTAGTAACATGTGAATAAGACATGGTTACACGTGATAAAGACGATGAAAAAAGGAGTAGTCTACAATTTGGCTAGCTTTATTGTTGAGACCATTTTTGAAGAGGTGTACAAAGGTGAGAAGATAAGTTTTGGCATGATCCTTATGTCCCTTTTTTTGTATAAATTAGAGTGCCCAATGGGCTAAAAGATAAGATATGACAATACCTTGAGGAGAAGAAATTTCTTGTAGAAATATTTACAAAGTATACCTATGATGGATCCATGAGCAGAGCCTATAAGCAAAGAGAAAAACTTTGGTATAAGTTTTTGCACACTGCGTTTGACGAAGAATGGATAATACATAAGGATATTGCTTTGGTATTGGACAAATAGGTACAATTTTTGGTTTACCAACATTTTTGTATAAGACATTTTGGCATGAAGGATGGAAAATGGAGCCCTTGGTGCAAGCTTCCATATGCTGTCACTGCATGCTACTTTCAGGTTTCAGTACACAGGTTCTCAAATGCACGTAGGTTGATCATTAACATAGACAAGGTGGATTGTTACTATTATACACTCAAGAAGACATATTTCTTCCTGAGTAAGTCTACATACATTGAAAAAATGATTTTAGATGATATTACTATTAAATATATGATTTCAGTGATCTGGTAAGGAGAAGGAGGAAGAAACATATGAAACTCCTATAGTTGGATATGTTAATGACCCAAAAAGATCATACGTGTTAGGTTACAAAGCACTTTGGATTCCAAGGGCCTGTATGGCTAGGAATTGATGGATTCTATAGACACCTGTAGTTTGATCAAGGCACCAATATCCCTAATATTTCCCTAACTAGTCCTCTTCTTACAATTTGACAACACCTTGTCAGTTAGATCTATCTAATTCCCCTTATTTGACACTTTTATGGTCTTTTTCCTCTCTTTAGTCAATTAAACAAGTTATAATAACCTCTTCTTAGATAATATCCTCTTCTTTACCACCTCTATTAGCTCCCTATAATATCAATCCACTTCATTGGATTGATTAGGCCTTTCAGAACCCTCCCAGAAACCTAATTTCTCTCTAAATATGATTAATTACCCTATAAACATGGTTAGCTAGTCTTAACCATGATCAACCTCTCTCTAAACTTAGTAAAATCTTACTTTGACTTGCTAATTAACTTGTTGACTCCCTTTTAGTCCCACATGCACCAAAAATCCTCCTATTTCCCAAATGGAAAACTATAAATATCCCACTACCCCCCCCCTCTCATTTCCAATAACACTTCTTCCCTCTAACCTAAACTATAGTATTATTGCTAGGATTAGGAGTTTTTATTTCATTCTATTGAGCTATTTTCTTTTCTTTTATCACACAACATGGAGTATTTGGGAAAAACCATTGGCGTTGAAGCCATTAATGGAGAGATAGCATTCTAGTGAAGCATAAATTGATTGCTTAGATCCTTTTAGGTTCATTTACTTTAAGCTTTCAAGAATAGTGGTTAACTTCATTTGTTTAAATTGCTTGTTTACTTCAATTTTATGCATACAAATAGGATTCATTGGTCATTTCTTATCATATGGTCCATTGAGGGGCTTTTGCACAAAGCTTTGGGTTTCTTGAGTGTTTCTTAACCCATTTCAATAGCTCTTTCAAAAACTTTCATTGAACACATTTGGCATGCCCGGTGGGACATGAAGTCCATCCTC
Source organism: Taxus chinensis (assembly GCA_019776745.2). NCBI lineage: Eukaryota > Viridiplantae > Streptophyta > Pinopsida > Cupressales > Taxaceae > Taxus > Taxus chinensis. The sequence goes on from CM034150.1 coordinate 740,439,848, forward strand.
CATTAATGGAGGCCTATTTCAAGCTTTTTAAACCCATTTTCATCTTTTTAGAAAAAATTAGCTTGTTATTTGCTTGTTTCCAATTCTTAAAGGGGTTAAATAAGATTGGTTCATAATTAATTTGAGTGTTAAAGTTAGGAATATTTTTCTTTAACTAACACATAACATGTTGGATTTCAAAAATTTCCATTTCCATGTTTTTTGTAGGTTTTTTAGGGGGTACGCACATGTGTCTTCACGGGGTGTGTCTATGTTGAAACCATAGCGTACCTGTCTACCAGGCCTGTGTAGGTGTCATAGCCCTCTTTCAGTTTTTCTTACCTTGCGTCTGTGCTGGTAAGGGTGTGTATCCATTGGCTAGGGAACTCTGATGTCATTCAAGGCACACAAGCATCTGTGTTAAAATTTGAAAACCTTTCTACATGTTGTGAAATCATTTTTCTAAAATTTTCTGAAATTATTTTCAAGACTAACAAGATAGTTGCAGGGTTTGTCTTGTTTTTTTTTTTGCTTGCACAAGTTAAGTGTTTTCATTCCTTAGCTTGAATAAAGCTTGTGAAGTGGGTATGCTATCTCCTCACGCCTTTTGGTGGTCTTGGAGATCAAAAAAACTTGTATAAAATTTGTGTCATACTTTAAAAAAAACTTCTTATATGATGCTAAAAAAGTAAAATAGATTTCCATATGATTTTTCTTAGTGGAATTTTTACATTGCGTATGCTCTTCCTTCACACATTTTGGTGATCTTAGGAATCAAAAGCAAAGTGTATATTCTCTTTCTTAAATTTACAAATGGAAAACTACTAAAATCATTATCTGTAGGACCCAACGCTTGCTAAAGAAAGGCATCGAAACAAAACACAAAACTTCTAATACACATGTTTACATGCTGATTTCCAAATGGTGTGCTACTTGAAACCACATTTAAATTAAAAAATATAAAAAACATACCACTTTGATCACACTGTATTAGAGATTTCAAAAAAGGGTACGTCCCTATCCACTCAACTAGAACATAACCCCTTTGGAATAATGCCTTAAGCTACAACAATGGGGGTGGTTCTAGGAACCCTAATGTAATCCACCATTGTGTAACCTCGTGGATGAAACAAGAAGCACTCCACTTACCTAATTGACTAGTTTTTCCTTGTGATTTAGCATTACTGGTTGTCTTTATGGTGACCCAAGTGAGAGTACACATGGTCACATTTATTTACCACTGTATATGAAGGGGATAAAGTAAAGTTGAGATACTCCTAATTTATTCATTACGATTTTTTGGGTAAATTACGCGCTCACTTAAGAAAACTTTGTAACACCTAGTTAAGAGAACTTATTAAGGAGGCCATTCTATCTTGGAGCCCACTTTGCTAGTCCTTTGTTGCATCATGCCATCACAAAGTAAAAACTCATTTTGAATCTAAACCTTGTTTTTCAAACAAGGTAAAGAATCCATGTAAGTTTGATCTAAGTGTATTTCATCACATAATTAAACTACGTCCCACTTTAAGCTTAGTTTTATTCTCATTTCCAGATTAGGTGAAACTCTACCCAAGTGGCAGTTAGTTTGTTTTCATATTTCTTGATCTATACCCTTGCGTTCTCACCGCCCATTTTTTGGGGTGAGAAAGGAGCATACCTTTCACGTTTTTATCAAAGATAGTGCTCACCAATTTTTTGTCTGTTTATGCCCATCCATGTTTATGGCTAGATTGTTAAATGTCTAAAGTGTGCAGATAATTTTTTCGTATCTTTGATAAAATTCCTTCAAATCTTGATTTCAAGATCATCTTCACCAGTGTGAGTTTGATTCATCATTGGTATCTTCTTGAGTTGATAGTTTTTTTCGCATTCTAGTCGCACAATCTTGGTACTTATGTCGTGTTCTCATTTTTTGAGAATGTGATATAAGTCCCTTTATTACACAGTTACACTGCTCGCATAATTAAAAAACTCCTTGTTATAATTATCACTTGGTTTTAGTTTTGACATCATCTGAGTCTTTTAAAAAGTGTCGATATCACCTTATATATATTGTAATAAAGTTGTCATAATACTAACACCTTGTTTGCTCGATTAATGTATCATGATAACCTTGTTATGCTATATCTAGTCGCGAATTCCATTTTAAAGAAGGCTTAGCTTTCATCGGCATTCAAACTAAATTTAAGCATACCTCTTCAAGAGACTGCATTAGTACCGCTTTTATATTTAGGTCTTTTTGGAAATCTAACTTGACCTACTTATTGATATGATATTGTCACTATCTGCTTTAAGGTATAAGATTTGTAGCAACAAAATTGAGTGATCATTACATTTGAATGGCTTGCAAAAACCATACATTTAGGGGTCACACTAGCTTCATAAAAATGTCAGCTAGTAATGCCTAAAATCGCAAAGATGGCAACCAAATCAAATGAGCATGACTTAGGAGAAAACCCTTTCGAGACCTTCCCATTTAGCGGAAACAATTTAGCGCCTCTATTTTCTCAAGTAAAAGATGTGGAGCTATTAATTGACCATAGTGGAGAAGAGTCAAAATCTTCTGGAGAACAATAGAGATTAGACCTAGGTAGATTTGATGAACTCCTATATTATAATAAAGATCAAGTACTCGCAAGAGTCTTATAATTAGGAGCTAAACTTCTGTAAGAGCGCGAAGTAGAAACTAAGGTCATTAACCCTAAACCAGGAGAACGAATATTCCTCTTAGACATATATAATCCTTTTGATGTGGGATACGCTTCCACTTCTGGGAAACATCAGGCCAATTTTGAAGGGGACCCATCACAAAGACCTCACTACAAATCTTCACGTAAAGATAAAATTGAGCATAAAGATTCCCCTCCTCCTAAATTTGATGAAGAAGAGGACCCTCTGGTTAAAGAGGAGATCCTTCAAAGACAGATCTTGAAGTTGAGCAAGAAACTAGAAAACTTAGGCACTTCAAGAAGAAACATATACAAAGACAAAGAAAAAACTAAACCTAGTGAGTTTCACTTTGATCCACACACTGACCATACCTTTAAGGAGACTCAAGTACAAAGACCAATGTCACCTACTAAAGAGAAACTCATTCAGAAAGAGTTATAATAAATGAAAGATACGGTTACTACGTTACAAGAGGGAAATGTAGGTCAAATTATGAAATATTTGTTTGAAGAACTACGCCCTTACCCCTTCGATAAGGAAATATTACGGAAGCCCTTCCCAAAACACTTTACTATTCCCAAGTTTGATAAGTATAAGTGCAAGAGTGATCCTCGTGATCATATAAAAGAATTTTACATTCCTTGCCAAGAGGTCGCATATAGTGATAACTTCTTAATACAACTTTTTCCTCGTAGCCTAGAAACACTGGGATTGGACTGGTTCTATAATATTCCCAAGGGCTCCATTACAAGATGGCCCGCATTAGCAGAAAAATTCGTATGAAATTAGTCCTATAACATGGAAAATGATATCATGATGAACGATCTATACAATACAAAAACAAAAACCCAATGAGACATTTGCATGATTTTTATAATGATGGTGAGGGTTAGCAAGTCGTTTCCCTTATGCATTACTAGAAAAATAGCTACTGAGCATATTTGTTCCTAACTTAAACCCAAAAATAGCCTTTCATTTATAGATGCACTATGGCTCAAACTTAGAAGAGATCATAGAGAAAGGCAGTCAAATCGAGAAAGCCCTCATTGCAAAGGGATGGCTTGAGTTTGGCGTTAAAGACAAACATGAAGCCAAATCCGTAGACAAATTGAAATTATTCAATAAGAACAAACATGTCATTGATGATGGCATTATAGGCTCCAAGAGAGTCCAAACTATATAGATGGGCCTGCTTTTAAAGATTTCACAAGATCCTCGTCCTAAGGCGCCCACTAAATGCACATTCATGCCATTAACAGAATCCCTATCAACCATACTAAAGTAGTTAGATAATGTAAAAATGGTGGAATATCCAACTACGACAGTGCCACACCCAGAGGATGCTCTAAAACATGGTTGGTTCAAAGACCATGAATACTGTGACTTCCACCATGTTAAAGGACATAAGACAGATAGGTTTTTGAGACTACGTCATTACATACAAGACCTCATTGAAGAGGGTAAGATCTCTATAGATTCTCCTCCTCAATCAGGCCAAGGTCCAAACGAGAAAATGGGTATCTACAAAGAACCTTTTCCTAATCATGCAGATAAAAAGAAAAGGAAGCGAGATCATAGGAAAACCTCCAACGACTATAGAACTGCCTCTTATGTTTACCCTACTAATGCTAGTCCTTTTGATTCTCTCATAGGATGTATTAGCTCATTTAATGAATAGATCAACACTATCCAGATCTTAGAAAAGAGTTGTGCAGTGGGGACGAGACGTGCTCATTTAATCATACCAGATCCCATGCCTATCCCTCAGGAAGTTCAGTATAATTTAATAGATTAGCTAGAGAAAACACATGTTAGGATATCTATTCTTGATCTCCTCAAAATTTCTACTGCCCAAAAGAACATACTATATAAAACATTACAAAATTTAGGAGTTTCTACAGATGTAGATCCCACAAACCTCCAAGCCACGATGTGCACCTAGACTCCAATGATCATATTACTTTTGATCGCACTGTAATCCCACATAACAACCCAAAATGTAACTTACCCTTATATCTTGAAGTGGTTGTTACCCGTCACAAAATCAAGAGGGTACTTGTGGATGGTGGATCTGGTCTAAACATTTTCACTTTGAAGTTGGTTAAGTAGCTAGGCCATTCAAAAATAGATCTACGAGCTAAGACTATCACAGATCATGGCTTACAAAAATGAAGAACGAGAATCAACGGGTACTATAGTAGTTCCCATGGAGGTAGGCCCAAATTTTCATGACACAAAATTTCATGTCCTTGAATTAGAACTTCCATATAACATGCTCTTAGGGCACCCATGGATCCATGTCATACAGACCGTTCCATCGAATTTCCATCAATGCATCAAGCTATGTCATGAAGGACAAGTGGTTACCATTCTGGGTGACCTGGAACCATTCACACATTGTAGGGCATTACACAGTTTTTCTCATGCGGCTTACGAGTGTCCTTCAGTGGATGTTGTTGTCCCCTTAACAAATAGAAAGTTAATAAGAAACATGTAGATTTAGAGTCACTCATGCCTTATAATCAATATTTTCCTTTTTTAGTCAACTCATTCTCTTCACGGGAGGCAACGTTGGTAAATTATGGCCCAGATGAGCCATTCACTCTTAAAAAAGATTTGTTAATATCATATTTATCAGTATCTCCCAGAACAAGGGGTAAGCCTTATTTTTAGTTCAAGAGCACGTGGGAGAAATGTCCTAAACCACTAGAAAATTTTGTCCATAGTGATCTCCTATATGGGGAGAAAATGTTAAAAGATCCTACTAGCAGAGTGCTAGAAGGTACCATGGCTTCATGCCATCAAGGACCCCAGTACATCAAAGGTCATCGCATGATGTTTTTCATGGGCTATACAGTGGGTTTAGATGTGGCATTAATGCACAAGGTCTAGCTAGAGCCTATTCCCATCCCTTGTTTTAAGTCAGATAAGCATGGCCTGGGGATAAGGCCTCATAACACTCTACCCTCTGAGGTTGATGCCATCTCTTCTGAACGTGAGGATAATTTCATCTCATTATGATAGTGACCCATATTCCTAATGCATCCTCTACAAGGATCTTGCTTCCACTAACCTACTCCCAGATTCAGTGGTCCTTAAATTATCCGAATCCACTCCCCTTAAACAATTATCAAGTAGACCTTGTATATCTTGAAATTATAGATTGGGATAAACAAATTCACGTGCCGCTAGATTTTATTTGAAAATGATGAGGCATTTGCAGATTTCATGAGACTCATGGATTCTATTCCAGCTGGGAGACCACAAGAAAGGATTTGTAATTCAACATAGACACTTGTACATACTTCGAGAGAAGAAATCAGAGATGTGTGGACGCTTGAATAAGAAAGTGGTAAGTAAGGGTAATACAAGCACTTAAGAGAAACCTTACAGAAAAGATAAAAGGAAGTCTCATAGTGACAAACTCTTTGAAACACTGATAGATAAATAGAACGAAGAGTCTAAAGAATGAAGTGGTCTACCCCATTTAAAGATGATGATGAGACTACCGCAATAATTTGATATTACTCTTCCCCCTAATCCTACATGGATGCAAGATGCGTCTAAGATGATCTTAATGAGGAAATAATTAATGTTAACATTGGATCAGAAGATCAACCTGGAATAATAAAGTTGGGAGCTTCACTCTCAGCTCAAGAACAAAAGGTCTTATATAGAGATCTTAAGAGAATACGTGGACATATTTTCATGGACATATGTAGATATGCCTGGTTTGGACCCAGAGTTAGTTGTGCACAACCTTTTTTTGCACCTAGATACCAAACCCATCAAGAAAAAGTTGAGAAAGATGCACCCTAAGGTGGTGCTCCTTGTTAAAGAAGAATTGGAAAAATTGTTAGCTACTGATTTTATTAAACCCATCAACTATTCAAAATGGATCTCCAACATAGTCCATGTACAAAAGAAGCCTTTCAAGCATAAGAATGTGTATTGATTTCCATGACATCAATAAGGCATGCAATACTTCCCTTTTCCTAAAATTTACATGATAGTTGATTCCACTACTAGTCTATGAAATGTTATCTTTAATGGATGGATTTTCAGGTTATAACTAGATGTGAATAGCAGAAGAAGATCATCATAAAACAATGTTCATTACCCCGTGGGGAACATTTTGCTATAAGGTCATGACTTTTGGACACAAAAATTCCGAGGCTACTTATCAGCAGGCCATGACTATTATCTTCCATGATATAATGAATGACATCATGGAAGATTATGTTGATGACATCCTTACAAAATCAAAAATTAGGGGAGAGCACCCTGAAGTGCTGAGGCATATTTTTCAGTGTCTATGAGATTATAAGGCTCGCTTGAACCCTAAGAAATGTGTCTTTGGTGTTTTATCTGGAAAGATCCTAGGTTTCATTGTTTCACAAAGAGGGATTGAAGTGGACCCAGCAAATGTTACGGCTATCACAAAAATGCCACCACCCACCACTCTAAAACAACTACGGAGTCTAGAAGGGAAAATTTAGGCAATCTGTCACTTTATTTCACAAATTTTGGATAAGTGCCACCCCTTTACCCATTTACTAAAGAAATTTGTTGCATTCAATTGGGGTCCAGATTGCCAAAAGGCCTTTACACTACTAAAATAGTACTTGGTCAGCCCACCTGTAATCATGACACCTACCCTAGGTGAACCTCTCCTCTTGTACATTTACACTACCCAGTTCTCTATTGGTGCACTTCTTTCCCAATATTATCTAAGCCATAAAGAGAGAGTATTTTACTATCTCAGTCACACCTTGATTGTGTATGAGTTGAATTACCCCCAAATTGAAAAGGCCTACTTGGCAGTTGTCTTTACTTTCCAAAATCTTTGCCATTATCTCCTAAACAATAAAACCAAACTCATATACAAAGTTGACCCTCTCAAATTTATTTTATCCAAACCAGAACTCACAGGTTGAATGGCTAATTAGATCATTATCCTGAGTGAATTTGATATTTAGTTCTTGAATCAGAGGTCCTTAAAAGGATAGGTATTGGTTGATCAGTTGGAAGAAGCACCTCTACCAGGTACAAAAGCTTTATATCTGGATCTACCAGATGCATCTATGATGTACATTGAAGAATCCATAGAGTGGCAGGTCCATGTTGATGGATCATTCATGTTTCATGGATCAGGAGTAGGAGTGGTGGTTATCACTCCCACAGATGATGTCATACCAAGATCATTCCAGTTGGGATTTCCGTGCACTAATAACATTACAGAGTATGAGGCACTCATTTCTAGCCTCAAGATATCTATTACTTGGAACATCAGACAACTACGAGTCATTGGAGACTCTCAAATTATGATTAAACAATTTAATGATAAGTACAAGGTTAAAGATGAGAAAATCATTCCATATAAGATGGTCGAAACCCTGAAGGAGTACTTTACATAGATCATATTTGAGCAAAAATACAAGGTCGCATAATAGATCCGTAGATGCTATGGCTAAAATTGGGTCTCTATTATGCATTCCACCTCAGGAAAGTAAGATTCATTTCTTTGTAGAGCATTTATAAGTGCCCGCATATGATATGCCAGAGTTATGTTTAATATGTGAAGTTTTTGGTCCATTATCCCACTGATATGACCTTATCTCTCACTACCTACAGGATGACACTTTTTCACCAGACATGACCCATTCTAAGAAAAAAAAACTCTTATCTACCATATAGCCCATTATACCCTCCTTGGAGGCACCCTTTATCGTCATGGCTACGACAGGAATCTACTTCGCTATTTGGATGTTGCTGACTCAATCGATGTTATTAAATAAGTACATGGTGGTATTTATGGAGCACATACTAGCAACATGGTCTTAGCTAAAAAAATATTAAGGGTATGCTATTATTGGCCAACCATGGAATCAGACTGTTGCAATTTTGTAAAAAAATGTGAACTATGTTAGAAGTATGGGAACTTAATACATGCGCTAGCCCAGGCTTTTCAGCCTATCGCAACGCCGTGGTCATTTTCTAAATGGTCGTCTAGATCTCATAGGGAATCTCCATCCTTATTCTTCATATGGACATACCCACATCATTACCACCACCGAGTATTTTAATTAATGGGTAGAGGTTGTGCCTCTTACTTACATCACCGGTGCATAAATTTCTAAATTCATTATGAACCATCTCATCTGTCGTTATGGTATCCCCTCCGCCATTATCATAGATAATAGTAAATCCTTCAAAAATAAAATGGTAAATACATTGTGTCAATGTTTCCATATCCAACTCAAGTGGTCTACCCCTATTACCCCCAAGGTAATGGACAAGAAGAAGATACTAATAAAACCCTTGTACGGATTATGGAGAAAATGGTCTATAAAATAGGCTGTAATTGGCACTTACAGATATATCCCGCCCTCTGGCCTACCAAAATTCCATCTACCCTCCTATTGGTGTGACCCCATATTCACTTGTCTATGGCACTAAAGCCATCATACCTCTGGAAGTGTAGCTTCCTTCACTGAGAATATGTCTCAGGGACTATCTTGATAAAGATGAGGACTACAAAGTTGTTCAACTCGTAGAGTTGGAATTATTAGATGAAAAGTGTATCAGAGTGCTCAATCACCTAAAATTCTATTAGAATAGGGTGTTCAGGGGATATAAAAAATGCATCATTCATCAGGAATTTGATGTAGGAGATCTAGTTCTAAAATAAAATCAGAAGAACACCGTCAAAGAAAGAGAAAAGAAAGGTAATTTTGAAGCTAACTAGCTAGGTCCTTATGAGTAATTGCTAAGTATGCATCAGGATCCTATAAAATTACATATTTGGATGGTGAAGAGCTTCCAGAACCTATGAATTCCATGCACCTCAAGATGTTTTATGCTTGAGCATGACGAGAATATCAGATAAGAACTAAAAAATAGAAAAACAAAGAAAAAACAAGAAAAAAATGGAAAATTGAGAAAACAGTAAAGAAAAAGTAGGTCATCCACATGAAAACCACATAATTGTGGCACAATGAACAAGTCTTTGGGTGAAAATTGGTTTTTGGTGCTCAAATAAGATTCTCCAGATGCAAGTCACTCTTGCAGCAAGACGGGTAATTGTCACCACTACCTAGATATGACTTCCTTTGCTAGGTCTAGGAACCCTACTGAAGCTACCTTTGTCGAACCGTGATTTGTATTATTTGCTCTTATATCTGCGTGAAGGAAATTACCTTTGTATACTCCCATCTCACGCTTGGGGCACCTTCACATTTTCACGTTCTCATACATATGTGTGTGGCATTCTGCCTTTTGTATATTCCGACATCACGCTGGGGTCATCCACGCTTCTTTGTTCTTGTACATTACTTTTAGAACATGACCTTAGAAAACACAAAAACACTCAGAAAAGGATACAAAAACAACCTAAACATTCACAAAATCTCCATTTTAGGGACGAAGCTACAACAACTGCACAATATTTTCTTATAAAACAATGTGAACAGTAGCCTCAAGAAACTTATCTTTCTAGATAAACCCTAAAACATTAGAAAAACATATATCAATGCTGTCTCACAAAAAATAAAGTAATGTTTCAAATATTTCCTTTGGTTGTTGGTTTGTATAATATTAATATGCTGAATTTTTCATATTGTATATCTTTAGGAGTAGTTTGTTGCTTACTCTAGATTAAGTTGTGTTTATTTTAGATTATGTATTGCATTAAATCCATTTTATTGTACAAACATTGGCATGCTCGCATAATTTGTTATATGCATCTATTAGGGTTCATTTTTACTTAGGTTAATATGTCAATTTGATCTCTTTAGTATGTTTTATCAATTTGTGTGTTTTCATCATAAGTTGTGTTGTGTTGTATAGGTACAATTGTTTAGATTTGTTAACTTTTACGTTTGTATTTGTCTCTTGCACAATTGTTTGTTATCACATCTATCATCTATCATTCATCACATAGAAAAAATCATCTACTACATCATATATACAAAAATTATAAGTATTAAATCATGCATGTATGCTAAATTAATCATCACATATCATATTATCAATGGGGGTAAGAGGGGTTGCGCATAATCACAAATCTATCCCCCCCACACCAATATCATCTACTATCATCCCAAGTGTTAGAGTCAGAAATCAGAAACATCTCATATATCCAAAACATGTGATACTATCTACAGATATATCATCAATACGAATTCATGAAACATGCACATCTCTAAATCTGAAGTAGGTCACATACATGAAGGAAAGGGAAATCATACATCATGATGTAATGATTACAAAACAATAATCACTAATCATAAAAAGCATAATCATAGTATAACATCACAAGATATTCATCAAAATGTCCATATAATACATGTATAACTATCCATGTCAATACTCAAATGTACATCATCAATACAATATGCCATCTTAAAGGGGCATACATCAAAAGAATAGATCCTTCATCAAGAGTCATCATCAAAACAATGGTACATAAATCTATACATCAAAATCAATGATAATTCTTCACTGGGAACTCCTCATGCTATGATTATTTACTAATGCACAGCCTTTAGTTTGGTGGATGTAATCTGGAAAAAAAACAACATAACACAAAAATACCATCGACTATGATAAGACGGAATGATGACAAATCTGAAATATCAAAGTAAATTATAATATTAACATGAAATTGTTACAATCTCACCCATGAGGTACTTCAAGTGTTATTGACTTCACTTGACTTTCACCAAGACTATGGGAGAAACTTTACAATTACACCTCTTAATGGCTTCTTCAACACACCTTTAAACTGATGGCTTCCTTCGCACACTTCCTACAATATTTCTCACTACTTCCTTCTATGCTAAATGAGGGGGGTGGCCTCTCTATTTATAGAACTTCCAGGCTTATCCATCTTATCTCTAAGATAGGATAAGAAATCCACTCTGACGAATCATATTCCATACCTTAACTCTTATCTGTACATGTAAGCTTATCTGTTAAGATAAGATAAACCTTATCATTTTACATGGGTTCCACATTTTTAGACTTTTTACAAATAAAATACACAAAATATTTATGACCTCACTCCTTGTCTTTATTACCAATATAATATTTCTAATTCCTAATCATGTAGACCCTACTTCTCTAATTACCCAAACTTTGACATTTTAACATTACCGGACCACTTACGACAAATATTTACTTTTTACAACATTCCTATTGTACTTTGACTGTTACCGTACTCCACATTATTGGCGGCACCGTACTGATGGTGCCGTTATCTTCTATCAGACGCTACTACTAATTATACTTAACAACATCCTATTCCTAATACATACATTAATGAAATAGAAATTATGGAGGAAAATTTTAGTGTCGACATCTTCCCCCTTCCTAGCTTCTACTCCGTCCTCGGAGTAGACTCTTCTGGTGCTTGGAAAATCTTCAACTTGTCGTGGTTGACCCATTTCGTAATGGGAGTGCCATCCAATTCCTCCAGTCGGTACGTACCATTTTCATGCACAGCTGCTATTTTGTAGGGCCCCATCCATTTTGGAAGAAATTTTCTCTGTCTTCTTTTTTTGTATCTGGAATCATATACTAGAACCAAGTCATTCACATGAAATGGAGACCACCGGATCTTTTGATCAAAGTATTCCTTCTGCTTCATTTTCTTCTTATGGCTTGTATCCTTTGCTATTTCTCTCATTTCCTCCAGCAAATGAAGATGTACCAACCTTTCTTTTACTGAATCACTTTCATCCATCCTTTCATTTTTCATAACTCTCACAGTGGGAATATCAAACTCAATAGGAAGAACTGGATCAATGCCATAGGCCAACTGAAATGGGGAGTATCCTGTTGCTGACTTTGATGTTGCCCTATATGCCCACAATGCTGCATGAATCCTTTTATCCCATTTATGTACCTGCAAGGCTGCATCTTTTGCTAGAATTTGACACAACACAAAATTTGTTCGTTCCACCTGTCCATTTGTGCTTGGCTTGTATGTTTTTGCCTTCCTGTGCTTAATAGAAAACTTATTGACTAGGGCTTCTACCACCTCATTAATGAAGTGGCTTCCTTGATCTGTTACAATTTCTAATGGGCAACCAAATCTGGTGACAATGCGTTCATACATGAACCTTGCCACTTCATCCATGGAAGCTGTTTTCAATGGCCTAGCTTCAACCCACTTGGTTAAGTAATCTGTGGCAACTACAATATACTTATTTTGGCGTGATGTAGTTGGAAGTGGACCTACAATGTCTATTCCCCACTTTTCAAAGGGACCAAGGGGAAGAATAGGACATAATGGAGCTGATGAAGTCTTACGGTTACCATGTGTTTGACAAATATCACATGTCTTACAATAATTATAACAATCTTTAAAAAGAGTGGGCCAGTGATAACCTGCATCCAAGATCCTTCTTGATGTAAGTTGTCCAGAGAAGTGCCCTCCACATGTACCATTGTGGAATTCTTCTAGCAGTTCCTTCCCTTGATCACGTCCAACTGCCCTCTTGTACTGTCCATCAGGTCCTATTCGAAATAATACTCCATACAGAATAGAATATGGATGACTGGCTTGAGTAATCTTTCTCTTAGTCTTTGCATTGGCACCATCAGGAAACTTGAATTCATTCAGATAATTCCAAATATCTATGTATTCACTAGGGATTGTGTCAAGGGATAACAATGCTGCATCGGGGAAATCATCATCATCACAAGATGATCCTAAACCATCATAGGCTCAAGAGAGTGCATCTGCATTGACATGCTTCTTTCCTGGCCTATCTATAATATCAAATTCAAATTCTTGTAGCAAAATTATCCATCTTGCTATCCTCCCTGATGGGTTAGGCTTATTTACAATATATTTTAGAGCCTGATGGTCTGTTACAACTAGAAATTTTTTCCCTAGCAAGTAATTTCTAAACTTCTTTACAGCAAAAATGATAGCCAGAGCCTCTTTTTCAGTTACAGTATAATTTACCTCAGCACTGCTCATTTGTCTGCTCCCAAAGTAAATTGGATGTTCATTCCCATTTTCATCCTTTTGGCTTAAAGTACTTCCTAGTGCTGCATCTGAGGCATCAGTGTACACAATGAATGGCTTGCTCCAATCTGGATTCTTCAAAATAGGTGAAGACACCAGGGCTTCCTTCAGTTGTCCAAAAGCTTCATGCGCCTTATTTCCTGGTTCATAAGTAACATCCTTCTTCAAGAACTGGGTTAGTGGCTGTGCAATCTTTGAGAAATTCTTGATGAACCTTCTATAGTAACCCACATGGCCTAAAAATGATCTCAACTTACTTCTATTAATAGGAAATGGTAAATCTTTGATTTTTGAAACTTTATCAGGATCAGTACCAATACCATCTCTGGATACAACATGCCCTAACAAAACGCCTTTAGAACATCCAAAGACACACTTTGTAGGGTTTAGTGAGGCTTGTGCTTCATCTAACCTTTGAAATGCTGTCTCTATTTGGTGCAGGTGGTCCAACTTGCTCCCATAGATGCAAAAATCATCCAGAAATACTCTGATGAAGGTCCCAATGTAGGGTTCGAACACCCTATTCATCAAACGCTGGAATGTTGCTGGAGCATTACACAACCCAAAAGGCATAACTCTATAAGCAAACGTTCCCCAAGGAGTGGTGAACGTGGTCTTTAGCTGATCTTTCTCTGCTATACGAACTTGGTTGTAGCCGCTATATCCATCAGCAAAACTATAGCACTCCTGGCCAGCTACTTCGTCCAAGATCTGATCTGAAAATGGAAGAGGGTAATGATCCTTCTTTGTTGCCTTATTGAGCTTCCTGTAATCAACACAAATGCGTAGCTTCCCATTCTTTTTTATTGAGATCACAATGGGAGAAACCCATTCTGAATTCTCCACAGCAAATATGAATCCTGCATCAAGCAACTTATCTATTTCTTCTTTTACAGTCTTGGAAAAATTAGGATTCATTCTATATGGCATTTGCTTTATGGGCTTAGCACCATCTACCAGCTCAATAGAATGTTCTACCCAACTTACTTGACGGAGTTCCTTGTAATCAAAAGTGAATAGGTGTATGTACCTTCGAAAGAGCTGGAGGTAGGATTCCTTCTCACTCTCCATCACAACATCACCAATCTTTATTTGTTGGAGACGATCATCAACTTCTTCTTCAGATAATTTTATGGGGTCATGAGTTGGTGTGACTGGAAGGATATCCATGACTGAAACATCAACCTCACTTTCTTCATCTTCAGTGTCCACTTCACTGGTACTAGAGTAATCAGAGGATGTCCAATCATCAGTTTCATCACTTGAATCCACAGGTTCTGCCTTATGATGTCGAGGGATCACATTTATCTTCACCCTCTCTCTACCACGTCCAAGTGTCATGAAACCTTCATTCCAGTAGTTTCTTGCATGAACTCTCCTTAGCCATGGTCTTCCCAGCAGCATTGGGTACGCAACAGTACCATTTTTCATCACCTGAAAGTCTACCACACATACAACACCCATAACAGATATTGCCACATTTGAAACTACACCTTCTGGTTTAGTTTTTCCTTTATTTAATGACCTTAACATAAGTGTTGAAGGGCGATCAATTTTTAAACCCAACATATTCATTACAGACTCGGTCATTACATTAACTGCAGCACCTCCATCAACTAAGACATCATGAATTGAAATACCATTACATAATACCTCAGCTTGTGGAGCATAGGGATCCGCCTCTGCCTCCAAAACAGGGACCTCAACCTCCTTCCTTCGTCGAGCATTGAGTCCACTTCGCAACTCCCGCCTCTTCTCAGAAGACATAGCCAAGAGTTGACCATATGTAATATTTACAGGCCTTTTGGATAGATCTTCCAAGATGGAGTATGGTCCTTGCCCCTGTGAAATCAGAAAATCCTGCACACCCAACTTTCTTCTCCTATGTTTCTTACTAGTTTCTTCTTTCATCTTCTTAGGATCATTTCCATCTTGATTATCTTTTTCTTTCTTTCTTTTTGTTACAAACACATCTACTTCATTATTTCTGCTCTTATCTACTACATCAAAAGAATTCACAGGTGCTTTTCCTTTATCATTATCTCCTTTACCAGATGTAGAAGCTCTATCTGGACAATTATACTTATAATGACCCTTTTTATAACAACCATAACATACAACTTCAGAAATATTTCTTTTTGGACCTCTATCTCCTCCCTGAGAACTAAATTCCTTTCCTTGAAGAAGATTAATAGTTAACTGACCCATCTTTTTGAGCAGATCTTCATACTCAGTAGATGTACTAGGAGAAATATTTGTGCTCACCGGGAGTGGTTGTGGATTCTGGACCAAAGGTGCTGGTGTAGGCTCTACTTTAGCAACAATTTCTTTGGGCTCCTCTTCCATGCTTTCTTCTTGCCTTCTTGCAATCTCCTTTGCTTGTTCAATGGTAGCTGGGTGGTCATACTTCACTCGTTGTCTGATCTCTGGCTTCATCCCAAGAATGAAGTGCTTACAGAGGAGATTATCCACGCCATTCATCAACCCATCCGCTAATCCTTCCTTCCGGATCTTGGCATCGAGCTTCCTCCTTAGCTCTAGAACACGAGCATGATAATCCCTTATCTTCTCCTTCTCTCCTTGGGATAGCTTTGTGATCTCGATCATGAGATCTGCATATTTCTGTTGTTCACCAAATTCTTCAAGAAAACTTTCAGTTAATAAATCCCATGAATTTTTCACATTATCACCTAGTGTTTCAAACCACCTAAGTGCTGAACCATCCAAAAAGGTAGGAAAAAATTCAGTCCATTGTTCCCTTCTTATAAGGCCATTACAAATACAAGATCGCTTAAACTCTTGAATGAAAGAAGAAGCATCTTCATTAGATTGAGCTGAAAAAACAGGAATCTTTCCCATTTTCAAAAGTAACCACCATGAAATACTAACCCACAAGTACAATTAACAAGACTTATGTGCACAAATAATTGGAATCACTATACTAGAAAGTGACTTTACACCTTTCTACAGTAAAATAGAAATGACCACGGTAAACTATGGTAAAACTTGACTTACTGCGGTAAAAACTGACTTTACTGTGGTAAACACTATTCACGGTAAAAAGTGAAGTTACTGCGGTAAATACTATTCACGGTAAAAAGTGACTTTACCGTGGTAAATACTATTCACAACAAAAATGACTTTATCATGGTAACTACTATTCATGGCAAAAATGACTTTACCATGGTAACTACTATGCACAGTAAAAACAAGGTTACCCTCCAATTGATTTTTGACTAAGTGGGAATATCTCTCCAGAAAATCCACCAACGAGGAATGGTCCCGGCAACGGAACCAAAATGTCATCACCAATCCGGCACTATGATAATTCTTCACCGGGAACTCCTCGTGCTATGATTATTTACTAATGCACAGCCTTTAGTTTGGTGGATGTAATCTGGAAACAAAACAACAACATAACACAAGAATACCATCGACTATGATAAGACGGAATGATGACAAATCTGAAATATCAAAGTAAATTATAATATTAACATGAAATTGTTACAATCTCACCCATGAGGTACTTCAAGTGTTATTGACTTCACTTGACTTTCACCAAGACTATGGGAGAAACTTTACAATTACACCTCTTAATGGCTTCTTCAACACACCTTTAAACTGATGGCTTCCTTCGCACACTTCCTACAATATTTCTCACTACTTCCTTCTATGCTAAATGAGGGGGGTGGCCTCTCTATTTATAGAACTTCCAGGCTTATCCATCTTATCTCTAAGATAGGATAAGAAATCCACTCTGACGAATCATATTCCATACCTTAACTCTTATCTGTACATGTAAGCTTATCTGTTAAGATAAGATAAACCTTATCATTTTACATGGGTTCCACATTTTTAGACTTTTTACAAATAAAATACACAAAATATTTATGACCTCACTCCTTGTCTTTATTACCAATATAATATTTCTAATTCCTAATCATGTAGACCCTACTTCTCTAATTACCCAAACTTTGACATTTTAACATTACCGGACCACTTACGACAAATATTTACTTTTTACAACATTCCTATTGTACTTTGACTGTTACCGTACTCCACATTATTGGCGGCACCGTACTGACGGCGCCGTTATCTTCTATCAGACGCTACTACTAATTATACTTAACAACATCCTATTCCTAATACATACATTAATGAAATAGAAATTATGGAGGAAAATTTTAGTGTCGACACTCCCGGAACCATGACCTGGAGGACAGAAGAGTGGTGGTTGTGATAAACCAGCACTAGGGGTATCACCCTGTTGTCTAGCTGGCTGTTGTCCAGCCAACTGCTCTACAATGGGCTGCCAAACTAATCTAACTGAACGGCCTGATCACTTTGACCTAGAGCCTGTCATACTCACACCTGACTGCTCAAAAGGTACTAATTGCTGCCATATTGAGACTACCCTAAAATAAGCAGTCCTATAGCATAGAGTCTCGCCACTGGATCTCACAGCATCCCATATTAGATCATCATCTCCAAAATAAATGGCTGCCTGTAGGGTGACATCTTTCTCACCTATCAATCTGCCATTACCAGCTTGAGCCTGTCTAGAAGCAACAGCTTCTTAGTCTCTATCTGTAGTAATAATCTACACTTGGGCTCATGCCTAATATCTCTACATGATGTAACCCTATGACTGTACCTGGGTGTGGTCCCTCCGGGCAATAACCATCTGCACCTGGGTATGAGACTGATGTAAAAGGATTAGTATTTGAGCCCCCTATGTGGCCATCTCATTAATCTGACTTTACCATGAGGCTATCATTGCCCTGAGTGGCCTATGCTCTGGGCTGATCCCTCTCCAATGTCAAAATATGTACCTGAGCCTGTGCCTGATCTAGTTCTACTGTAAGGGCTTGTACATATGCCCTGGCTACATCCCTCTCTCCATCCACCTGTAACTAAATGGAAATCACCACTTGTAACTATTGCTGAAGGGTAGCCAGTTGACCACCATCGCCACCACCCCTTGGAGGATGAGGTGGCGGGCCTTGCTCTAGAAATACCTACTGAAGAGGGGTGTATATCCCTGCTGGAATGCCTACTGGGGGAAACTCTATGTCAGCTGCCCTAAAATCCTATCTCGGCCTAGGCCTGGGACCCTATCCCTGTGGCTGCTGTAATGCTGGACCCTGTCCCCTACCCCTAATATACTGGTGTGATTCAAGACCACCATCATCATCATCACTATCATCACCATCAATGGGTCCACCCTCATCACCACTAGGAGGCCCCACTAGAGGAGCTCTCACACCGGCATTATACGCCACCCTGGAAACAATCAAATGACATGGAAGCATACCATGGTACCATGGTGCATACTCAGGTGTGGTGCCTAGATGTCTAATCTATCTCAGTGGCACCCACATAGCAGGTACCACATGTAGGAAACTGACCAGTGCTCTATCTCGGGAAATCTATGGACCCATATTAATATACTCTCGGACCCTGCGAGCATACCACCTATCTGGCATAGGAAAATCATGGGTCAACCCAAAATACCTCTGACACCAATCCACCCTGTACAACTCCTACATATAACTGCGACTACCTAATAGAAAGTGCTCCACTATAGCAGTATTGAGCTCTAAACCATCCTCAGGCCACTGGAAATGTCTGTAGGGCATCCATACCATAGAGGCCCGCTATATCTCATCAAGCTTGCAGTGATAGTGATATGCATCCCCCATTTATGGCCGCACATCATCCCCCGTCGGGACCCAACTCATCGTATAAGGCTCCTTGTGTACCCAAACTCTGAAAACACCTAAGGGGCGACCAATGGCAATGTGATCCCATGCCTAAATATTAAGCGAGTTGTTCCTACCATCTTCTAACAATAGTAGGTAATCAAATGAAGGTCCTAGTATAGATGTGCTAGAATGCACTAACCCCAGCAGTAGGTCTCTCCCTCTACCAAACCGCGTATCACTCCAAGGAGGCCGAGTGGAAATGAAGCACCAGTCTTGTCAGGGAGTAAAACTCCACTAACAAATGCCATCATATAAACCATCACTCGGTCTAGCTCTAAGCCATCAATAGACCGTGATAGCCTAATGGTCATCCCACACTTTGGTATTGTCAGGAAACCAAACAAATCTATGATGTAATGTTGAATATCAGGCCAGTGACTCGTAGATTGGATAAGCTGACACTGGATCAGGACCCGCATAATATGCCACACATCCTCAAGTGTAATCATGATCTCCTTAGTTGGGAGCCAAAAGCACTGAATCTTGTTGTGCCATCACTTTGCTACAGTTGTCAAAAGGCCATGATCTAATGTAATATGTGGCATATCAGCCACATAAGCCAATCCCGTAACATATAGGAGGTCGTCCAATATCACCCTATCATCATCATTGAACTGGGCCTCTATTGTTGCTAGTAGACCATATATCTCATGGGTCTGTAGGACAGGTATTATACACTGCGAACAAGAAAACACACACGTATTAACTGACATTTCTATCTACTTCTATCTAAAATTGCTGGTAAATCGCCATTCTTCCATCTTATTTTCTAAAAATTTCACTTTCTTCTAGTCTTTCTTATTTTCTCCTTAGCCATTTAGCCATAAGGAAGTTCTGCGCCCTTATCCAATGTCTCCATGCCTGTCTTGACGCATATGCACCTATCTCTGTGCATACGCACCCCCTTTGTTTTCCTAGTCTATATAGGATGCATACACACCCAGTATGATGCCAAAAACACCTATCTCCACACATACGCATGCGTGTCCACATTATCCCCCATCTGAGATGCATACACCACCCTTTTGATGGACATGTGTGCGGACCCTTTTCAATTTCCCTCCAACAGATACACATGCACATATGCGTTCTTTTGACAAATACGTGTGCGTGAACCCACTGGTTTTAGTGCATGCGCGTATGTGTATACGTCACTGACGCATGCACATACACACATAAATCATAATTCTTCTACCCTATCCTAAAAATCCCTAAAAACATGCATTAAATGCGTAATTCACAAAGAGGGATAGGCCACTCATGTAGGGTCAATCCGGTGGGTCTTGCATGAACTCTCAGATATGATATGCTCATCTCCTCCTTCTCGGCAGCCTCGACATCTCACTCCATGGCTATCACTCTCTCTCATGGTAAAAATTTGCAAGAAATCTGGTACAAATGAACTGATCATAATTGATTACCCCCAGGTGGGTATATTAGGCTATCGTGATGCCCCCGGGGCATGTTTTCTCTGCCGCAATCATTCTAGCCCTTCTTCTATCCACCGAGATGATTATTTTTCTATTAAAATAATTATTCTTATTCATTTTCGCATACTGGGGCACTTAGTACCACCTTGAAGTCACTTCTTCATTGCAATGGAATAATTTATGCAATTTCCAAGCGTGATTTCTTATCATTTTTCTTCTATTTTTCCTCTATTTTCACCTATCATGATGATTATTTTTACATAATTATTTTTGGCTTATAATTCTTCTCACTAGGCACATTTTTGTGCTACCTAATTCCTTTGCCTTTTCCTTTAGGTAGTTGTGCATATTTTTTAGGAGATTTTTGATCTCTTATAGAAATTATGCCGACCAAAAAAATTAATATTTTTAAAACCATTTAAAAAACCAAAAACATTGAAATTCTTCAAAAATAGAATAAAAATTGGTATAACACTCATTTACAGCTGAAATATGTGTCTCTCGCATGGCACTCATCCTGTATCTTGCTGACATTTTCAAATATTTTGAAACAATGACTTATGGATCACATGAATCTTCAAAACATCTACAGAAGCTACGCTACTTACTTCATCTGTACTCTAGGGCACTATCAGTTTCCTGGTACTATTTTTGTCATGCACATTGCTTTTTCATTAGACCCAAGTGTCCTCCATCTTTTCCCTTACACTATACATATTGTTTTGGGTATCATCCTTCACCCTTTTCGTTTATCAGAAAATTTGGTACTACATCTCGATAACAAAGTCTTTGTGCAACTATCTTGAACGTTGTTGGTTTAAGTGTGTGTGATTGTACTTATTTCCCTGTTAAGTGACATTGTTTATTTCTTATATTGCATTGCATTCGTGTATGTTGCGTGGAGTTGGTTATTTTAGCAATGGACATTTTTTTTTGTATTTTAGATTTTCATGTCATTTTACGCCTTCGTCGTATGCATACATTTTAATAAGGACCAATGATGAGGATTACAAGCAAAATGATGATTATGCATTATTTCTATAAAGCACTAGATTATGGATAGGTCAATATCCCTTTTTACTTCCTCATCTCCTTTCTTCTTGCTTTCTCTCCTATTTTATTTTCAATCATCGATTGAGTTCCTCCATCATCCAATCAAAACTCGAGGGGGCATCCTTCATCCTATTAATTTTTCTTCTACCCCTTCAAAATTTTCTACTTGTTTGTACTCATCTACTTTCTTTTAAGTGACGTAACTTACGCCACCCCAAAGAGGGGAAACTGTAGACACTTGTAGTTTGATCAAGGCACCAATATCCCTAATATTTCCCTAACTAGCCCTCTTCCTGCAAGTTGACAACACCTCGTCAGTTAGATCTATCTAATTCCCCTTGTTTGACACTTTTATGGTCTTTTTCCTCTCATTAGTCAATTAAACAGGCTATAATAACCTCTTATTGGATAATATCCTCTTCTTTACTACTTCTATTAGCTCCCAGGAATATCAATCCACTTCATTGGATTGATTAGGCCTTTCAGAACCCTCCCAGAAACATAATTTCTCTCTAAATAGGATTAATTACCCTCTAAACATGGTTAACTAGTCTTAACCATGATCAACCTATCTCTAAAACTAGTCAAATATTACTTTTACTTGTTAATTAACTTGTTGACTCCCTTTTAGTCCCACATGCACTAAAAAGCATCCCATTTCCTGAATGGAAAACTATAAATAGGCCACTACCCCCTCTCATTTCCAAGAAAATTTCTTCCCTCTAACCTAAACTATAGTATATTGCTAGGATTAGGAGTTTTTATTTCATTCTATTGAGCTATTTGCTTTGATTTTATCACACAACATGGAGTAAATAGGAAAAAATATTGGCCTTGAAGCCATTAATGGTGAGATCCCATTCTCTTGAAGCATAAACTAATTGCTTAGATCCTTTTAGGTTCAATTATTTTAAGCTTTCAAGAATAGAGGTTAACTTCATTTGTTTAAATTGATTTTTTACTTCAAGTTAATGCATGCATATAGTATTCCTTGCTCATTTATTATCATATGGTCCATTGAGGGGATTTTACACAAAGCTTTGGGGTTTTTGAGTGTTTCTTACCCTATTTTAATAGCTCTTGCAAAACCTTTCATTGAACACAGATTCATAGATGGAGACCATGTACACATGGAAACAACTATGGTGGATTATGCAGACTTGTATGGATGAGCATGATTTTGATGTGTGTGAGGAGTCATGCGTCTTGTGAAGAATGATGAAAACACCACATTCGCGCCATGTTATTATCAAGCCTATACATATGTCAGAAGAACATGTGAGTAATGCACTAACAAAGGTATCTACAAAGGTTTTGTTCTGATACATAGATAAAGCAACAACTATTCAGGAACTTCTAGAAGATATAAAAGATAAATATATCGAGATAAAGTGCATAATGAAGGAAAAAGAGAAAGATGAGGAAAATGTGAGCACATTGGTGAGTATGAAAGAACAAATTGGGGATGATATTTTGAAGGTAAGGCCAGGTCTGGAAGATAAAGTGCCGAAAAGGTTCCCCTCTGTAATGCACTATCTGCGCAAAATTATTCATATGGTAATGTATGAAGGTCCAGTGTGCATGCCAAAACCAAAGGATGCTACAAAAAATGTAGAGAAGGAAAATAAAATAATAGCACACAATATTACTAGTTATGAATCTATATTGCATACCTTGAAGGATGAATTGAAAAATGCATATTTGGCATTGAATATGTGTGCAACCCCCGACGTAATAATAAAGATATATACTATGGGAGAGGGTGATGATGTACTTAAAGAAGTGAAGAGTGATACACTTGGGCGTGAGGAGAGGCTCACGTTGGTAGTGGGGTAGTACAATGCACTTGCAGTAGACCAAGAACCTCACAAGGAAAGGATCAAGGAGATTGGATAACTTATCCCGTGGTGGATGCATATTATGGAAGGGATGATATCGAGCCTAAAAAATGTTCTCAGGGTGTTGCAGAATGAAGGTGAGAACATGAATTTGGATGAGTTAGATGGGGTACTGGTAGAAATCCCTGACACAACTAATTAGATGTTGAGTAATTGGAATGAGCTAGAAGTAGATGACAAAGTTGAATATAAAAAGTTAATTCTACCTACGTAAGGATAGAACGCCCAAGTTATCCTTCATTATTTATGTGCAGATATTATTTCATTATTTATTCTTTATTCATGGAGATATGGATAATGATTACCCATTGTTGGGGACAAAAATTAAATTAGTGTGGGATAATGAATTATTTACTAAGTATTAAAGGCACATAAGGATTGGGTGCATGGACATAGGGCGCGCCTGGGAAAGCATAAAGTCAGGAATTAGCCATTTTCAGTATGAGGCTAAATATAAATGTTGAGTGTGGAGCACATTTTGTGGATGACTTAGAAAGAACGTAAAGGCTACTTTGGATAAGTGGAAGATCAAGCAACATGCATATTTTTGGAGCTATTAATAGGATTAGACTACAATTATATTGTAGACACCTAAAATTGGTTATCCAATTTAGTGTCCCTTGTGCGCGTTTGCTCTCTCAGGTAACCTGGGGCACATTTATATCACCACTATCCCCTTGGGGTATTATTCAATTTGTGATTTAAACACCTATCCTAAGTTTAATTCACCCCATTATGTTTTACCCGTGAGTAATTAAATATTAACTACTTAATTACACCTTTTTACATGTATCCTAACCACTTATCTACCCCATATCTATTCTATCCATATATCCCCCCTATTTCTCCTCCTCCCAAACCAAGCAGCGGGATATTTCCCATATTTGAGGTGGAGGGATCACTCTTATCTTTCCAGAAATTGCTCCTTTTGGCCATCTCGGGAGTCTGTTCCATGATCGGCGCCGACCGGTACTCGGTCGACGCCGATTTTTCGGAATGGCACCGATTACAAATAGAGGCCCAGAACTCAGTTCTGGGGAGACACAGATGGTAAGAGAGAGAACGAGAGAGTTTTGAGCATCAAGTGTGAACATTATCTATCGAATGAGAGCGAATCTTGTCCAAATCAATCCCTGAGAGGAGCACCGTTACTCTGCTCTTATCACATCAACATCGCACGTCTCCATTGATTTTTTGGTGACTCTGTTCCTGTATCCAGCACAGGTGGAGCCTTGCCAGTATCTCTCCAGCTTCTGCAGATCCAGCAGACGTTGACGATCTTTCCTTCGTTTTCCGATTCCCAAACCTTCTCGCACTTTGTCTCGGATCGACGCTGATTCTACATAATCGAGGTCGATCATCCTGTAGACAGGTAAAAGGACACAGGTAACACAAATCCAGCTTTGTTTTCGTAGTTCCCTATTTTCTGTTGTTTTCTGTCTGCTGTTTAGATTCTGTTTATGACTTTGATCAGAAAATCTAGTCCTATACGTACATCTTTTATCATGTAGGCTTCTTTACTTAACTGAAAACATGGACTAACATCCACTGAGGGAGCTTATCGCTTCCCGGACCTGTTTCTCGGGAATTCCACCTAAATATCTTTTAACGTGGTCTTTTTCTGTCAAGCATCGGTGTCTCGCAGGTTACTTGGATCTACTATGCAAAATTGCTCGTGTGCGCCCATCTTATCTACATCGGCTTCCTTATCCATCTACATCTTCGGATCTTGTCCACCAGGTATCAATTTCATTTGAGTTTTTCAAGGTTTTTGTGTTTAGTTTGGTACATTAACTTGGACAGGTAACAAACGTGAAATTCTTGATCAACATTCTGGCACGCCCAATGGGACCCAACCAAAGTCCCTTATTGGTAAGTTCATCTCTTTTTTTTAGTTTTGAGCTTTGTTCTTTTTCTTCACTGATTTTTATCAGTTCTGCTTGAGCATTTCCTTTCATCGTTTCAATCTTGCTCTTTATGCGAAATTGTTATTTCCTTGAAAAATTTTCTAGTTCCTTAAAATAGAAATTTTTGTTTCACCATTATCTGGATATATCTTTCTGGATTTTGTTTGGTGTTTGCTTAACCTTTTCTTGCGGAGCACTTTGCTTGTTCGTGGGATTGTTCAAGGGGAAGAGCTCAACAACGTGATTTTTGAAGTCCACACACCTTGGAGATCTAAATCTACAGGTATTTCTCTTTTATGGTGTTTTCTCCTTTTTAGGAACTAAAAAAAAAAGAAAAAAAAAACTTTCTTTGTTTGTTTTCTATCACATTCGAACATTTCAATTTTTGGTGCTTAAAAAGAAATTAATAGCATTTGGGAAAGAATCTGTTTGACTTGTCTTCATCGAAATCAAACACTTCATTTTTAAGTGCTTAAAAAAGAACTCTTTCTTTGTCATTTCTGCTGTATGTTTTTCATCTAGTTTTAATTAGGCTGGAAAATTGATCAAAATCGGTAGTGACACTATTTGATTTTTATTTTTCACCCTTGCACACAAATCCAAAATCACTAGGTATAAAGCATTTAGACAAAAATTCTTTCCCTGGCCTCACCTACTTGGAAGTGACATCCAAAAGGAAGAGCCTACGCGGTACTCGGGCTGCGCTATAAATTCACGGAAGTTATGGTATATATTGGCAAAGCACCTAACTCCCTTATCGCAACGGTGTGTGAAGTGCGGGGGTAGGCCCCTATATCAAGCCACGTACCGGTCTTTTACTGAAGTGCCTTCAGGACTCCTCACCAAAACATCCCCCAAACCATCCTTAGTTTGGCTATTTGAGTAGTTCCTGTTCTAAAAAGCCTTTCCTAATATTTTCTTTCTTAAAAGCATAAAAACTTAAAAGAGATAATCACCTACGCTGTTTGAATTATCTGTGCATTAGTTAGGTCAATCTTATTTTCTGCTTGTTTATGATGGTCATCACTCGGTTACAATCTAGAAGAATGGCTCAATTAGCCCCTTCTTCCTCCGAGATCACCACTAGTGTGGATGTTTCGGCACCCCCCAGGTCTTCCGCGGGACCGCTGTTAGTTAGTTCCCCATCCTGGTCATATAATCCTTTCTATCAGGCCAAAGCAACCCCATCACGTCCAGCTTTCCCTAGTCCTTCAGAAATATCATCTGCTTCTGACTCAGAGTATGTTCTTCACGGGGATCCTGAATTTCAGGCACTCCTCGATCGCAATCCGGTAGCCCTCATGGACTACCTAGTACACAAGTATATTCAAATATCTGATCAGGGACCACCAATCCAGCAAGTGTACGATTATTCTCGTGAACCATCCCAGGATTTTGTAGAATAGTTAGCATCATTTTTCTTGCCTCGAGCCATGGAGGAGGGTGGCGCACCTATGCCTCCTTTTTCTCTTCCACCGACCATATTGACTAGTTCTCAAATAGTCTTACCTATTCCTAACGCCGCAGTTACCTCGACTATTCCACAACCTAATTTTGAGAGGTCCTCTTCTCTGGCTATAATGAGTGTGTCTGTGCATCTGCATATTGCTATTAATTCATCTATGTTGTCTATTGTGTCCCAGGGTCAGTACCCCTTTATGAGTCAACCCCCTTTGACTAGTCAGTTGGTTCCTGCTTCTTGTCCTCCAGTGGGTTTTTCTTCCAATGTTTCAGCAACAGTGACCTTCGCCCATCCTCTAGCATCAGCGCCCTTAATAACTAATCCGGCAGTAAAAAACCTCTTTCAGGTCTTGTTCCCCACCATGTCCAATCAAATCGGCACCCATGTTCCTCAATCTGTTCCGATTCAATCAACAAGCATAGGAGTCCACCAATCACAGGCTCTGTCCGTCATCCAACCTTCATTTTCTCAACCACTTATTATCTCACAACCTGCCTATACACAGGCTCCTTCACAGCAAATACCCCACCAGGTGTCACCCAGAACGCCTGGTTACTCCTCTTATCATCCTATCAATCAACAGATGAATCCCCCGTTGACACCTCAACAACATCCACCATTTGCTTCTTATGTAGGACATGCTAGTGTGCCTCCTCCTCAATCTGACATGGTTCAAATTCTTTTCAAGAAAATCACAGACTTGGAAGCCTCCACCAAAGGGGCTCGTCCTTCATACTCTTTTGAAGAAGTGTGTAATGAACCCATTCACCCCTCAGTGGCTTTTAAGCCTTATCCTCCCCAATGGGAACTTCCTAAATTTTCAAAATTTCATAGTCGGGAGGACCCTCAATAGCATTTGCGAGCATTCAAACATGCTTGCTACCTCAGAGTCCAGGATTAGGAGCTTATGCTCCGTACTTTTCCTATGTCTCTAGCAGGTCCTGCTTTAGATTGGTACAATAACATTCCTCAACATTCCTTGTTTTCTTTCTCTCAATTGGCCCAGATGTTTGTTGAAATTTTTTCAATAAATATTGCGCATAAGATCTCAATTACAGATCTTTATAACATTCGTCAATTCGATGATGAGTCTATTGCAGACTTTGTCGCTCGTTGGAGAGGGATAATAAACCAATTGTCTTTCTCCCTTCCTCAATCCCAACAGATCGAGTTGTTTACTCGATCTTGTGCTAATCATATTTCTTCCACTTTAAGGATCCATACCTTTCATACATTTGAAGAATCCTTTATGATGGCACACAAAATTGAGTCTCACGCCATTGAACAAGGGAAGTTAAAACTTCGCTCTAAATCTAAACCAGATTTTTCTCGGTTTACCAAATCAAATCCTTCCACTTCTAAAGACAAGAATCAGGGATCCACCAACGCTATCGTATTAAAAACATCACGAGTCGATAACACTTCTAATCAAACACCACGAAGAGACTCCTCATCTTCTCTAAAAGGGTCCTCGTCATCTCGATATTTCACTTCGTTGGGGGAATCATATGCTTCTATCCTAGAAAAAATGTTGGAAGTCCACATGATCGAACTTCCCCCCATTAGGAATATTGATGAAAGCCAAGAACGACCATTCTGGTATAGGGAGAATGACTTATGTCATTATCATAGAACCAAAGGTCATGACATTGAACGATGTCAGACCTTCAAAAATCTTGTCTAGAAATTCATTGATAAAGGCGAGCTCATTCTGGATAACCCAAATGCTCCCCCAAATCAAGCGCTGGATGTCTTTAAACAACCTTTTCCCAATCATTCCCCAAACCATGATGCTTCAGAGTCTCAAAAACCAAACACTCATACTATCAACTTCATCTCTACTGAAGCATCTTCTTCTAAAACTAAGCCATCTGCGAACACATCGACCAAATCAGAACCTCGTTCCGCTTCATTAATCGTTGGGATTCCACCATCTTTAGATAGCCCGTCTTTGAATATTCCAAAATTATTAGATACGGATTCACCTCTCTCTGCTTCTTTGTCTGATCTTCCGTCCATACCCGAGATAGTATCATCCTCATCTGTCTCATCGTCAGACATTCTTTCAATGCTCGAGGCAATTACATCCCTTCGAGTTTCTACCATAGATACATCTACTTCTGTTTCTCCCATTTTTGCTGCGACTATGCCATTGATGAATGTACCTATAGTTGTGCCAACTTCGATGGAAGATTCTTCGATTTTGACTCTTCCTGTTTCCTTTCCTACAGTAGTTTCACCCACAATTACTGTACCAGAAGTAGTTCCCTCGCAAGGAGCTGCTTCTTCATCACTCACTTCTTCCATCACCAATGCTACTTTGCCTATTAAGGAAACATCTAAAGACACAACATTGACACCTATACTTTTGACTCATTGACTCATACATAAACAATTGGAGTTTAAACCTAATGTTACATCATTAGTATCATCTCCTTTACTTTCTCCAAAACGGTTACAATCACCTTATGCGGTCAAAGTTGTCACCATCCCTGAAAAGGGAAAACCAATATTTCAGACCATTAAGACTCTTGGTGCTTTCCCTTAAAAATCCCTCTCTGTGCCTCATAAAATATTGGATTTATCCACTAAAAAGACATCTTCTTCTACAAAACCATCTTCACCGGTGCCATCGTAAAGTGGATTTACCTACAGGAAAGGGGTCAGCTCTTTTATCAGAACCATCATCTTCATCACCAAAAGCTAAGGCACCCTTTGTGCCTCCTATCAGATCTATTTTGGGAGCTCCTCCCTCATCTAAATCAGTCATTATCTAAATCGTCATCTAGTTTCGGCCAAGCAGCCTTCCTTCATCTCCAAAGACCAAAACACTTGTCACGTCTTCATCATCTTCAAAATATATCTTAGGAGCTCCTCCTCCACCAAAATCAATCATTTCCTCACTTGTTTCCATCTCAAGAACCTAAGGCTACTTTTCCCAGATGTCTAGAAAAGCAATAACATGATCCCTAAAAAGACTGTCAAACCTAGATATGTATGTTCTTTTACCTCGACAGTCTGCTAAGACTAAAAGAGGTGCCTTCGTCATCTCCGTCCTCATCTTCATTTTCCGGATTCTATATTTAAATCCTTCGCCAACTTATCTAATCTTCATCTATATATTTTCCTCTGATCAAACCCTATAATCCCTAAAGGAGTAAAACCTTCCTGGTCCAACTCTGATTTGATTTGTGCTTACCATCACGTACTCCAAGTCATGACACCGAGGGATGTAAAGCCCTTCAATCTTTCGTTAACCAGCCTCTTGGAAGGACAGTGATCTTATGCTAGAAGAGGAGGAGGAACAAGTGTATCCTATCATCTTAACTACATCTGAGCCTGAATGGTCTACTCAGGCCTCTAATTCTAGTTACTTCTGCTTCTGATGATCTTCCACCTTCTCAAATCGACACAATTCATATCACCACTAGAGCACAACAGTATGATAATCCGTCATCTTCTATAGCCTCTCGACCATGGGTCATCATTTCTGTGGCCCCCGAAGGAGTTCCTCCTTCCTCATCAGCTCCAAGACCTTGGGTCTCTATTCATACTTCACCTTGGGCCCAGATTCCCGTGTTATTTAAGGAGAGTGTTATGAAAAAACTCACCCATTCTCCGGTCAAAATGTATCATTTTGACCTCATTCAATCATCTCCGCATAGCATCGCCAAGATCTAATTGATAATCTACGCCGTATCGCAGTGAATTCAGATGAGCCCTAGCCCTTCGAGATGGTTGTTGGATTGAATAGACCGTCAAACACCATTTCCTTTGAGGATTCATGAAATTCCTTCCCTTTCTTCTAAGGATTTAGAGGCTCCTCTCTTTATCATAGTTTAAATCAATAACACTACGTTAAAACGTACTATGATCAACACTGGTGATGCACTCAACATCATTTCCTCCCACACATTCAAGCAACTTAAGTTACCAAAGAACATAGTGTCACCACTACCTTTTCGCCCTTTGATCATTTAACGATCAACTAGCAGTTACTTTAGGAACTTGTGGTCCTACCCATTTCGGGTAGGCAAGAAATTACTTCATGAAGACTATTTTACATTGTTGAAGGGAAATTCCACTACAATATGATTCTTAGACGCTCCTAGATTCATACAATGCACTGCGTCCCATCAACCTTCCATCAATGCATAAAATATCAGTATGAGGGAAAAATCTATACTCGTCCAAGAGATCCTTTCCCTTCCACACAATGTGACATGACCACAATGGTCTGCCCCTCCAAAGGAGAACATTCTTGTTCTCCTAACGAGGATTCATCCTCTTCCATACCTGTAAAAAAATTACCAGATTTACAAAATCTGGAAGAAACGTTGTAGCGTTTTTCACTTAGGAGAGCTTCCTCTTCTCTCTTTTGACACCCATCTCAAACTTAAGTGAGTATGGTAGGCCAGACAAACAACCTGAATATTAACCAGGTCTTGGTCGCATCGTCACCATTGGTCTGCCCAATCAGCAGACTAACTTCATCTATGGTGGTCTTGATACACCTCACTATAATCTGGATTCTCCTCTTAGGGCCAAACCCTATTTGGCAGGGTTTGATTGTCTATAAAATCCTGCATGTTCACAAAAACTTATCTATATCAATGCGTGTGGAAAGGCTTTGGCTTAGGAAAGTATGAATAGGGTGTGCATGACCATCGCATCCATTCCAACTCTTAAACCACATCAAAAAATTTGGTTTAGGGTTTAAAACTCTCTCTAAAGCCACCGTTACCATTCTCAATGAGCCTCCTTCCTATTGAGGAACCATCTTCTCCCGTCTAGATCAGAAGCATCACTTGATGTGGATGACACCATTTCCATCCCACCTAACTTTTTTTTTTAGTCAATACCATTTCCCTTAGGTCCACTGAGCCTATAAGACTAATGACAAATCCACTTCTATACCGTTAGTCTTCCACTGAAATAGTTGGAGATGACTCTCCTACTAGTCAACACTATCCACTGATGGCGGATGATGGTTCTGGGAATCAAACACTCAATCTGAAAAGTAGAGGATCTAAAACTTATCTTCCTAAAAGGATTCCTTCTGACATGTGATACGGGTATCAAACGAAGCCACTGTTGACCTTATATTTTCAAAGCAATATTTTAACCTACTAACCTTGGCATCATTAAGGATGAATGGAGGTCCCTTCATCACACATGGAATGTAATTTGAGATCTTTGACCAATGGTTGAGGAAAGATCTTTCTACAACTAGAAATAAGCCTTTGGATGGTCATATGAGGATATGCCAGTACACGATCTCGATTGTAATTTACGGTGGTCCAAAATTACCAATACTCATCCCAATATTATACTACTCTATTTTAGTTAAGTCGGTTGAATGTACGTAAAATGCACCCTATGGCAGTATCCCTTCTTGGTAAAGGAGATATGAAGCACTGGAGGCTCTCAAGAAAACATGGTCATTAGAGACACATGAACTCGATATCTCCATAACATAAAGGAGTTTCCAAAATGTATGTGACCAGCAATGTGGACGCTACTAGGAAAATAGGGGTTAGGACCGTACTTTCAGGATCATTAATGTTCCTTGTCCAAAAGATGAAGTACCTCATACCTATATATCGAAGTTAAAAATAATGTGGATTGAAATACGGGTCATGAGATGCTTGCACTTATGGATGGTTTCTCATGGGACATGGGGATCAAAATTCTCATTTGTTGGTTTGAAAATTCCGCAACACAAAGGGACTTCTTAGATAAATCCTTGAGAGACCTTTTGTTATTGGGTCAAAATGCCTTGCAGGTACTTACGAACGCATGTGGGCAACCTAACAACCAAGAAGCACAAGGACCTACAGGTTCACAAAAATACTCTAAACCACCACATTAAGCAAGAAATACCGTTGAAGCATCTCCTCGGTGATTGCGAAGACGTCATCGAGATCATGTGGGGATTCCAGAAGCCTCGCTTTGAGAGGCTTGGATTCGCTAAGTGTCTTCATCCAAATCCACCGAAGTGCATGTTTGGCAATCTCACTGGCAAACTTTTAGGTTTTACTCAAATTTCCATTAGGAAAATTGAACTAGACTGTTGGGGACATTTTATCTATCCTTCAGATGCCTCCCCCCTTCTAACTTAAAGGAAAACAAATCTGGCAGTCGATCCAAGAGATAACTTCAATGAGTGCGTCATTTTATCTGAAAATTGTGAGAAAAATGTACACACCTTTTGGGTCAGGGTCCTCCATCAACAACTGGCTCTCATCTAGGGATTGGACTAACTTGACATTACCTAGGAAACAAGGCACAAAAATTAACTCAAAGCTTATCTTCTTTGAAGACAAGTGCTTATACCTCCACGCGAGGGGGAAAATATTCCATAACTTAGATCAATACAGAAGACTAACAAAGCTCAAGGAGCCATGAAAAAACATTGGGAAGCTTGGTGAAAAATAAGAAGATGTACTAAGACATCATTTACAGAACTCCATGAGTAAGGGATTACGTTATTCACTCAAGACTTAAAAAATTTAAAATATTTTCCATCTGTATGGTAGTGGAAAAAAATTTCCATCCATATAGCTTCAAGTAAAAAGAGTTCTTCACCAACAAAATTCTTTATTTTGAAAAGACCCAACTAGATAGAATCAAACTCACCATGACAATACCTGCGATGCCTTCTCACAATGATCGTTTCACTAGAGTAGGATAATATCTCTAACCTGGACAGTATTTGGATCTCGAGATTATCTTGTCAAATAATTGCTATCACCTTTCAGTTGATGTGCAGATCAATCTTATCAACCACCTGCAACATATCCTCATTCGGACACTTTACAAGTCCCACTATCCTCGTTTCCATGGAGCTAGTGAAATTTTCATCCAACAATGGATTTCATTAGTCTGTATCCATGTAAAGTAATTCCACTCTTATTAATAGATGAGCATCCAAATGCCATATACAAGGGGGAAGTGCAGGACATTCAAATGATCCTCTCTTTGGCGTAATGCATGTATGCCTAGTCGCAGCTTTATAGAGATTTTTGTGCCAACTTCCTCTACGTCTCATCCACATAGATATGGCTGAATGATTGTCACCATATTTTTTTCATTGGTTCCTTCAAAATTCCCCATTCCATCTTGAGTGCTCGTCAGTAGTTAGACATAATGTGCTAGAAAAATTCCATGAGCTCATAGCAAAAATCAAGTTACGGGTGTCTATCAATGCAAGAATAATATCCTTGGGGCATTATGAGTGATATCGTTCTTATTTGGTACTCCCAAATCTTCAACTAGAATCATTTTCTTTTATGAAATTGCATACTACTTTCGAAGTGGTTTTTTTTTACTAAGATAGCTTCATTAGCCTCGCTTAGTCCTAAGTAGTTACCGAGGACTAAACGCGACATGAGTGTGGCTGTGCACTTGAGGTGGGATTGAGAGTACTCATCTTAGGAAACTAACTTCAATCCCTGTATTTGAAAAGGC
The DNA here is from genome assembly GCA_019776745.2 of Taxus chinensis. Taxonomy (NCBI): domain Eukaryota; kingdom Viridiplantae; phylum Streptophyta; class Pinopsida; order Cupressales; family Taxaceae; genus Taxus; species Taxus chinensis. The sequence continues at coordinate 740,474,523 of CM034150.1, forward strand.
TCCTCAATTACTGCATTGGTTTGAGAGGTATCAACAGATCGTTGATTAATCTATCTCATTCAGTTCTTCCACAAAGGTCTGGCATGCTTCACATTTTGTAGACCCATTTTGTTGCATCCTACGAACTAATTTTTGTGAATATTCTAGGTGGGATCCTCTACAGATGTGGATTTTATGAGTATTATTCTACAGTAGCCTGAAAACCCTGGCCCCCATCTAAAGCTATCCAGGAGGTCCATGATGGAATCTCTTAATAGTCCTTTCTACTGTTCTTTGTCGTAGCTACATACGCATCTTACATTTGGGATATTATTGGCCTTCTCTTAATCGAGATTGTTGTGAATACACTAAGAAATGTGTCAAGTGTCAATAACATTCCAATCTCACACATATCCCATTGTCAAGCTTTGGCAACCTACAGTGAGATTTGTGGCATTTTTCGCAATGGGGTCTTGATCTCATTGGTCTCATCAATCCCCGTTCTTCACAGACGTCATCATTCTATCATTACTGCCACTGAATACTTTACTAAGTGGGTGGAAGCTATCCCTCTTTCTTCAACAAAAGCTAAACCCATAGTTGATTTTGTCTATCAACACATCATTTGTCGCTTTGGTGTTCCACACAAACTCATCACAGATAACGGTAAGTCTTTCAAGAACGTTGATTTGCACAAACCTCTGTGACACTTTCAATATCAAACTCAGCTTTTCTTCTCCATACTATCCTCAAGCTAATGGCCAAGCTGAAGCTTCCAATAAAACTTTGCATAATTATCCTCGCAAAGGTAACTAGTCGAGCTGGTAGGGATTGGCATTTACATATCCCTTTTACTCTCTGGGCTTATCGGACTAGCATTCGTACTCCTACTGGTGCTACTCCCTTCTCTCTCATCTATGGGTCTGAGGCTGTTCTTCCTTTGGAAGTCCAAATCCCATCTCTTCGTGTTTCTCTCAGAGAATTTGTCTCTGATGAGGGCTATCGTCAAAAATCGTCTAGCACAACTTGAATTATTAGATGAGCGGTGTCTCAACGTTCTTGAACATCATCAAGTCTATCTTGAGCATGTCAAACGTGCTTATAACAAGCACTTGCAGCACCGTGACTTCAAAATTGGTGATCTTGTTCTTAAAGAAAACCAAAATGTCACTACACTCGAAAGGAGTCAGCGTGGTAAGTTTGCTCCCAACTGGATGGGTCCATACGTTATCACTCATAAATATGGGTCTGGGGGCTTATCGTCTATCTTCCATGGATGGTATACCTGAAGTGGAACCTCTTAATGCCTTGCATCTACAGCCCTTCTACTGTTAAAATCTATCTTACACAAATTTAGTCACAAGACAGATCTTTCATCCATCTAACAACCAGTCATATACTTTCATGGTGATTCTATAAACTATGTGGTTCTCCCCTATTGTCTATTTTTTTTACCTTAAATATGAGTATCGCGGCTCTACTCATAGCATTTTTCTTCTGGATATGTTTCTCCTCATGGTAGGAATACCTTAATCACCGCTTCATTTGTCCCAAGTGTTTATCTTAATCGGATCTACTCGGGGCATGAGTGCGTGCTCTTTATACATTTTCTTCCCCTCTATCTGATCTATCTAGGTCTAAACTCAGCTTCTTCCAAAAAGCTTTTCAAAAAAAAAAAAAAAGATGCTATCCAAAAAAGATAGACTGATCCCTTGAAGGACAGCTATCCATACATTATCAAATGAATCAAAAGATATAGACCATGCCCTCGAAGGATGGCTATCATTAAAATTCAAAATACACACCGCTCCCTTGAAGGACGGATGTTTCTCAAAATAATTCTCAAGGCTTCTTGCATTGATCAGCCTTTCAGTCAGTTTATACACTTTTTAGCATCACTGAAAGACTTCCCGTATTGATCAGTCTTTCCATATCTAGCAAACTTCCCGCATTGATCAGTTTTCTTTTCTGTAGAAATCATGAAGCTGAGATATAAGACCTTTTTGTCGATCATATGGAGAATCCTATTTTCCTAGTATGAACATGTATTCTGTCCCTTGTAAATTTTGACAAGATACCTACTTACTGCTCCTTCCGTTTCCCTCCTAAATCTGGTTTGCGGCTAGTTAGTGTCAGGTTTATTTTAACCTCATATAGGGCCTTGTATGCATGATCTTTTGGTTTCCTATCCAGATTCTATTTATGGTCGGTTAGGAGCCCAACTTATCATTTTTCTTCTTATCTGGGTGTATTTCCTTTATTTCTAATCAAGGTCAATTTTCATTACGTCCTTGTCTCTCACAGAGAGTATTTCCAATTATTTCATCCAGTTAAAATTAACATTTAACATGTTAATTTAATCAAACTCTATCATTTATCTAATTTCATCTGATCTACTTTGTCCAAAACACATCTCATCACCTCTATTATAAACACATGTGGGTCTATCTATCTATTTTCATCAAAATTTAATTAAAATCTCAAAAATATCAAATCCATTCCAACTATCAACTCCCACCTATCCATCACATCATCTAAACACTTGTCCATCCAAGTAACATTCCATCTATCTATATCTATTTTCTCATCCAAATTAAATCCACATATCAATCACATCAAATCACATCTATTTATATCCTCTACATCTATGTCTATCCCATCACATCTATTCATCATCTATCGGTCTATGTCTATATCCATCATAATTACGCTACATCTATCCATGTATATCAAAATTAAAAGCATGAGAACAATTATATGACAAAGGAAATGATGAATCTATATATATATATATATATATATATATATATATATATATACATGAGTGTCTGTACAACAAAAAATGGGTGGCTCTTAATCAAGCCATCTATAAAATGCCTTCCAATCGAGGCTACATCACTACATTGATACAAAATACATCAATCTCTATATCGTGAAATCTGATACGTGGAAGACACTATCTCCTCCACCCTCCTCTGGACCAGGCTGTCTCTCCTGGCCGCCGCCTATCGAGCTAGATGCACCTACTGCTGGAGGCCTCTGCCCACCTCGGTCTCTCCCGGTGCTCCCTCCCTCTGATGCCCCACTCGCTGTGGCTGTCACTGATCTCCTCCTCACCCCGTAACGAGGCACATCTGGGGCATGCTGTGCTAGGACATCCTCGTAGTATCTCACCTCAGCGAGGAGAGACTGATATGTACTCAGGCTCACGGTACCAGGTGCTCGTAGTGGTGCTGCTGGTGCTGCTGGTGGTGCCCCTCCTATGGTCGTGCCCTGTGTCCCAGACTCTGACATGGTACCTGTATCACCATATTTGGCCCTGAGGGCCTCCCTATGTCGATGGTAGCGATCCCTCTGCTGGATCGTTGTATCTCGCTCTTGGCGAGTGGTGTCTCTCTCCAAAATCAGGGCATCCCTCTCCTCTGTCAGAGCTCTGATCTCCTCGAGAGCCACCTGGTGTGTATGCATCAGGGTGGTGTGCTCTCCCTCCAGTCTCTCCAGCACTGTAGCCATATCCTCCTCATCGGCATCTATAGATGCCGGAAGGTGTCATGGTAGCTCTGTCGCATACCATGCCGCATAACCATCATCCACTCCAGCATCATCATCACTGTCTGTGGAGGGTGGGGCCTCTCTCAATGGATCTGCCGGGATCAAAATCGGTAGATCAGTCTCTCTGCTGTCTCACCTGTAAGGCCTGTAGGTAGTCGGCACTGTCTGTACTAGGCCGAACTGTCTCAATACCCGTATAAATGGGACGCACTCCCACATATCAGGCCTGCGGCCCCTAACCACCCTGCTCCGTCTCAATCCCACCAGGTGAGCATCCTGACCGGCCCATGTCAGAAATACCCGATATGGTCTCCAGATGACCTGCTCTGGTGTCAGCGTCCTGAAACGCTCAGCATACCAATCTATGGATCTCCCTGTATCTCCCGGGGCCATATCGGCCCGCCATCGCCGGAATTCGTAATCAATAGCCCCCACTGCTGCTGGCATCCAAGGAAGCCCGGATGGCCTGATCACTGCTATGTGCTCATATGCCCAGCAATGGAGCACAAAACTGACATCAATGCCTGTCCTCCGGCCAGTGGTATACATCCATAACTCATAATATATCTGAGCTATCAAGGCATCAGCAAATGCGAACACCTGTCTGAACTGCAGGATGTCACAAACGCAATCTAGTAATAACAATGGGAATCTCCCACCTCCCGAATCTGGTAGAGCAAAGTAGGAGATCGCCATCTGAATCAACACTATCCGTCTGCTCCTGGGAACATCCTGTCTGTACTGCGAGGCTATCCTCACTGCCCCAGGACACTATCTCTGAATCATCTGCCCTGTCTCCATACAATCGACCTAGGGCCCTCTGCTGCTGCTCTCGTGGCGTAATCTCTATCGGGTCCCCAGTGATTGGCAGCCTCAAAATCCTGTATATGTCCTCGTGGGTGATGGTCATCTCACCCATCCTGAACCAAAAAGTGCAAGTCTGGCTATCCCATCATCGCACTAGTGCTCGCATCAACTCTACATCTCGCGGCACTCGTCTGTAGTACCGAAAGCCCCTGAGCCCGGCTAACTCTAAGTGGCACCAATCTGCGTCAGTGACGTCAGGGAGAATGGTCTCCAGTAACTCGGGAATCACATCCCTCATGTGTAATACCTCTCGTGCCTGCATCCACGACATCAAGAGCAATGTTAGCTTCATATTTCTCCAAATCCGAAGCATCCAAAACACATTCTATCATTTTTATCCAAATATTCTGTCTAAAATTACAAACGGCGTCGATCACACTTAGTCGACGTCGATTGAATTCAATCGGCGCCGCTGTAATAAAATCGGCGGTCGATTATATCAATCGACGCCGATTGGAAGGTAGCGTGTCAGAAACACTGGCCTCCCACCAAACAAAATATAAAAATATAAAAAATAAATAAAAATAAATAAATAATGACGGGTTCAAGAAGAACCACTTACCCCAGGTCGTGTCCTCCTCCGCTTCTGACCGCTTCTAGAGGCTTCCATGGTGCTCAAATCCAATTTTTGATTCTCTCTGAATCAATCGTCACAGTGTAAATAAATCGTTCACGTTTCCCTTTGGCATATTTATATGTGCTGGGCACTGTCGGCGCTGATTTTTGTGGTCGGCGGCGATTGTTTTTTATCTTTTTCTGTCGGCGCCGATTTGTCTAAATCGACGCCGATTTATACTCATTTTTGTCCCGTGGGTTGCAGTATCACTTCTCCACGTCGTTTACTTCCATCTCCTAATCTTCTTGCCATGGTGTTGATGCTTGGCTTATCTATCTGGTCGTCATCCTACCCTGAGTGTTACCTTTTGGCGCATACTTTTTTGATATTATCATCCATTTCGAGTTTGTTCCCTTTGCATGGGGCACTCGCACTTTTTTGGCAGCTTAGAGTTAACGGGTCTGTAGGCACTAACGTCGTCTGCTTTGCAGACCGTCTGGTTGTCCCTACCAATGTGTCTCTCTTTAGATGCTGACTATTTTGCAGCCCTCCTTACACTCATGGGTCTGTAGGTACTAACGTCATCTCATGAGGAGACCATCTAGTCTGCCCTACCAATGTGAGTTCCTTAGGTTGCTGCCTCTTTATTTATTTTTGTGTGTCATTAATGATCTGGTCTACTCTAGACATCTAGCTGGGGCTTCCTGCGTTTTCATCTACCTTTTTCAAACTTGGGATCATTTGTTCTATCACCCATCCCATCCCTAGTTTGAGGGGGATCACATCATCACTTTTTCTTCCTTTCTTCCACCTCCTTGTTTTTGTCTCACAACCTTGCTTATCGCAAGTTACTTGACAAAAAGGGGCAAAATGTAGACACCTAAAATTGGTTATCCAATTTATTGTCCCTCGTGCGCGTTTGCTCTCTCAGGTAACCTGGGGCACGTTTATATCACCACTATCCCCTTGGGGTATTATTCAATTTGTGATTTAAACACCTATCCTAAGTTTAATTCACCCCATTATGTTTTACCCGTGAGTAATTAAATATTAACTATTTAATTACACCTTTTTACATGTATCCTAACCACTTATCTACCCCATATCTATTCTATCCATATATCCCCCCTATTTCTCCTCCTCCCAAACCAAGCAGCGGGATATTTCCCGTATTTGAGGTGGAGGGATCACTCTTATCTTTCCAGAAATCACTCCTTTTGGCCATTTCAGGAGTCTGTTCCATGATCGGCGCCGACCGGTACTCGATTTTTCGGAACGCCGATTTTTTGGAACGGCGCCGATTACAAATAGAGGGCCCAGAACTCAGTTCTGGTTAGACACAGATTGTAAGAGAGACAATTAGACTGTGAGATAGACTGTGAATCAGATAGAGAGAACGAGAGAGTTTTGAGCATCAAGTTTGAACATTATCTATCGAAGTGAGAGCGAATCTTGTCCAAATCAATCCCTGAGAGGAGCACCGTTACTCTGCTCTTACCACATCAACATCACACGTCTCCATTGATTTTCTGGTGACTCTGTTCCTGCATCCAGCACAGGTGGAGCCTTGCCAGTATCTCTCTGGCTTCTGTAGATCCAGCAGATGTTGACGATCTTGCCTTCGTTTTCTCGATTCCCAAACCTTCTCGCACTTTGTCTCGGATCGACGCCGATCTATATCAGTCAACACCGATCTGAACCAGTCGATGCCGATTCTACATAAATCGACGCCGATCATCCTCACAGACAGGTAAAAGGACACAGGTAACACAAATCCAGCTTTGTTTTCACAGTTCCCTGTTTTCTGTTGCTTTCTGTCTGCTGTTTAGATTCTGTTTATTACTTTGATCAGAAAATCTAGTCCTGTACGTACATCTTTTATCATGTATGCTTCTTTACTTAATTGAAAACGTGGACTGACATCCGCCGAGGGAGCTTATCACTTCCCGGACCCGCTTCTCGGGCAGTCCACCTAAATATCTTTTAACGTGGTCTTTTTCTGTCAAGCATCGGTGTCTCGCAGGTTACTTGGATCTACTGTGCAGAATTGCTCATGTGCGCCCATGTCTTATCTACATCGGCTTCCTTATCCATCTACATCTTCGGATCTTGTCCATCAGGTATCAATTTCATTTGAGTTTTTCAAGGTTTTTGTGTTTAGTTTGGTACATTAACTTGGACAGGTAACAAGCGCGAAATTCTTGATCAACATATATTATTATATAATCTATTATTAGAAAGCTTGCATGATTTCGTATTTATGATGTAAGGTCACATGGATATTCTTAGCATACAACCTATTTTTGGAGAGTGCATGAGTAGTGAAGGGAAAGTCCCCAATGCTGATAAATATGTATTGATTTGCATGGTTTAGGGGGTCATTTATGTAATAGAGTTATGCTGTTGGTTTATGTGCATGAATGACTTATGGTGACATTACTATATAGGCATGCAAATTTTGTGTTTTACAACATTAATGTAATGGATCTTTATGGATGGATATTGGTTATTGACAAATCTATTAATAGTTCTTACATGGTGATCTTAATCTTGATTCTTGTATGAGTTAATATTACATAATGTTAAGATATAGATCTAGTTCATGTTATGCTTTATTATTGAATGGATATTGTGGCTATGGAATATTTGTATGATCATGCTAACTCCTTAAACAAGCTACCATAAAAGAGTGACATGGTACCATTGCACACTTCAGGTGAGCACTCAGTTCTGACTGAGTGATGTGCTAGCATGCCTTGGGCTGTTTGGTAAAATAAAAGAATACATTTCCTCTCAATGAAGAAATATGATGGTAGAGGGAAAGAGAGAAGAAAGAGAGAAATAATAATCTCCAAGCTCGAATGAAGAAGGATGAATAAGGTATGATTGTGAAGAAGATCTACTCCTGATCCCGATGTCCTTTGTAGTGATACTTCTGATGAAGAAATATAACCCCTTCTACATTGTGAGAAGCATCCTCTTAAATGATAAAAAATATATCCTATCGGGTATACTGAGAAGCTTCCTCTTGAACCAATTTATCAATATACCAAAGGAAATAATGAAGAATACCTTCATTCACTTGAACCGGTCTTTCCAAACCATGAGTCACTTCCATTTCTTTTTGACAAAGCACCCATATGAAATGAACCTGAAATAATTTTCCCACAAAATGCAATCATGATGATCTTTCCAATTTTCACCTTGAGGACATAGTGACCAATGAAGTGTGAGGTATGACACCATCTAACTCCTAGAGTGATGAATAGGATGCAATTTCATTCATATTATGATAAAGCACTCTGTATGAGATGAAGTGAAATTCCCTCTGGAGACAAAATACACATTGAGACCAAAATCAAGAATAGAGAGTACTTCCATTCCATTTAGGTAATGAATAAAATGTAAATCCTCTTACAATCATGAAATTATCTCCTTTGGTCTTATGAGGAAAGATCCTGAAAATTGGTCGCGATATGATGGAAAGGTTAAAAATAGCCATGTGATTTGGAATATGTGACCATTTACTTTGAGAGAATCTTGATGGAGATATAAAAATGATTTCCGTCATGTTTCTCATTATGAAATATTTCCTACAATCCTATTTAGTGTTTTGTGATAAAAATCCTCCAACACATGACGGAAATTCTGTGAATGAGCTTTCTTTATGGAACCCTTTGCTTTGAATCATGGAAATTCACATGCTTCACTAAAAGTGAAATGAGCCCGTATTTAGATATGTAAAGCTTAAGATTTCATTTTTATGATCCCATTATCCTTAGGAAGTTATAGGAATTATATATTGCAAGCAAAAATGGATTCCGTAATCGTTTATGGAAACCCATAAATTTGAGTGAAATTTATTACTACGAGCTACTGATTTTCTAATTGAGGAAAATTTTGAGAAAATCAAATCTAAATTGAACATGACTCAATTCATTGTAAATATAATCCCAAGATAAACAAGTTATCTTATCAGAATCAACTGGAAAAGCTTGGTAAATTGTGGAAGTGGGAAAATGGGAAAATTTTCAAACAATGAATCCATGAAAAAATTAACTTCATTTTATCTCATCTATGTCTCATTTGGAATCTCTTTGGGAGAGGAATGGATGCTCCAAATTTCAAGGGATTCTCCTGTGGGCTTTGAAAGAAATAACTAGATCAATTTTGCAAGAGTTAGGGATTTTACAGCTGTAGGAAAGTTTTTCTTGTATCTTTGTATTTATTCATATTTATACTATGGTTAGGGGTTAAAAAAAATGCATTTTTTCATAAGAAAGAGACCTCTGAGTTTCAGATTGACCATCAAGTGCCAAGGCCAAGTTTCTCAAAAAAATAGTCATTAACATATTTTACATGGGGTTTTCATAGGTCATGAGTAATCTCTCATCTTAAAAGGGTTCCTACTAGGAATCTATGGTACAATTTTGGGGGAAATGGAGCAAATGGCTAGGAGATATGAGCAAAAAATGATCTTGGAAAATAGTGCATAAAAGGAAGTTTTGGTTGTTTGAATGATCATACCAGCTTGGAAAAGAGATTTAATGACTCCATCACTTTTAAGTTTATTTTTTGAGTTTAGCTGTCAATGGATGAAGATGGATTAGTTTTAGGTGGGAAATGAAGATGAAGCACATGTTTGAAGTTGGAGGAGGGAAAAATGGATATGTGGGGGATTGAGTTGTCCCATGCACCCTAGGCACCGTTTTTGGTACACATTGCACTAAAAGGTGCTGGTGGAGTTTTGGGTTTGTCCCATTCCCTGATGGTTCAAGAACAACCATGACAATCATACCCATAAACCCCTTTTCCTTTCTTTTTTGAATTGAGTGGTGAGCATGTATGTGGGGGGAATGATCCAATAGGAGCATGACACACTTTTTGGTTTCATTTTCACCTCAAAATTGTGCCCATGTATGGGGGGTTTAAAAGTGTGCCTAGGGAGAAATATGGACCCTAACATGACTTAAAGTACTTGCCCATGTTTTAAAAATGCATCACTAATCATTTTTGTTATGTTTTTATGTTGGGGAATTGACCAATAAGAGTGAGGATAAATTTGGGGTGCATGTGTGTTGTCGCTGTCAAATTTTCCCCTCTTTTGAAGCCCAGTTTTGAAATTTTTGGGTCGATACTGTTATCCATATTTTGCCCTCGGGTTAAACATGGTCAACCATGACTCTGCACAGAAGAAACTGGAGAAATCACATTCGAATCCTGCATTAGGAAATAGAGGGAGTCTACAATGGAGTAACAGGGCCTGCGAAAGATCAACCGACCCCGTGTAAGAAGAAATTCAAATAAATGGCTCGGTCAAAAAAACCCATGCTTCAAATCTAGTAAACAGGTTACAGGAAGACTCTACAAAGGAATAGAAGGGTCAGGGAAGGAGAAAATAGTGTCAAAGAACTAGAGGCTTGAAGGAGAAGAAGCGGTGAAGGCTCAAAGTGGTTGGGCTCTGAAATGATTCAGAATGAGCCCCATAAAATTTTCTAAGTATAGAGATTCAATGGACGTTGCCAAGTGTCCAAGGATCACTCCTTCAAAGGTAAAATCCCAAGCCAAATTCCCAAATGAGTGTCAGGCTTCCACGAGTCTAGAACCCCAAAGGTTGCATTGACCGTTGAAAATTCTTCGACTCAGTAGATGCTGCCAAGTGTCGACTCGGCACAATTTCAAAGTGGGAGCCCAAGGCAGGGACTCAAAATTTTGCCATCCCTTCACGTGTCCTAGGTCCAAAAAGAGGAAGAGTTGATCGTTAAAAATGACTAAGTATGAGCGGATCGGTGGAAGCTTCCATGTGCCTCAACAACACGGTTTCAAGAGGCCTTTCCAAAGTGGAAGCTCAAATGAGCGCTAGCTCTCCACATGTCTATGGGGTCAACATAAGTCAAGTGGGAAGTGGGCCCGAATCAAATAAACAAGAACTGAGTGCCAACTTTCCACATTTCAACCCGCCGCTCCTTCAAAGGTAAAATCCTGAGTGGATTTTCAAATGAGCATGGGCCTTCCACGTGTCCCAGGTCCAAAAAAGGGGACAGGGTCGAGGTTGAATAGTCATAGAAAAGACAAGCCTATGGAGGAAGCCAAGTGTCAACACAAATTTGTTTCAAGAGTGAAATTTGGGGAATGTTTCCAAACAAGTGCCATGCCTCCACGTGTCTAGGGTCAGATTTTTGGCCCATCGAGAAAAGAAAGTCACGTAAAATACAAAGGGACACAAGGAGCTCACAGAAGCCGCCACATGTTAGTCTGACGTGATTTCAAGAATGTAAGGAAGAAGACGAATCTTCAAGGTGCATGAGGCTACCACGTAGACCCAGTACTGACAGGATCTTTCAAATATTGTGCGCCCATGACCCTAATATTGAAATGGACACATATTTTGATCCAGTGCTTGAAATTTGACAGATTTGGTATCGTCAGAAAGATATCTACCTTTTCCATGCCATGAAAACATAAAATATTATGTTTGGTAGGTTTTGATGGGTGAAAATCTAAAAAACGTCTTCCACTCCGTTAGTGCGGGATGTGGATGCTTCCACTACCAGTATGGTTATGGATTTTGGTTGGCCATCTTCTCTAACATGGAAAACAAGCATGGGAAACCAGATCTGGCAAATTATGGGAAAATTTGTAGGAGCATTGATGGTTAGTGTTCAAACTCCAATCTGATTTCCCACCTCCTTTTATTCTCCTCTCGGGGCTTGATCTATAAAATCTGAGCTCGGCTCATTGTAAAAGGTTGGACCTTGAGACTCTGAAAAGATATAGATTTGAAGTAATCAATAGAGAAAATTTTCCCTTTCTTCCTCTGTTTTTCTTCTTTCTGTGTCTGAAACTTAAGAATCATCCATCTTTTATAATAGGAAACTTTGTGTTCTTTTTTATATGATTTCTGGAACTTTGCATCTGTGGAATTATACTGGTTATGAAAGTAAATGATTCTATTCTGCAACTCCCTGGTTTAATACATGTAGGGTTATACTCTGCCATCTATATTACTAGAAAGTATTGTTTTGATTCTTCCTTCCTCATCCCGTTTATTCTTCCATTATTTCATATTGATGATCTTTGGGCATAAAATGTTTCAAAGTATCAAGACTCCATGCTTTAAAATTTGTACATTTCTATATAAGTTTTACTGCTTTCTTTCAATAAGGGAACCTCTTCCATTAAAGAGTAAGGACTTGTTATCCTTTGACTGTGGTTTCATTCCAATTATAAATTTGAAATGCAATAGTTTTTGGAAAGTCCACTGGGGACTTTCATTTTAAACGTGTCCCTTTCTAAAGGAATAATTTAAAGATCATTTTTGATCTGGTGACTCTACGATATACATGTAGGAATAAATATCTTGGAGTTGCGGATCTCCATTTTCAATTTCTGGAGAAATGAAGCTTCTCTCTTCTATCCAGAAGGAATAGAGGATTTCATTCTACAAGTACACCTCCTATTGAAAAAAAAATATTTAAAGAATAGCATTCCTCAAGAACAACTCAGTCATACTTTTCATGCTTTAATAATTTATGGTGTCTCAGTTCCCCTTCAGCCTTTTCTTCAAAAAATGGTGGCACCTTTGCCTTGGGGACAACGGGTTAGACCTCTTGCTCTCCCTCATCCATTACATCAGTTACCTAGGGGTAGCAGGAAAATTTTTCCTAAATTAAGAGGTGATGGGAAAGTACACCCAAAAGAACACATTGCAATCTTCATTGTTGCATTCGGGATTTGGGGTTGAACACGAAGATGTCTCTGTCAGGATTTTCGTGGAGACATTGCATGACAATGATATTGATTGGTTCTATCATCTTCCTGCTAGATCAATTACTGATTGGACCACCATGACAACTTAGTTTAAGCAACTTTTCAAACCTATTGAAGATGTGCACACTCTGTTAGCTCAGATCTCTCATATTAAGAAGGAGCCACATGAGCCTATGAGATAATTTTTGGCCAAGTTAAATAATTTAGTTAACAAGATTCCACTAAATACTAGGTCTGTTGATCAGATTCAGAAGTGTTTCTTCTTGAATGCTCGATTTCCTAAAGCGAGATATGCACTAACAAGAGCTAACCTTGTAACTCTAGATGTTGATCAGTGTTTGGTTGTCAGCGTTGAAGATGATTTAATCATGTCTAGTGTTCGTACCGAAATTTGTTCTCCTTTTCAGTCTGAGCAACATCAGAGATATGGAATGAAGCTTGAAGGTAGATAGATCATGATGTATGTCATGTTTTGTAGCTAGGGATGTGATCTAACTGGCACTCATATTTGTTGAGAGATGGATAGCACTCAAATAGGACTTGATCTTATCCTAACTGTTTTAGGTTATGCCTTTTAACCAAGGTAAGAGGACCTATTTTGTAACCTCTAAAATGGTGAAGGAGGTGAAAATATCCTTGAAATGTGCATGTTGTATGGAGATGGCCTTGAGAAAACATGATCAATTTCCCATTATTCAAAATCAACAAATTTGTCACTACTAAATGATGGAAATGCTTTCAAGACAAGGCTGAGGCTACTAGAGACATGGTGTGATCCTGATTTACATTGTGCATTTTGTAAATGTGTTAGATTATTTTGTTGACACACAGGGAAAAACATGGGTGGTATGGGGTAGATTTAGTTATTTGAACGATTTTTTTTGGTGGGATATTGGCAAGACAAATTTGACTATGCTATATCTTTAACAACCTCTACAACATTTGAACAGCTATCAAATAAAATGCTTCAAAACAGTCAGGATGTTCTCTCAACTAGAATAGATACACAAATGGAGGCCCAAGGCTTGCACTCTTCACACAATACTTGAGACCTCAACACAAAGGCTTGAGTTAAAGGACTCAATTAAACATCAAAATATCTTATCAAATCACACCTAAGATACCCCCAAAAGTTTACAAGCAATCTATGTCAACAAATGAAGGTGAAGTGATTTTAAACTGCTTATTTTCAATGCCAAATGAAAGCTCTTCTAACAAATAAAATTACAAATTCCACTAAACTACCAATAAGGATGAGATTTGTGTGATTCCTAAAGATTTCAATGCAAGATTGCAAAAAGAACAAGGAAAACTATTTGTAGACATTTAAACATGATAACAGACATCTTATTTCCCAAAATAACATAGATTAATTCAAAATATTTTTAGATTCATCAGCAGGGGAGAGTTTCAGGAACAATCTCAGAGCTGTGTGATGGCTATACACTTATAACCAACTCAACATGAATGAAGATCTAACACAGAAAAAATTAACTAGGATTTTTGGAAGGTTTCTTAGAAGATAAGCTCCTCTCAAAATTTTCTCACAAATTTCAATTTTCCTGACCCTTTGCATGTCTCAAAACATGCATTATATATCATTCTATTACATTTGATCCTTCTTTCCCAAGAAAAGAATATCCTATGGCATCAAATTTGTTACAAAAATTCCCCATGATTCACAGAAAGGGACATCTAACAGAAAAATGTTCAAAAAGTTGCTAGGTGCCTCAAAAAAGGTGAATCATTGCAAAATTTGCATCATTATCCATTGTGGAGGCATGTTTTTCATCTTAAAATCATGCAGACCCCCTTCCTTTCATTTTTTCATCCTTATCCCTTTACAATTTGACTCTGTAAATTTGGATTTGATCTTTAAATATTTTTCTCGAGCCCGAGTAAAATTTCATTTGAAAAATTCCTTGGATCTGCAAATTGACCCTCCAAAATGATTTATTTGAATCATACAGGCCAAAATAACATGAATCCATAAAAAAAATGATCAAAATCGATGCAAAAAATGCATTTCCACACTTCCTGCAACAAAAATGGCAGATAAACTAAAAAATGTTTCAACTCTTAATCTGAACCCTCCACGTGGAGAAAAACCATTGGAGATGGGATTTGGAGGCACCTTTTTCCACTTTGAATTTTAAAAAATAAATAGCCACGTGGCGAGATTTGATCTGGCATGGGCATAGGTTTCACATTTTTACTATTTTGACCTTTTTATTCTGAGCGGCCACGTGGCACCATTCCATTAGATGCAAACCTATGAGCTTCATTTTACCTTTTAAATTCTTTGGGAAACATTGGAAAAATTTGACATTTCCTCTCCACCCCTCCATCCTTGACATTTGGCGCTAACACATGGTGTAACATGATTGGATCCAGGAGTCGCACACTCAATTTTACACACTTTCTACCTTTTTTGGAAAAAAGAAAATTTTTCAACATCTTCCCCATGGACCCACACTCTCCTCTGCCCTTGCCATGTGTTCACTGGGATTCTTATGCTCATGATTTTTTTCAAAACGAAAAAAATCCTAACGGCCCCATTTTCACCAACCCTTGTCCCTTCTCGGACCAAAAAGCTTACAATTAACACTTTCTCCACCACTCTGCCTTACATCCCTCCTACCACGTGTCATCCCTTGGGGCCTGTGAAGTTGCGCAGGTAACTTGCAACTTTTTCCAAAGCACAAGAAATGCTAAGTTTCTCGAGTAGATCTACCAAACCCTGTCTAATTAAAAATGGCCACATATGTAAAAGGGGATTTTGAGCATAAATTTGATGGGAAAAGGATGCCCATAATGACTGTCAAAAAACACAGAAATTTCCAGCGATGCTCCGAAATCAATTTTTTCTTTGTGGGTGAAGAATTTTTCGATCAAAAGATAAATGGAGGGTGTTTTCAAGAAATTTTCAACCATGGAAAGGGATTTTTGAGGGAAAATAAGTACAAATCGATCTAATTTAAAACTTCTATGATCGAGAAAAAAGGAAAAAAGGGCAGAGGCTTGACTACATTTGGAAAATTAGGGCACACCTATGGGATTTCTCTTCAGAATTAGGACAAGGTAATGAGTTTACAAAAAATCCAATGGCATAAAAATGGAGCTAAAACATTATATCATCCATTTCAAAAGGGAAAAAATGTTTTAGGGCATGCAGAGCAAAGGGAAAAACATTACAAAATGATGGAGGGTCAAAATGGGCACCAACATCGGCTCCTGCTCGGGGATGGGCATTCCCAGTGAGTGCCACAAGAACAACGTAGACCAAGTGCTAAAATAATCCATTGGGTAAAGGATTCATGAGACAAAGCCACCAAAAACTAGCTGAGAAACTAACAAAAATGGCTGCCACACACCAAGGCAAACCATGAATTGACAAAACACCAAAAATAGAGCAAAAACCAAACACTATACACTGTACAAGTGGTGCATACCTCAAATTTGGGGATTAATCCAAGAAATGCTTCAGATGCCTACCATTAATAGGAAGTTCAAGAAATTCCCCATCTAAGTCATTGAGAAAATAGGTATTTTCACCAATTCTGATATCAATGGAGTAAGGGCCCATCCATAATGCATCAAATTTACCATGTTTGCCCTTATCTTCATTTCTGCTATCCCAAAACAAAACTAGATCTCCAATATTGAAGGCCCTAGGAGTGACCTTCTTGTCAAACAACCTCTTCAACTTCTCTCTAAATCTGACATGCCTTTGGTGGGATGCTCTTCTTTCTTCATCCAGCTCAACAATTTGATTAATCCTTGCTTCATATGGACTGACCTCCTGATCTTCAAGTTGTTGAACAAACTAAAATGAAGATAATTATAGATGTAAGGGTAGTAGAGCTTGAGTTCCATACACCAACTCAAATGGGCTCTTACCAGTAGCTCTTTTGGCAGTGATTCTATCAGCCCAAACTACAAATTTTAGTTGTTCACCCCATTTTCTCTTGTTTAACTCCAAGGTTCTCCTAATGATCTTCAACAAGTTCTTATTGTTAGACTCAGCTTGTCCATTCCCTTGAGGGTTATAGTTTGAAGCATAAGTCAGATTGGTTCCATACTCCTTGCACATTACCATCAAGGGTTTAGCTCTGAAACACATGGCATTATCAGCAACAATCTTGACTGGCACACCAAATCTGCATATGATATGATTCAACAAGAATTCCATAACAACTTGGTGTGTTGCTTTCTTGGTGGGGATTGCTTCTACCCACTTGGTGAAGTAATCTGTGGCTACAAGGATCCACTTATGTCCATCACTAGAAGGGTCTGAAATCTCACCAATGAATTCCATTCCCCATTGTTTGAAAGGAGCTTCAATTGATACAGGCTGCAAAGGAAGGGAGCCTGAAGCTTTCATTCTTCTAGAGAAATGCTGGACAACTTTCACATTTTATAACCAACAGGGTTGCATCTTTGAAAAGAGTAGGCCACCAATAACCAGCTCTCAAAATTTTGTGTGTTGTAACCCTTCCAACAAAGTGTCCTCCACAAACTCCCCCATGGAAATCAACTAACTATCTTGGGAGCTTCATCTTCAGTTATACATTTCAAGAGGACACCTTCAGGGTTCTTCCAAGCCATCCCAAAGTCAGTGATGATGTATTTTTGAGAAGCCAACTTGAGGGATCTTTTATAATTTTTATTTAAATGATCAGGGAAGCATAGGTGTCTAAGGTAAAATATTACATCCTTGTACCACTCAGAGCTTACCCATTTCTCAAGAACATCTGCCCTTTCTTCCTCTACTTCATTCACTTCAATTGTCTACAGGTTGCTCTCAGCCATGAGCTTAGCAAGACCCAAACCTCTTACCAACTTTGTGGTTTGGATATCCATGTCATATTCCTACAGTTTTTTCACCCATCTACATATTTTTCTTGAGATCTCCATCTCTGATAAGATTTCTTTTACCATGGTGTGGGGAACATAAAAAAAAACTTTTGAACTTAAGATATAAGGCCTGAAAACCTTTGTTTCTTTCACCAAGGAAAATGCTTGTTTTTCCATGATTGTGTACTTTAACTCAGCAGCTTGTAAATCCTTGCTAAAGAAGGCAATAGGCCTCTCAGCCCCATCTTCATCCTTTTGCAGAAAAATAGATGCAATGGTATTTTCAGAAGTAAAGGAGAAGATTTGGAAAGGCTTCTTGTAATTCGGAGCTGCCAAGATAGGTGCATGTTTCAATGCTTCTTTGATTCCTTCAAAATCCTGAATAGCAGCCTCCTCCCACTTGATAACTTGGTCTTTCTTTAACATGCATGTAATAGGAAGAGTCAACTCAAAAAAATTGGACACAAACCTTCTAATGAAATTGATCTACCCAAAGAAGGATTGGATGCCCTTCTTTGTTCTTGGAATTGGAACCTTGTTGATTGCTTCTACCCTCTCAGGGTCAATCATGACACCAGCCTTTGAAACAATATGACCAAGTAGCTTGGCCTTTTTCACCCCAAAATGAAACTTCTTTGGATTGAGAGAAATGCCATATTCTCTACATCTGATCAACATTCTTTCCAAGTGCTGCAAGTGATCTTTTATGCTCCTTGAAACACAGTCACATCATCTTGATAAACTACAATGAAGTCATTTATGTAACCAACAAAAGCAACATCCATTGCTCTTTGGAAGGTAGCTCTAACATTCATGAGACCAAAAGGCATTCTTACATAGACATATGTTCCCCAAGGAGTGGTAAAGGTAGTTTTAAATATTTCTGACTCCTTGAAAACAACTTGATTGTAGCCAGAGAAACCATCCAAGGTGGACAACAATTCAGATCCAGTCACTAACTGCAACATGTTTTCCATGTTTGGAAAAGGATAATTTTCCTTCAATGAAGCTCTATTCAGATTTCTGAAGTCTACACAAAGTCTGATATCTCCATTTTTCTTTCTAACTGGCACAAGGTTTGCAACCCAAGATGAATACCTTGTGGGCTGAATGATCCCTCCCTCCTTCAGTTTCTTCAATTCATCTTGCATTTTCATGGAGAGGAGTGGATTAATTGGCCTCTTTCTTCTTTCTAAATGGTTTGGAATTTGTTTCAAGAGGAATCTCATGTTGAAATAAGTCTTCTCTGTATGCTTTCAGCTCTGAATAAGACCAAACAAGACAGTCCTGATATTTCTTCAATAGTTGAACATAGGACTATTTTTCCTCTTTTTTTAGATTGCTGCCCAACCAAACTTTTCTTGGTTTTTCCTTAGTTCCCAAGTTATGCTCTTCCACATCCCTTGAGGTCAGACATGTTTCTATTGATGATGCAATCAACATTGGTAAAATTTGACTCAAGTGCAACAAGACCTCTAGGAATGGTGTTAGTTTTCAATTGGATGATATCCTTTCCAAAAAAAGTCTCTCTTCCTTTAGTCACACATATACCATTGGTTCCCAATCAATATTCTATATGCAAACTCACCTTGATTTTGTAAGAACCTTTGCACTTGAGCATCATCATTAAACACTTGCCAATGCTTGATGTTGTCAGGGACAACTGGCCTAGTTAACACTTCAATATTGTACTCACAATAAGGTGAAATGGTGCAATTTCCAAATATTGATCCCAACACTGCCAACTTGTCAACAGTAGCATTGAAACTTATGTCATGATGCACAATGTTGAAGGAATCAAACATCTCAATTAGATCCCAAACTGCATGTTTTTACTATTTCATCCGCTGATTTTTTGTAGCATACAATTTTCTTATTTGTTTGATAACTAGCTCTGAATCTCCTTTTGCAATGATGTCCTTGACACCATACTTCCATACAATTCTCAGACCCAACAACAAGGCTTCATACTCAACAATGTTGTTAGTACATTCAAAATTAAGCTTGAAGGAAAAAACAAACTCTTCCAAGCTAGGAGAAATCAGAATTATACCAGCACCATTTCCAAATTTGGAGCAAGCTCCATCAAATAGCAAGGTCCAAGGAGAACCTACCTATTCAAGGCACTTTGACTGATCCATCTTGTGCTCCTTACCATCAGAAAACCCAATAAAATTATCAACATCAACATCAGCAAATAATACTTCATAAGAAGCATTGTTTGGATCCTCAATTAGATGCAACATCTTCTTTTCTCCATAGAATTTGACAAGGCTGCCCTCAATGGGAATGGTGGCAAAAGACATATCCATTTGGACACTCCCTCCAACACTTGCAGCCCACTTTCTTGACAATAACATACCCCATTTGGCAGGGCAATCAACAATCACAACATCCAATTTTAAATTCCTCCCAGGATAAGATGCAAGTTGCACCACCAAACCCTTCACACAACCAACTACTGACACTTCTCTTGAGTCCATGGTAGTACACTTTCCATAGGATGCTATCACTTTGATATCCAACTCATTCATGACTTCTAGAGGCATGACATTACATGATGCACTGGAATCAAACATACAATTGTGAAGTAGTCTATCCTTTATGATCAAAGTTGTAAAGAATGGATCAACATTCAATTGGGAATCAACCAAGGATGTCCCCAAGTATACCTCAGGTGTTTCTCCAAGATCCTCTAATGCTGGTGGTGTTTCAAGGTATGCAATGATTTGAGGAGGAATTTCAACAACATTTACATTTCTGCTTGGGGTACTCTTCTCTTCTTTCAATCCCAAGTACTCAAATGCTCTCTTCTTGTGCTCAGGAATCCTAAGAAACTCAATGATTGGAAAACTCACTTTGATTTGGCTCAATACTTGGGCTATGTCATAGGGAACACTCTTTGGAAAAGTAGCATTGGAAGGGAGACAAGAAGATTCATCAGATGGCATGGGATTCTTGGCAGCTTGGGCATGAGGAGGACTGTAATTTTTACTTGGGACAACAGAGCTTTTGGCAGGTGTTTCTCTTCTAGGAGATTCTTTGGGAATTCTTGTGAGCAAGGGTGTTTTAGGTTTGGCCTGAGGCCCAGCTCCCTTAACAATTTTTCTCCTAGTGTTATAGTCTTTCTCTTGAGCTACAACAACATTCATCAACAATTGTCTATCTTCCTCTGAAGGGATACCACCATCATACTTCTTAATCATCAAAGCTCTTAAGTATTCAAAGTCATTGTTAGGAATTTCAAAAGCTTGCACTACATCAACTTCAAGAGTATGAGGGGGAAGAAAGACTTGTACCCATTTGATGCAATCCCAAAAGGTTGCAGTTGTCCTTACACTTATTACCTCAGTTGATGTTTCTCCTTCTTGTGAGCTTGAAGAACAACCCACCATGCAAATATCATCATCAGTACCATCATCATTATTAGCTTCACCATCTTTCTGGTCCACTTCACATGGAGGATGGGGTAGAAAACACCTATCACACCAATCAATATCAACAACTTCCTCAACAGCAACAACCCTAGCAGTTAGGGGATCAGGTAACACTCTTCCTTCACATGCTTGAGGATGTCTATTTATAGACCCCATGGGTCCTTTCCCTCTATCATCAGATCTCTGATCACCCCTAGGATGATTGGAAAATCTGTCATGGTTTTGTGCTCTTTGCTGACCTTGTGAAGTCTACCCAATTCCCTTCTCTTCCTGGGCTAACTTGTATGAGATTTCTTTGACAGCCCCTGCCAAAGTTTTCACAACCTCCTCCAAGTCAACACCCTTGCTAGCTTGAGGTTTTTCAGGGTTTATCAACTTTACACCATCCCTCTTGAGAGGTTTCCCAATGGCCTTAATGTTATTTTCAATCTGTAGTGCCATGGTAAAGGCCTGCCTTAAATTGGTAGGGTTCTTGTCTCTTAGGTAATAGGTTGCTTTCTTGTCAAATGCATCTGCATATTTGATTAAACAAGACTCATCACAAGGCCTCAGATTAACAGGAAATCTCCTCAATGTCTTGTTAAATCTTGTATTAAAGTCATGAACTGATTCATTGGGGTTCTTCTTGATATTTTCAAATTCAGACAAGAGAAATCTAGGATCAGTCCTATCACCATATTGCAACCTATATGCATTCTTCATCTCAGTCCAAGAATCAATAGAATTATCAGGCAGAGCCTTGTACCAATCCCTTGCATCCTCTTCTAGTGTATGAATGAACAATTTAATATACACATCTTCATGCTCAATCTCAAAGTCCTCCATCATGTTAACAAAAAGTTTGAGATGTTGATCACCAGTTATTGCATTGTTACCTTGGAACTTTGGCAATCTATTTCTGACATCTTGAGGGACAACATTAGGATAACCAACCATTCCTCTAAATTCTATAGGACCAAAGGTGTTAACAAAAAATGGAGGTCTAGGCTGAGCCATATTGTTTTGAGGTGGTGATCTTGGAGGAGAAACAGAATGATGAGGAGTGAGAGGTCTTTGGGGCACAGAAATGTGATTCACAAAACTGGTGCTCTCTAGGTGCTGATTTTCTTGGAAAGTTTTATTTGAATTGAAGCACACAAGAGTGCAGATTGAGAAGAGAACTTACCAGGTACAGAAGAAGGACCTTCACTAGTTGAAGTAAACAAATTTGTGAAAATATTGCTTGAATCAGAATCACTGGAAGAAGAGTGATAATCCTCTACTAAAGGCTGATCTCTCTCACCAATGGATATACCTTTTCCTGATGTCTGACCTTCAACAACCTTCCAAACTTTTCTTTCCTCTAAAACTGTCTTTCCCAATTCTTGAAATAACTTTCTACTTGGGTCCCTCCTGAAGAGAGATCTTCTTCCTTCCATTTTTGCAGAGATTAGCAACACAAAAATAAATGACAGAAAGCTAAGACACTGGTATTTATCAAGATCAAAACAACATGGAGTCAGCCACTAAGGATTTTCACCCTAGTTGTGAAAATGCACTAAAATACTCTGTCAAATACCTATCAGCACTAAAAATCTTGCCAAACTTTATAGATCAGACCTTCCTTTTCTTGAATCTATCAACCACAAATGCAAATGAAGTGTAACTACTGCTGGAAACTGATAAAATTGCAGGCAGAACTTATATCTTCATAATCCTTACAAATCTGATTATAAAATGATGCTTCAACAATGTACTTACATGCAACATTTTGTAAGAAACATTACCAGGGTTTGACATGTATCCAAATATCTCAAATATTTTCAACTAAGAATTCCCCAGCAACGGTGCCACTGGTGTTGGTACCCAAATTTGTTCTCCTTTTCAGTCTGAGCAGCATCAAAGATATGGCATGAAGATTGAAGGTAGATAGATCATGATGTATGTCATTTTGTAGCCGTGGGATGTGATCTGTTAGCACTCAGATTTGTGGAGAGATGGATAGCACTCAAATAGGACTTGATCTTGTCCTAACTATTTTAGGTTGTGCCTTTCAACCAAGGTAAGAGAACCTATATTGCAGCCTTTGTTTTGTGAAGGAGGTGAAAATATCCTTGTAATGTGCAGGTTGTATAGAGATGGCCTTGAGAAAACATGATCAATTTCCCATTATTCAAACTCAACAGAGTTGTCACTACTAAATGATGGAAATGCTTTCAAGACAAGGATGAGGCTACTAGAGACATGGTATGATCCTGATTTGCTTTGTGCATTTTTGTAAATGGATTTTGATTCTTTTGTTGTATACACACAAAAATAGGGGTAGTATGGGGTAGGATTAGTTTGTTTGAATGAATGATTTTTGGTGGGATATTGACAAGACAAACTTGACTATGCCAGATCTTTGACAACCTCTACAACATTTGAACAACTATCAGATAAAATGCTTCAAAACAGTCAGGATGTTCTTTCAACCAGAAGAGATACACAAATGGAGGCCCAAGGTTTACACTCTTCACACAATCTTTGAGACCTCAACACAAAAGCTTGAGTTAAAGGACTTAATTAAACATCAAAATCTCTGATCAAATCATGCCTAAGGTACCCCCAAAGGCTTACAAGAAATCTCTATCAACAAATGAAGGTGAAGTGATTTTAAACTGCTTATTTTCAATGCAAGATGAAATCTCTTCTGACAAATGAAATTGAAAATGCCACTAAACTATCAATAAGGATGAGATCTGTGTGATTCCTAAATATTTCAATGCAAGATTGCAACAAGAACAAGGAAAATTGTTTGCAGACATTTAAACATGATAAAAACATCATATTTTCCAAAATAACATAGATTAATTTAAAAGATTGATTAGATTCATTAGCAGGGGAGAGTTTCAGGAACAATCTCAGAGCTGTGTGATGGCTATACACTTGTAACCAACTCAACATGAATGAAGATCTAACACAGAAGACATTAACCAGGTTTTTTGGAAGGTTTCTCAAAGATGAGCTTCTCTCAAAATTTTCTCATGATTTTCAATTTCCCGAACATTTTTCCAACCATGTCTCAAAACATGCATTATATATCTCTCTATTACATTTGATCCTTCTTTCCCAAGAAAATAATATCCTATGGCATCTTAGTTTGTTACAAATTCACTCATGACTTGCCAGAAAGGGACATCTAATAGAAAAATGTTTAAAAAGTTGCCAGGTGCCTCAAAAAAGGTGAATCATTGCAAAATTCACATCATTAGTTTCACTGGGAGCATGTTTTTCATCTTCAAATCATGCAGACCCCCTTCCTTTCATTATTTCATCCTTATCCCTCCAAAATTTGACTCTGCAACTTTTGGATTTGATATTTCATGTTTTTTTCTCGAGCCTGAACAAAATTTCATTTCAAAAGTACCTCAGATCTACAAATTGAATTTTCAAATTGATTCCATTGATCCTTGAAGGCAAAAATGACATGAATTTGCCAAAAATTTGGTGAAAATCGATGCAAAAAATGCATTTCCACACTTCCTGGAGCAAAAAATGGCAGTCAAATTGAAAAATGCACAGTTACCGTTGATCTTCCTTTCTCCCTTCAATTTGAGCCCTCCACGTGTCAAAATGTGATTGGAAATGGGTTTGGGATCAATTTTTGACATTTTAACACTTTTGGAAAAAAGTAAAAATTTTGACATTTTTCTCCACCCCTCTCGTACCCTATGCAGATTTGAGCCTGACACATGTCCCAATGTGGGTCCCAGCAGAATCACGGTTCGATTTTGCACATTTCCACACTTTTTTGGAAAAAGGAAAAATTTCACAATTTTCCTCCATGGGCCCCACTCCTCTGTCCTCTGACACATTCCTCATTGATTGGTTGTCAGGCTTGTGTGACCTCCTTCATATTTTAATCATTTTATCCGAAGGAATTTTTGTACATTTCCTTGGGATCATCTTTACCTCCACCTTTCCCTGCGCACGTGCCTCTTTGTTGATTATTTAAGGATTTTGTACAGAGCTTTCATTTCACCACTTTAACTCATTTTTTTCAAAAAGGAAATTTTCCCACTTTTCTACACTGCCGGCGGCCTTGCCACTCCCTGCTAGGCTTCAAATTCCTTCTTTGTCAGGGATTCACTGACTTTCTTTTAAGACTTTAAGTCCATTTTTGCCAAAAAGGAAAAATTTCCTAATTACCCTGCCAGAAATTCCACCTAACCTCTCACTTTTCCATTATCGGACTTTGAAAAAATGTGAACAAGGGCTATTAATTCAAACTTAGTGGGCACTCTTTCTCTGACCTTCATACTTTGCCATTGTTTTGCATTTTAGATTTACATTTTGCCAAAAAATGTTTCTTTCTACTCCAAAACCGTTCGATCTGAGAAAACCCATCCCCTTATCCAATTAGAACAAGCCACATATGGAAAGTATGTGAGTTATAATTTGATGGCAAAGGATGCCCATATGACCACAAAAGATGACAAAAGTTTCCAACGATGCCCTAGGAGCTGAAGATGAATTTGACGGGTAAAATATGCCTGTATGACCGTCAAAAAATGCAAAAATTGCTAGAGATGCCCAGAAATTCAATTTTTTCTTCACGGATGAAGAATTTTTGGAACAAAGGATAGATGAAACATGTTTTCAAACATTTTATGACCATGGAAAAGGATTTTCAAATGCATACAAGTAAAAATTGATTAATTTTGAGCCTCCATGGTCGGGAAAAATGAAAGAGCCCACAAACTTGAAACATTTAGGGCAAAAAACAAGCAAACTCAGGATTTCTCTTAGAAATGGCAAGGAAAATGAGTTTGCAAACAATTCAAGGCATAAAAATGGAGACAAAACATTATATCATCCATCTCAAAAGGGAAAAACATTTCAAGGCATGCAGAGCAAAGGGAAAAACATTGCAAAACGATGGAGGGTCAAAACGGTATACACGTGGGAAGAAATCTCTCAGAGTTATGGATCTCCATTTTTAATTTCTGGAGCAATGAAGCTTCTCTCTTCTAGCCAAAAGGAATAGAGGATTTCGTTCTACAAGCACACCTCATGTTGAAAACAAAGATTTGAAGAATAACATTCCTCAAGAAAAACTCAGTCATACTATTTGTGCTTTAATACTTTCTAGTGTCTCAGTTCCCCTTCAGCCTTTTCTTCCAAAATAGGTGGCACCTTTACCTTGAGGACAACGGGTTAGACCTCTTACTCTCCCTCAGCCATTACATCAGTTACCTAGGGGTAGCAGGAAATGTTTACCTAAATTCAGAGGTGATGGGAAAGTACACCCAGAAGAACACATTGCAACCTTCATTGTTGCATGTGGGATTCTTGGGGTTGAACATGAAGATGTCTCTGCCAGGATTTTCATGGATACATTGCAGGACAATGCTACTGATTGGTTCTATCATCTTTTTGCTAGATCAATTACTGACTAGACCACCATGAAGACTTAGTTTAAGCAACGTTTCAAACTTGTTGAAGATGTGCACGCTCTGTTAGCTCAGATATTCCATATTAAGAAGGAGCCACATGAGCCTATGAGAGAATTTTTGGCCAAATTAAACAAGTTGATTAACAATATTCCTTGAAATACTAGGTTTGTTAATCAGATTTAGAAGTGTTTCTTCTTGAATTCTCAATTGTCTGAAGTGAGCTATGCACTAAGGACGTCTGGTAAGTTGAAAAGAGAACCTTCATAGTCTAAAGCATATTTTCATTCCTCCTCTCCTAGAGCCAACTCAGATCATTTGATATAAAAACTTTCCAAAGACCTCCTAGCTATCAAGAAACAATTGGCTTAGCATGCTCCTTACCAAGACATTCCAAGGAAGAACTTTCAGCCTAGGAACCACTTGCCCTCTTCTCAAACTAGATTGGCCATTGAAGGTCCACCCATCAAGATTCTTGTCAATGCTACTTGTGAGGTTGAAGAGCCTGATGATGAGGAAGCTTAATGAACTTTATGATGAACAAGAAGAAGAAGATGATGAAGAACTGGAGGAGCCTGGTGGATCTTGGGTTCATTTCCTCACCACTGAAGGTATGGATGATGAAGATGAATATGATGAAAGAGTAGCAGAGATGAATAGTGAGTCATATGTTGTCATGACTCGAGAGAAAACAAACAAGAAAGAAAAAGTGGTGCAGCCTACAAAAAAATCCAAGGAGTTTCCTACAACTATTCCAGTGATTGCCAGAAGAGGAGCTCCTATTCCCACTGCTTCCACACAAAAGGTGAGTAATACTAATCCTCCTTCTGCTACTTCTGTTTCCCAAACTCCTTGTCCTTCAAATCCTAAAGCTGATAAATCCAAAGTCTCTCAAGTTCCTAGTAGTGATGCCCCATCCACCTCTGGATCTTTTGATATCATTGATCACCTAAAAAAGACCAAAATCCAAATTTCAGAGGTAGAATTTTACCAAACCCATCCAAAATTTTTTGCTAAAATGGTAGACTTTATCAATTCCAAATCCAAAGCCTCATCCAATACTTCTAAGGGTCTTTTTCCCACTCCCTCTTCCTCACCTCAACCAAGCTTTATGGCTGCAGTCACTTCCCCTAATGAAAAAGTTGAACCATTCTATGTGACTCTCCTCATAGCTGGCCATAAACTCAGTAAATGTGTCATAGACTCAGGAGCATCAGACAATGTAATTCTTGAAAAAGTAGCTCATGCTTTGGGCCTGACCCTAACACATGCCTTTGGCTCCTACTATTCCATGGAGAGTAGAAAAGTGCCTTTGGTTGGGAGAATTAAGGATGCACGGGTAGCTTTTGTTGCTTTGCCAGAGAAAAGGGTCTTGGCCACTATTTTGGTAGCTGATATCCCTCCTTCCTATGGCATGTTGCTAAGTAGGAATTTTTGTAAGGAGGTTGGGGGTGAGATTCAGATGGATTGGTCACATGCTTTGATCCATGTCAATGGAAAAATGAAGAAGTTGCTACCTGAGAAACAAACTAAATATATTGTGCAAAAGATAGATGATCCTAAAGCACAAATACTATATGTAGACATTGGACATGGGGACTATATGATCATGACAGAAGATGAGGCAAAACTTCCTAAAGGGGTGATTCATGACCCTAATGGCATTTGGAATCTGGAATTTGATGGAAGCTACTCTTCAGCTAGTTCTGGGGTTGGTGTGGTGTTGACTTCTCCAGAAGGGAAGATTCATCCATTTTCGTTCAAGCTTCACTTTGAAAATACAAATAATACAGCTGAATACAAAAGCTCTCATACTTGGATTGAATATGGCTAAGGAAATGGGAGTGAAGAATCTTTGTGCTCATGGTGATGCAGAGCTGATTGTGAAACAAGTCAAAGATCTTTATCAATTCAAGAACCGGAGATTGAAACATTATAGAAATATTGTTTGGGATTCCATTGAATTTCTTGATGCTTTCTCCATTGAAGTTGTGCCAAGAGAAAAGAACACTAGAGTTGATTCTCTAGCTGTCTCTAGATCTTTGATGATTCCTCACCCAGATTTCTCTCAGGAAAAATTTACCATTGAGATGATTCATAGGCCCAGTGTACCAGATAATGCAAATAACTGGCAGGTTTTTAATGATGATCAACACTTTCTCTCATTTTTGGAGCTTAAGGAAAACTTTGATAAGTTGTACTTTGAAGGAAGTGACAATCAGCCTAGAGAGTGTGTGTCATCAAATGAAGGAGATGTCAAAGAAGAGATGGATCAAGATGGATGCATCAAGCTGAAAGGAAAAAAAATTCCTAAAGGGCTGGTGAGTTTGGAGGATATTTTTGATAAACATGATAGATATATGAAGTCTAAAGTTTCCCAAGGAGCTCGGAAATCTGCTGAGACTGAGAAAGTGAATATTGGAAGTCTTGATGATCCCAAAATGGTCAATATCAGAAAATGTTGCACTCAGGAAGAGAAAAAGAAGGTGGTGAATCTTTTGAAAAGGTATGTTGATGTTCTGGCTTACTCTTATGATGATCTTAAGGCTTTTCAGCCTAAAGAAATGCAACATTTCATTCCTCTTAAGCCTGGGATCAAACCATTCAAGCAGAAACAAAGGCAATACAATCCTAAAATTGCTGACACCATTTTCCAAGAGATCCAGAAGTTGTTGAAGGCAAGGATCATCTTCCCTATACATCATTCAACATGTGGATTTCCAACATTGTACCTGTCAGGAAGAAGAATGGTGAGATTCGGAACTGTGTTGATTTTAGGAATTTGAATCAGGCCTCCTTGAAAGACAACTATCCTCTCCCCATGATGGATCAAGTATTGCAAGTTGTCACAGGCTCAGAGATGCTATCTATGTTGGATGGATTCTCAAGGTATAATCAAGTAGAAGTCAATACTGCAGATCATCATAAGACTACTTTTACTACACCTTGGGGCACCTTTTCCTACAAGAGGATGCCTTTTGGTCTTATCAACGTTGGTGCCACTTTTCAAAGGGAAATGGACCTGGCTTTTGGCAACCTAAAGGGAAAATGCATTTTTGTATACCTTGATGATTTGACTATGTTTTCCAAGACCAGGGTAGATCACTTTCAGCACCTTGAAATAGTCCTCCAAAAGTGCAGAGAACATGGAGTCTCTTTAAATCCCAAAAAATCTATCTTTTGTGTCACTGAAGGTAAATTGTTGGGGCACATTGTTTCCAAGGAAGGAATCAAGATCGATCCAGAGAGAGTTCAAGCAATCCAACAAATTCCTCTTCCCATGAGTAAAAAGGGTGTGCACTCCTTCTTTGGTAAGATCAACTTCCTGAGAAGATTCATTCCTGATTTTGCAGAGTTGACTATGAGAATTGCTCAAATGATGAAAGGAAAACAAATGTTTGGTTGGTCCTCTGAAGGGAAGGGAGCATTTGAAGGCATCAAGAAAGCTATTGCAAAGACTCCCATCTTGGCATGCCCTGATATTAGCAAGGATTTCATTATCTATTGTTATGCTACGGAGAATACCTTGGCCGATGTGCTAACTCAGAAGGATTCTGAAGACCATGAGCTCCCAATTGCATTCATGAGTTATGTCTTGAAAACTCATGAGCTGAAGTACACCATGATGGAGAAACATGCTTTTGCAGTCGTCAAAGTTGTAAAGTAGTTTAGGTTTTACATCCTTAATTCTCATTATGTGGTGTTGGTGCCTAATACAACAATCAAATCCATTCTTACTCAGCAAGAATTTGGAACCAAGAGAGGTAATTGGGTAGCAAAGGTGCAAGAGTATGATCTTGACATCAGGCCAACAAAGCTGATTCAGGGTAAGGGCCTGTGTGAACTCATTGCTGAGGGAGCTGCTAAGGAGTTGTCCAAAGATGGAGTTGATGTCCCTATTGTTCTGTTCCTCAGCTTGACAGATGTATGGTATGCTGACATCGCTCACTTTCCTTGACTTATGGAGAGTGTCCACCTCACTTGAATGCCAAAGAGAAGAGAGCCATCAAACTGAGGTCTGCATGATATGTGCTATGGGAAAATTCTTTGTTCAAACGAGGCATAGATGGAAGCTTTTTGAAGTGTGTAGACAAGGAACAACAAAAGAAGTTGTTCTCTATTTTTCATGACCAGGCTTGTGGAGGTCATTTCTCCTCTGTTGTAACTAGCTCATAAAATACTTTGTGCTGGTTATTATTGGCCCACATTGTTCAGAGATGCATCCAAATGGGTTGGTAAAGTGTGAAGCATGTCAAACATTTTGTTGGAAGACCCAAGTTAGCTGCTTTGCCACTAAAGCCAGTAGTGATTGATGAGCCTTTTCAACAGTGGGGATTGGATTTCATTGGAACTCTTAACCCACCTTCCAGTGCTGGACATACCCTTGTGTTGACTACCACAGACTACTTCACCAAGTGGGTGGAAGCCATCCCAGTCAAAAGCACTACTTCTGAGGTAGTTTGTAATTTCATTAAGGAGAACATCTTGATAAGGTTTGGGGTACCAAACAAAATTGTGACTGATAATGCTTCCAAATTTTTCTTCTGCTCAAGATGATGGATTTCTGCTATGGGTATGGAATCTCACTTGCTCATTCTTCAGACTAATACCCCCAAGGGAATGGACAAGTAGAATCAACAAACAATAACTTGGTAAACATAGTTAGAAGCTTGTAAATGATTCTCAGAGGAATTGGCACAAGAAACTCTATGATGCTCTCTGGGCAGATAGAATTACACCCAAAAGAGCAATTGGGATGTCCCCTTTTCAAGTGGTGTATGGTGTTGAAGCCCAATTACCAGTAACAGTGGAATTACCAGCCTTGCACTTAATGAAAACCATTGAAGATTCAAGTTTCAGCAGTTCCTTGGACAAGAGGATCATGTATCTCCAAAAACTGGATGAAGACAGGTCGCAGGTTTTTGATAGGATATCAGCTCATCAATTGAAGGTGAAAGCTCTGTTTGACAAAAAATCTAGACCCCTAGAGATTTTCAGGTGGGATACATTGTTCTGCTGTGGGACAAAAGGCATGAGCCATGAGGAAGTCATGGTAAGTTTGATTCCCTTTGGCTCGGTCCTATTAAAATTAGACACTTTGCTGGAGAAAATTCATTCTATTTGGATTACATGGATGGTTCTCCTCTCCCACTTCCTTATAGTGGGTAGTATCTGAAGTTGTTCAAGTCCTAGGTGACTAGGCGGTCCTTCTGTATATTCTGTGTATAGTGTTTTGGTTTTGGTTCGTCCCTTTGTGTTTTGTTTATGTTCTTCCTTTTTGGTTTCTTTTCTTTTCGTGTGTTTTTTCTTCTGTGTTGGTTAGCCTTTGACTCTATTTTCCCAATGGATAAGGCATTGGTCTGCTTTCCCTGAGTTTTTCTATGGTTCTTGATCTTGCCTCATTCCTCTATCAAGTCATCCCTAGAAAGAGCCAACTGTTGTCACCCTCAAATTCCCCTCTTTTGAAGTCAGGTTTCGAAAGTTTTGGGTTGGTACTGTTATCTATATTTCACCCCCAGGTAAAATATGGTCAGCCACAACTCCGCACAGAAGAAACCAGAGAAATCACGTTCAAATCCTGCGATCATGAAACAGAGGGAGTCTACAATGGAGTGGCAGGGCCTGCGAAAGATCAACCAACCCCGTACAAGAAGAAATTCAAAAAGTGGCTCCGTCAAATGAACCCATGCTTCAAATCCAGCAAAAAGGTTGCAGGCGGACTCTAAAATGGAATAGCATGGCCGAGGAAGGAGGAAATAGTGTCAAAGAACCAGAGGCTTGAAGGAGAAGAAGTGGCGAAGGCTCGAAGTTGTCGGGACTCTGAAATGATTCAGAATGAGCCCCATAAAATTGGCTAAGTATAGAGATTCAGCGGACGCTACCAAGTGTCCAAATGGCGCTCCTCTAAAGGTTAAAGCCCAAGCCAAATTCTGAAACGAGCGCAGGCTTCATGCATCCAGAACCCCAAAGGTTACATGGCCTTTAAAAATTGTTTGACTCAGTGGACACTGCCAAGTGTCAGATTCAGCGTAATTTCAAGGTGGTGGCCCATGGCAGGGACTCAAACTTGTGTCAGCCCTCTAAGTGTCCCAGGTCGAAAAAGAGGAAGATCCAATCGTTGAAAATGAATAAATCATGAGTGGATTGGTGGAAGCTTCCACGTGCCTCAACGACACGATTTCAGGAGGTGTTTCCAGGAATCTCAAATGAGTGCTAGCTCTCCACGTGTCTATGGGGTCAACATAAGTCAAGTGGGAAGTGGGCCCGAATCAATTAAATCCAAGAACTGAGCGAAGGCTTTCCACGTGTCAACCCCACTCCTTACAAAGGTAAAATCCTGAGTGGGTTTTCAAATGAGCGCGGGCCTTCCACGTGTCTCAGGTCTGAAAAAGGGGATAGGGTCAGGGTTGAATAATCAAATCAAAGACAAGCCCATGGATGAAGCCAAGTGTCAGTCACAGTGCTACTTCTAGAGTAAAATTTGGGGAAGGTTCCCAGATAAGCGCACCAGCCCTCCACGTGTCCAGGGTCAGATCTTTGGCCCGCCATGAGCAAAGAACTCAGGAAAAATACAAAGGAACCCAAGCAGCTCGCAGAATCCACCACATGTCAATCTAATGTAATTTCAAGAATGTAAGGAAGAGGCCAAATCTTTAAGGTGCACGAGGCTGCCACATGTAGACCCGGTACAGATAGACTCTTTCAAATATTCTACGCCTCATAACCCTAATATTCAAATGGGCACATCTTTTGATCCAGTGCTTGAAATTTGACAAATTTGGTACCGTTGGAAAGATCTCAACCTCCTCCATGCCATGGAAACATAAAATATTATGTTTGGTAGGGTTTTATGGGTGAAAATATAAAAAAACATCTTCCACTCCATTAGTGCGGGATCTGACTACTTCCACTACCAGGTATGGTTATGGATTTTGGTCGGCCATCTTCTCTAACATGACAAACAAGCATGGGGAACCAAATCTATAGATTATGGGTGAATTTTTAGGAGCACTGATGGTTAGTGTTTGAACTCCAATCTGATTTCCCACCTCTTTTCTTCTTCTCTCGAGGCTTGATCTATAAAAGCTGAGCTCAGCTCATTGTAAAGGGTTGGACCATGAGACTCTAAAAAGATATAGTATTTGAAGTAATCAATATAGATAATTTTTCCCTTTTCTTCCTCTGTTTTTCTGCTTTCTGTGTCTAAAACTTAAGAATCATCCATCTTTTATAATATGAAACTTTGTGTTCTTGTTTATGTGATTTCTAGAACTTTACGTCTGTGGAATTATACGGGTTATGAAAGTAAATGATTCTATTATGCAACTCCCTGGTTCAATACGTGTAGGGTTATACTCTGCCATCTAAATTACCTAAAATTATTTTTGTGATTCTTCCTTCCTCATCCCCTTTATTCTTTCATCCTTTCATATTGATGATCTTTAGGCATAAAATGTTTCAAAGTATCAGGACTCCACGGTTTGAAAGTTGTACATTTGTATATAAGTTTTGTTGCTTGCTTTCAATAAGGGAACCTCTCCCATTAAAGAGGAAGGACTTGTTGTCCTTTGACTGTGGTTTCATTCCAAGTGAAAATATGAAACCCAATAATGTGCACCTAAATAGTTCTACCAAGGTGAATGAGGACACCAAAAATGTGGCCAAGAACTTTGTGGATGCTCTAGAGCTTGGTTTAGTCCTTAGGCAGGATCCTAGATTAACTCTCTTCACCCCAAGATCAATTTTTTAGGAATTTTGGTCATCTAATATATCAAAGTGCATGAAAAAGGTCCAATGAATCTAATTTAAACATTTTAAAATATTTAAAATGTCATATTCACTAAGTTGTAACGATAACTTGTCCTTCGCCTTGGGGGGTGCATTAGTAAGTTAAAGTGCATAAATAGTTTCCAACAAGTGTCAACGAAAATGACATATGGATCCTTAAGATTATTTAAAATAACCCCTCTTGAGATTTTTTTAGGATTAAAAATTAAAAAATCCACCATATGTGTCGCAAATATTTTGTGCAAGTATACAATGCAAAAAAGACATCTTGGAAAAGTGTCTGAAGAATTTCTCCCTTTTGATGCTCTCAAAATATAATTATAATAAGTCCATCATGAAGTAGGATCCAACGTATTTAAAATTCCTAGGGTATGATATCCCAACACTTCAAAATACTCTTGGAACATTTCGGTGAAATTGAATCTCTAAAACCGTCTACACATTCCTTTTCCCCAAATAGTTCTTATCAGGAAAAAATTTCCAAGACCATTCAAAAACCTCCATAATGATTGCTAAGTCATGCCACTTTGGAAAAGACTATGCTACCTTTTTGAGTACTATAACTAGGCCTTCCAGAATGCTCTAAGGTTCCCTGATACATCCTTTAAAGTTGATATTTGAAAACATGCTATTTCAACGACTTTGACAATTTTTTCTTCTTGGACCAATTTTAACTAGATTGACCCGAAAGGGAAAAATTTCAATTGGGTTGTCATATAAAAATGCACTGAAATTTTACATGCCAACAATTTTTCAATCTGACCTTGAAATCCTTCAAGTTTTCTTAAAATTCCTCAAATTTGTCTTAAAATTCTCTCTTTCTCCTCAAGATGACATCGTCAACCTTTGACATTAATGACTCGTCAACCTTTGACATAAATAAGGCACTTCATCAAACTTTGACATCAATGACAATAATCAATAATATCCTCCTTTGTCATTGATGGAAAAAACTCTAAAAAATACCATGGATTCATGGAAACCACTCTATTTCTCCCTCATTCTAAACATTAGACATTTTTCTCCATCTTTGACATTAATGAAAAAGAGATACCTATAGCTTCTTGGGTTATACCTAAAACTTACAATATTGGAAGCATCAATCAAACATGCTCCCCTTATCTCCATGGATACCTTATTAACAATACTTTCTTGCTCTTGAAGCTAAAGAACCACCTAATTATCTCCCCTTGAGTTATTGAATTCCTTAATGACTACTAGGAATAATAATTAAAGCCAATTCATGTCTTAAATGTTCAAATGTTTGCAATCTGATCCTTAATAGATACATACTCAATCTTAACATGTTTATCAATAACCTACTCTCTTAAGAAATAATATCTAATGGGAATATTATTATTCCTTGAGTGCATGAATCGATTATTTGAAATAATTATAAAACTTTTATTGTGACAATAGATGGGAATATGACTGTCATAATCCACCTTGTAGTCCTTTAAGGTATTTCTCATCCAAATAATTTGAGTAAAACATGAAGTTGTTGTAATGTAATCAATCTCACAAGTAGATAAAGCCACTGATGATTTCTTCTTCCTTATCCATGAAATTAGGAATTCTCCTAATAATAAATCCCCTCCACTAGTGTTGTTTTCATCATCTAGAATTTATGCTCGGTCAGCATCTGTATAGGATGCCAAGTTTAACTCCTTGCTCCTTGGGTACCACAACCCAAACTCCATAGTCCCCTTGATATACCTAAGTATCATCTTAATTTCTTGCAAATGGTTTTCTTTTGGATCTTCTTGAAATCTTCCCACAAGACATACTGTTTACATGATACCAGGTCTAGAGGAAGTAGTTTACAAAAAACTCCCAATCATTGACTTGTATGATGTCTGATCCACCTTTGGATATGAATCCTCCTTTCTTAACTTACACCTTGTTATGATAGGTGTACTAACTTCCCTGCAATATTCCATCTCAAATAATTTCAACATCTCTCTTATGTATTTGGCTTGTGAAATGAATAAACCTCTTTTAGATTGAGTGATTTTTGATCTAAGGAGGAATGATATCTCTCCTAGCAGAGACATTTCAAATTCCTTCTTCATCACATCTAAAAATCCATTGGTCATTCTCTCATTTTTTCCACACAAAAATGATGTCATCGACATATATAATCCATTATCAACTGATGATCACCTTTTGTATTTATGAAAATTTTCTATGTGTAACTCCTCTCCCGAATCCTTGGTCTAATAGGTACTTGTCAAATTTTGCATACCAAACTTTAGGATATTTCTTTAGACCATATAGATCCTTTTTCATTCTGCAAACATAGCCCTTGTCATATGATAATGAGAAACCTTCATGTTTCTCTATGTATACCTCTTCTTCCAAGTTCCCATTCAGGAAGGATGACTTGAAATCCATTTGATATAACATAAACCCTTTGAAACTTGCATAAGATAGAAATATTTTGATATCTTCTAATCTTGCTACACGAGTAAAGGTCTCCTCAAATTCAAATCTTTATACTTGTGCATATCCCTTACATACCAATTTGTCCTTGTTCCTAAATAATTATCCATATTGATTTAAGTTTTCCCTAAAAACCTATTTTGTGTCAATAAAATTATTGTCTTTAGGCCTAGGAACTAGTTCCTAAGTATCATTATTTTCTATTTGGTATAACTCCTCATTCATATAACTTATTCAAAACTTTTCTTTACTTGGTTATAAAATGTTCTTAGGTTCAATCTTAGACAATAGAGAAAAAATTTCTTGGTTAAGTTTACTTATCAGTTTCCTCTTTTTATGTACATCTGCATCCTTATTGTTAATGATTTGTGTATTAGGATGCTCTTTCTAAATTTGTGTTGGAGGTCCTTTTAAATATTCCCTTTCTCAAATTCTTCTTCTTCATCATATGTCTCTATAGCTTCTTCTTCATTCATGGAGTCCAAATTATGAAAATAAGACTTCTTAGAACACCTCTCATCAACCTTGAGATTGGTGCTTTCCACTATCTTCTACAATCTCTTATTGAAGCATCTATAGGATTAGCTAACTGATTAATATCCTAATAATATTCCCTCATTATACCTTGAATCAAATTTACCTAGGTTTTCCTTATCTAGTTTGATGAAGCATTTTCTACCAAACACTCTAAAGTGGTCCACATTAACAGGCCTTCCTTACCATAAAACACAAGGGGTTTTAAATCCATTAATCATTATCTATCATCTATTAAAAATTCAAACTATAGTGCTTACTACCTCTCTCCAGCAGCCATTAGATATCTTGTACTCATTTAACATCATCATTTTCATTTCTTAGACTTTCCTATTCTTTCATTCAACTACCCCATTTTTTTGAGGTGTCCTAGATGCTAAAAAAATGTATCCTTATTTCACGAGCCTCACAAAATTCATCAAGTTCACTTAACCATAAATTTCCTCCTCTATTAGACCTTAGACACTTTATTTTTACATTCTTGTAATTTTCAACTAGAGCCTTAAATTCCTGGAACTTATCAAGAGTTTATGAATTTTCTTTCTAGAATACTTCCCAAGTCATTCTTTTGTATTCATCTATGAGTAACATCCAATAGTCATCTCCTTGAATGCTTTGAGTCCTTATAGGGCCACACAATTCAGTGTAAATTATCTTTAAAGGTCCTAAAGTATAGTATTCCTTAGGCTTGAATCTCCTTCAAGTTTTCTTACCATGTTGACATGCCTTGACAAGTGTGTTTGTAGGTGTGATGATTTTAGGAATGTTTTTCACACACTTATTGGACCTGATCTTGACCAGGCTATCAAATTTTAGGTGGCTCAACCTTCTATTCCATAACCAACATTAATCCATTTTTCTCATGAAAAATCTCTCCTTCTTTATCTCACTCAAGACATACATATTGTTCTCATATTTCTTATCCTTGGTAATTAGTCTTCCTCAATTGGATCTTATATCACACCCTTTGCCATGAAATATTAATGTTTCTTGGTCTTCCAATTATCCAAACTCAAGGTAGCCTTGCCAACAATACTGGGATATGTGTTATCTCCAAATCTCACTATAATTGAATAATTATCCTTCAATGAAATGAAATATTTCTTATTCCCTGTCATGTAACCTAAGGAACCACTATCTATATGCTAGAGCATATCTTCATTTTGGATGCAAAAGGAAAATTGGTATATTAATTATTCTTCTCCTTTAGTCTTTTACTCCTCCTTCAGCTTATCCATAGGGTATGATTTGATGATGTACATCTTTTTGTCTTTACTATTCTTCTTTATTTTTCTCAGCTTGCAATATCTTGCAATATGTCCTCTCTGATGAAATTTGTAGCAAAAATTATAATTCTATTATTGAAATGAGAATTCATTCCATTCCTCCACGAGGAATTAATTCTACAATCCACAGTTCTATGTCCATATTGATCACATGAAATATAATATCCTTCCAAATAATTTACATACCTTTCCCTTTTGATAGGAATTGTCTTTATTTTATCAATGTCACCAATCCTTGATGATCCAATATCCTTTGAGGACTAAACCTCCTTGTT
The DNA here is from genome assembly GCA_019776745.2 of Taxus chinensis. NCBI lineage: Eukaryota > Viridiplantae > Streptophyta > Pinopsida > Cupressales > Taxaceae > Taxus > Taxus chinensis. The sequence goes on from CM034150.1 coordinate 740,513,280, forward strand.
CTTCTTTTTATCTTATTCGAATCCAAGATGTACCTTATAATTTTATTTTCTCTTCTTTTGATATTCTTTGAAACCAAAAATTTCATTATAATTTTATTTTCTCTTCTTTTGGTGTTATTTGAAACCAAGACATTCCTTATCATGTGGATACCTCTGAAAAATCAAGATATCACCAAGAAGTTTAGTGCTCTTTTCAAACTTCTGATGTGTATTTAACTTGTTTGTTTCTTGATCCAATTCTACCTTCTTGGACTCCATCTCTATTATGAACGTGGTGCATTCTTCCTCCTTGGTCTTAAGACTTGTTGTTACAAACTCAATTAGGGTTTCCAAATGTTTGACGATATCTTCATGTACATTATATTTTTGATTGATTTGTTCCTCAGAATCCTCAATAAATGACATAAATATCTGATTCTTCCTTATTTTGTTCTTCAACTCATGTAGAGAACTCAAAACTTCTACCTCTAGATTTACTTATGCCTCTTCATCATCTGAATCTTCATCTTCCACATGAAGATTTTCAATATCGAACAATATTAACTACTAGTTTATATGGACATGGATAGATTTTCATTTACATAATTTTTATCATCACTCTCAGATCTACTACTATCACTTATATTTGACGAGCTATAGTCTTCTCTGGTATAAAACATTTCTCTTGTTCTTGAAAGACCCTTTATTACCTTCTACTCAATGAAATTAATTTTGTTCTTATCATGTGTATATGAATTATTACACTCATCATGATGTTAATCATGCTCTCCATAATCCTTATCTTGTTAGCGAAATTAGATGTAAAGTGACCAACCCTACCGCAGTTAAAACACTTGAATGCCAACTTATCTTTATACTTACTCAATCCTTTCCTTAGTTTTATGAAAAACATGGCTTCTATCTTGTCATCATCAATATCTATATGAATATCATCCTTGAAATTTTTACCTTGAGACTTATTCTAAGATTTGAATGCAGGTTCCTTCTTGGAGAGTCTTCTGTCACTGGTTCTCATTTCATAGGCAATCAAGATTATATGAAGCTCATCCATCTTTAATGTGTTTAGATCCTTGATTACCTCCGCATGAGAGACCTTTGAATAAAACTTGGATGTCATAGATATTAATACCTTTTCTACCAATGTTGATTCTTCCAACATTTTTCCTAGACCTCTAATGACTCTTACCAATTCATCTGCTCTGAAAGGATAAGAAGAAATAATGTCATCATCCTTCATTCTCACACTTTCAAACTGCCTTTGGTGGGTTTACAACTTCACCAACTTTACTTTTGTGTCTCCTTCATAGGTGGCCTATTAATTTTCCCAAATCCCTTTGGATGTGTTATAATGCATGACCTTAACAAATTCTACCTCTGAAAGAGTACATAGGATGGTGATAAATTCTTTAGAGTTGTTTACACAATCTTTTTTACTTTTTGCATCAATTTGAGGTCTAATAAGTGAAGTATACCCATTAACCAATGATTTTTTGTATTACAGAACTTAATGAAATTATATAGGTATTCATTATGAAGCTAAAAAATTCATAGTTAATCCCATTGAAGAGAGAAGCCTTATTAGTTGAGAAGCCTCCTTTAGCTTGACTAGACATGCTTGTGCTTCTAGGATATCCTTTAAGTTATTAGGGGCCTCCTCCAAAGGACCAAGCTCTGATACAATTTTTTTGAAGCACAATTCATAAACAGGTGTGAATCAGTGACCTTACAAATATTTCTTTCAATTATGTTTTACCATTCAAAACATATTAACCATGGTGATATTATAATGCATAAAAAAGCATTCACAAGAACATGAAACAAGAGACATCACACATATATGAGTTGAAAACCCTCAAGGGAAGAAAACCCGCTAAAATTATGAAAATGGACTATTTTCCTATAAATGATTGCAAAATATAAAATTTAGTTGATCACCCACTCAATTTGGATCACCAACCCCAAATATGTTAAACACTTAACTAGGTTTTAGCAAGCACCAATTTTTAAGGAAGCTCTAATTACCTAAGTGAATCAGCACCGAATCAACCACTTCTTTATTTTTTTCACCTTATTAACACTCTCTTTGTTGATAAATAAATGATGACCATATTTCTACCCTTACTCTCTTGATCACTCTTCAAACTACATGTTATGCTTCTTTGCTCATCAATATTCTTCAACTTGATATAGGAATGCACATATTAACTTTTATAGGTAGACCACCTTCATGATATTAAATATAAACCCTCTTCCCATGGTCTACATGACCTCCTACTACTAAAAAAATACTATATTTCACTCATTCACACACATACACCTGTAATAGGCCTAAAACTTCCTTGCATATATACATGATTCATGAACATATACCACCTGGTCGGACACACACACCTAAAACAACCTAGGTTGGCAATACAATAGGCCTTAGAATATGTTATGGAAATGAATTAATAACAACTTAAAAATCTTTTGGTATGCCATAACTCAATTAGAGATTTCTCATTTTTAGGTCTCATGAAGACTTATATGCATTAGGCCTTCTTGTATAAAGACACAACATGTTATTCTTGAGATCATATAGCCTTGTTAAAAAATGAAAACCCTTTCAAAAAGTTTATCTTTTAGATCTACTAACCTCCTCCATACTTGATTAGATTTTTACCTTGCATTCATGCCATGAAAGATCCTTAAAAACAAAACTGTCAAATCACCTCAAAAATCAGTCTTGATAAATCGACCTTATAAGATCATTTAGAGGCTGGAACCTATGCATAAACCATCATAGAAATGAAGAATGGGCCCATAATACCTTCTTTCATCCATTTATATATATTTTCCAATGCAAGAAAAGAAATTATTCTAAGTTACCCATAGCCCCATCTAAAATAACCCTCAGATCTCATTTCATGTGTTGACTACCTTTCTTAGGATCTCTTTCTGTTGTTCAATTATTCCTCTCCTATGGATTTGTTATCGCTCGACAGTATTTGAGATTCTTATTGTTGCTCTACTACTGGACAATGTGTTGCTTCTTGTCTCTTTTGTTCTTATTATTATATCTGGATGTTGGTCTTATTCATTGTTCATTTCTGGATAGGATCCTAGTAATCCAACAACCTTTATGCTTTAATAAAAATAAATAAATAGGAAAATATCTTCCCATTACTAACTAACTACAAAATATCAGGTTAAACTCTATTGTAACATGTACTTTTCCTTACCATCGACTGAACACTTGAAAGTATCATTCTTAGGTTTGAAAAAAAAAATCAGGATGTTTTATTGTAAGGCCTAGACATCCACTTTCTTGCAAAAAAAACCTGATCAGATTGAATGTACTTTATAACTCAGAATGTTTTACCTATAATCTAGACATATCTTTCCTCTTTTCAAAAGGTTCACATATGCACTCGATTGAATTGTTCATCATGCCTAACTAGGTCAGACATGATTTAGGAATTGAGGATGCTAGGTTGCATGAGACCTAGAATTGTGCTTGTATTAACCCTGTCAGGAAAATTTAATGCACAAGTGACCATGTGGAAATACCACACCATCATACCTTGTTTTGCAATGATAAACCAATGCGTCATTTGTTTTGGGATGAAAATCATCCCACTAAAAATATTTATTCCATATTCTTCATTCAGCTGATATGGAATAGGTAATTCCTATCGGCTACTTTATCCATCGACAACACTTCTTCTACAATGACCTACATTTTGAGGGGATCCAGCCATTGATTAAGAATTCATGTGATGTCGTTTGGACCATACATCATTTGAATGTTTCACTGCAATTGATTTATTTCCCCTCAAAATGAAATAAAATTTCTATTTGACATTTATGACAATTTTCAAGCACAAGACCCACATGTCTTATCTTCCATATTCTATATAGCTCTTTCATATGTGAGGGATTTGTATTCTTGGAAGATCATTCAGGCATGATATAAATAATAAATGAATGAATATTGTATGCACTCTCATATAATATAATGATGCTTGGTCATTAGTGATAACTGGTAGGCAGTGCACTCATGATTAATGATTGACACAATTTTCGCAAGGTGAATGTGAATGCACAAATCCTCTCTTTCAGTGGTGGATATATATAATCAAAAAAATGATAGTTGACCAATTTTTTTTAAAAAATATCGAGTGATCAAGATCTATTTCACTTGCTATGTGCATATTTACACTAATTATATAAGTCCTAATATATCTACATTAATAAAAAATTATTAATATAATGTAATTAAAATAAGAACATTAATAAAGTACATAATGAATAATTAGTATTATTAAGATAATTACGTCAAAAGAAAATTCAGATCAATAGTATTGGTCAAATCAAACTATACTCCATGCTATTAATAGAAGTTGTTCTGGATTGATCTATCCCTATAGTCATATTTCATGGTCAGCTTGATAGTCATCTTCCATAGTCTACAATATTGTTAGATTTTGTAGTCAGGTACGTATAGCACTTCCACATAGTTGGGTCCATAATTGATCTGGTAGTTGGATACCAATGAAGTCACTAAGCATATTCGATCTCCATAGTTTATGTACAACCTCTGTTGGGAATTTGGGACTGCGGAATAGTGCTATGATTTAATAAAAAACAAAATCATGCACACATGATCTAAATAATTCCCCAAAAATCTACAGTAGTGAAAGTATAAACTAGTATAATCCAAATCAAGAATAAAGTACACACACATAACACAACATGTACCATGGTTCACCTAATGTGGGCTAAGTCCACTAAAGATATAGATCTCATATATATAATACAACAAGAGTACAAACCAACTCTTCAATACAATAGTACAATGCATCTCTCCAAGAGTATCTCCTCTCCTCCAGATCTCTAAATGGATCTCCATGAGTGCACTACAATTGTGACTCCAAACACCACCAACAAATCTCACATAACCCGAAACTACTGCATCTCTGAACTGCTACCAATTTCTCTATGGATCTGCAAATAAGACCTCTTGCATGGGTCTACCATATGTGCAACCATGACTGTCCACCAAGAAGTAAGTTTGTCTCTCCATCACTAAATAACACTATGCAAACATGAATACAATCTCCTCTACAATATCTAGATCTACATGGATCAACAATACAATATTATCTCATGGATCTATAATACAACAGTAGATCTACATATATCTATAATACAAGATCTCACCAACATGTGGATCTACAAGAAGAAACTCTATGTGTTTTGCATACTATGCAAGCCATTACAATGAGACACTAACTATATAAAGGAAATATAGTAGAAGATGTTACCCTCTTCTCACCATTCAGATATACCTGCTATTTCATTATGTTCTATCTCCTCTCCATGGAGACTCTATCTTCATGTAACCTGTTCTTTCTTTCTCTCCTTCTTCTTCTTTGTCTTCATCCTCTAAATCTAGGAGAATCAAGGATCTAATTCAGTCCTTCTCTTAATTCTACTTCTAAACCCTAGCTTTCATGCTTATATAGGCGTATATAAACTTAGGGAACTTAGCCATGAAATTACAATCAATAGATCTGCTTTAATGCTAAAAATAGATCTAATTCTTGAGAGTTAAATATAAAATTTCCCGCACAGTTATCCGGCACCAGTTATCCCTAACCGTTACCAGTTCCTCCCTTTCCTGACTGATGCTAATCAAACCTAACTGATGCCGGTCCTAGATGACCGATACTAGTTCTCCCCTAACCGATGATGGTTATTGTATTTTCTAGAAAGTTTCCATTGCATGCTCTAGTGAAGCTATTTAACTCCGTAACCTAACAATCTCCCACTTAGAGATAAATTATTTTACCTCTGTACCTGTACCCATACATCATTTTCCTCTACACATCGTGAAGATCATCTATTCTTTCCTTAAACAATTCTCTTAAAAATAAAATCAAGAAGATCAAACCATCTTCTCAAACCAAGAAGATAAAAACATGACTTACAAAAGACCTATAAAAATCTGCTACTGATTCATGATAACCGAGCTATCCATACATCAAGCTCCCATTGAATCATAACACTAAGCCTCTCATGTAACCAAGACATCATGAATAACACACCTATAAGAGCTCCCACTCAGACTGAAGTACTAAGCTTTAACTACAACCATAGCCATACCTATAAAACCAACCATTTTCTCCATCCATCTATCCATGTCTCCATGTAACCACTAATGCAACTGTCCAAAGACAGGTCAAACTAGAATATGTGAAAGTAAAACAAGATCCTGAGTAAAAATAACCCTAAATGAGTTCTACATACAACAATCGGTGATCAATCCATAAACACATGCATAACTCAAAGAAATCCAAACACTACAATCTATAAATCCAACCCTATATAAATAACTATCATGTCCAAGACATTCATCTGTAGATAACATATCTATCAAGGAGTAACATAGTAATCAATAGGAAATACAAACATCCCCTACTCATACTCAAGGCAACTAAACCATGCTCATAGGCATCCATGTGCAAATCAAAACATCTACATCATCATAGACTCAAAAAAATGAATCTATCCACATGTATAAACTCACGTATACATCCATCCATATCATCAGGCTCTCCAGAACTACCAAGTATCTCACTGACTAACTCCAAAGCAATATATCAATCCTGTTCTCATCAATGTCAATAACAAACAACCATGGTAAACCATGCAACTAATACCAAGTGCAAATTCCAACAAACATGTCATCAACATACTACACAAACCAAACCAAGTTGAAATAAAAACAAGGGCACCATCTTAAAATGGTAAATAAATATTGTTGTTAAACGTATGACCAAACCAACCATGGTTTCCTAACCAACACCAGTCTCTGTAACTAGTATATTTTCTCTTTCAACCCTTAAAACTCTAAAAAATTCCACTATAATCTTCACCTAGCTAAATCTAACCATCAACTGTAATTCCATAGGGATATCTAGGTACCAAAAAATAAACCAGAAGTGACATCACAAAGTAGTAAACTCAATATACCTTCAAATCTGTGACTCTCCTTCAAAACCAACTAGTGCCTCTACCACTATGAATAGTAGAAATCTCCCCTCACTCTACATGTGTGTCATGTATCCAATCCTGCAATGCCAAAAACCATGACTTGCTCTCACTAAACATGAAATTCCCTACACTGCCTCTAACGCCAAGCTCAAAAGCTAATATGTTAGTGAGAAATAAAATTGGATGAAATAAAATATAAATTGATTCCCTTCTTAACAAAGAATACTTCTACATCACAGAATTTTGGACTTCTTGTGAAGTAGGTGAATCAACTTCTTTTCATCCTATGTACTCAACATCTTCTGTTACCTGAAGTTGTGTATAACCATGAACTTTCATTGAGGATCTCATCCTTAGACTAGATATCCTTGTCCTCAAGATTCCACACAACCGGGAAATAAAATTCAAACAACACCAAAAACATGGTGTAAATCTATGCACACTATCCAAACATAATATCAGCTGCTCTAAAAGAAAGAAATAAAACATGAAAAATAAAGATATACTTGACCCAAAGTATTACTGGGCTAACCAAGCCAAATCCATCCTCTTTTTGATCCAAACATTGAAGTGATCAGCATTGTTTCTACTTATACACATTGTGCCTGAAACCTGATTCTCCAAAATAGGACACTAAACCATCCATGCCCTCTTCTACTATAAGAAACTATGTGCAAACTCATTATAACAGAGACCAACAATGGTTTGCTGAGAAGTACCACTTATCCTCTGTCACTGATGTTCAATTCCCTAACTGACACCGATGCTGCTAGAACTAACACAATGCCACAAATTGGCATAGGTTACCAAAAAAGGTGCCTACTTCGACCAAAGATAATAGTTGTGTTAAGTCATACATTTCAAGAAGCACCAAAATCTTGCACAAAAACTTAACAGCAATAATACATGCAATAAAAAGTTTCACCAAGATGAAATACATCACCTTACCAGCACCAAGATACTCATCTGCATCTTCAACTGAAGAACATGCTTCTCTGATAGAAACCCCGTCTTCACACTATGCTACTAAATTCCTACCTCTATAAGAATCCCATGCATCTAACTAAACCAAAGAATGCATAACTTCTCCTTTTATCTCATTCTCATATCTAGATTTGCAATCCCAAACATGCATGTGTAACCAAAATAATATAATCACTGCAATACCAAGATAAAACCATACCTTAATAATTGGATCTATAATATGACCAACATGATTATGCCTCCAAGAACTAGGAACACCTCAACAAACAAGATACATTCCATGCATCTTCTCAATTCTTCATATATGTGATTTTATATTTAAAACCAGGCTACTTAGTAACCGAGCATGGTCACCTTTAACTGAACACAGTTACCCTGTAACCGACCATGGTCACCATGCCTATACTGGTTGCCACTTAACCGACACTAGTCACTATAATTTCAAGAAACCTTACTCTACTAGATCCCACTTGAGATTGAATCTCTTCCTGTGATCTTCACATCAAGCAAAACAAACCCTACTCTCATACACCTGTCAGTAAACCACTAAAAATATAATGACTCAAAACCTTTCTCTGAAATAACCAAGATCTGATACCAGTTGTTGGTATCAAATAAGAAAACATACTTAGGTCTGATACTAGTTATTGGTATCAGATAAAATAATAAACCTGGCTCTGATACCAGTTGTTAGGAATTTAGGATTACGGAATAGTGCTATGTTTCAATAACAAACAAAATCATGCACACAGGATCTAAACAATTCCCCAAAAATCTACAATAGTGGAATTATAAACTAGAATAATCCAAATCAAGACAAAGTTCACACACATAACACAACATGTATCGTGGTTCAGCTAATGTGGGATACATCCAGCAAAGATAGAGATCTCATATATATATAATACAACAAGAGTACAAACAAACTCTTCTATATAAGAGTAGAATGCATCTCTCCAAGAGTATCTCATCTCCTCCAGATCTCTAAATGGATCTCCATGAGTGCACTACAATTATTCCTTCAAAAACCACTAGTATATCTCAAATAACCAGGAACTACTGCATCTCTAAACTGCTACTAAGTTCTTTATGGATCTTCAAACAAGACTTCTCACATGGGTCTACCATATGTGAAACTATAATTGTGCACCAAGAAGTAAGTCTGTCTATCTATCACTACATAACCTGTACAAACATGAATACAACCTCCTCTATAATATCTATATCTACGTGGATCAAAAATACAATATAATCTCATGGATGTATAACACAAGACTAGATCTACATGGATCTATAATACAAGATCTCACCAATATGTGGATATACAAGAAGAAACTCTATGTGCTTTACATACTATGCAAGCCATTACAATAAGACAATAACCATACAAAGGAAATATAGTAGAAGATGTTACCCTCTTCTCACCATTTAGATGTACCTGGTATTTCCTTCTATCTAGATCCTCTCCATGCAGACTCTGTCTTCATGTAGCATGTTATTTCTTTCTCTTCTTCTTCTTCTTTGTTTTCATCCTCTTAATCAAGGAGAATCAAGGATCTAATTCAATCCAAATATTAATTATTCTTCTAAACCCTATCTTTCATGCTTATATAGGTGTATATAAACTTGGGGCACTTAGCCATGCAATTACAATCAATAGATTTTCTTTAATGCTAAAAATAGATCTAATTCCTGAGAGTTAAATATAAACTTCCCCACACAGTTAACCAGTGCAAGTTATCCCTAACCACTTCTGGTTCCTCCCTTGCTTGACCGATGCCAGTCATACCTAGCCAATGTCAGTCTTGGGTGACCAATACCAATTCTGCCCTAACTAATGACAGTTACTGTATTTTCCAGTGAGTTTCCATTGCATTCTCTAGTGAATCCATTTAGATTCACAACCTAACAAATCTCATATTTACAAACAAAATGTAATGCCCCTTCTATGAGGATATTTGTACTTTCTTCCTTGAACGAGGTATGCAATCATTGATATGTGATTTCTATCTAGAGTTGTTGTGCTCTTAGGAACTATTAGATCATGATTGAAGGAATGATATCAATTAGGATCCAACTCTAATCATTCTTATGGAAACATTTTACGTATGTTGATTTATCATCAAGTACTCACTTAGCTGGTTTTTGAAATAAACCCAATGATTTCATCTTGCAGAAAGTGATATCAAATTCTTGGGACAATAGGATAACTAGTGACTTGTTAAACTATCTAATTTTTTATATGGATTATGTTCCTTAGACAATGAAATCTATATTTGAAGAAAGGAATTATCTTGGATAATTTATAGGGATCCAAGGCATGCTAATGATTGATATGTTAGTATAATTATTTTTGTTTGTTAAGTAAAAAATTGACTACATTTTTCTTCTTGCATGCCATTATGTTCAGTCTTAAATGAATATAAGGTTACAAGAGATGTTTCATAATATCTTATGAATACAGACATACTTTTGTTTAATCTTACTTTGATTCAATAATTTCAAAGGATGATGTTTTGACTATGAAATTAAGAAGTATGCCATGATAAATCCTATTTGAAGGTGAATTTATGTTGATGGACCTAGTTATGTTCTATTTTCAGTTAAGTAATGTAACCTAAGCTAAGGTTGGCATCTTATATTAAAATATCTAATACTTAACTAAGATCCTAGACCTACCCTAATGCATAGCCAAGTTGCTAAGGGTGACATTAATTCATTTGTGTTTTGATGTGCAATGGATTTTGGGAATAAAAGGAGTGTATTGAAAGTAGTTGGTATTGTTATTTCTCATCTCTATTATAGCTTTCAATGTTATGATATATTCAAGCCTCGATCATTTATTGACCAAAGCTGGTAAAATGAATTTGGATTCCTTGTGACTTTAATCTTGGTCTTAGACCAAGTACATAATCATTAACTTAACCAAACTCTATGATGGTTATACTTGTATGGACTATGGATATTAATCCAAACACATAATGCTTATTTGATTATTGAGGTTTGAAAGTAGTATTGCAAAGGTCAATTTCATGTACACAATTGGAATGGTCGAACTATTGTTATTACATCACATCTTAAAAATTGGAGACATGAAAATTCTATGGCTCTGGGACTATTTTTGAAAACTAGATGGAACTCCAACTAAGCTTGGATAATGAAGAAAATGGAAGGCAATGTTAACATAAGTTCGTCCAAACTAATTTAAGGACATGTTCTAGTTAAAGTGCATTATGTTAAATTATTCAACCGCCAATTATGGTGAGATTGGAGGAGGCGATGGTGACTAGACTTCCAAAACCATTATGGAACATTAATAGGATTTAATGCACTAAACTATTTTTGGGAAGTCTCAGAGATTCATGGAGAAGCTACCAGATGGTTTACATGTAGACATTTTGTTTGATTTTTCCTTCATTGACTTCACTCCTAAGGAAACTGTTCATGCAACACTATGATTGGTGCGATGAAAAATTTAGTGATTGCATAAATACTTGTTCCACTCAATGATGGTATGATTTATGGAGGTTTTTCTTAATAGTGAGACCGAATTTTCAAGAAGGGATTACAAAGTGAACTTTGGTAGCTAGGGAAGAAGAAATCGAATTAATTTTCACTATCAAGCATGATAGACCTTAAAATTTTGAATACTCTCCTCTATTTAATGGATTCGTAAAAATCACTTTACTCTTTCAATGAAGTTGTTCTCTAGTTCTACATTTGTGTTTTTGGATTCATAGCTGTTTATCTGGGTTGTAGATTCATTTAAATTTTTTAATCAGATTTTATTGTGAAAATAAATGGTTTCTTGTAAGTAATCATGATTGTGATTCATGACATCTAACACCATAGTGTAGAGTCATTTCTAGGAATTTAAATGACTAAAATGTGTTGTGTTTTGAATCCTCCCAAAGCAATGAAACTGGGGATGATACTCCTCCTTGTAGGGAACTTCGATTCATGCTTGTATATAAATATTATATATTCATATCTGGAATGAGTTTTTGTGGAATTAAGTTTGGGATTGACTATATCTATTGGGTAATGGTTTGCGAGCTTCTATGTGAATGAAAAACATTGTAAGCGGCTTATCAATTTACAACAGATAATATCTTACTGATTTGTTTGATATTGACTGCAAATGGACTCATATCATCGGGTTCTAGATGGGTTAATCTTTCTATATGATTTTATTTATTTATGTTTTCCTTATGATTGATATACCTCATAAAGGTTTACCAAATTTTAAAAATATGACTGTATATTTAGAGGCCTAGGTTTGTAATACTCATGTATGATTTGTTATTTAACTGGATGATTGATTTACGATTCTCTGGTTTTTAATTATATTTAAGTTCTGAGTGGATTAATTTGAGTAACACATCCATTTTGGGATTTTGGAATAGGGAGTTGAGATTTTGTTATGTTCTCCAAACTATTTAAGAGTTGTAAGCTCACTCTCTTTGAATTTTTTTAATATATTCCCCATCCTTAAGTTGTTATCAAACTGATATTGGTTCAAATTAGTTCTAAATTGATTGCTGGGTAGTGGTATTAAAAGTCATAATTTTTTGACTTAACCCACCCACACTGTTACTAAAGTGTTTGATTTTTTATTATGTCTGACATTCAATTGGTATAAATTATCCCTGGTAGGATACCTCTTTACTCTAGATATTTATGTGTTGAACTAATCAAGACCATAGTGAAGCTTGGTTGAAGAGCCAATAGTCTTCTATTGGGTCAAATTGTTCTCAGATGAGAGCTTGGGTAGGCAATTATTAATGACTTTAACATATGATGCTAAGTCCTTAAGGAAACTTTATTGGTTGTTTTAAAGGGACTAGTTTATGTATAGTGAATGTATTAGTGTGGGAAGGAGTAATTAATGTGATTACTGTTAGTGTGGGAGTGGTTTAAAATTTTAGTTGTGTACAAGCAGTGGCTTAATAAGTTGAATGTTAAATGAATGTCCATGTTTGATAAACTCTTGGATGGATGATATGGTATGAAATTTAGTCTCATTTCATTTATATGTACCTAGTTTCTAATTGTTGATTGGAATATGATCTTCTAACTCCTTTTGCTTATAGTTCAGTTGCACTAACCCTTACCCGGTGGTTGTTCTACTCTACAAGATATTAGGTACTAATAAATTTGTGTGCAGAGCGAGTAGGTGGATTTACTTGTCTGATATATTGAATTAGAATGTTGTATGAGTGGCTTGTTATAGCTTGAGTAGAATAGAAAATGTTTGAAATAAAAGTTGTACAAACTTAATGAAAGGGATTGAAGATTACAGTCATACAAGCATAGGCTTATATGACTGCAATATTATAAAACTTGAACATATTATTATCATGAAGTTACTAACCCTATTGTTATTGCTCGACAGATAGATAACAATTATTGATTGAGTGGTAATACTTAGTTAGATAAGATGTTTTATTACAGTCCTATAAGTATGGGATTATATGACTGTAATCATATTATTCTTGCTCATTTAATTATATGATTGATTAGAATCAATTTTATTGTTCAGATCACCTTTGTGGGATTTAAATTATTTTCTATTGATTATAATTGCATTGGCTAAGGATGCCCTATAGTCTATAAACTTGTCCTCCTATGATGGTTTCATTTGTGAAAATCTAGTTGACATTTTAGAAGTAAGAGAATTAAGAAGAAATTCCTTAAGAACTTAGAATCAGGTTGGTTGAGAGAGAATTACTTTGGTGATATAGTTAAGTAGAGCATTGAAAGTTCTGAATAGTACTGAACATCTGAGAGGTGCTGGAAGGTCATGTGAACTGACTTCATTGCTAATAATCTTGTCAGATGGAGCTATTGAAGATAGGATAGATTGGCTATAGTTTCATTAGTGGACGTAGCCCACACTGGTGTGAACCACATTTAGAATCTGGATGATCTGATTTATTGAAATCTCTTGTTTTGTATATTTCTTATGTTTGGAAATGATAAGGTTCTTCACCATTTAAAGTAATTGTTGCATGTATAGGAAAGATCTTTGATCATTGTTTGTACAAAATGAGTGTGCTAACCCCATTCTGGACAAGTAATAAAGTTGATGCCTTGTTGCACTCTTATGTCCAGAAAGGCTCCTCAGCTAAAGCTCTGACTTTCCATCTCCCCCAGTTCTACCCAGTTGAACCACTCATCCCACCTCAACTATCCTTGCTCATCATACAGGTAAGCCACAAGACTTATTAAGTGCTTAATAATCTTGCATACGTTTAGTAATCTATTACAGAATCCAATTACTCGGTCACTAATATGGGTAGACTTGTAGACACCATGAATTTAAGGGTCAGCTACTATAACCCTATCATTTGCCCACATGTATAATTAATATTAAATTACTTAACTAATTAAATTAATGCCCATTCTCATGAATATTCATGAAAGGTAAATACCTTACATGATATCAATGATATTAAATTCACCTCATGCTAGTACACCTCATTCATAGACTAATTCTTAGCATGTATGATCCTATTTACACATGAAAGGACTCAATAAGTCTACTTACCATAGGGCTAACTGATGACTTAAGAATCCTTATGACCCTATGACACTAAACTGCTTATTCTTCCTCTAAACCGAAATGCAGGAAGCATTACTTACGATGGAATAATTCCATTTTGTGATCTGCAACTTAACGGACAAAACTGGCCATAAAGATAGCCAATGCTTCTGCTATTTTTGGCAACCTAGAATTATCTAATATAAGCAGGTTCAACCGAATATCGGTCAACCCTAATATTACTGATAAAGAAGGATTGTCACCCTAAACCATCGAAATCGATTGACTGATTATATTCAGCTTATGGTAACCTTATTAGAGAGGTATGATGAAGAACCTATTCGAATGTTTCGGCTTCTGGGAATAGAGTTGCTTCTATCCTTTCATTCCTTTTAGAAACAGATAAGGGTTAGGGCTAGGAGGAATACCTGTTGAATGTCGAGATGGTGTGCGCGTACCGTAGAGAAAGATCAGGCTGACTGCGAAGAACTCCTTTTTGTCTTGGAAGGACTACCTGCAAATAAGAACACAAGACCACAAGATTTTGATTAGACAATAAATGAGGAAACTGCCTTGGGCCCAGGAAATATAAAACTTCCTTTCGAAGGTGGTCAGTTTCCCTGCTAATATGAATTAACACCAAAGACTGTAAAATATCAATTAAGTTGCTTTGTTGAAACAGGTAGGGGAAAGGCTGATTTCTGGTTTTGAACCACAATAACCGATGCCGGTTACTGATAACCGATATCGGTAGGGTCTAGGATCTGTGGGTTAGTTGTGTTGTGGGGTGGTTGTTGTTGTAGGGTAGCTGTGTTGTTTGTAAGGCTAGTATATGGGTGATATTAGGTAATGAGGTGATGAGAAGTAAATGAAGGATAGTTAGATGCAATATGTTGCCGGGTAGTGGATCTAGGAATGGATTTGTGAGGACTGTGATTCAAAAGTCTAAGAAGTATTATTAAAAGGACATGCAAGATGTAACTTACTGGTTATTGACGAAGATGCAGGTCCAAGAACTCTGATGACAAAGGCAGAACTGAGGTAGGATGGCCTGACACACAGAAGATGAGATATCTCCCTCCCGATGATCAGCTGAGTATCACAGGGCTCTGGTATCCAGTTGCAGTCTTGGGCTTGATCTCCTTTGCTGCAAACTCTTCTTGTCTCTTCACTTGTCTCTGCTCAGCCAAGTAAAGATCCGGATTCTCTTGATCGCTCCTGATGCTCTCTCTCGATCCAAAAATCCTTCGACCTCTGTTTTTGGTTTGGGGAGCCCATTTACAGGGAACCGATGGCGGTTACGTAACCGACGGCGGTCGAGTAGGAACCGGTATCGGTAAGGAAAAAGTAGGCTATTTTTAGTAAAATAGCCCACTTTCCCTGCTTTTCTCCCGAGAGATTAGTTGCGGGCTTGGTCAAGTGACTAGAAGGTCGGTTTTGGGTGCGAGAAAGGGGTCATTAGTCATGGGTGTAGGTGTGGACCAAGTTATAGGTCTTAATTAGGTTAGTTTAGGGTTAGGACTAGGTCATGATGAGGTGGCAAAATGAGGTGGCAGGTAAGGTGATGTGGATTTATCAATTACAAGGTAATTAATAAATAATTGTGTAAGGTTTAGGTGATGAGGTTAGGTTGCGAAATGAGATGCGGGTCACAAGGGGTCGTAAGACACAAATTTGGTGTCTACATTAGCCCCTTATTGTCGTGTAGCTTGTTTTGTAAAGCTGCACGGACAATAATATGAAGTGGTTTCTCCTGTTAAGGGTATAGGTAATCCCCCTCAAATCTATCACAGATTGAGAGAACTTGAAATCAGGGATAGGGTTGATAAAGGGTAAATGGTGTAGAGATGATGGGGAAAAGGTGGGGTAAGTCCAAGGAAGCAGACGCACGTTGAAATGCAATAGTGCGACTAGGGTACATGATTTGACGAGCAAACCAGCAATGCATAGGCAAAGGTCGATAGTTTATCCAAACAAGGGTGATATAATCCTGGTATCCAAGGCATAGGAAGTAGCTCCAGGGTATATAACAGGTAAGGTACAGGAACGTTTAGGCATGTTCGGCAGTACCAAATGGTTGGTTTGGTTGAGATAAACGTCACGGTCTAGGTCTAGGCAAAGTTGGTCGACAGATCAAGTCAGGGACCCTAATCATGCTAAAACACGAACAGGTGAGCTCGATGGAACAAAAAGCTACATGATGGGTGGATAAAAGTGTATGTTGTTGATGTTGGGTAAGGTATTGAAGTGATACGGCCGTGGGTCGGGCCAAGTTGTTGGGTTACGGCCTTGGGTCGGGCCGGATGGGTAGGGTGAGGCCTGGGGTCAGGCCGGATAGGTAGGTTGAGGCCTTGTCGGGCCGGATGGTTAGGGTGAGGCCTTGGGTCGGGCCGGATAGGTAGGTTGGGTCTTGGGTCGGGCCGGATGGTTAGGGTGAGGCCTTGGGTCGGGCCGGATAGGTAGGTTGAGGCCTTGGGTCGGGCCTTGGGTCGGGCCAAATGGTTAGGGTGAGGCCTTGGGTCGGGCCGGATAGGTAGGTTGAGGCCTTGGGTCGGGCCAAGTTGTTGGGTTGCGGCCTTGGGTCGGGCCAAATGGTTAGGGTGAGGCCTTGGGTCGGGCCGGATAGGTAGGTTGAGGCCTTGGGTCGGGCCAAGTTGTTGGGTTGAGGCCTTGGGTCGGGCCAAATGGTTAGGGTGAGGCCTTGGGTCGGGCCGGATAGGTAGGTTGAGGCCTTGGGTCGGGCCAAGTTGTTGGGTGGCGGCCTTGGGTCGGGCCAAATGGTTAGGGTGAGGCCTTGGGCCAAATGGTTAGGGTCGGGCCGGATAGGTGAACAAATGGTGTTCAGCAAAGGTGGATATAGGCGATGTTGGGAGAAAGGGCGATTAGTAAATAGGGGCAGAAAGTTGGGTGAATAAAGACAAAACCGATATCGGTTAGCTATGACCGGTACCGGTTAGGTAACCGATGCCGGTTCCTTAGGGCACGATTTGACCGGTGTCGGTTCTATGTTAAAAACCTATAAAAAGAAAAATACGGCCTGTCATTGTCACATTTCTAATTTGAAAACCGATTTGGGGTGTCTGAGGTGGAATAGTGATATTGGTGCATTTGTTGGCTGAGGTGGCACTAGTTGAGTGGAGAAGTGAGTTGATTGGTGGGCCCGAGTGAGTAGCAGGCAGCAGTTGATTGGTAGAGGACCCAGCAAAGCAGAGTTTGAGCCATGGCACAGCCAGGAGGAGCAGGAGGTGCTGGACCAGCTGGACCACCACCACCTATCCCACCACGACGACGTGTCGTCGTACCGGTAGGTTCGAAACCCTTCATTATGTGAATTTAATGGTATTATGCTGTATTTGGGATTCGGGTAGGAATCTTAGATTTGGAGAAAATAATGAATAAATGGAAGTTATATGAAAAGAGGAAAGGGTAGATAGGCTAAATAGGCCAAGGCGGTTGGGTGGGTAGGTTTTTAGGGTGTTTGGGTGGGTATGTAGGGAGAAATAGGAAAAAAAATGAATTGGGTAGCCGCGCGGGTTCGGCTCGGTAATTTTTACAGCGACCGATGTCGGTCACTAAGCGACCGGCATCGGTCCAGAAAATCTAGGGGCAGGGTTGATCAGTGGTGACCGGTGTCGGTCGGTAGTTGACCGGCGTCGGTGGAGAGGAGACCGGGGTCGGTTATGGGTGACCGGTACCGGTTCGTAGTGATTTGTAGTTATTTTGGTTGGTTTGGGTTATGTTTTGGTGTTGAATTGTTGGTTGTGGTTTAGGTGTTGTGAGTATGGTTTTGGGATGGGGTAGGGGTGTTTTGGTATGATTTAAGTTGTGTCGATTGTTGGATTTGGTTGTTTGGGTATCGTTTCGGTTTCGTGGTAGTATGATGTGGGTTGTTTGTTTGGGTGTGAAGAGGGAGGGGGATATTGTAGAAGATAGGTGGGTAGAGGGGTGTGTTAGAGAGTCGGGGTGTGGTCGGGGGGATAAAAGGGGGTATAGAGGGTAAAGTAGATGTTGTGATAAAGAGTAGGGCTAATGTAGTGGGTTGGTTTTGCAGGCACGTCAGCAGCTGACGATGCGGGACAGGATGCCCCCACTGTTGAGCCGGATGCGACCACATGTGTCCGCAGCACACTGGGCTATCATGCGCGAGGTGGGACTCGGCGGAGTCCAGCGATACAGAGCGATCGACAGAGATCATAGTTTGATGGTTGCCCTCATCGAGAGATGGGATCCGGCGACCAATGTGTTCCATCTCCCGACTGGAGAGATGACCATCACATTGGAGGATGTGTATCGCATCCTTCGATTACCTATCGATGGAGAGGCAGTCTTTCAGGTGGATGCAGAGACAGCCATGGACAGCATCCTACAGGTTTTTGGGGATGCAGCCGCGCTATTGACATATCACAGCGCGAGTATCGGGTATGGGGATATGTACCGTGCGCACCGACATGAGACACGGCTTGCCGTGTTGATGATGATCGGGATCACCTGCTTCGCCCTCCCAGACTCAGAGGGAGGCCGCTTTCCACGGGCGCTGATGGGGGTGCTACATGAGATGGTGGAGGAGCACACATGTTATGCTTGGGCACCAGTATACCTGGTGCAGTTATATAGAGAGCTGTGGGGCTATCGCCGGATGAGGCGATTTGGGATTTGTTCGACATTTTTGCTTCACTGTTGGGCATATGAGCACATCATATGCATTAGACCAGTAGGATTACCCCAGCAGCCAGGGCCACAGGTCATATATAGATACGGCTTTCAGAGGTGGTTGGGGGTCGTGGGCCAGCCACGAGCAGTGCTTGCAGGGCGGGACGTCGCTTATTACAGGCATTTATTAGAGGGCCTGACAGCGGCAGATATTGTATGGAGACCGTATAGAGGTCATCACCCCCGTGGAGGAGCCCGAGGACAGTTGCAGTGGATCCAGTACACATTCTGGATAGCGGGACGGAGGCCGGGAGAGTATGAGAGGATACCCCTGGAGAGGGTACGCAGGCAGATGGGGCTACGACAGGATGAGCCCCCTCGCTTCCCTCAGTACCGGAGGGATGATGTAGAGGCCCCACTGCCTGCACCACAGCCCGTGGATCCAGATTGGGTTGCTGAGAGGCCAGCAGATGACACTGTAGATGATGCTGGCTGTACGGGAGCATATATGGTTTGGTGGGCTGGTCAGAGAGCAGCGAGGGTAGCACAGCCTGCACAGCCAGACTTGGCAGCGGTGATAGCAGAGCGAGATCAGCTCAGGGGTCAGGTGCAGCTATTACAGGGGCAGCTGGCTGCTGCACAGGCACAGATAGGTGTTTTACAGGGGCAGCTAGCCCAGGCTCAGGTACAGGCACAGGCAGCACCACCAGCAGCGGCACAGCCACAGCCCCAGGCACAGGTACAGGTACAGGCAGCACCACCAGCAGCGGCACAGCCACAGCCCCAGGCACAGGTACACCACCCCAGCCACACAGGCACCACCAGCCACAGGCACCACCAGCGGCACCCAGCACAGGCACAGGGGGCACTGGTAGTAGGAGTTAGGGGACCAGCCCCAGCAGCGATGGTGGCACGGGACAGGTATATGGAGGCGAGAGCGGAGGCCCGGTACTATCAGGATGTTCTTGATGGTACCGGAGCTGAGTATCAGCCATATGCAGCCTATAGAGCAGAGACCTCTCATAGTCAGAGATCGCAGGGAGGTGCAGCCACAGCCGGTGTGTCTGTTACAGGCAGGAGGCGAGAGGCACCACAGGGACCAGCAGGGAGAGGTGCTGAGGGCGGTGGGGAGAGCTGAGGGATCCGGCATTGTTTTTGTATTTGTATATTGGATATGGGCACCGGTCTGCGAACCGGTTATGTTTATAGAGGCCTGCGTGCCTACATATTATGTATTCATTGATTCATTCATTCATTTATTGTATACCGGCCTGCGAGCCGAGTATGAGTTGTATAGTTGATACCGGTCTGCGAGCCGAGTATGTTTTTGATATGAGAGACCGGCCTGCGAGCCGTGTTGAGGTTTTTGACGGTTATTGCGGCCTGCGTGCCGGCTTTGTTGGATTATGAGATCACAGAGGCCCCGATGCAGGGCACATTGTATATTGGAAACATTGTATATATATATATATATATATATATATATATATATAGATATGATGTTTTGATCCACATGCTGTGTTTAAAAATGCGTTAAATGTTTTGTCGATGGTTTGTGATATTTGATGTATGATGAGTTGGATTTACATGGTGTTATATATTAATGATGTTGATGTCTTTTGTTGATGGGATGTATGTAGATATAAATGATGAGTTTAATTGACATGTTGTATTATGAAATGTTGTATGTTTTGTCGCTGATTTTATGAAAATGTATGTATGTAGCTGTTAAGTTGGATCCAAATGGTATATAGATTAATGGTTTTTGATATCGTTTGTTGATGATTTGTTTGTTTTGGTAATGTAGATAGATGATATGGATGAAATCGTAATGAGATGTGGATTTGATGAAAAGATTATAGCTATCGGTGTTGGTATGCAGGAAAAAGAGGCGGGCGCCTCCAAAAATTAGATAAAAAATAAAGAAAAGGACTATGTTTTGAAAAAGGTGGGTATGTGACCGACGTCGGTTAGCTAACCGATGTCGGTATAGTATAGACCGATATCGGTTAGGTAACCGATACCGGTTATTCCAAAATGAGATTTTTCTAAAAATAGAAAAGCGTAGGTGGCAACTGAAGTTCTTATTTTGAGAGGCATGCAAGATGTTAAATACGCGAATGCGACGCTGTTTTAACGACTGAGACAAGTAATTGCATGAGAGATTTGAGTGATAAGGAGGAAAGAGACAGGTAACGTGATTGTGGGCTGAGATCAAGAAGACAGAAATCCAAGCTATATTTGAAGAGGGTGGTGAGCATGGCTGAACGAGGAGAAGCATCCAGCAGGCATGGACGAGAGGGAAGACAAGTTCCACCGCAAGCTGCTGCAGCCCAAGAGGTAAACGATTTGGTTGTAATTTGGTGTTTGCATGTTTTGTGAATAGGAGGAGGGAGATTAAGTGGGTAGATATGAGAAAGAAAACGTGATAGCAAGGGTTATAGGTGAGGTGAGTGTTATGGGGTAGGTAATCAGGGGTTTCGGGTATGTCTGTGTATACAGAGAGGAATAAACGATCAATTTATTGTCGTAGGTGGTTGTTTAGGCAAGGTGTATGTAATTGACAGTGACCGATAGCGGTTAGGGATAACCGGTATCGGTTACTGAACCGGTACCGGTTATTTATAACCGATACCGGTTACTGGAGGAATTTCCAGAATGTGAGAAAAAAACCTTTAGGGATTCGATGGATTGAATGGTTATTTGTTGTTGTGACGTATGCAGGCAGAGGCAGGGCCGAGGATGAATGATAGTGTACCAGCGCTGTTGTCACGAATCCGAGCGGATGTAACACCAGCTGAATGGACATTGATAAATCGTTTGGGGTTAAGTGGAATCCGCTATTATTCACGAATCGCACATAACCATGCTATGTTGCAGGCGTTGATTGAAAGATGGAATCCAGAGAAGAATACCTTCTATCTGCCAACAGGGGAGATGACAGTAACATTGGAAGATGTGTTCCGTATTTTGAGACTCCCTATTACAGGAAAACCAGTATATCAGGCATTACCTAGCGCGGCGCGGGGAGCGATAACAGCAGTATTTGGTCCATACGCACGAGATTTGACACAGCGAGGTTTGACATTCACATATGGGATAATGTATGCAGCACACCCTGAGGAGACAAGGTTAGCAGTGATATTAATGATAGCGGTAGGGTATTATGCATTACCGAGGGCGGATGGGGGAAGATTTCCAAAGGCATTGATGTGTGTTATTTGGGAGATGATAGAAAGGAACGTGACTTTTGCATGGGCACCTGCATATTTGGCGGAGTTATACAGGGGTTTATGGGCTTGTAGGTGAAATCACAGGACGACACTGGATTGTTCATACTTATTACACTGTTGGGCCTATGAGCACATTGTTTGTGTGCGACCAATAGGCCGACCCATCCAGTCAGGAGAGACCGGAGTACAGAGGTTGGGATTCAGACGATGGGTCCAGACAGAACAAGAGGCAAGATCCCAGGCCGTGACGGGTGACATTGAGTATTACAGGCAGGTATGGGAGAGGGTGACGATTGCGGATATCTGTTGGAGGCCTTACGGGAACTATATGGTAACAGAGAACATAGCTGAGGAGTTGAGGGGTGTAGAGCGATTGAGGTGGATCGCAGGGCACAGACCAGGTGAGTATGAGAGGATTCCTCTAGATCGCGTGCGGCGACAATTTGGATTTGTGCAGGATATACCCCTGGCTTATAGACCATATATGAGGATCGACGCCGAGGCAGCATTCTCACCTCCCCGGCCAACACCTCCAGAAGGGCCAGAGGAGATAGCAGCCGATCGCAGGGTAATGGATGCAGGAACGACAGAGGCCTATAGGTTATGGTGGGTAGCAGAGCTGCGAGGTGTACGTGATCGCCCTGACATAGCTGTGATTACAGCGGAGAGAGATCGTCTGCAGAGTTTAGTTCATCAGCTCCAAACGCAGATGAATGAGACAAGAGGATTGTTAGCGGTTGCGGAGTCACGAGCAGAGAGACTAGAGGCTGGATTCCTCCATGCGAGAGGGCGTATTCATATGTTACAGGAGAGATTGGCAGATCAGTGGGTGGTACCAATAGCCGTGGTACCTTTGAGGACGGAGAGGCCCGGCGAGAGGCGTCGACGATCACGATCATCTCCTAGGTCGGGATGAGTCGTGAGGGTCTAAGTAAATGTTATCGAGGTATAAGAATAAATAAGGATGCCGACCTGCGTGTCGATGATAGAGAAGACGTATTTGTTTAACATCTAAATAAAACTGAATATGTATGTTGATTTGAGTTATGATAATAATAAGAATGTTTGCGTTGTGATTTTTGGTGTTTTGAAAAAGGATAAAGAGGAATGTGATTAAATAGAAATACACAAAAATATTTATATTTACCACACATGATAGGTTATGGTAGGGGATGGTCGAGCTAACCTTGGGAGACCCCATGTCTCCGAAGTGCTGCCTACATAGCCCATTGCACAAAGCAAGGAGGGGCCTCAGACCGATGTAGTTCTCCCTTAGGACCAGGGAGAGGTGAATTTAGGCAATTTGGTACGGTTTAGGCAATTGGTTGGTTGGTAAAAATATTGATATTAATATTGGTAAGGTAAGGTTGTTGGTGTTGGTAATGAATTGGTGATGTTGTAAAAGGTATAAGGGAAGCGAAAGTTAGCCTACCCAAGTAGAAGGGAACCATGTCCTGATTAAGATCAACACACAATCCTAGATGCGAGGCAAAGAGGAAAGAGTGCTCCGTAGGTGAAAAGAGCTAAACAAACCACACAACGTAGAACGAGCTTGAAGCCCTAGGTACCGTGCATAGACGAGAAGTCAATAGGTGAAAAGAGTTGTATGATCACAATATATCGGGTGTACGTCACGTCCCTTGAGTTGAAACAAATGGTGAGGTGAGGTGGATGATATAACTGAGGTACAGAGAACTTGTTACAAAGCGAGTGTTCTGACGAAAGAGAACCTACCCTAAATAGACAAGTCCATGACTCAAAAGTTCTTTTGAATGAGGCTTTTATTTTACTGAATATAGACTGATCGATGCGGGAAGTCTACAAGGGATATTGATTGTACTATTCTTGAGGTCTTCACAAAGCTGATCAATGCGAGAAGCTTCTGATAAAGGCTGACTGTGTATAGCTGTCCTTCGAGGGAGCAGTCTATTTATAGTAGCAGATATGATTTTAGTGCATAGCTGTCCTTCGGGGGAGCAGTCTATATATAATAGCAGCAATAGTTTGGCATATAGCTGTCCTTCGAGGGAGCAGTCTATATATAAGGTAGATAGCTAGATGTCCTTTTGACGTGAAGCATCTAGTTTTTGTAGGAAGTTTGACTCAAGAAAATCCCATAAGAATACGGCTTATTTTAATACTTTGAAGTCATGGACTAGACTAAAAAGGGAAGGCATTGCTGAGGTGAAGTGAGAATCAAACTATGTGAGCTTGATTTTTATTATGAGGTGTAGGAAACAAAGTGTATGTGGTGGTAAGTGAGCTCAAGGGACGAGCGGCAGGTAGATAAGAAGTGATATAACACTAAATTCAACAGTAGAATGGTCGAAGATGCAAGGCATTAAGGGGTTCAGGCTCAGGTTTACCATTAAGCGAAGCTAAACGATAAGTGCCTGATCCATAAGTGTGAGTGATTATATAAGGCCCAATCCAATTAGGAGCAAATTTTCCACGTTTGCTCTTTTCTAGTTTGGTTACATGTTGATTCTCTTTGAGGACAAGATCACCAACCTTA
Source organism: Taxus chinensis (assembly GCA_019776745.2). Lineage (NCBI taxonomy): Eukaryota > Viridiplantae > Streptophyta > Pinopsida > Cupressales > Taxaceae > Taxus > Taxus chinensis. The sequence continues at coordinate 740,538,244 of CM034150.1, forward strand.
AAGGTACGCTCATGAAGTCGCTTATCATAAGCACGCTTGATACGTTTTTGATAGATTTGGAGGTGATCAAGAGCTGTAAGACGACGCTCGTCAAGAAGCTCCAATTGGGCTAACCGCTCTTGGCGGAAATCATCGTTGGTGAGAATATCCTGAAGAGATATTCTAAGGGAGGGTATTTGTACTTCGAGAGGCAGGACAGCCTCGGTACCATATACCAAAGAAAAAGGTGTGGCATTAGTGGAGGTACGAATGCTAGTACGATAAGCCCAAAGGGCAAAGGGGATGTGATCGTGCCAATTTCTTCCGGATTCATTGACAACTTTCATGAGGATTTTGGTTAGGGTTTTATTAGAGGATTCAGCTTGTCCATTTGCTTGTGGATAGTAGGGTGATGAGAAGCTGAGTTTGATACCAAAGTTGTCGCAAAGGTCCTGCAACAACTTGTTTTTGAAAGATTTTCCATTATCTGTTATCAGGCGATGAGGAACACCAAAACGACAGATAATGTGGTGGTTAATGAACTCTACAATTTTTTCTTTTTTAGTTGAAATGAGCGGAATAGCCTCCACCCATTTTGTGTAATATTCGGTTGCTGTGATAATCCATCGGTGACGTTGCGAAGAGGACGGATGAATCTCACCAATAAGGTCTAAACCCCATTGTGAGAAAGGCCAAAGATCTCGGGCGACCTGTAGCGGGTGGCTAGGAGTATGTTGAAGGTTGGCATGTTGTTGACACATAACACAACGCTTAACATATTCGTAGCAATCGTTATTGAGAGTAGGCCAATAATAACCTAGGCGAAGGATTCGTTTGGCCACGGCAAGGCCGCTAAAATGTCCGCCACAAATACCGTCATGGACTTGTTGGATGGTATGGGTGACCTCTGCACCGATGAGACATCGAAGGAGGATGCCATCAAAGCCACGTTTATAAAGGAGTCCCCCCATAACAACATAACGAGAAACGCGTTTAAGAAACGCGCGTTTTCCGGTACTAGTAAGGTCAGATGGGAGAATAGAGGTTGTAAGGTAGTCGTGAAATTGGTGATACCAGGTATCCTGCGAATTAGCAGACACATTATTTATCGTACAAACAACCGAGGCTGAATAAGATGGGGCAAAGAGTTGTTGGACCAAGACGAAAATGTCAGAGTCAGTTGATGAAGCTGGAATTTGCGAGGCTAAGCAAGCCATAGTATCCGCAAATTTGTTAGTGGAGCGGGGAATGGTTTGGATAGAATAGCGAGTAAATAAGGCTAGAAGTGAATCCACGTAGTGTTTGTACTTTTGAAGTTCCTCATTTTTGCATTGGTAGATGCCCATAACTTGATTGACTACCAATTGAGAGTCGCCAAAAATATTGATAGATTTGATACCTAAGTGTAACGCAACTTGGAGACCCAGAACAAGGGCCTCGTATTCCGCTGTATTATTAGTGCAAGGGAAATCGAGTCGGAATGAGAGAGGCATAGGCTCAGCGTCGAGAGGAATGAGAACAACGCCGGCTCCTCCGCCGCGCTGGCATTTGGATCCATCGAAGAAGAGGGTCATTGGATACGACTCCTCCCTGAGTGAAAGAGTGGCGATGAGTTCGTCGGGGAATGTAAAATTGGTAAATTGTTCCCCTGGTAAAGGGGCTTCCGCAAGTTGGTCTGCGATGGTTTGTCCTTTGATTGATTTCTGGTGGACAAACTCAAGGTCGAGGTCGGCGAGGAGCATGAGCCATCTGGCGATGCGTTGGTTTAGATGAGGTTTGGCATACATGTAATGGATGGGGTCCGTGTTGGTGATGACGAAAGTTTTGTGATTCAGAAGGTAGTGTCAGAGTTTGGTGGCCACGAATGATAGGGCTAGGCACAACTTTTCTACATGTGTATACCTAGTCTCATAGTCCACCAAAGTACGACTTATATAATAAACGGCTTGTTCTCGATTCTCAGAGTCACGATGTGCAAGCATGGCCCCTACAGCGTGGTCGGTGGCGGAAAGATAAAGGTAGAAAGGGCGGTCGTCCTGGGGTGGGATAAGCACGGGTGGCTGCAAGAGATAAGCTTTGAGAGCCTCAAAGGCTTGGTGGCACTCTTCACTCCATTGAAAGTCAATGTCTTTTTTAAGGAGGTGATGGAAAGGTTGACATCGATCCGAGAGTTGGGAGATGAAACGTCGGATAGATTGGAGCTTACCTTGTAAACTACGCAATTGTTTAAGATTGGTAGGTGGGGGCATTTCTAGAATAGCTTTGACTTTAGATGGGTCGACCTCAATGCCACGCAGAGAGACAATAAAGCCGAGAAGTTTTCCCGAAAGGACACCAAAGACACATTTCTTTGGTTGAAGACGGACAGAATATTGTAACAGGCGGTCAAAAATAATGGTTAAAACATCGAGATGTTCACTGCGATGTTTAGATTTGCCAAGAAGATCATCGACGTAATCTTCAAGGATAGTGTGCATAATGTCATGAAAAATGTAGGTCATAGCCCGCTGATAGGTTGCACCAGCATTCTTAAGGCCAAATGGCATTACACGGTAACAGAAGGTTCCCCAAGGAGTTATGAAGGCAGTTTTATGTTGATCGGCGGGTGCAACCAAAATTTGGTTGTATCCTGAAAAGCCATCCATGAGAGAGAGCATCTCATGGCCTGCAGTGAGATCAACAAGTTGGTCAATACTAGGTAGGGGGAAGTCATCCTTAGGGCAAGCGAGGTTGAGATCCCAGAAATCCGTGCATATCCGAAGTCCCCCCGTCGCTTTAGTGACAGGTACGATGTTAGAAATCCATTGAGGATAGTCAATAGGCAGAATGAAGGAAACAGAAAGAAGTCGTTGAAGCTCCTCTTTGACCAAGAGGGCAATGCGTGGATGCATTTTTCTCAATTTCTGTTTAATTGGTTTGGAATCGGGTTTCAGTGTAATGTTATGGACGGCAATGTCAGGATCAATTCCTGGCATGTCAGCGTAGGACCAAGCGAAAGCTTGGTTGCGAGCACGGAGAAAGGTAGTAAAGGCGACTTGTTCTGATGCGTTAAGGGATTGTCCGATCTTCACAATGTGAGGATCCTCCTCCGTGTGGATGTTGATTTCAATAGTAGATTCGTTCAGCATGGTTTGAGTTTCAGATGGTAAGGCGCGTTGAATATAAGAGTCATCCGCGCCAAGGTAAGTGAGGATGGAGTCATCATCCTGGCATTCAACAACGTTAATTGAAGGTGAGTCCTCTTCAATCATGTCTGGATACAGAAGGGGGATAGAAGAGGTGTCCTCATTATCGCGTTGATAAGTGAGAGGACCTAGGAAGATAGCATTTATGAAAAAAAAAAGTTAGGAGGGATAGATTCAGGATCTATCGACTCTGTGGGTGACAAAGGCAAAATGGGTGATGATGGTTCGGTAGGGGTGACGTCGTTGTCTTCTAGAAGACAACTGACACGAGGTTCCTTCGGTGTAAGTGTTCCCGGAAATCCGAGACCACTACGATCATTGTGCTTGCGTGTAGTTACGGGGATGATTGTATGTCGGCCTTGTTCATAAAGACCAAAACCAAAGCCTTTCCAAGCACAGCGAGTCAAGAAGGTGAGGGCGAAACGACGATTTGTCAGGTATTGAAAATCAGATTGGAAAGGAACCACACCAAGAGGGGGCTCAGGGGCAACGGAAGATGCGTCGACACCCCCATATGTTAGGTTAGTGCGGCAGTGAGGTGGTCCGTAGGGGATTACTTCCCCCACACGACGGTCATAGGTAGGATGTGCATGTACCTGTCCGTACTCCTGTGGGGTATGGAAAGAACTAACGTTATATAGGTGATACTCCCCCAGCGTAAGGCGTTGAAAAACATCTACTAAGGGGTCTGCGGTTGGGATATTAGCTGCAGGAAGGGAAGTGGTTTTTGCGACAGTGGTTTCATTTGAAGGTGTAGGTGCGGTTGAGGTGGATGGTTGAGGCACATTTGAAGAGGATGGTTGGGTTGAATGAATGGGTGTCTTGATTGGTACAAGCACATCATTAGGGCGGTATATCATATTGCAGGTTTTAAAGGGGGGAGGATCAGCTTTTACGGTGTAGGACTTCCCCTCGTATTCAAATTTTATGCATCTATGTAAGGTTGAGGGAACGCATCCCATAGCCCGGATCCAAGGGCGACCTAGCAATATATTGTATTGGAACTCTCCCTCAAGGACATAGAAGAGTTCGGGTAAAGTACGTGGTCCTACACGAATGTTAAGGATCACGGTGCCTAAGGTAGAGGTAATAGCATCATTGAATGACCGCAACATGATGGGATTGGCACACATGTAGCTAGAAGGGATATTCATTTGTTGGAAGGCTTTTGAAGAGATGATGTTTAGGCTAGCGCCCCCGTCAATCATAACACGACGTACCCGAATGTCCCGGACGTAAGCTGAGATGAAAAGAGCAGGGTCAGGATCTTCTGTACCAAAGTCAACAATTTCGTCTTCGGAGAAACTGACTGCAGCAGCTTGTTGTACAGAGACAGAAGAAGTTGGGGCAGTGGATTGTTTGGTGAGAGAAGCAACGTGATTGGGTGTAAGAATGGAGGTAACAGGCAGGGTTTCATTAGGTAAGACCTCGATCCCTTGAAGAATTTCAACGAGAGCTTGTCGATGAGATTCAGAAGTCTGAATTAGATCATAAAGTGTCATTTTTACGGGTGATTGGTGAAGCTGTTTGATCATGGCTCGATGGGCAACTCCATTAGAGACGGGGTAAGCGGGTCCACGAACAACCACTTTGGGTGGTGGTGCGATCGGGATGGTGGAAGGAGAAAGAGAGGACGCAGGTGTGCTTTCTTTTGCTTTCTCGTTGTTTTTCTGCGCTCGAGTAGCAACACTAATCATATTAATCTCGTAGACCTGAGATGAGGAAGATGGTTGGGATAAATCATGGTCTTCAAGAGGTGGGGTTGTAATAATGATAGATCTTGGTGAGGCGGGGACAGATGGTATAGGAGAGGGAATTGAAGCTAAAGGTCTCTCCCTTCGTAAGTTGTCTTTCTTAACCTTTCTATCTGAGAGAGGTGACTGACGAAGGATGGTTTTTAAAGCTTTGCATCCCTCCACATCATGTCCTGGTGTGCGGTGATAAGCGCAGATTTTAGACTCATCATAACCTATAGGTCGAGGTTTAGATGGGTCATAAGGTCTAAGTGGGGGTAGGGAAATGGTCGCATTCTCCACCAACATAGCAAGGATTTTGGCGTAAGATCCTTTGAGTGGGTCAAAATCGGAGGAGGATGAGGGCATTGGTTGTGCGGGTTTTGGTAATGTTTGGGCATGGTTGGTTCGTACGGGTGGTGGTTTAGCCAAGGGGTGTTGACACGTGGTTTTCACTAAACGTGGTTTCTTTGGCGCAGGAGCTACGTTCAGCTGGTTAGATGATGAGGCTACAGATGACGTGGTAGCGGGGAACAACCACGGAGAAAGGGGAGTGACAGAAAATAAATCCTTTGATGATGGAGTTTGTTTAGGGTTGATGGGTGGACAGGATACGTGGGGTGACAACGTTGATATATCCTTTGATCTCTGTATGGGTGTAGGAGGCGTAGGTTGTTTTGAAGAAAACGCAGGAGGTATGATATATTGATGCAAGGTGGAGGGATGAGGTCCCAATATGGAAGGTAGGTGTGACGATGATGGTTTTGATTGTGATAGAGGCACGGATGGAGTTTGTCTCCTAAGTGGCGGGGCGGCTTTATTTTTGGATAAATCTAGTCGCTTAGGCGGGTGTGTTAGGCTGGGTATTGGTGAGGTCCCAAGTGTAGGGGAAGATTTGGTTAGGTTAATAGAGGTGGATGAGATACTTGGTAGAGATTCGGGGGATGAAGATGAGGACATAGGCATTTTGAGTTTCTGTAAACACTTCGGGTATATGGTAGAGGTATCTGGATCGGTCATCTGCATTTGAGTAGAATAGGGGGTACTCAAACGTTCCCATAGGACTCGTCTATCTTCTGGAGAATAACAGTCTTCAGGCGTGAATTGTAAATTTTGTACGGAAGAAAGACGGGTTGTGATTCCAGTCCACTGTGGGTGTGATACAGGGGGTAGATGAGGCACTGTATCAATAGATGTTAAGAGGTCGACTGGTCGTTGAAAAGATTTAGGCGATGAAGAACTAATAGGCAGGAGGGCATGTTTGAGAGGGTCTGTTATGGTTAAAGAATTCGGTGATGTCGGTGCGAGAGATTTCTCGTCTAAGGATGACAAAAGGAGTGGCGAGCCTTCCTCTTGTGCAGCAAGAGTGGTAGGAGGAGACGTTTGGGAAATAGATAAGTTAGATAACATCCGTTCGCAGTCTTGTAGGGATGTGGTATAAGAAGACTCATCGATGAGAAGAAAAGTCTGGGCAGTTAACTCCTTTATGGGTAAAGGAATGATTTCGCCTTGGTTTGATGGTGGTGAAGGAGGTTCGGGCCCCTGCGTTAGTGAAGAGGCTTGATTCAAAATTTTCTCGATAGAGGCTTTTGGCTGGGAGTCGAAGACTGCATGGATCTCATGAACACTTTCCTCGGCTAAGATATCCTGGTTTATGTTACTGTTAGAAGAGTGATTTGGGAATGGTTTGTTGAATATTTTCAGATTTCGGTTGGCAGGGGCATTAGGGTTATCGAGGGTTATATCACCTGCGTCAACCATTTCCTGCACTATGTTTTTCAACATCTTGCAGTTTTCATGACTATGTCCTTTTACGCGGTGAAAGTTACAGAAGTCATTTTCTTTGTACCAGGAAGGTATAGCGCGGGTGGAATCAAACCCGGAGTGGGGTTTAACAGGAGGCAAGGTGATAGCTCCGGCTTTGAGCAATTTTTCCAAGATGACACCATAAGTTTCTCCCAAGGGAGTGTAATTGATGGGCTCGGCTTTGTACTTATAGGTGGTTTTTGGTGGGGTATTAGACGGTGTTTGAGATTTGACCATCACCGCGTGGACAGCTCCTTTTGATTTCGAAGAAGTGGATGCGTGAGGAGGGGTGGTGTTTGGCTTATTGGTAGAATCTGGAGTTCGGAAATTGGGGTTTTTGTTGCGCAACCGCAATTTCTCTTCTTCTAAGGCTCGAATTTCTAATTTCCGAGCCATGGTAAAGGCCTCATCAAATGTACGGAAAGTTTGAATTTGGAGGGTAGGAGAGATGTGCTTAGCGCAGGCCCGCGTAAAAAGTTTGATAAGTTCAGCCTGAGGCAAGGCATATGTAAGTTGGTTGATAAGGCCACGCCATCGTCCAACGAAATCTGCGATAGATTCGTCTTCGAATTGTCGGATGGCATAAAGGTCGGTGATAGATACTTTCTTGGCAATGTTAATGGAGAAATGATCCAAGAAAGATTGGGCTAGTTGGTTAAAAGAGAAGATTGAGTGCTGGGTTAAAGCACTGTACCACTCCAAGGCGGGTCCTGATAAGGACATGGGAAAGGTGCGGAGTAACAAGGCATCATCATGAGCAATCAAATAACAAGCATGTCTAAATGATCGCAAGTGTTGTTGAGGATCCTCTTTACTATTAAAACGAGTAAATTTCGGCAACTCCCATTGAGGAGGATATGAATGAAGGGGGACAGAAGGGTGAATAGGCTCCCGACAAACTTGCTCGTATGTCAAGGCGCTACGACTTCCTGAAACAGAAGCCTCCAGATTATGCATTTTGTCCATCATTTGTTTGATGAAATCTGTGGTTGGATGAGATGAGGGTGCGGTTGTGGTAAACGGAGGCAAATTGGGCCAAGGGCCTCCGCTAGACAATGGTGGGGTTAAGTGTTGATAAGGTATGGAGGATGAATATGTTGAGGCGACCGAATAGGGATGTCCCATATAGGATGTTGAGGTCACTGGATACGTGTATGGGAATGAAAAGGTAGGCGGAGCTTGAGAAGGAAAGCTCGTGTGGATAGGTGGCAGAGAGCAAGTCATGAACGGAGCGGTCTGCAAGAGAGATGAGGTAGGGGCAGTCGGTGGTAGTGATATGTGGGGTCCAAGATTAACCAAAGGAAAGCTAATCTGTGTCGTATGAACCTCTGAAGCCATCGGATTGGGAGACGGGGCTAAAGATGCGGGAAGCAAGGCGGTGTCATCAGGCGGAGTGGGAGCTAAATGAGCAGCTATACTAATAGGCATACCAACAAGGAGCTGACCATCGGGCGTACGGTCAGGGGCATGAGACAAATAGTATTGTACAGCACTAGGATTAGCATCCAGAAACTTGGCAAAGTCCTTATCTCCCACAGGAATTTTAGGAACCTCGCTGGTATCCGTAGGATTCCCCACAGAATGTGAAGGGGGTGATTCAGGCAAAGAAACAGAGCAAGCATGTGAAACCATGGCGGTGGCTTGCTTTCGAGTGATAACAACCATGGACAGGAGTTCACAGCAGGGTTTCAATCTGTCAGGAACAGAAACAAACTCAGACTGGTAAAATTGGTAGGTTGCTGGTTTGTCAGGAACTGGAAAAGACAGTAACCGATATCGGTCTGATAACCGATGTCGGTTATACTATAGCCGACGTCGGTCAGGTAACCGATGCCGGTGTAAGAAGTCTGGGATAACAAGATATAAAAGGCTGCTAATTTGATTTTTAACAACGTTTAGTATACTTGTCAAATTATTGATCACAGAAGACAGAGTATGACAAAGAAAACAGAACTAAAAACAAGCAAGATGCACACGTAAATCCAGAGACTAACCCTAGGGTTAATTTTAATTATTGTGGGCTTATGCCTTTAGACGTAGAATGATGTCAGAATCCTAAACAAAAGACTTAGGGGAAATGTCAAGTTTGTTTTGGCTCATAAGGTTACCTCAATCGGGCGGAGGAATACCGCGGAAAAGGGGGGATGTTTGAGCTGTTGAGTTAATTGTGAAGTGATTCGGTATGTGTTGTGCAGTGAAAGTAAGATTAATTTCTTGTCAATACCGTGGATATCACCCCCACGTGTACGACCTGTTACTTAATCTACGTTCACTAGAATTGAAAACAGCAAGCAGGAATGCAATGCACGTGTTTTAAACCCAAATCGAAAATTATGTTCGATGAAGCAAAAGAGATGACTTTCACTAATGCAAGATGTAAAAGCAAAGCAAGTTCTTTTACCGAAATTATACAAAGCCTTGTGAATATCTTTAGAAGAATAAAACAGCAAGTATGCTCCCTATATGAAAGCAAGCAAGAAATAAAGAAACCCAAAATGGTCCCACCGGGCGTGCCAAAATGTTTCGCTCGGAATGTTTCGGCTTCTGGGAATAGAGTTGCTTCTATCCTTTCATTCCTTTTAGAAACAGATAAGGGTTAGGGCTAGGAGGAATACCTGTTGAATGTCGAGATGGTGTGCGCGTACCGTAGAGAAAGATCAGGCTGACTGCGAAGAACTCCTTTTTGTCTTGGAAGGACTACCTGCAAATAAGAACACAAGACCACAAGATTTTGATTAGACAATAAATGAGGAAACTGCCTTGGGCCCAGGAAATATAAAACTTCCTTTCGAAGGTGGTCAGTTTCCCTGCTAATATGAATTAACACCAAAGACTGTAAAATATCAATTAAGTTGCTTTGTTGAAACAGGTAGGGGAAAGGCTGATTTCTGGTTTTGAACCACAATAACCGATGCCGGTTACTGATAACCGATATCGGTAGGGTCTAGGATCTGTGGGTTAGTTGTGTTGTGGGGTGGTTGTTGTTGTAGGGTAGCTGTGTTGTTTGTAAGGCTAGTATATGGGTGATATTAGGTAATGAGGTGATGAGAAGTAAATGAAGGATAGTTAGATGCAATATGTTGCCGGGTAGTGGATCTAGGAATGGATTTGTGAGGACTGTGATTCAAAAGTCTAAGAAGTATTATTAAAAGGACATGCAAGATGTAACTTACTGGTTATTGACGAAGATGCAGGTCCAAGAACTCTGATGACAAAGGCAGAACTGAGGTAGGATGGCCTGACACACAGAAGATGAGATATCTCCCTCCCGATGATCAGCTGAGTATCACAGGGCTCTGGTATCCAGTTGCAGTCTTGGGCTTGATCTCCTTTGCTGCAAACTCTTCTTGTCTCTTCACTTGTCTCTGCTCAGCCAAGTAAAGATCCGGATTCTCTTGATCGCTCCTGATGCTCTCTATCGATCCAAAAATCCTTCGACCTCTGTTTTTGGTTTGGGGAGCCCATTTACAGGGAACCGATGGCGGTTACGTAACCGACGGCGGTCGAGTAGGAACCGGTATCGGTAAGGAAAAAGTAGGCTATTTTTAGTAAAATAGCCCACTTTCCCTGCTTTTCTCCCGAGAGATTAGTTGCGGGCTTGGTCAAGTGACTAGAAGGTCAGTTTTGGGTGCGAGAAAGGGGTCATTAGTCATGGGTGTAGGTGTGGACCAAGTTATAGGTCTTAATTAGGTTAGTTTAGGGTTAGGACTAGGTCATGATGAGGTGGCAAAATGAGGTGGCAGGTAAGGTGATGTGGATTTATCAATTACAAGGTAATTAATAAATAATTGTGTAAGGTTTAGGTGATGAGGTTAGGTTGCGAAATGAGATGCGGGTCAGACACAAATTTGGTGTCTACATTAGCCCCTTATTGTCATGTAGCTTGTTTTGTAAAGCTGCACAGACAATAATATGAAGTGGTTTCTCCTATTAAGGGTATAGGTAATCCCCCTCAAATCTATCACAGATTGAGAGAACTTGAAATCAGGGATAGGGTTGATAAAGGGTAAATGGTGTAGAGATGGTGGGGAGAAGGTGGGGTAAGTCCAAGGAAGTAAACGCACGTTGAAATGCAATAGTGTGACTAGGGTACATGATTTGACTAGCAAACCAGCAATGCATAGGCAAAGGTTGATAGTTTATCCAAACAAGGGTGATATAATCCTGGTATCCAAGGCATAGGAAGTAGCTCCAGGGTATATAACAGGTAAGGTACAGGAACGTTTACGAATGTGCGGTAGTACCAAATAGTTGTACTGAGTTTCCTCATCAAAAGATTGGATTGTGGCATGGTGTTGCTTTAAGTACAAAACTTGTTAGAGTTACAAAGATAGATTGAACCTCCTAGATACACACCATAATATCAACTTATGATGGCTACGGGGAGGGAAGTGGCCTAGTAACACGGTGAATTGTTATGAGGAAACTTACTTTCCCATAGGCATCATAGGATGACATAGAGGTGCGTCTTCTTACCGATTGAACTAGATTTGTATCTTATACAAGACTTGTAGCTGTTTACAACATCTACATTGGTGAATCCATATAAATGAATAAGTGATTAAGGTGAGATGACAAATTCCTAATGACGATTGTGTCGTCATGGAATTGAGCATGACATATATGACTCTCAAACTTTGCGCAAAGTAGTGTAAGCTTCTGATTACACTTTTGTGGTTTCACTATAATATAAGCTATGAGATGCCTATGAAATTCCTAGGTTGAACCTAGGTAGACACTTAGGAATCTTCACTTACATATCATATCCAGATAAAGGAAAACCAAAGGATGTATTTTATGTATGGGCTCATACAGAGTGTTGAGGGAGAGTGAATAGGTTCACTATTCCCTCATACATATGCACATGGTTTATGACAGTTATTGGAAATGGATTGTATTAAGGTTTATGTTGGATTTAAATATATGGGTATTTAAATCAGCTGCATAAATTAAATAAAAAAATTCTAGATATGAAGTGAGAAAAATTGGATGTTACACAACGTATTCCTGACACATTCTAAAAAGGGGTTAACATTTTACATTTCATTAAATTCAATGCAATGCAAAAATATTTATAGTGTTACATTAGACATACCTTAGAGATATGTTCCTTAAATAGGTAAATTAAAACCCAATCATCTAGATACACATCTAATAAATCATGGATGAAATATTTGAAGGTAGTCACCATGGCTCTAGAGAAGGTTGTAGTTGCATTTTGATGTCTACAAGGAATTACTATGTACACAAAACATCCCCATTTTATAAAAACTGATTGTTTTTATTTATCTTCCTGCGCAATAGCAATTTGGTGGAAGTAATTGAATCCATATTCAAAAGTGTACACCTATGTTCTACTACTCACTCCAAAATATCATATTTAAATGGCGTGGGAAAATTATCACTAATTTATGCAACATTTAGGTCCTTGTAGTATCTAAAAATTCTTATTTTTCCTATTTTCTTTTATTGGATCACTACCGATCTTACCCACTCAGAATTTTCTACATTGTAGATCAATCCTTCTTAAATAATCCTATCAGGATATAAATTTGTTTTAGATTTCATGTTAGGGTTTAAATTTTATGGATATTTCATCACGAGCATCACAACTTCTTTGATATCAATGCATACTTATCATAGCAAAGGATATACTCATTTTATCTCAATTTATTTAGTTGGGAAGACATATTCATAATATTGCAATAGCTGTAATAAATCTAACATCTCATGTTTTTCTAGTGATCTCCTTTTGTTTCTAGTGAAATAGTTCTTGAGGTTCTTATGGCTTACATCGACTTTCCCACTGATTCCTCATATAACTTCTCTTTACCTTTTTCTATGGTGTGTTTAATCATTCTCGTCCCTTTTTTTCCTCTATATTTAGATTGTGCAATTGTTCATATTATATATTGTTTGCATTACCTTCCAAAAAAGTGGTTCAATGTATTTGGGTTCAAAATTTCCTTTTAGCTCAATATCTCTTCATTGTCTAATCCATTTCATTAATCCTTATTGGCTCTTACTCTTTGACATACGTTTATTACTTATTTGGTTCTTTTATCTCTTCTTCTAGTGACACTTATTGTGGCTATGTAATTTTCCTGTTTTGGGTCCTTTAATTCATCTCACCCTCCATTTATAGTGTACTAAAATAGAGGAACAATCTTATATTAATAAATGTTTTATGAACCATAGGATTCTCATATTTGAAATTGATTTTTAATGAAATATTCTTAGACATTCCTCTAAGTATGTGTTTCTCTTTTGAGTTTCATAATATATGTACCATGCTTCAAGAAATAAGGTGAGATTTTAAGAGATTATGTGAACCCACCATTGTGGTTCAATTTGATACACTTTTCATAAATCAAGAATTCATGAATTAGTAACTCCATACATTGGCTTACACAAATTCTATGTCATGCCCTAGTTAATCGAGAAGGTAGTTCAAACCTTATATGCATCATTCCTACTACCCCTTTGCATCCATGTTTTTTCATTCTGTGTACTACCCACCATGTTGTTTACACTCCTTTTAGTGTGGAATATAATGTTATTATTCTCATCTCATCATATGGTACATGATCCTAGATTTTTAAAAAAAATTATTTAGGTTAGATGTTGCAAAGTACTACAAAAATTTTCTTTGTTCAACTTGGAGTATCCTCAAATTGGCATGATTTCTATTGACCTTAAACCTTGACAGCACTATGAGGCTTAAGAATTTTGACCTTTTGTTAAAGATGTGCACAGGAAAGATAAACTAATTTAATTGGTGAATAGAAATAATGTAAAAACGCATAACAGATTTTACTCCAAATATCACTCTTCATTCATATCTCAACAATGAGTACATTAGTTTCATTTACAGATACAAAACTTATGTATTCTATCTCATATATTTTTCTCATCATACATTTCTATCTCTCATAATCATATATTTCTCGTATGGTACTCACTCGTATATTTATTGTGATGCCCACATATACATTGGATTATTTAAAATAAATATACTTCATACAAAATATCCCAAGAGTCACTCCTTTTGATCACACCTCTATCAACTTTTGTTCTATTCTGGCTTGGTTTTGTCTTTATTTCACATATTTATGTCGGCTCCCATGACTTTGTCCAATGTATCATGGATTTATCTAGTGTATCATGGCTTTATCTAGTGTCCCATGCTTTCCTTAGTTCTTGGTGGCTCTATCATGTACCTGTGACTTGTTCTAGTCTTTCACGGATTATTTTAGACCTCGAAGGCTTCCTCCTGATTTCCTCAATTTACTTAAAATTTGATGAAGAACCATTTCAACATCATCCCCTAACTTAAAACCTTGTCTTTTCCTCGAGAAAAAACAGTGATGAAGAACCATATCTTCTAAAAATTGAAAAAAAAATGTTCTTTCCTTTTCTTTGTGCTAAAAAGAGGGCATCACCTCCTAGAAAATGAGACATTTGGCATAAGGAAGAGTTCCCTCATTCAAATCACCCGAATAGACTTATGGGAGGCCACCTTCAGAGAACAAAGACATCACATCCTAGAAACTTAGACATCTGGTTTAAGGAATATTTCCCTCTCTCGACTCACATGACTGGAATTATGGGATGTCATGCCTCTTATTCTTCTTTATGGTGGAGCTTGGAGGATGAACTTTGTGATCTGTTGAGTAATATTCTTCTCAAATGTATACCACAACTCTAAATGTGTGTCGATCTACTCAATCCATTCTTGAAGTTGTGAATTTTGTTGGATCAAGTAAATAATATCAGATGGTAGTGGTTTTTTTAACTTGACCCAATCTGGTTTGAGTAATTGTGAGCTATTTTTGCATTCTTATGATTACTTTGTCCATTTTCGTAGTACATTATTACATATCAATTATTTTCTTAGTCCATGCCCTTTTCTTGGTTTGATATTTTTCTATAAGTTCATAAATCTTGTTTCTATGAGCTCTATATTTATCTTTGTTGATATCATATTTTGTAGATGTGAGATGTTTTTTTGTTGTACTTTTTCAAGCTCTACCTTATCTTGTTAGGTCTCATTGGGCCACCCTATTGTATATATATAGTATGTCACAACATTATTCAACTTTGTCTCCCATTTATTTATTGTGGTTTGCATTTCCTTTCTTCATTTTTGGTTCTCCAAAGTCTGTGGATGCAGGATTTGTTGCATATATTCCTTCACCACTTCCTCAAGGATTTTCTTCTTCTCTACCTCTAGGATAGATTTACCTTCTTTCAGTATCTCATTCACAACCTTTTCTGATGCCATATCTACTTGAATATTTGAGTCTGTAATGATATATGGTGTTGCTACCTGAATAGATGATAGTATTTTCTGCATTATCTCCTCCATATCAATGCACCACTGCATCCAATCCTGTTTAGAAATTTTCTCTAGGGGGAAAGTTTATTCAAATGTACTTTTAATCCTTCTATGGTATATTTTAATACCCCTTATTGTAGTTGTATAGATTGATATTTTTTCCTTTGTTACAATGCATGTTAATCTTGGCTAGTGAATCCCGAGGTACTTGCATAGGTACCACACTTGTAGAAGTGTTTTCTGATGATGTTGATGGTATCAACTATGTGGGATTTTTCTAATAATTTCTCTGTTTCTGTTCATGTTCATGGTTTTCCTTATTTTCTTCATCTTGTTTCTTGGTTTCTTTAATTATCATCTTTTCCTTCTCTTCTTTGCCCTTCTTCTCCTACTTTGCTTTTTCCTATTTTTTCCTTTCTTCTTCCTTTTTCTTTCTTGTCTTTCTCCTCATGTTCCTTATTCTTTTTTTCTTTATTTTCTTCTTCTTCCTTTTCTTTCTTTTATTTTTCTTCTTTCTCCATATCTTTGCTTTCTTCTTTTTGTTTCTTTTCTTTTTCTTCCTTCTCTTTCTTTTCTCCTTCTTTTATTTCTTCTTTTTTCTTCTATTTTTCTTCTTGTTCTTTATTTTTCTCTTCTTTTATCTTTTTTTAGCCACATCTACGTATTTCTTCTGTTCTTCTTCTATTCGTTTTCTTTTCTTTTCCTCCAATTCTGCGTCTTTTCCTTCTAATTTTTGTAGAGTATATTTATTGGCTTCCACTTCTATTTCTTTCCTTATTTTGATAATAATCACGAATATCTCTTCCACCTCCTTGATTTGGTTTTTTTATCTTGAGTGGTCTTCTTCTTATTTTGTTTCAATTTTGTACTTTCCCGTTGAAGGGATTGTACACAACTTGTGTTGAACCCTGGTCATTGGTGTTGTCATTGATGTCAAGTGGAATTGATGAAAAAGGAGTGAAAGGTTAAGTGAGACATTGTAAGGGACATGAAGGTTGATTTTTAGTGCCTTCTTATTTTGTTTCAATTTTGTACTTTCCCGGTAAAACTCAAAAGTCAGCCAAAATTGTCTTTGAGAACAGACAGTGAATATTGAGGTAAGTGAGATTAACTAGAAAATTGCATGAATATTTATGGAAAATAACCTCATGGAACATTGAAGTAAGTGACGGATGTGTTTTGGTGCTGCATGAAAAATTTCATCAATTTTTGCAAAGGTATGTGAAAGTTATGCTAGTTTTTCTAAAACTGGTTTCTTGAGATGCTCATTTTGAGCTGTCTGGATTCTTAGCACTCAAGAATAAATATAGTGTCTCCTTTAGATAAATCATAGAATTAATATTTTTAGTGGATTCCAAGCCTAAGCTAGTGTAAAAATTATACATTCATTTGGACATGTTTTTGAAAATATATGAGCATTTTAGTGAAGTTGTTTTTCTCTCTCCCTAGAATGTGTCTTGAATCAATCGGAGAAAAAAAGGTACAATTGAATTAAAAATTATCTCTTGATCACTTCTAAATATCTTATAAATTCATTTATGATGTTTTCAAAACTCATATGGCATTTGAAAGGTTAAAACCTCATGAAGTGGCATGTTGTAGTTTAGGTCTTGGACCTATTCTAAATGATTGATCCTAGTACAGCTTGGAACAAGACTTCAAAAGAGGAGGAGTGGTTATAAAAAGGGATCAGACCCTCTTCACATGTTATTAAAAAAATTATTTACCAGTAAAAAGTGGTTGCTAGGTGAAGGTCAAGGTGATTTTTCTTATTGACAGGATTCTTGGAGGCGAGTTTATTACACAAGCACATCAAATTAGTGAAAGGTAGTGTTTTAGTGGTGTGTGAGTGATATCAGAATGTATAGATCACCTATGGAATATTTTCAATGGTTCTCTAAGTCATTAAAATTCTTCAAGAGGTTTGAAAACTATTCTGCATTACCTCCTTTTCCAAAAAACACTTTTCTGCCTTACCAGTATAAACCCTGCAAAAATTGAAGAGTTGGGGGTATTTGGAGGGGTTTTAAGTCAGAAAAATGCTTGAAGAAGGTGCATATGGTTATCATAAATATGTAGAAATTTAAATCTTTGGATTTCATTTAGAAATGTGAAATAAATCCTAGTTTTAAGGCTCTAGGGACATCAAAGTCACATAAACACTACAACTAGTGGTTTCTAGTAAACAAAATTATCCAAAATCACTTTTTATACCATAAAAAAAACCCTAAAAATTTGAATAAATCTCTGTATGGTAGTGTAAAAAATTGTTTGTAAAATATTTGGAGTCATTTCATTGATAATAGAGAGATACATTTCTAACACAATTTTAAAAAACCATGCTCACTTCACAGTCTAACTGTAAAAAAAGGGTTTCTTCTTTTTTCTCGAAATTTCTTGAAATTTAAATGATTCCTTTGTTAAATCAAGGTTCTAGGAGCACTCACTAACATATGAGGGTATTGTATGAGTTTTATCAATCTCTATATTGCTCAAGGGTTAAAAAATTAATGCTACACAATCTAAGTTTCAGTGTAAATTTTCTTGATGGTAAATGGAGGTGCAAAGTGAACGTTTGGACTTGAAATAATGGAGTCTTCTTGCTTTACTTGAAGTAAGTTAATATTTGAAAAATGAATTTGAGGATACATAGTTAGTTTCACATCAATAATTTGTCTTTCAATTTCTAACAGGAAGGCCAATAGTTACTGTTGACCAAAATAAGCTCACACTTATTTTGGGTCAACTGACACCATTTTCCACTTTTGTGCTTCAATCTGAATTTATACATATTTTAAGCACTTAAGGCCCTTAAAAGAATTTCCATCAGATAGAGAAATTTCTTCCCCTTTCTAGTGATATAAATAAGTCCTTCTAACTCTTTGTATTTTTCAAGTTACGGGCCGGTGGGCCTTAGAAGGATTACTTTTTGCCAAAAGTGGGCCGGCGGGCCCAGGGAAGAATTTTTTGCCATGAAAATCGTGGACTGGCAGGGCAGCGGGAGATATTTTGTATTTTTTCCACTTTTTGCAAATGGGGCACAAGTATAATTGCAGGCCCATGGGGGCCGAGAAGGATTACTTTTTGCTAAAGTGGAAAAAGCGGGCCGGCGAGTCCGAAAATATGCCTTTTTGCCTAAGTGGAAAAAAAGTGGGCCGGTGGGCCGGCGGGCCTGAGGATGACTTTTTGGCCAAAAGCGGGTCTGTGGGGCCAAGGAGAAAATTTTTACCAAGTCTAAAAGTTGGTCAGCGGGTCCCCAGTGCACTTTGGAACTTTTACACTCTTTGTCAAATGGTGCAGTTTCCAAGTGTGAGCCCACAAGCCCGTGGGGTCTAATTAACGGTTGAAAAGTCACAGACCCGCAGAGCCTGCCACATGTCCTCATCAGCGCAAATCTAATGATTGAATCCAAAATGTAGACCCAAAACAGGTGCCAGGAATCCACGTGTCACATAGTCAAAAAAAGGGGATAGAGCTGGCCATTTAAAATGACTAAGTATAAGGGTGTCAGTTGAAGCCTCCACGTGTCTCATCGACACAACTCCAAGGCTGGGTCCAAAGTCCATAGAATCAAATGAATGCCAACTCTCCACATGTTAAGGGTCCAATAGAGTCAAAAAAGGGAGAAAGAGTGGGCCCAAAATCGACTAAGTATAGAGAGCTAACATATAGCACCACGTGTCTGCATCAAGTACAAATTCAAAGGCACGACCCAAAACAGAGACTCAGATGAGCGCAGGCCTTCCACATGTCCCAAGCCCGAAAAGGGAGTAGGATCAAATCAGCTAAGTATAAAAGGCTAGTGGAAGGAACCACGTGTCAACCTGATGCAATTTTAAAAGTAAAATTCAGAGTGGATTCCCAAATGCACGTTGAGCCTCCACGTGTCTAGGGTCATATATATGGCCCCGTAGAGCAAAAGGTACTTAGCCAAAATACAAAGAAAGGAACAAGCCAGTGGTAGGATCCAAAGTGTCTCTTCAAGTGCACTTTTAAGAGGTGAATCTAGAGGCGTCCCCCAAACATTCGCCGGCTCAGCCACATGTCTCAGCAACACAATTTTAAAGGCGCGACCCAAAAGGTAGTTCCTCAAATGAGCACCAACCCGCCACACGTTCCCAGAGTCTGAAAAGGTAAGGTTGGCCATTGAAAAGTCCAACAACCTACTGGAGTATTCCACATGTCTCATTTGTGCAACTTCAAAGGTAAAAAATTGGGGGTAGTTTCCAAACAAGTACAAAGCCTCCACGTGTCTCAGGTCAGGCACAATGTCTTTGCCAATGGGAAGGACTCAGGAAAAATATACAAAGGAAAACAAGGAGCCCATGGAAGCCTCCACGTGTCATTCCGATGTGATTTCAAGACTGAAAGGAAGGAGATGAATCTTCAATAAGGTTGAGGCTTCCACATGGACATAGTACGAATGATACTCTTTTAAACATTGTGCACCCATGACCCTGATCTTCAGACAGCCATATCTTTCGACTGGAAACTTGGATTTGGGCAGGAGAGGATTTTTTGGAAAGATCTTGGCATCGGCTTCTCACCTGCCTCCATTAATGTTTCAGACTGATAATTTTGGGGGCTGTCAAGTCTCTCACCTTCCTCCATGATGAATAATGGGGCTCTTTCTTGTCCAATAAGGGACAACGATGAAGGCATGGGTGTTGAAGTGAGACTCTTCATTGTGGTAGGTGGAATTCAATGCATATCTTAAGGTGGTTGAAACAAGATTTTGATTTTCCTTCTCTCCTTCTCTCTTCTCAGTAGGAAGAATTCAATGCATCGCAGGGGTGGTTGGAACAGAGTTTCAATTTTCCTCTCTCTTTCTCTCTCATTATTCTATATATTGTAAAGGAGGGACATTTTCAAAGGGTTGGTTCATTATTTATCTCCTACCCCCCCTCTCTCTTTCTTCCTTAGGGTAGAATGTGGAGTCTAAGCCTCTTCTCATGGCTCTATAATGGACATTTCCTTTCCCCTTGCCCACTGATGATGTACCGTGTAACTTTTGGAGCAATAGAATCCATTTCTTGATGCATCTTGTCCATCCTTGGCTCATTTTATTGTCTCTTCTTACCTCTCATCATTGTAGGGTATACTTGTACATACTTTGATGTTTGTTGTAGGTCCCAGGAGTTGTGCTTAATGGGTCTTGAAGTGGTGTTCCATGTGACATTCATCTTTGGTCCATGGTGCATCTTGTCCACCCTCTCCTCTACTTACCTCTCTCCACTTCAGGCAGCTCGGATTTGTGATCAACCACTTCCTTTTCTGGTGTATCACCACTTAGTGTAGGCTCTCTTACCCTCTCTCTCTCTCCATGTCTCCTTGGAATGGTTAGATTAGGATTAGATTAGGTTTTCCCTGCACTGGAGTAGCTTATGGCAGGTAGATTAGGAAGTAGGAACCAACCTTCTCTGGAGGTCCATCTCAAGTTTTGCAAGTCTCCCACAGCCTGAGAGATGGTTCAATGTTGTGTAATCATACCAAATGCCCCATTTTAGACTCAGGACATTCGAGGGTGTTGTGATTCTACACTAACAGTTTTGGCAGGCCATGGTTAGACACTTGAGGTTAGATTTTTCTCATCTTTCCAAGGTGTCTCATTATCAACAACAAATTTTAAGCCACCATGCCACCACACTAACAATTTTGGCATGCCTGATGGGACAAGTCTGAAGAACCTTACCACTTCATCTTAGCAGGTTAGTGTGTTCATATTAAGATTCAACCTTTTGAGGCACATACAAAGCACATCTGGTGACTCCATCTAGTCAACGACCCCTTCTCTGAGTTACAAAGATTTTCCATCCATTTCCACCCATCTTCATTCATCTTTCTTTCCACATCTTTCATTTTCTTCCATGCCATGAAGTTGTACAATCATGACTTCATTTCCTTCTTGGAACTCACACTTGTAGAAAATGCATTTCTGCAACTCCTCCAGATCAGCATTATGATCAGATCTAGAACCATTATGCTTACCCATATGAGCAGGTGTCAAAATCAGTTTGGCCATAGAGCTTATCAAGAACAAGGGGATGCATACAATGGTGACAACTACATGGAAAATGCTGATATTTTGGAGAAGATTCAAGGGATGGAGGCTAGCATGGTGCAGTCCAGGGCTACAACCTAGATGAAGGCATTCAAGATTGGTTGCAGGGCACCTTGTCCATGGGGACGCCCTTTTCCAAGACATTACAGCCCTTAGGAGAAGCTTGACTTCATGGTTGAAGTGCTAGCCTCTACTTGTACAGTGGATTAAGGAGATTGAGGCTTATGAGTTGGACACAAGACAACCTTGTTAATGGGTAAGTCAGTCACCAGCTCCTTGTCCTTTATTTTCTCTTTCTCAAACTCCATCATTTCAGCATGATCAAGAGTCAAGCCCCTCACTTACTGCCTCCAAGTGTTGATTTCCATTCTCCATCTCCTAGTCTTCCATCTCATCTCAATTCTCCTCTTCCCTTTTCCCTTCCCAAGTAGTCTGAGTCCCCTCCACAAGAAAACAAGGAAATGCACTTCCCTCTCCACCACATAAAATAGAAAATCTAGTTGAGACCCCAACCCACCACTCCTCTTGCTTTCCCAAGTCCATGTTGGGAAGATACTCCACAAAATCTAGTCAAGGAGAACAACAAGAAGAGGAACCCAACAAAGAAGAAATGACAGAAAATATGAAGATTTGGGCTGCCAAATTTGGGTTTACAAAGATCCCCTTGATGGTTAATCTAATAGAGGAGGTCAAGGTTGAAGAGCCAGTGGTGGCTGAGGCTGAGTTTGCAGTAAGAGAAGAAAAAGAAGGAGAAGATCAACAATTTGTCTTCTCTGAATGTAGCATCCATAATGGCACTTTGTCTGACGAGGATGCTGACCTAACCCAAGCTGCATAACTAGTGAAGGAGGAAGAACAACTAGCTCCAAGTCCCAGTAAAGAGGAGCAGATGGGAGAGATCAAATCAGAGTTGAGGCCACTTAATGAAGAAAGCATTATTGAAGTTTTTTTAATTTCATTTTAAGGGCCTGATTTGATTGATGAACCCATGATGGAGGAGGACAATACAGTTTCAGAGGCTCCAAGTGTGAAGCAGGTCATAGAAGAACCTTCAATTCTTCCTCCCACTTCATCCCCTTCAAGATCTAATGTAAAAGAAGAGTTTGAGCTTTCAAACTTCATGTTTGAAGATGGGGGGAACCATGGTGAGAAAGCTGCAGATCAGGAGGACACCATGGAGGAGGTCAGAGCACATGCAACAGGACAACAAGGAGGCAGACTATCTGTCAAACTTAGAAGATTTCTTTGATGGAGAGGATCCCAAGGAGATCACATCATTTGTTCCTCCATCATCCACCTTCCAAGCACATGAGCCTACTTCCATGAAGGAGAACATTCAAGTACAACAGCATGCACTTCATAAGCAGCCCTCTGGGACCAAGGTTGGAAGATATGAATCTTCCATGTTCTTCACAGGAGAAAGAAGGGAAAGGGAAAGAGGATGTCATCATCCCTCATCACATCATCCATCCAGGAAGGTCAGAAAGAAGACTCCATTCTTGGAGTTGAAACTTCCGAACCATGGGCACATTCAGAGGACCAGATCATGCCCTATCAGGTACTTGGCTTCATTAGATCCAAGAGAAGTTTCCACCAGTCATGCTCATTTTAGAGCATGAGGTTGAGCTACAAAGCACCAAAGGTCAGCATCACCGCCTCCTAGACCCAAGTGTGGAATTAACTCTAGGAGGTGTACATTGTGTTTGTTGATACTTTGAGGAGGGTGAGACACCATCTGCAAGGTGGTTTTTTACTCTCATTTCAAGACCATGTCTAGTGCCAAATCAACTACATGGTGCCCCAATTTTTAGAAAGGGAAGTTGTTTCTCCCTACCTATGGCAGGATTTGTTTAGCTTTTCTTTATTAGGGTTAGTGTAGGAGTAGGTTTAGATTTTGATTTCAATAGAAGAAGTGCTTGTTCACACTCTACATGTTCCACTTGGAGCATGTATGATTTACAATTTTGTACATAGTGTGTTGTGGTGTTTTTTTTCTCATGTAAAGACATTGGAAGCAACGGGGTCCAGTTTAGGGTCAGCTCTAGGTCCAGCAGTTTCTAGGGTGGCTTAGGTATCATATTTTAAAGAGTTCAGGGATCGAATTTTTGTTTACCAGGAAGACTCCATGCCTAATGGATGCTTTAAGGCCACTGTGATTTTTCACCTAGTAGGAAGGTGATCCCCATGAGTCGCCAAATTGTTGACCAAAATAAGCTCACACTTATTTTGGGTCAAATGACACCATTTTCCCCTTTTGTGCTTCAATCTGAATTTCTACATATTTTAAGCACTTAAGGCCCCTGAAAGCATTTTCATCAGATAGGAAATTTCTTCCCCTTTCCAGAGATATAAATAAGTCCTTCTAACTCTTTATATTTTTCAAGTTACGGGCCGGTGGGCCTTAGAGGGATTTTTTGCCAAAAATGGGCCGGTGGGCCTAGGGAAGAATTTTTTGCAAATGAAAATTGTAGAATGGCGGGGCAGGCGGGAGATATTTTCTCTTTTTTCCACTTTTTGCAAAGGTGCACAAGTATAATTGCAGGCCTGCGGGGCTGAGAAGGATTAATTGCAAAGTGGAAGAAGCCTGACGGGTCTGAAAATGTCTTTTTGCCCAAGTGGAAAAAGTAGGCCGGAGGTCTGAAAGTGTCTTTCGCCCAAGTGGAAAAGAGTGGGCCGGTGGGCCGAGGATGATTTTTTTCCAAAAGTGGGTCTGTGGGGCCAAGGAGGAAATTTTTCCCAAGTCTAAAAGTGGGCCAACGGGTCCGCAGGGCACTTTGGAACTTTTACACTCTTTTTCAAATGGCACAGTTTTCAAGTGCAGGCCCATGAGCCCACGGGGTCTCATTAGCCATTGAAAAGTCATAGACCCACGGAGGGTGCCACATGCCTCATTGGCACAACTCCAAGGATTGAATCCAAAATGGAGACCCCAAACAAGCGCCAGGCTTCCATGTGTCCCAGAGTCTGAAAAGGGGAAAAAGATTAGCCATTTAAAATGACTAAGTATAAGGGTGTTGGTGGAAGCCTCCACGTGTCTCATCGGTGCAACTCCAAGGCTGGGTCCAAAGTGCGGAGACTCAAATGAGTGCCAAATCTCCACATGTCAAGGGTCAATAGAGTCAAAAAAGGGAGAGAGAGCGGGCCCAAAATGACTAAGTATAGAGAGCCAGTAGACGGTGCCACGTGTCTGCATCAACACAAATTCAAAGGGCGTGACCCAAAACAGAGACTCAGATGAGTGTGGGCCTTCCACATGTCCCAGGCCCAAAAAGGGAGTAGGATTAAATTGGATAAGTACAAAAGGCTAGCAGAAGGAACCACATGTCGGCCCAACATAATTTTAAGAGTAAAATTTAGAGTGGGTTCCCAAATGTGTGCTGAGCCTCCACGTGTCCAGGGTCAGATATATGGCCCCGCCAAGCAAAAGGGACTTAGCCAAAATACAAAGAAAGGAACAAGCCTAGCACAAGGAGCCACGTGTCTCTTCAGTGCACTTTCAAGAGGAAAATCTAGAGGTGTTCCCCAAACATGTGCCAACTCGATCCACGTGTCTCATCAGCACAATTTCAAAGGTGCGGCCCAAAAGGTAGTTCCCAAATGAGCGCCAACCCACCACATGTTCAGATTCTGAAAAGGTAGGGTCGGCCGTTGAAAATTACAAAAGCCTAAAAAGGCCTCCACATGTCTTGTCCATGCAACTTCAAAGGTAAAAAACTAGGGGCAGTTTCCAAACAAGCGTGAAGCCTCCACGTGTCTCAGGTCAGACACAAGTGTCTCCACCAATGGGAAGGGACTCAGGAAAAATATAAAAGAAAACGAGGAGCCCGCAGAAGCTGCCACATGTCATTCCGGCATGATTTCAAGAGCGAAAGGAAGGAGCCGAATCTTCAAGATGTGTGAGGCTACCACGTGGACCTGGTACAGATAAAATCTTTTAA
Organism: Taxus chinensis; assembly: GCA_019776745.2. Classification (NCBI taxonomy): domain Eukaryota; kingdom Viridiplantae; phylum Streptophyta; class Pinopsida; order Cupressales; family Taxaceae; genus Taxus; species Taxus chinensis. Next base: position 740,563,284 of record CM034150.1, read on the forward strand.
ACATTACACACCCATGACCTTGATCTTCAGATAGCCATATCTTTTGACTGGAAACTTGGATTTGGGCGGAGAGAGGATTTTTTGGAAAGATCTCGGTGTCGGCTTCTCACCTGCCTCCATTAATGTTTCGGCCTGCTAATTTTGGGGGCTGTCAAGTCTCTCACCTACCGCCATGATGAAGAATAGGCCTCTTTCTTGACCAGTAAGGGACAGCGATGGAGGCATGGGTGTTGCAGTGAGACTCTTCATTGTGGCAGGTGGAATTCAATGCATATCTTAAGGTGGTTGAAGCAGGATTCAAATTTTCCCTCTCTCCTTATCTCTTTTAGTAGGTGAAATTCAATGCATTCCAAGGTGGTTGGAACAGAGTTTGATTTTCCCTCTCTCTTTCTCTCTCATTATTCTATATATTGTAAAGGAGGGGCATTTTCAAAATTTGGTCATTGTTTCTCTCCTTCCCCCCTCTCTCTTTCTTCCTTAGGGTATAATGCAGAGTCTAAGCCTCTTCTCATGGCTCTGTAATGGAATTTTCTTTCCCCTTGCCCACTGATGATGTACTGTGTAACTTTTGGAGTAATAGAATATGTTTCGTGATGCATCTATCCATCCTTGGCTCATTTTATTGTCTCTTCTTACCTCTCATCATTACAGGGTATATTGTGCATACTCTAATGTTTATTGCAGGTCCCAGGAGCTGTTCTTAATGGGTCTTGAAGTGGTGTTCCATGTGACATTCATCTTTGGTTTGTGGTGCATCTTGTCCACCCTCTCCTATGCTCACCTCTCTCCACTTCAGGTAGCTCCTATATGTGATCAGCCACTTCCTTTTCTGGTGTATCACCGCTTAGTGTAGGCTCTCTTACCCTCTCTCTCTCTCTCTCTCTCCCTGTCTCCTTGGAATGGTTAGATTAGGATAGATTAAATTTTTCCTGCAATGGAGTAGCTTGTGGCAGGTAGATTAGGAAGGAGGAACCAGCCTTCTCTGGAGGTCCATCTCATGTTTTGTAAGTCCCAAAACTTGAGAGATGGTCCAATGTTGTGCAATCACACTGAATGCCCCAGTTAGAACTGAGGCCATTCAGGGGTGGTTGTGATTCTGCACTAACAATTACTACTTTTCTCATCTCTTTTAGTCAAGGAATGTTGATGTCTTAAACAAATGTTGAAGAGTCATATGGTTGAGCAAGAATTTCATAAAGACAACTTAGGTGTTTAAGAGCTCGAAGTAAGAATGTGAATATTCCTTGTGAACTAAGGTTAGAATTTGAAAAGACATATGTTGAGTGCAAACATATATCTAGGTGTACAAAGTTGAATAATACACAGATCAAAATGATAAGCTTGAGAAAATAAATAAGGTGTGTGCAACTGTGGGATGTTAATCTAAGAAAATGAAAACCATACTATAAATCATAATACTGTAACAAGTAGAGAGTTAGGAATAAATTGGTGGAGATAGCGAAATCAAAAAGATGAACTGATACTAAGGGGTGTGTAAGTTCATTTACAGGGAGGTTTGATGGAGTGAATGCGAAAATTCCTTGTTGAATAGGTTGATGCCTTAAATGATAAATGAGCATAGCTGAAGAATAATGGAAAGAATGTAGGTATAGGTGAATTAATATCTTATATGTGTAAAAGTGATAAGCTAAGGCAATTGTACAAGTGACGGTTGTGTATTAGATCATGAATGAAAGTGATTAAGGTATTGTTAACATATAAGAAAAGGACAATGAGGTTAACATAATGAAGAGGATATTGACACACCAGGCATGGTGAGATGAAGTGACTTGCAGATCAGAAACTTATGAGCAAAAAGAAGATAAACACCAATGAGAGGATTAATTTAAACTTGATAAATGGTATAGTGAAATTGTAGAAAATAGAGTGTGATTGAAAGGTGATCATAATCAGTTGAATGAGAAAAAAATACTAAATGATCAAGTTCTTATTTTATTCTCCTAAGTGGGTGCTTAAAGTATAGGGGTAGGTGATCCTTGCAAGTTGTAGCTTCCTAAATCAGCTATGTGGGTGCCTAGAAACCTTCCAATGGGTACTAGAAGGACTGTGAAGTTGGTACTTCTTAGGTCGAGTGGGTGGTCAACAAAACTGGAAATCGTTGTATGTTAAGAATGGGTGTTCTTTTGTAAAAAACCTTGATTTCAAGTGGGTTTTCTTCCTCTATGGGTTTTTCACTATAAATTTGGTGGTCCTATGTACTTGTCTTCTTTCTGTTACTTTCATTTGTTCATGGTTTGAGTTTTGTCTCTAGTTAAAAAGTTTTAAAGGAGATAAAATAAATCTTTACTGAAACACCCCCTTCTTTCAGTGCTTGTGATATCCTGTGTACTTGTCTTCTTTCCGTTACATTCATTTGTTCATGGTTTGAGTTTTTGTCTCTAGTTAAAAAGTTTTAAAGGAGATAAAATCAATCTTTACTAAACCACCCCCTCCTTTTAGTGCTTGCAATATCCAAACATTTGTCTCTTCTACCTCTACTTGTTCTTGTATTTTATTTCCCAATTATTGTGGAAGTAATTGAATAATGTCCCCAATTACTAATTCATCCATATATTACATTATGGCTCCTACTATAGCCATTTGTTCTCTCCATGTACTAGCTTCATACTCTTGAGCTACGTGGGAAATTCCACATGGAGATAAACATTTCTTGTAATACCGACATGCTATCTTTGTAAATTGTGTTTCTGGACAAGGTTATGATTATTTTGAAAATTGGTTCCCTAATTACTCTTGTGGTGATAATAAGGAAGAGGGTGTTTGTTCCTCTTCAGCATTAGAAATTTTCTCTATCTCTTGTGATGAATCTTCTTATTCTGCACCAACCGGTGATTTATTTTAGTTTTTCTTTGGATGTCATGGATTTTTGGATTTTGGTAGCAGGGTTCTAATGTAGTAGGAAATTTTCATGGCCTTCTTTTATACATTTTTGGGCTTATTTTACTGGGTTCTACTTTACCATATTGTGTCGAGTATTTATTCATGCACTCTTCCCAGGTTTGTTCTATGACCTTATAAAAAAATGGTGGTGTTGGCTTTCTAGGATCAACAGGGAAGTTCCTAATTGCTTCAACAGAATTAGTCACTAATTCATGTGAAGCCTCATATGAAAATGGTGGTATATGTGATGTGCATGGAATTAGAGGTATGAGGAAGGTATAATCTATGTCTGTAATAAAAAATATCAATTGCACACAAACAATGCGATGTGAATGCTGAAAGGACGATGGGGGGGAGTGGAGGGGAGGTAGGGGAAGAAAGACAAGGGGGGATAAGGAAAGGGGAGAAGAAGAAGGGGAATGAGATAGGAAGTGTGAAATGGAAGTGCAGGAGTTGAGAAATGACATAAGAAGGGAAGGGAGAAATAAACAACATGAAATAAAGAAGGTATGAAGTGGATAATATCGGTGCATGAGTAGTAAACTACAAACATCATAATTGGAAGAGTATTCAAAGCATAATATTCTATGAATAAAAGATAAAAAATCACATTCTTCACATTTTTTAGCATATACAAGATGTTGTTTTTGTAACGAACAAGAAAAAGAGAATCTATTACAGGATTTATCATTTATCTCAAGTGTTGGGAAGCAGGAGTATCCAATATAACAAGCACCAATCAATGAATTGGTGGTAGTGCATTACTCAGAAAGTGACAATGTAGAAGAGCACAAATAACAAATATCTATAAATCCAACAATTACTGGGGAGAGAAAAATGAAGAGGATTAAGGCGAGGGAAAGGTAGGGAGGGACCAAATGCACTTTTCTTCATTTTTGTGAGACTGCAGAAGAGGTTCTTTCGACATACTAGAGTAAAGTTCAAAAGAGAATGTCAGGGAAATATTGATGTCTATTAAGGAAGGGACTCTATATATTGCAGTGAAAGTAAGTCTAGGTCTTTCATTGTTACCAATGTTGATAGTGATTTTTTGTAGAGTAAGGCCCTGAGACTTTTGGATAGATAAAGCCCAAGCCATTTTTAGAGGAAATTACCTACGAGATCCCCTACTAATGGGTGTGATTTTCACATGGGAAGGATTTATGGGATCCCAAGGTGGGCGAGTATATCAATCAAAGATAACAATAAATGCAGGTACTACATGGGGCAATAAGGAGCTCCAATAGACAATTTATAAGATAGTGTCAGTTGTACCATTAACAAGACCAATATAAACCCACAAATTAGTAGAAGGCATGACCTTCTTCTTTTTGCAAAGAAGAATTATGTGTTGAAGTTAATCATCATCTACATGTTATCCAAAATTCACCCCCAGGGTAAATTTGATAACATGCATCAGAATATTTAAGTCCCAGGCAGATAGATTGATTCAAGGAAAAAAATCATGTTTTTGGGGTTCCCTTGGCCTTTTTTCTAACTCTCCTATCCAAGAAGAAAAGAGAAAGTTCTAAAAAAGGGTGAAAAAGTTGCAAAAAAACAAGCTTGGGGCAGAAAAAATCACGAAAATTGGCTAAGTCCTAGTCCAGGCGGTCCTTGGGACAGTTGGGATGTTGGGGCACGAACCAGCCGAAAAGCCTCTAGGTAGTCTGTGCAGCACTAGGAAAGTTGGGACATCGGGACGTGTGGGACGTGGAAAGATGATTCGGCTAAAGGAGGAAACAAATCAACTAACTGCTGTGCAGAACAGGCTGGGACACCTGGGCCGTGAGGACACGAAGGACACAAACCACCCGGATCGGCCGAAACAGAGAACTTTAGCACTGGGACAGTTGGGACATGGGGACGCATGGGACATGGAGAGCTGAAGGATCTGAGAGCCAATCAAATCACGCCATGTGTCTTCGCCTCAAAGAGGGACATGGAAGCCTGAATCGGGCGGATCAGAGGAATTTGTCCCAGATGGTTTGGGACACCCGGGCCGAAAATACGTGAGGGACGTGAAAATCCGGCAGGCCCGCAGACGAATCAGAACAAGAAACGTGTCCTAAAGGCTGGGGAGTTCACGGTGCGGGGAGCGAAATAGAATTTTGGCTGAGTGTTCGATGCAAGTTTTAAAGGGAGCGAGTTGGAGCGTTGGCCCGAGCCAATAAAAAGAGGACGCGTGTCCAATGGAGCAGGGAAGTGCGGAGCTCGGGGGAACTTTGAAGTTTTTGCAAAAGTTATTCGGCCCAAAAACTAAAAAGAAAAGGTCTTCCCTACACCCCTGTCAACCAACCAAAGCGTGCCACGTGTCCCAAGTGGCGGGGCACGGGGGAAAAAATGATTTTTTTTCCAAAAGTTAAAAAGATCAAAATTTTCAAAGGAAAGCCTGCGGAAAGGTGGAGGAGAGAGAATTGCTCAACGAACCAGTACCTGACACGTGGCATCTGACTGGAGGAGCACAGAAATTTTTCAAAAAAATTTCCAAAATGCAAAAAGGTCAAAATTTAAATTTTTTTGCCCGACATCCGTTTTTTTGGGCCGTTTTGCCCTAAAACTTCAAACCTTCATATCTTTTGATCCAGAGCTCAGATTTGCACTTTCTTCATATCATTGGAAATCTTATAAAATTCTCTACATGATTCCAGGGTCAATATTGAATTTTGGTTCAGTCTGGAGAGAGAAATTTAAGAAACGGCTCTGACACGTGTTCATGGCCAGAAGTGACATTTCAGCGACCAAATTTAATACAAAATGTGTCACATTCTCCTCCAATTTGGTCAAAAATGGTAGGGTATGGGTTTGTAAGGTCCTCCATGTTGATTTAATGCATTTGCAGTCAATGAGGAATGGGCTCCCACGTTTTGTAAGTTTTCTCTCTCCTGGGCTCGACCCATGCAAGGTAAAATCCAGATTTGGCTCATTTCTAAAGTGGGGAACACTTTTTGGCATAGCAATCTTCTTCTTTCACCTCCAGCAAGTGATTGTTGCAAGAATCAGACCTCTTCAAAAATTGTAACAGGTTTTCTACCTCTCTGAGGCTGTAATGCAGTGGTTTTGACATTGGAAATGATAATGCAAGCTTTGTGAATGGGTTTCAGTCCTTTGTTTGTATTATTTGCTTCATTTCAGATCCTAAATTATATCTTATCAGTCTGTGTATGTTTTATGTTGCAATATTTGGTTTGTGTCTATCTGCATGACAAAAATATTCACCACTCCTTTTGGTGCATCACCATCTTTAGTTAGTTTCAATTTTTGCATTTCTATCCCTGTCTCCTTGCTATTTAGAGTAGGATTAGGATCTGAACCTCTGTAGTTGTGCAAATATAGATCTAAATCAGAGGAGTTTGAGGAACCAACCTCTAATCTGGAGATTCCTCTCTCAGTTTCACAAGTCCCACACTTGGAGAGAGGTTTCCATGTTGTGCAATCACACTGGATGCTAGTATGATCAAACTAGAAATCTGATCAACATCCAGGGGTGCTGTGATCCTGCAACAACACTACATCAATGGACTCACATCTTCTTGTATTTTTGGAAATGGATAAGGCAATAGGAGATTTAAGATCCTTCAACATCAGTAGATTGTTTCTTTCAACCTGTTTATTTTTTACAAACAAGCGCATGGCTTTGTGGAACTCCAGAATTTACTGCTCAGAGAGGAATTTTTTTTTTGGAACATAAGAAACTCCCATTCTTCAAGTGTTGGAAGGAAATTGTGGATATTGAGTAGCATGCAATGAATTTTGTTTGTGATAGAGTGGAACCCTATTAACTGAATATAGACCTCAAGGAGATAAGAGTTTTGAAAATCTCTCTAAAGTGAAGTGCCATAGGAATTATTGACATACAAAGGAATGTCCATGATAGGAAACAATTTCCCAAGATCGCCAACAAGAATGATGGATCTATTGCTGAAAGGAGAGGTCTTGAAATGTGGAAAATCCTCATGCAGGCGATCATCAATTTTAGCAAGCAATTTTGGGGAAATGAAACTCATTTCACTAATCAGAATATATTTGGTACATTTTAAGGAGTCTTGAAAAGAGGACAATGTGTGGTCTTTAAGGGGTTTCAAATATCTAATGGGGATGCGCAGGAAAGCATAAATATTTGATGTGGAAATATTGAGAGCAGAAACCCTAGTAGGGGCTAGTAAAAGGAGGGGTGAAGTAACATGGGGTGCGGTAGTAGAGAAGGCGGACTTAAGAGAGTGAATGAGGAAGGAATTTTTAGTTCTTGCAGTCCCTTGAATAATGCGTTTAAGGAGCGGGAGGATATCATAACAAGAGAACTAGTGAAGAATAGTGTGAAAAGCCAATTATTTGTCTTCACTCAATTGCAAATACAGGGATGTGGTGGATACACTGGCATGGGGAATAAAATATTCATCCTTACTCTTTTCAACAAAGGAAGGGCCACTATCATGAAATTAGAGTGGAATATTATTGTCAAACCAATTGTAGCGAGTAAAAAAAATTCAAAGACCCAACATCTTGAGATCGTCAAGACTTGTTGTATGTCCAGGATGGATTCTATATAAAAGTTTCCATTCATAAAGTCCTTCAGCTCTCTGTACATTGTCTGAGTTTGATGCAGATGAATCCTTTGAATTATTTACAAGTTTTGTGTTTCTCCTTAGAATATGCCATGGAGTGTAGGAATTTTTGAAGAGTCACCAATTAGAAATAATATTATCCTGGGTAGAACCAATATCTAAAGGAATATTGTGAAAAGGCCTGTATAGGAGTTCAAACCAATAGAAAATTTCAAAAGAATCTGAGTTTTCTGCTGTAATATTTGAGAATCTAGGATATGCACAGACAATTTTTGGGCAACTGCAGCGTTTCCATTTGTTTCTAGTCTGGTATTTACTATAACTCAAATCTTGGGCAACCTGGATAAGAGAAAAGGATTCCATAGGTGGAGGGCACAAAAGGTATGTGTCGAAAAGAAGGGATGTTTCCTATGGTAGAGAATTAGATTCACATAGTCACCTTATAAATTTTTTACCAACATTCAAAGAAACAAAACCCTGACTGCACATGAAAAGTGCAATTTTTAGAAGCATGTGATAGGTTTCTTGTGCACTTATTTCATGTTCAATGAAACTTTATGCAAGTATCTTTCATTTGGAAAATGCTATGGGGAAATTTGGGTTGGTGTTTGCTGACATTCTAAAGAGAATTTGGTGGTACGTTTTTGAGCATTTCTCTACTTTAGAGGCATACTTTGTATTGTATTTAAGATCAACATGTCGAGAAAGCACGTGTTGGTAGTCAATGTTGGATCTCTATATAGATAGCATGTATTTTTTATGAATGTTCAATCTTTCATCATTCCTAGAAGGAAGGTATTTGATAACACCAGTGTCATCAATAGACAAGGAAGAAACTGGTCGCATTACGCATGGTGCATTGTAGCGGCATTTGAGGGTAGATTTTTTTTTCATAAACATGTTGCCTCAGAACACTTTGTGTGTCATTAAACTTGATTGACCAATTCCTCCAAGTCTTTCAATGATGGGGACGAGAAAACTTGCATTGATGATAACAAGCATGGATCGTCATTGAGTGACCTCTCCATAAAATCTTCTCGACAATTTGTTGGACAAGGGTTCCAGGAGGAGACATCAAATTATTTTCTTATCACTTCAATAGAAGAAACATCAGTCCAAACAATTACATCAATGTCTAGGGCATCATCTAGCCATAGGAAACCGTGAACATGGGTGGACCCTCTATGCTGCCACTCATACTTGAAAGTAGGAGACACATTAAAATTTTGATTCCAGTCAAATTTTGAAATACCAAAAATGAATATTGATACCTGTACCAATACTCCTTTGCCCCAGGGTGTTTCTATATAATTTCTTCACGAAATATCATGAAACTTTTATCCAATCAAGAATTTGCACGATACAGATGATTAATAATGTTGAGTGTTTTGTAACATTGTGCAAAACGAGGATCAGAAGGACAAAGACTAGGCATGCATTTATGGAGATCTGACAATTTTGTGTTGGCAACACTTTGAGTAAAGAACAATGTTGGATCCCCCAATTTCTCAACCATTTCAGAGATTTCACCTCTACTTTTAGACCAGAAGGATCATGTCCCTCAGAGGTTGTTTCCGAAATGCATGAGAATGTTCAGAAAATAGTCCAAGGAAAAATATTTAAGTTTATTGCAGAGCTCTGCTATAGTTGGCGGAATACCATGTTAAAAAAAATTCATGAAGAAAACAAGAGTAGACTGGCTCCTACAGTGCATAATAAGGTTAAGCAAGTAGTACCAAAATCAGGGGCATGAACTAAAACAATTATCATGTTAACATATCAAGTGGAGGGCATATTCATGCAATTTAACTTTCTTCATTTGTGATTGTTTGAACATTGCTTTACATTTAGGAAACAAAGTGGTAAAATCCATGGAGAAAAGGCCCTCAGTAGTGTATTCATTGATGGGTGAAAGACCTATGTATGGCCAAGGCACAGTGAAGGGTATGTTTTGTTTATGTGACAGAAAGAACTGTGAGATATCTTCATCTTTAGTACATGTGTTGTGCGTTAATGACACAAATGAATATCTATGAGCATTTGGTTCTCCCGAGAGAAAAGGATAAAAGTTGAAATCTTGTATGGAGGCATCTTCAAAAGGTGGAATGTCCACTATGATTGTGTTAAGAGAATATTTGTTGGCACCATAGGAAGGCAGTTTAGGGCATAATTGTCAATTATAACATCTTTGTAGTATGGATCATGGGAAATTTTTTATTGCAATGATTTCCATACATGGGAACTACTAACGTAGAAGTCATATTTTGTATCTCACACTCTATTATTTTGTACCAAAAGGAGATCCAAATCTACGAGTCGATGGGGGAGATACTTTTTTATTGATGAAATAATTTGTGGGAAACTTATAGTGTGACATGAGTATTTATATTGCCCACCTCGTGCATGGATAAACTTGTATTAACATTTCTTCCACCTGGGCCAAAGATTTTAGAACATCAGGTTGGATTCCAGGGTCCATATTATTCCAAGATGAGAACCGATGTCCTTGATTTTCTGATCCGCATCTATTACGAATGTGGGATCTTGCATGGAAGTTTGTTTGTATTCCTAGGTAATTCTCCAAACATAGACAACAAGTGTTGACATTAGAAAGAGAGTCAATTCTTTTGTGGAACCCACACCGCGTTTCACAGAGGGTGGATGTTTCAATAGAGCACCTGGGAGGAAAATGTGAAATATAATTGTGCTCATCAAGTGGGATCCCTGTAGTGGAAGAAGAGAAATATTGTTCAACATTAATTGGGGGGGTTGTAAGAGTTTGGAGAGGAAGGTTGAAAAAAATGTCTTGAAGAAGAGGGTAAACATGAAGAGGTCATTCCCACTAGTGAAGAGAATCATGCGGTGCTCCCGTTGTGGCTAGCCAAGGAACAGTTTGGATTGGTATTTGCTTTGAAAGGGATATGGGAATAGGGAGGGGGATTTTTGATAGTTGAATAAATTCCTTGACAACGAGTGACACTTGAAGTTGAAGCCAAGGAAGGTGTTCGGGAAGAGTGAAATTTCTCATAGTTCACGTTCAGAAGGAAAGCATTGGAGGTTACATTTATTTTTTCATGATAACGGCGGTACCGCTCTGCATTAATATGAACTTTGTTTTGCACATAGACATCCCTTCTTCGGGCTCGATTCTACAGAGTAGAAATGGAGTATAGTAAAATGTTCTACAAAATAAAACCAACTTTTCACTATCAGTAAACAAATCCATTATATATAGTTATGTCCATACAAGTTAAAAAAATGCATTCTATGGTAACGGAGCAAAAATTTATAGTAATGGAGTTATATTGTGAAGGGCACATAACAAGATAGTTCAAAATCAAGCTTGAATGTGTTCCCAACAAAGAAAGCAAGAAATGGAGGTTTCCCTAACAACATGTTGCTTGAAAATCCTTGCAATCGAACAGTCTAACTCCAAACTTGGGATGTTTTAAAGTGGCTTCACAAGAAGTAAACTCCCTAAACACACTACAAATCCCCCCAACAACGAATGTGCACGCCCCTACATGTCAGCACTAAACAGGGAAGTATTGTTTCATCTTTACTAACAAGTACCAAGAATTATGTTTTCCTATTCAATAAAACATAAGGGATCATGGCATAAAAAATATTCAAGATTTTGTTTTGCACAATTATTTAAAAGCATACAGGAAATGAAGACTTTAAATATTTTATGGTTATTTATGAATCTTACAAGCACCAAAAGTTATAAAAAACACATATATTCTGGTCTCCATTGTGCAAGATTCAATTACTCAGGGATTTCTTTTAACCTCATTCCTGTGTCTCTAGCATTATTTTGTTCATCTCTTTATGGGGCTACACCAAGCTTAGGAGTCCATATCAAGGAATATTGTAGTAGGGGGCATCTATGAAATCAAGACTTTATAAGTATAATTTTTTTATTGTATTTCCTTGTTTGAACAATGCTAAACATTTATAGAAACGCAAACAATAAAACAAATAGCCATACCTATTTAACCAATTTGGCTTCATTGCATTCTACTTACAATAATAAGATTTATAATTGTTGTTGGAAGCATATATCCATATGCAAAGAAATGGGTTTTGCCAGAAACAAGTGTACATAGCGATATGTTGTTGATCATCTTCTCTAGATATATGGTGTAGAAAATAAATGTGTTTGTATTATTTTTTGCAATAATCTTATTTTTCTTGCAATTACAAAATGACAAACTCAAATTTAGTGACAGGTAGATATGTATGGAAAAATGAGTTCTAAGAAGGGAAGTAATATATATGGAGAGATTTTTGCCATTAAAAAATCATAGTGGTGTTTGGATAGCATGCACAGAAATGACTTGATCATCCCTTAATTTCATAGGTAAGAGATAAAGATGATTAACAGTAGCAGCTTCTATTTGTAAGGCCGAATCCAACATAGCATGCTTCATTAATTAAATAAAAACTAGAAAAAAAACTAAAGAAAGCACTTGAAAGAAGCACAAAATTGAATACAAAACAAATAAGAGAAACCATTTCGATGAATTGATAAGAAAGGGGCTAAAAAAAATTATTTTTGTATATTACCGCTCAAAAAATAAAACAGAAGAGAGTAAAAAATTGATTACAGCCAAAAAAAGAAAGTGGAAGATAATAATAAATTGAAAACATGAATGGAGAAAAATTACCAGGAATGAAATTTATGATGGAAGCCTTCACGTAGACTAGCTAAGACAAGAACAACATATTTTTATTTTATGTTATTTGGCTTATTTCCAAGTTTCTTCTTTCCAGGGAATGTATACTTCAGCTATTCACCTATTGATGTTGAGGGGGCCTGTGCCAGGGGAGCTACAAGTGACGACATGCTTAGTTGTACAGGACTCTACTTTCTTGGACTTTGAATTTTGATTATTTGGGACTTTATCTATGCCTACAATTTCAGTTTCATTATTAAAACACCCTAAAACTATCTAAATACAAAATTACCTGATTTAAACCTGCATGCCTTATAGAGTCCATGGGATGCCTCAAAATGCATCACCCAAGAAAGAGAAGACAGAAACATTGGTGGTGATTATGAGGGTAACCAGAGTAGAGGAGAGTCTGTGGGAAGGACAAAAAGATCCATGGTAATAAAATGGTTGTGGGTGCTTCCAAGTTCCGATGTGCAGTTTCAAGGTAAACGCAAATGATAATAATGGTATTAGCTTTGATACCAAATGATAGAATAGAATAAGATTGCAATGACCAAAGAGGGATGGAAGCCTCACAAATATTATTGATCATGAAATCAGATTACATAACAATGAAAGAGCTGTAATATTTATAGATATTAGATAGCCTCATATGTATAGACATGACACCCTATCAGGAACCAACTACGAGATGATAAGACCCATCTCACATGCACATGTAATTACTACTAATACCACTATTGAATGTTATCCAACATAACAATATTGAATGCAAGTCACTAGACTAGAGTGCACATGTTGCACATTATTAAATAAAAGACAATGCAATAAATATGCCTATGCTAAATTATGCTAACATTCCCCCCCTTAATTTTGCATATTTTCTAATGAAGTGGAGAGGAACTCTCTGAACAGTGTGAATTTGTCACGTGCAAGTGACTCAGTGAAAACATCTACCTTCTGTTCAGCTATAGGACAGAACTGGAGCTGTATGTTGTGCTTCAAGACATGCTCACGTATGAAATGAACCTGTACTTCAATATGCTTGGTTCTCTCATGAAATACTGGATTGCGAACAAGCTTCAGAACTCCTTCATTATCAACATATACTTGAGTAGATTTCTATTGTGGTAGACTAATTCCTTCCAGTATTCGGCGTAGCCATATTGCTTCATAAACAGCTTCACCTGCAGCTCGATACTCTAGTTCTGTAGAAGAGCGAGAAACAAAGTTTTGTTTCTTGCTTCCCCATGATATTAGTCCAGATCCCATAAAGAAGACGAAGCCTGATGTTTACTTCCTATCATCCATGTTTCCTGCATGATCTGAATCTGAATATCCTGTCAAAAAGAAGTTGTCATTCTTCTTGTACTCTAGACCAAGGTCAACTGTACCCTTTAGATATCTCAGTATTCTCTTTGCTACTTTCCAATGACATATTTTCGGTTCTTGCATGAAGCGTGATAAATAGCTGACTGCAAAGCTGATATCTGGTCTAGTATATGTTAGGTAAATGAGACTCCCGATCAACTGCCGATAGAGAGTTGCATTCACCTGTGGTGATGGATCAGAACGAGATAACTGAAGTCTCGCTTCCATAGGTGTAGCAATAGGAGTGCAGTCCATCATCCTGAATTTCTCGAGCATTGTCTTGGTGTATTTCAACTGTGACACAAAGATATGATTCTCTTTTTGCCATACTTCCAACCCAAGACAATAGTGCATGAGCCCGAGATCTGTCATGTCGAACGATCGATTAAAATCCTTCTTTGTTGCATCAATCATCTTCACAGAACTGCCTATAATGACTAGATCATCAACATAAACAACCATAATGACAATCTCCCCCCCTTTCTTTTTGAGGTAGAGATTGGGGTCATAAGGATTCCTTTCGAATCCATGACTTATGAGATGCTCATCAATTTTGATGTACCATGCCCGGGGTGCCTGTTTTAGGCCATATAGAGATTTTATGAGTCTGCATACCATCATCTCTTTTCCCGGTATTACATAACCCTCTGGCTGAGTCATATAGACTTCTTCTTGTAAATCTCCATTAAAAAAGGCACTTTTCACATCCATTTGGTGGACTTTCCAACCAAATTGTGCAGCTAGAGCAAAGATCATCCTAATTGTCTTGATCTTGGTTGTGGGAGAAAATGTTTCATCATAATCAATGCCTTCTTGTTGTGCATACCCCTTTGCTACAAGCCTTGCTTTATACTTGTCAATAGTCCCATCTAATTTGTACTTATTCTTGAATATCCATCTGCATCCAATGGGTTTCTTCCCTGGTGGAAGGTCGACAAGTTGCCATGTGTTGTTCTTCATCACTGACTGATACTCTGAATCCATGGCATCTTTCCAAGATTTTGATTGTAGGGCTTCCTAAACTGTAGATGGCTCAACTGTTTCAAAAACTCTACTCATTAGGGAATAATTGACCTCCTCACGAGCTTGACTGTGAGTTCTAGGTCCAGGATTGGATGATGTGCTAGGTACTTCATCCAAATTTTCATCTCTTATTAATTGAGTATACCATTTAGGTAACTTCTTAGCTATTCCATTGGCTTGTGGTGGATCCAATTTTTCACCATCATCCAATTCATCACTGTCATCTTCAGTGGGAACATCAAATTCTGTCTTCACAAGAGGTGTATTCTGCATGTTTGTTGATTCGTTGAGTGGAGCATCTACTTATTTCTTCTCAAAGAACTCAACATCCCTACTTGTGTATACTTTCTTTGCTTTTGGATCCCATAATCTATACCTGAGTGCTTCTTCACTGTATCCAATGAATATCAGTTTCTCAGTTTTCATATCCAACTTATTCATGTTCTTCTTGGGTATGTGCATGCTAGCTTTACACCCAAATACTCTTAGGTGTGAAATTGATGGTTTCTAATTTGACCATGCTTCTTGAGGTGTCACTCCTTCAAGAGCTACTGTGGGCACTCTGTTCAACAAATAGACTGCAGTTCTTACAGCTTCTACCCAAACTGTCTTTGTTAAACCTGAGTCTTCAATCATACATCACACCATTTCCATGATAGTACGATTCCTTCTCTCAACTATACCATTCTGCTATGGTGTGTGAGTAGGAGGCATTTTTCAATGAATCCCATGAGCTTCCAGGTAAGTCTTGAACTCATTACTTGTGAATTACCTCCCTTGATCTGAGTGGAGAGTTTTGATCTTACGACCAACTTCATTCTCAACAAGTGCTTTGAACTTCTGAAATGTCTCAAAGGCTTGACTCTTGTTTCTTAGAAAATATATCCACATCTTTCTTGAGTATTCATCAACACAAAGTATGAAGTATTCACATCCAGAATGACTTGGTTGCATGGGCCCGCAAAGATCGGTGTGCACCAAATCAAGCTTTCCCTTAGCTCTATATGTGTTCTTCTGGAAGGGTACTCTGTGTTGCTTTTCAGTTAGGTAATTGTGACACTTGTCAGTGTTTTGCTTGAGTGTAGGCAATCCTTTCACCATGTTGCCCTTTTAAAGTGTTTGGAGATAGCCAAAACTGATGTGACCATATCTACGGTGCCATAGTTCTGCAGATTGTGTGTCTTTAGCCACTAGAGCTTGATCATCCTTGTGGACAAAATCAAGTTGGAACATGCGTCCCACATTGGAGGCTCTTGTTACAATCTTGGAATCTCTTGACTTATCTCTTATCAAGCACACTTTTTCTCCATTATTACTGTCAAAATCCAACTTCAAGTTGTGATCAAGGAGTTGACTAACTGATAGCAAATTCTTGGTCAACCCAGGTACATACAATACATCTGTGATTTTACAGTCATGATTTCCAAGAGGTAGTGAAATGTTTCCAATCCCCTTGACACTGTATGATGAGTCATCACCTAATGATACATGGTTCTTGTTAGGTGAGTCACGTAGTGTGTAGAACCAATCCTTGCATCCAGTCATGTGTCGATTTGCACCCAAGTCAACATACCAGATATCTTGTGTGGACTTGGTTTCTTCATCAAATTGAGCCAGATACATGTGATGTCCTTCATCTGAATCATCCTCATGTTCAGAAATGTACCCTTGTTGTTTGGGTTTTCTTTACCAATTAACATTTTTCTGTCCTTGATTATTGTTATTTTTAGACTTCCCTTGATTTTAATTGTTGTTACCCTGTTGGTTGTTGGGTTTTGAATTGCTTGATGAACCCTTTTTGTAGGAATTGTACCAAAAATCTTTGATATCATGTCCCCCTCTATTGCAAATGGGACACTTCTTGGTGTTGTCTCGTTGACTTTGATTTTGTTGGGACTTCTTGTGATTGGACAGAAATTTCCCCTTTCCTTTATGATTGGAAGATAGTGCTTGCTCATCTTCATGATCTTTGTTGTTTATTGCCTCTTCTTGTTGGAGTAGATTGACCAACTTCTCAAAGGTGACTGTGTGTTCACTCATATTGATAGTTGTCACAAAGATTCTGTAGGAAGGAGGAAGTTCTCGCAACACAATTGGTATGAGGTATTCATCACTTATCTCTTTTCCCAATGCCAATAGAGATTCCCTCAAAGTAGCAACTCGTCTCAAAAAAACTTCAACCTTCTCATTGTGCTTGAACTTGAGAGTATGCAGTTGTGATAGTAGGTTTAGGATGGCATTCTTATTCTTTACCTCATAGACTGTGCTCAACTTATCCCATGCATCCTTGGTTGATGTGGCATCTCTAATGTGGGGTTACACATCATCTGTTACGCTAAACAAGATGATCAACTTGGCCTTTTGATTAGCCCTATAAAATTTAACTTGTTGTCTTCCATCATCAAGTGATCTTGTTGTTTTTCCATCTACAACTGTCCATAGGTCTTCAAACTCAAGTAACATCTTGATCTTTGGTTTCCATGCAGCATAGTTGTCTCCTCTAAGCAGTTGTGAATCTGACAAGAAGAACTTTGGTTCTTATGCACCCATTTCTGCAATCTGAATTTCTGAAACTCTAAATTTCTGACAAAGGGTAAGGCTCTTATCACTCCAAGTTTATGGTCTCCCTCTCAATATACTGTCAGGCCGATATACCAAACCTTTCTATATACGCTCCCTTCCGATATACCCATAGGTACGTGGAAGAAGATCACCCTTTCAATATACCTATCAGTATGGAAAGAGGTGTTAATGCACGTGAAATAATTTAGTACGTGGTACGTAGACAGTACAGACAGGGGTTTGTGCAAGCACAAATGGATGGGAGGGCTCAAATGTGTGTGTATTGTGTCCTTATTACTCCCCATTGATTTTATAGGGTCGATGCCCATATGACATTTAGGCAGCTGTGTTAGGTGTTTAGTGTAGTATTAGTCACGACGGCATCACCCGTAAGTGCTTCCCAGAGGCACCGTATATACCGAATGTTGCTATGAGATCAAAGATCTCGTGTGATAGAACCAAACATAAAATAAAAAATTTACACTTTTTTTTTCACTTTATGCACCAAGATTAGTACAAAATGCTCCAAAATTAAATCAAAATGAATTTTTTGTGTTCCCCCTCTTTAGAAAAAAGGGTCTAAAATCACAAAATACACAATTTAGGCCAAAAATATTTTTTAGCCCCCAATAGGTGTTTTTTTGCTAAATTTAGCGGTGGCTCTAAATGTGTTTGGTGAGCTTCTAAATTTAAAAATATCCCAAAATTTAGTAATTTCTCCAAATTTTCCAAAAAAATAATTTAATAAAAAATATGGAGAGAGTGGGAATTGAACTGTTGACTTGTTTGTTCCCAAGATCCAAACAAACAATCTGAAAATTGTTTTCACTTTTTCTCACAAACCGTGATCTAAGTTTTTCTAAAAATTTTATAACAACATCATACAATATTTTTCTTAAAACCCACAAAATTTCAAAATAATAAGAATCTTAGTTTTTGTGATCTTTCCAATTTACCAGCTAGATTTTATTTTTTTTCAGAAAAAATGATCCGACTTGTACAGACTTTTTGTCACATGTAGAGGCCAAATATGAAGATGATGTAAACTACAAAGTTGTGCGTCTACTTCTTATCTTTCCAGAAAAAAAATAGAAACATCAATATGACATTGTTTGAAAAAGTTATGTCTTTTTTTTTAAGAGCTATCTACTAGAATTTTGTTGACGGGACTGCTTCAACCTTTGCTCCCGAATTCTTCACACCTCCACTTTCAGATCTGATTTTTTTTTTTTTTTAGATCTGATATTTTTTTTTTCACTCTTTTTTTTAGATCTGCAATTTTTTTTTTGTCAAGATCTTTCTCTTTTTTTTTTAAGATCTCTTTTTTTCACAAATCTTTTTTTTTTTTTCAAGATCTTTTTTTTAAAGATCTCCAAATCTGAAATATTCCGCCAATATGTTGGATCAATTGGCTGTGCCAATGACTAATAAAAAAAAATTACCTTCCAAATAAGTGGATAGGTTAAAATTTAATTGAAGGATTCTTGGAAGGAATGGAGGCTGTGAGATGCTTCAATGGCTCTCCTTTGATGCAGATCTTCTTCTCCAATGGATCCTCTCCAATAGTGCTTCTCTTAAACCTTGCTTGGATAGAACCTATTCTGATACCAAATGATAATAATGGTATAGATTTGATACCAAATAATAGAATAGAATAATATTGCAATGAACAAAGAGGGACGAAAGCCTCACAAATATTATTGATCATGAAATTAGATTACATGACAATGCAAGAGATATAATATTTATAGATATTAGATAGCCTCATATGGATAGACATGACACCCTATTAGGAACCAACTACGAGATGTTAAGACCCATCTCACATGCACATGTAATTACTATTAATACCAATATTGAATATTATCCAACATAACAATATTGAATACAAGTCACTAGACTAGAGTGCACATGTTGCACATTATTAAATAAAAGACAATGCAATAAAATGCAATAAATATGCCTATACTAAATTATGCTAATAGAATCTGCTTTCTTGGACTTTGAATTTTGCTTACTTGGGACTTTATCTGTGCCTACAATTTTAGTTTCATTATTAAAAATCTCACTAAAACTATCTAAATAGAAAAGTACCTGATCTAAACCTGCATGCCTTATAGAGTCTACAGGATGCCTAAAAATGCATCACCTAAGAAAGAGGAGACAAAAACATTAGTGGTGATTATGAGGGTAACCAGAGTATAGGAGAGTCTGTGGGAAGGACAAAAAGATGCATGGTAATAAAATGGTTGTGGGTGCTTCCAAGTTTCAATGTGTAGCTTCAAGGTAAACGCCAGTAGCACGTTATCAAATCTGCCATCAACTCTCCTTACAGAGAATGTAAGATGAAAACATGCTTGACACGAAAATCATGCCTTACATGCCAGTACTGTTTGTATCTACATTTCCCCATCCAGAGGATCAAATAAAGATGTAATCGTTGACCCATCAATCTCTGCCATGCACTCAAGTACCTACTTTCAGAAGGGTTTGGGATCACTCCAACTAGAAGAATGCCTTTCGGCCTAATTAAATCATGTTCATATCTTGCCACAATTTATTCAGATACCCTGACCTTATTTGATACTAGTTTTCTAATCCTATTCATCTAGCCTATCAAGGATGTGATTTGAGTAACCCCATCTAATTTATTCATGTATTCCTCGAATTTGTTCAGCCATAGGTGTATTTGACCACCATTCAACAAGTTCTACTTTGTGGGGGAGGAATTTTGGGAAATACATGGCCAAACTTAACAATATCGACCCATGGAAAAAGGTATGTTTCCCTTTTTTTTATCTTCCTAGTATTTTCATGAAATTCAGAGTCTAATAACTTAGAAAGATTATATTCTGAATGTGAAGTCACCATATCTAGGGAAATTTGAGCATTAATACTATGAGCTCCATCTTACCGATTGGTATGATAAATTTTTAAGCATATGGCCTTGACGGCGTACCTAAGGGTATGATTTGGTATGTCCATAATGCGTCCTCCTCAATTTGTCTGTGTCACCCCCATCACCAATGTTGTATCTTTCACTATAGTATTTTTCTTCATGAGAGATGACCATCCTACTGCCCATAATCTTGTAACCCTAGCCATGAATTCTATATTGATTGGATACGTCTGATCTACGTATAACATCTAGTTATGTAATTGGATAAGAAGAATCCTAATTGCATTACAAGCCCTAGGAAAGTATGAAATATGACTCCATGCATCTATCTATAGTTCTTTGATAAATTTTTTATTTTATTTGTAGTCATTTTTACTCCCAATACAAAAGGAAGGGAATCCACATGCGTGCCGGCCTATCACTGAGCAGAAGCTGAGCTGCTCACCTAAGGAACGCGTGGGTACCGAGTATCTCCTGTATGTGAGTTTAGCGGGAAGCATCATCTATGATTAGTGTAAGATTTTTTAGGAGGAAGTTAAGACAAACAAGAACCATAGGGCTCAGAACAACCTCTAGATCCTTGCAGTCACTTCAGACTGAGTGCTTTAGTAGAATCCAGAACATATATTATAATAGAAAGAATTATACAAGCATTCATACATAGCATGAAAGGAAAGAGAACTCATATGAGAGAAGTATGCATTAAAACCATTGATATCCATGTCTATTTATAACAGGTAACCTCATTATATTGATTCATTACAGAGTGTCACAGAGTGAAGACCATAGTCATGCATATCACTAGACTTATGTAACCAAGCTAAAAGAAAAAGAAAAATTACAATCCCATGCTTGTACATTCTTTCCTGAATCAAAGATCCACTTGCAGTAATTCTGCAGAGCTCCGCCCATGTTATCTCTCAAACTCGCTATGTATATCAAAACCCCTTCTCTCTCGAGGTGATCATATTTCAAGATAATCCTCTTACTTCGAAGGCACTTGTATTTATAATTCTCCTGTACTACCAACTCACCTTCCAGCGCCCTCAGATCTGGCACCAAGTTTCGAATGTGGTCCTTTATGTGAGCATGCTCCTCCAGGCCTGAGCTTTCCACTCCATCTCATGATGATATTCTAGAAGATTCCATCACAGGCATGATCCTTCCTGGGCCAACCTATTCACCAAGCTGGCATCTTATCTATGCACAACCGATCATGCTTTTCACGTGTTCTACCTTGGGTTCCCAAATTGACTAAGTCCCGAGCCTCCTTTCGCACATCGCGTAAACTATGTGCTTCCTTAACTCTTTCTCTTGCATGCTTTTTTCCTGCACACCTTTTCATAACTGGGACCCTATGCGTGCCCACACGCCTTCATACTTGGTTAATATTACAGGGGTCCAACATCACCCCACACTACGCTGTTCTTCATCCTTGGAAACACTTTACTTAACCAAGATGCATGTTGTCCAAGGGAACCAATGAATAGTCTTACACTTTACATAGAAAAGAATAAGGAATGAAAGAATTGGGAAAAGAATGAAGAATGGGGGGGAACATCAACTCAACAAGCTAGGAAAATCTTTCTGGAGGTCTACCTCTAGCTTATTCCATACTTTGACCTCACCTTGTGCCTTCTGGCAGAGGTCGCCCACCAGGGTGCTCACTTCATCAAAACTCAGGCCAACTCCCTGGGTGCCCAAAATATCCACAATCTGCTCCATCTCTTTGCCCAGTCCTCGAGTTTATCCATCCTCCTAGTGATCTAGGGGTATAGTTCCTTTAGCCAGGCCTTAATTGAGCTCCTTAAAGCCTCAATTGCCTCTGATTTCTTCTCTACTTCGGCCAGAACCTTGTTCCTCTCCGCCCTATTCCCCTTGTTCTTTTCTTGGAATTATTTTAGTTCTATTTCAAGTGTGCATGACCAAGGAGCTTGCCACCTTATCTCTATCGTGCATGTATCATATGCGGCTTCTACAGATTGGGAAGTGACCTTAACCTCCGTGAGTACTTGTCTATACTCTGGCAATGAGCGCTACCACCTTCAACCAGTCTTCCTCTTTCAAGCGCGCAACCACTTCTTCAGTAGATTCTAGGGCCAAGGGTCATCTTTCCATAGTGAGGACATGTTAGATCTTCTATACACTCCAGGAGGGACGAGTATTTCTGTGCAGGTGGTGCTAATTCCATGGGTGCTTCAGGAGGATGGCGCCTTTGATAGACTCCATTTTCTTGTAAACTTCCTACACCTTTATCTTTCTCTTCCTTCAACTCGCGCCTTAACTGTGCACTGATCAAGTTCTTCCATTGTTTTAAACTTTTGGCCTTCTCCGCCAGTTCTTCCTCCTTCTTCCCTAACTTCACCTCCAACACTCTAATCCTGTCATTGTGTGTGAATAATCTAGCCTCAGTCTTGACCGCGACCTTGTTCAGTGCATTGCACACTTGCTCATCTGAGAGCCCCTGAGCATTCACTAAGGGATTGAATCCCTTAGATTCTAGTAGTGTGATGAGCACTTCATGGCAGACTTCAAAGTCTGGCTCATCAATGTGGGACTCAAACGCCCAAGAGAGCATCTTCTTGGTTCAGGGGGTATGTGCCATTGTTTTTCAAAAGACCCCATGGCTATGAGCCTTCTATGGGTACGGTGCTCTAGAATCACGTGCACGTAACACCTTCCTTCATGTCATCAACATAGCCCATTACTTGTCTTTATTCTACATCAAGAGTTCTTCTGCCCGAGCGCATGCCTTTGGGGAAGCTTACTATCAGAGCGGGGCCTCTTCAGGCTGTCATGCTCTTTTTCAATGTTATCCTCCTTCCCTTCCCTCAACACTATGTCTGCGCTGCACTCCAACTCTTGGTCTACCAGGACCTCGAGCATCCTCTGTGCTTCTCTTTCTACCACCTCAGTGATCTGTTCCTTTGTAAAACTTATGGCTCCCTCCTTTTTCCTGGTATCCTCCTCATTCCCCTCTATGTCTCTGAAGTCTTCCTCATCATGTGCGCCCTTGCGCATGCATGAATAAAAACTCCTGCTTCTCATCTCCACTCTCCTCTTCTGAGTTGTAGAAACTAAACACAGGGCTCTTGGTATTTCTCTATTTCTTCTTCTTTTCGCCATCTTCTTCACTCTCATCCTCTTTTCCACCCATGTATTTTTCCAAGCTATCGGTTGCCTCTGAGTCAGCTTCCTCATCTACCCTCTGCTTCTTCCTAAGAGGTGGCTCATGATCAGGGGATTCAGCCTTATCTTCTTCCTCAGGTGATTCTTCCTTGGAGATGGGTTGCTTAGGTGCCTCTATCTCTGGCGTCTTCTCCTTCACCAAAGACTTCTTTCTCCACACGTAAGTGCTTGGTTTGGTGTTCGTGGATGGCATGCTCACTGTCTGAGTAGTTGGCACACTTGGTGCTTCTCCTTCTCTCCCTCTCTTCTTTGACACAGGCCCCTTCTTACCCAAGGGATCTTCAGGTATGGAGACTTCATTCTCTAGATATGTGCACCCTTCTCAAACTTTGGCCTTATGCATAAGTTACACGCGTCATCGTGGATCCTCCAGCGATGGGAAGCGTCATCGGCCTAGTCATTTGAGTCTCGTGTGACACGTACTTCTCCACGTACACACGCTTGCCGCCCAGGTAGTTCAGCTTCTTTCTCATCTCCCTGTGTTCCTGGTCTAGCCTACCCAGTTCCAACCTTAGCTTCTTTGACTCTTTAAACCTGTTCACCCCCACTTGGAAGTATTGAGCAGTAAATGCGAAAGGGGAGCTTGCACCAAGGGCTCCATGATTCATCTATCAGCTTGAATCTTCCCAAGCAGAAGTGTTGATAGACCGTGAATTCAGCCTCTCCCTTAGTGGCTACTAGGAGTTATCTAAGGGATTCTCCACTTTTCCCTGAATGCATTCCTCAGGCACATGTACCATTTTTCTAGCCGCGCCTTGTGGGGTGTTGTCATTGTATCACAAGCATACTTTTCAAACCTCTTTACAGGTGAAGGATCCTTGGCTGGGTACTCCCACATGAACTTGTTCTGGTGCATTCGGGCACTCTAATCTCCATGAATACAATGGTGAGCAATACATTTCCGAAGAGGATCATGTCCCCTTCCTCTTGTGCACTTAACAATTTCTTCAGCGATGTACGCGGATAGGTTGTATATGGTTCCCTCTACAATCTTCTTGCAGACATGTAGCCAAGGTTTGTTGACCTGTGTCCACCTTTCCTGGCCATTCATCTTAGTCACCAGATGCGCGGCCATTTTCATTACGGGGTCCTTGATGTCTAAAATGTCATAGTACCACAACCCTTTCTTGCAAGCATACTCGGTGATGGTCTCTTGAATGGCCTCCTTGTCACCAAGGTCATCTTCTAAGCTATCTCCCTCACATATGAGGCCTGTAAATTATGAAATCAGCTGGGGAGTCACACGCATCTTGCACCCTACAAAGTGGAAGTAATCTTCATGCACCCGTGACATCAACCACTGGTACAAGCGCTCTGGCTTTCCAAAATAAGGCAACTCATAGAGTTGCAACAGCCCTACCTTCTCCATTTTGACCTTCACATCATCGTCATATATAGGAAAACCCTCAGGTGTTCATTTGTTGGTGGGGCGTACCAATTCCAATGCCATTTCCTTTTCTATTGTGTTCATGCGGTGATTATAGTCACTAACAGGTACACTTCTTAAGTGGGATTCCCATTCCTTCCCCATCATCACCCCATCTGGGTATTGCATCTTTGCATACCATTCTTCATTTGTGTCTACCTCAGGTTCTAGTTGTTTAGCCTTGGCCTTACTCTTTCCTTTCTTGAGTGCCATGGTCGGGGTATTTTTATCACTCCTACTCTCTCCTTGTTACTCTGTCTTACTTCTTCCAATCCTTCTGATCTCAAATCCATGATATAACTTTTCTAAACCCATGCCCTAGTTTGTTGAACCCTAACTAGGATAAAATATTCACAAGACAGTGCCTCCTCAACTCTTTCCACACCGTGTAACCCCTTCCTTCTAGTTTGTAATCTCAAATTGGCTGCTTCAATCTCACAGATCTTCCTTCACTCGATCGAATCTAAAAGCCCTAGTTTTATAGAACTCGCTTATATCTCCAACTCTTCTATTTCACAAAGTAAAAATGAGAGTGATCCGACCCTCTACTTATAGTTTTTCTCTTTTCTGAACATTAAATGCTACTTCACCTACCACCATACTTTGCTAATTCATTTAATGTGGCTTTTTCAAACAAATCCCATCTTCAGTGCCTTCACTTGCACGCACCCAACCTACGTGAAACTCCTCCAACCTTCTGGCACGTAACCAATCCAACCTGACAGGAGACTCTTGCACATGCACATAACCCATGCAGAAGGCACTTCTTCTATCCTGATCCTTGCTCTCACCTACCTCATGTGTTGCTTTCAAATGTGCTTTCTCCTCCTTAGTACGTGGGATCTACAAGTAGCTTTACCCTGGCACCAACCATTCTTTTATCTTTTCTCTTTATATACCTCTTTCAACCCGGCTACTCAACAAGGATTTTCAACACAACTTCCTTGGTACTTTAATCACGCGCTTCTTCACATTTTCTCCACCCCACACTTTAAGTGATGCATGGTCCTCTGTGCACTCACAAATTCTCCAAAAATAGCAATAAGGTTACTGGCACCCAAGGTGCAAAACAAAACAACAACGTGAAAGGGAAACACAAGAAAGGGAAAATGCAAAGGAAACTTCTAAACTAACTGGCAAAACTGCCTTATTTACAAACACCAAGAAGACTTATTTATAGTAGGGCTTTAGCCTACTGCCATTGAAGTGTCCAGGAAACTTCATCCCATCCAGTGCTTGTAACTTGACACGCGCCCGAATCAAGGATGTACGAGATTGTGTAAGGACCCAACCAATGGACTTTCAACTTCCCAGGATGGTGCAAAAACTTGGAATCATATAGTAACACCATCTGTCCCAACCTCAAACTTCTTGTTTCTAATATGGTGATCATGCCAAGCCTTTTGCTTTTCCTTTTCTATTGTTTGGCTCCATCGGGCAAGTGATCATCTCTCATACAATTTCATTAGCTCGTCAATTCTTTCTTCTAGTGCTTGTTCATCGGCTAACCCTCTGTGCGCATGCTATTTGCAGAGAAGGAAACATAAATTCAACTGGAAAAATAGCTTCCATGCCAAACACCAATTGAAAAGGTGTGGCTTTATTTAGTCTTTTATACGTTGTCCTGTAAGCCCATAAAACTGCTCGATACTTTGTCATCCCAATCAAGTCTTCCGACATCACAAATCTTGGTCAAGGTATGACTTGGTATTTTGTTGAATGCTTCTGTGGTTCCATTTTCTTGTGGGTGATAGGGTGTAGTCTTGTGATGAGCCACCATGAACTCAGATAACAGGATCCTCATGGTCTCATTCAAGAAATGCGTACCCCTATCATTGGTTCAGACTCAAAGGGCATCCATACCTCGTGATAATGTTTTCCCACAAGAACCTTGCTGCTGTTGCTGCCGTGCAATCCTTAGTTGGGGTTGCCTCTGCCCACCTTGTGAGATAATCTATGCAAGTGATGACATAACATGACCCAGTCCTATGCGCTGCTGGTGCAATAGGTCCTACAAAGTCTATCACCCACTTTTCAAAAGGCTCCAGTGCTAGGAATAGGGTGCAAAGGCATTTCATCTCTCCTTCCTGGTTTGCCAATGCACTGACAATGGTCACACGCTTTACAATAATCTCTAAAATCTCTGTACAAGGTTTCCCACCATTAACCTACCATTAATATCTTGTACAGTAGTGGCATCACCTGCATAATGCCCACCCGCACTTCCTCCGTGTGCTTCCTCCATGATGGCTAGGCACTCATGCTCTAAGACACACCTGTGCAAAAATTCATCATGTCCCAACTTGTATAAGTCTCCACTGATTAACATGTAGGGCACGACGCGTATGGCCAACTACTTCTTTTCCAATGCCTTCATTCCATCCAATGCCACACCTTCCTTTAAGAATACTGCAATCTCCTCTAAATCTGAGGGTGAATGTGCTGCAACCTAAATAGTTACGCATCTAGCATTGATTCCTCAATACTTTACGCGTGTCCTCCCCTGAATCAATTCTTGATAGATGATCAGGCCCACAAGTTGTTTTTCCCAGGTTTTACTATAACGGTGAATTCAAACTCTTGAAACAACAACACCCATCGACATATGTGCCCTTGTAGAACAAGCTTGTTCACTAAATACTTCAATGCCATGTGGTCAGTGTAAAACACAAAGGGTGTTGCCTAGTAGATACTGTCTAAACTTGAAGAGTGCGTAGATCATTGACAATGCCTCACGCTCAGTTGTGGTGTAATTTTTCTCTGCTAGTGTCAGCTTTCCTACTTGCAAAACAAAGAGGATGATCAAAAATCCCTTCACCTAGTTGTGCAAGCACTGCTCTAATGGTGGTCCCTGAGGCATCTACATGGACATGGAAGGGCTTGTCCCAAGAGGGAAAATTTAAAATAGGGCGGTAATAAGCCTATCTTTTAATGTATCAAATGCCCTCTGCTGCGCCTCTCCCCAATGGAAGGCACTTTTGTGTCTAAGAAGCTCCTCTAAAGGCATTGACGATCTTGGCATATCCCTTAATGAATTTTCTATAATACCCCGTATGCCCAAGGAATCCACACACTGCGCTCTAGCTAGTAGGCTCCCTTAACCCCACAATAACTGCAACCTTAGAGGGATCTACTAGCAAGCCCTCCTTACATATGATATGCCCCAATAAATTCCCAAAGGGTGTAGTAAACACGCACTTCTTAATGTTGAGGGATATCCTCAACTACCTACACCTCTCAAACATTAACCTCAAATAGTCACAATGGTCCTTAACTAGACCATATACTATGTCCAATCATCCAGATAGACCTGAAGAAACTTATGGATGAAGTCTTGGAATGCTTGCACCACTATGCATGAAAAGACAACAGGTGCATTCTTCAACCCAAAGGGCATGACCGTATATGCAAAAATTCCCCACTCGGTGGTGAAAGTTGTCTTCTCCTGGTCTTCCTTTGCAATCTGGACTTGGTGGTACCCTAAAAAATCCATCCGTAAAGGAGTAGATTTCATGCCCAGCGACTCCTTCCAAAATTTCTTCAGTGAAGGGGGTCAGAAATGGATCAATGACACAAACTACATTCAATTCCCTATAATCCACACAAATCCTAATCCACCCATCCTTCTTGATGCTGATTACCATCGGAATTATCCACTCTGATTCTTCCACTACCTCAATGATCCTAGAAGCTATCATTTTTTCTATCTCCTCCTTAACCTTTACACGTGCAAATTGGGATTCATCGGTAGGGCCTTTTTCTAACCAGGCACGCATCATCCTTCAGTTTTATCTTCATTTCCCCCAAGGAGTGGTGAATGCGTTTGAGCTCATGGTACCCGCACGTAGGAATAAATCCTCAAATTCACGCAGTAGATCAATGATCTTTGATACTTCCTTCTCTATCCAGTAATCTCCAATAATAGCTTCCTTAGGTTCTTCTCCTAAACCGATGTTAACTTTATTTGTCTTTAAAGGCTCATGGTAGGCACACACGCGAGCATCTACATTGTCCACTACCTCATACATTCTACAAAATGGCTAATATCTAAGCTTTCTGATTCCTCTCCATCAATCACATATACCAACTTTCCCTTCTCCTTTTCCAAACACACTCACTCAAGCTGTAACTCTTCTATTTCCTCAATTTCTTCAAAGCGCGCCTTTACACCTGGTTCACCTAATAATTCTAACAGCCTATCTTCCATCTTGGTACTATCCCCCATGGTAAGGTACTTGATACCCTACAAGGCCTTATCAATTGATGGCTTGATACTTTGATACTCAAAGGTTTGAATAAGGTTAGCCACGAGCTCCTGCCAATTCCTTGTCTGGCAGGGTTTCTCCAAATGAATGTACCACATGCACGTGCACAACCCTAAAGTGTAGAATACAACTTGTGCACCCAGAGAGATGGTGGAAAATATTTTTTTCCTTCTCTCCAGACCTTTTCACACTCCTAGATATGGAAAGAGGTGGGCTCCTTCCCATGGTACTCCTTGATGTTGGTGGGTACATTACTCCTAGAAAATTTGACAGAGAGAGTAATTCTTACCTCATACCACTCTAAAAGGCTCTCCTGATGTGTGGCCCACCACCGAGCTGCTGTGCCGAGCAAGACATAACTTAACATCTCCCTTCATTCCTTCTCATCCTTCCACTGAGCTTCTACCTCCTGCCATAAAGATCTCAGGGAAGGCTCCTCCTGAATACTTGGGTAGTTATTTTCCTCCAAGGCACCTAACCATGTGCACCTTTGCTACCTTAGTCAACGACCCTCTCAACTGTACCATCCCATTAATTTGTAAGTTCCATGAATCCAATTATCACAAGCCTGACTGGTAGTATCACATCACTAACTAAGAATATTAAAACTAGATAACCCCGTTAGTAGGGTGTATAATCATCAGGATATTTGATTGAGCGCACATAAATTCTTATCTAGAAATTATTCTCTCATTGGTTCAATATAAGGGCGTTGACTTCCCATCAACTAGGGGTATAATGACCCATTCCTCCTTGTTCTCGAAGATGATGTACCCTTTATTGAACCAAAGGTCTACATTATTCTTATAAAATCAAGGGCACCCAAGTAGTGCTGGGAAATTGTCTCACCTTGGAAAGCACCAAGACTTCAAATTCCCTAATAAACTTGGCTCCCTAGATAGTAGTAGTTGTATCCTTTAAGAAACCAATGGGAATTTCCTTAGTTTTGTTTCCCATATACACCACATTCGAAGATGGTTGTAATGTATATCTCCCCATCTGATGCCATGCATACAGACTCAGAACATTAACCTTCACGCCTTGTGTCAATGAGTATATTATCTAAGGATCCATCCATCTACAACTACATTCAACATAATCTCCTTATCTTAGTCGAGGCTATGAGGGAGTAAGGTTTAGCATGTAACACCCGTCTCTCATGCTCTTATTTGGAGTGTGGTACCTTCTCTCTTAACTAGGATCCTAACAAAGGAATGATGTTCTCCTGCCTTAGCATTTTACACACCTCCTTGACCTCATCCAAGTCATAATTTTGTGTCTCAACTCTCCTCCCTTGTTTCTTCCTCCTGGATTGCTCCTTTCGACACTGGATTTCCCCTTGTAGGCTTCGAATAACATCCATGGTGTCATTATATATCTCCTTTTGATGTGTGGGGTCTAGATACTTCCCATGAATGAACCTCCTAGCTCGTAACTAGGGTCTTCTGTCTTGGTACTTCTCTTGCATGCACATGGCTTCTAGCCCTTGTTGTCACCCAGATAAGTTCTAAACCTGTATCCTGTGCGTTACCCAAGGAATCCACTATATGTATTCCTTATTGATTCTAATCATCACAGTCACCTCTTATTTCCTTCAGGTGATACTGATTCATATGCTCATATAATTGTGGGTACTCCTCATACTTATGCTTCTTTCCACACCATGAGCACTACAATAGGTTCTGAGAAATCACACTTGTAATGTTTATGTAGATACACATTTGAAATATGTTCTACATGGGAACTTACTCCTTCCTCTGACAGTTACCTTTACCATGGAATCCTCCTCAAAAACCTCTTCCACACGTGCCTTCATCTACGCGTTCTCCTCTTAACGGTGATCATCATTTTTAGATCTATTGGTAATGCTAGTCTAGACACACCCCATGATCTTTGACCTCATGGATCTGATCAATGAGCCTACAGTATTTAGTATCATGGGTTGTGGAGGTGCAAATTTTTGTAATAACAAGATACATTCTTCCTTATCATGCACTATAGCAGGGGGCATCTACTTGCATCACGGTCCCTATTAAAGATTCTCACAATCTACTGTCATAGTGTGTACCATGCTCCAGGAACAAATTATCCTTAACATGCCCCTCTATTTCACAATATGTGCACCAAAAACCACTGCTGAGTCTCATGGATTGAGTTCATAGACAATTTTTTCAACTATTTGGTCCATAATAGCAATCTGAGCCTCCAAGAATAAGATAATGCAAGTATCAATACTACCAACAGCCATCAGTGCATGCAAGGTAACTTCCAATGCTTTCGCATGTGGATCTATTAAAGTTTTATGAGATAAGGCCCTTCTAAAAGGGGGTGATCAATCCTCTAACAAACAATTGTGTATGATTGTTAATGGTGGATATCATATGATAATTTAGACAAGAGAGTTTTAAAACATACACATCATATTCCCACACACTCTCTGCCATTCCTTGTTGAATCTTGTTCAGAGCGCTAATGCTCTTATTCTCAAAC
Organism: Taxus chinensis; assembly: GCA_019776745.2. Classification (NCBI taxonomy): domain Eukaryota; kingdom Viridiplantae; phylum Streptophyta; class Pinopsida; order Cupressales; family Taxaceae; genus Taxus; species Taxus chinensis. The sequence continues at coordinate 740,594,651 of CM034150.1, forward strand.
TCAGGAATGTGGAACCCCACCAAGAATGTGTTCTTTAAGGCAGTATAGTTCACCACTGTTTGATCAGGGTCATACTTTCTATACCAGCTATGTGCGCACCCTTGTAATGTGGTTGCAAACTAAATAGCCTTTCATTCTAGATGTTGTGATACCTTTCACGCGCCATAGCAGCTCGCACTTGTGAACATGTTCTGCATAGCATCCTCAATGCACCTGTAATCTGGTAAATATAGAGACATTTTCAAATAATATTTGAGGTGGTGGCTAGGGTCCCTATCCTCTATGAGACAAAGCCTTGGTTGCCTCCGAGTGTTTCCTCCATGCTTCCTGATCCACCAATTCCATTAGATTCCATGCACCTCTAAAGCCACCATATCCACTAGAAGCAATGGGTCTAATAGGGCCTATAGGAGCTGTGCCAATTTCCCCCATGGTCCCACTAAATTTTGTGTCTGATGTTCTATGATAGCGCCTCACTACCACTACTTTGTCCCGCACCACTCCCTGATGTGCAGACCGAAAGCTTGTACACTCGTACCCCTTATCTAAAGAATCCTCTGGATACTGGAATATGTGCAACCATAGAAGAAGGAAATTGAAAAATTATACCATCCTAAGCACGAATCTATCTCTTCCAGTGATATCAATTGGGTCAATAATACTTCTTCATGGATCGAGGGAAACCAAGCGCCAGGGCTCGGTCACTAGGTGGGTTCAGATATGCGCCAACAAATCTTCTTTCTCCGTGTGCGATGAACTCTCACCAAAATTCGAAAGGGGTATCCCTCACGTGCACTTGCTAAGATGGGGTAGTATATAATTCTTCAGGTTCGACGTCCTCCATGCATGAACCTCAACCCCTTCCCACAATGTCTGTCTCCATAGATCCATCACACTAGTAGCCTCGCATCATCTAGCAATCTCCCTTTTACGTGCTTCACTATACTCGAGTCATATCTCTTCCACTCTCCTTCTTTCTCGTGATATATTCCATCTTCCTCCACCCAAGTCTCCCTTATCCAACACTCAGAATGGTTTAGCCGGCCATTGGGAGTGCCTCTAAACTCGTGGTATCCATCAATATATTCATAGCCAGGGGAATAGCACATAGAAATGTTTCTCTAGGTTCTCGTATAAATTCAAACTCATTAACCTCCGGACAAGAATACGTAGAAAATGGCGTACTCCAAATTGTAGCTATCTAGTACTCTCTCCACCAATGATCTATAGCATGGGTCCACATTCAAATCTGTAACTTGCAACCCTTGGTAGTTTTATTGGGTTCACATATGCAATCCATAATGCTAACTTGATCTAGACGCATAGGTTGAAAGCCATTTATATAGTTCTATTGGGAAGCAACAGAAGAACGTCTCATATTGATCATGGTAGAGGTTCAATTCTACCCATCTATGTATATTAAACTCAGGTCAAGTGCTATACCTCTGTGAAAATTCATCCTCTGTGCTTTTGAACCACAATTCAATAATTTCCAGTGTACAACCACCCTATCATTACTCATTAGATAGATCATGATGTATGCTCTATCCCACTATAACTTTAAAAAGAGGTCCCGGCAATGGAACCAACATTTAGTCAATTTTAATCCCATTATAAAAGGAAGGGAAGCCCATGCATGCCGGCTTATCACCCAGTAGAATTTGAGCACTCACCCAAGGCACGTACAGGTACCGAGTCTCTCTTTTATGTGAGTTTAGCGGGAAGCATCATCTATGATTAGTGTAAGTGTTTTTAAGAGGGAATTTAAGACAAGATAATAACCATAGGGCATCAAAATGGCCTCTAGATCCTTGCAGTCACTTAAGACCAAGTTCTTTAATAAAATCTAAAACAAATATATAATGATAGAAAGAATTATACAAGCATTCATACATAGCATGAAAATAAAGAGAACTCACATGAGAGAAATATACATTAAAAACATTGATTTCCATGTCTATTTGTAATAGGTAGCCTGATTAGACTCGTTGATTCAATACAGAGTGTCATAGAGAGCAGACCGTAGTCTTGCATACTCACTGGACTTACGTACCTAAGCCTAAAAGAAAAAAAGAAAAATTACAATCCCATGCTTATTACATTCTTTATTTAATCAAAGATCCACTCACAATAATTCTACAGAGCCCCACCCATGCTGTCTCTCAAACTTGTTATGTATATCAAAACCCCTTCTCTCTCGAGGTGATCATTTTTCAAGCTGATCCTATTACTCAGTAGGGCACTTGTATTTATAATTCTTTTGTGCTGCCAACTCGCGTTATAGTGCCATCAGATCCGATGGCACCAAGTGTCAAATGTGTTCCATCATCTAAGCATGCCCCTCTAGACCTGAGATTTCCTCTCCATCTCATGATGATCTTCTAGAAGGATTCCATCACAGGCATGCTCCTCCCTGGGCTAACATATCGCTAGGCTGGCTATCTTATTTGCACATGTAACCGATCATGCTTTTCACGTGTTCTACATTGGGTGCCCAAATTGACTAAGTCTCGAGCCTCCTTTGACGCGTCTCGCATGAATTATGTGTTTCTTTAACCCTTTCTCTTGCGCACTTTTTGTCCTACGTGCCTTTTTATAACTGGGACCCTGTAAGCACCTACGCACCTTCATACTTGGTTAATATTACAGGGGTCCAACATCTAGTTATGTAATTGGCTAAGAAGAATCCTAATCACATTCCAAGCCCTAGGAAAGTACAAAGTATGACTCCATGCATCTATCTAAAGTTCTTTGATAACTTTTGTATTCTATTTGTATTCGAGTTATTTTGTAGTCGGGTTTTCTTGGAGTAGAAGATATCTATCCACCTTGAGCTGGATGTGGTCATATTTTGCGATTTGGGAGTGAATGTATTTTTGCAAGTCACATGTATTGGTAACTTTAAAGGAGTGTGTGAAAAATATACCATTGGATCATGCTTATTATATTTATGTGAATTCTTTTGGAACTTTGGTTTTCGAAGCTCATCTTACATGAGTACAATAGGTGTATCCATCATCCACAATTTTTCTTCACTGTGCCCTAGCTCCCTTCTTTGTCGCAATTTGGTTATTTACCTCTTCTTCACTTTTTATGCCTTAAAATTTAATGAGTCGATATCTTTAATAGTATTCCAATCCTCACCTACTGCATTTGTAGTATTTTTGGTGGGGATATATATCATCCTTTTGTTTCTTCTTTCATAGTTTTTTCTTCATTTTACGTGTATTCTTTCTGCGTGTTTTTTTCCCTTCAGTCTGCGGGTATTCTACCTCCACGTGTTTTTCCTACATTCTGCGGTTATTCTCTTTCCATAGTTTTTTCCATTTATTCCACAGTTATGCTTCCTCTGCAGCTTTTTTTTCTTTTTTTTGTAGGTATCCTACCTTTGTGGATTTTTGTTTCTTCATTCCGTGGGAATCCTACCTCCATAGCTTCTTTTTCTTGGTTATGTGGGTATCCTACCTCCAAGTGATTCTTTTTATTTATTTTGTAGGTATGAATCCTCTACAGATTTATTCCTTTATTCCATAGGTATGCTTCCTCTACGTCTTTCTTCCTTTATTCCACAGGTATCCTACCTCTACATGTTTCATTTTCTTCGTCCCGCGGATATTCCTCTACGATTTCCCTTTTATTTTTTTGTTTTCGTGTTTCTAGTATAGTAATGATGCCATTACAATTTTTCATCATACTCTTCATCCTATCTTTTGAATTTCTTGTTTTCATATAGGCAAGTTTATTCTCTTTTTTTCCAAGTATTATACTTTTTAAATCTTGATCCATTTACATAGCTTGGTAATTCCTTAAGTTGCAATGTTTGAAGTTTTGTTTCTCTCGAAGGAAGTATTTCCTTGATGATGTATGGCCATAGCCATCTAACTTTAAATTTTCATTGATTTTTCCATTTAATATCATAAGCAGTACCTGATCTCCAATGTAAAACTCTTTTCTTTGGATGTGGTGACCATGCCAAGATTTCTATCTCCTCTTTTCTAGAGTTTGATTGTATGCTTATAGGAACCTTTTTTCATCCAAATTCTCTAATTCAATCAATCTCTCATGAAGTGAAGAGTCTTCATTCATCCTAAATGTTACCTCCACTCTTAATCTTAGAAGTAAAAAATAAATAAGGACCTCAACTTCAATTCTATATACTAACTAGAATGGAGAGTATTTAGTTAGCCTTTTGTAGGTAGTGTGGTAGGCCCATAGTGTTGCTGGTATCTTGAGGTCTCAATTTTCTTGTTGTAGTGAACATATTTTTGTTAGTACCTTCTCTATTACTTTTTTAAAATCTCCTACTGTCCCATTTGATTGTGGATGATAGGGCGTGCTATAGTAATGATTTATTAAAAATTGACTTAATAATTCCTTAACAGTTGCATTCAAAAAATGTTTTCCTTGATCACTTGTAATGCTTAAGGGAAAATGAAACCACATAATTATGTATGCATAGATGAATATTTTTTTTGTCCTGGAAGTAAAATCTTTGGTTGGAATGGCCTCTTCCTAGCTTATTAGATACTTTTTCCCTGCAATGATGAATCTTTCCTAAGAGTGCTTTGCAGTGGGTTTTATAGGTCCAATGAAATAAATGGCCCACTTCTCAAATGAAGATAGTGTTAGGACTTGTTTTAAGGGAATATTATCTTTGGTATTTGGTTTTAGCACCCACTAAAAAATGTCACAAGACCTTGCATGTTTATGGGAATCTTTGAAAAGTGTAGGCCACCATAATCTTGCCATCATGACTTTTTTGGTTGTTTTTTCTCCTCCATTGCGTCCTCTAGCTATATCTTCATAAGCCTTTGCAAATATATTATTTCTCTCATGTGTTAGGGCCACCCTTCTAAGGACACCATCTTTTCCTTTTTTATATAACCATCCCTGGATCTAGGTAAAGAGGAAGGCCTAACTTAGCAAGTTCCTTTGTTGTTGTTTTTTATAATTGCAGGGGAATTCTCCTATGGCTAGTAACTATTCTATATCATTGAATTATCTTAGAATGGCCTCTATTATGAATAGGTGTGCACCAGGGAAATCATCATCCATTGGTCCTTCATCTTCTCCCATTTCTATTCTTGACAAATAGTCTGGTCCATTTTTTAATTTAGCTGGTTTGACTGCAATTGTAAAGTTGAATTATTGGAATAACGTTAACTAGTGGTGTATCATCCCTTGTAGCACTGGCCTATTTAATAAATATTTCAATGGATCGTGATATGTGTAGAAATAATATTATGTAGACAATAAATATTTTTTATAATTTTGTAGGGAATATACCATGCTTAATGCCTCTCTATATTTAGTTGAATAATTCCTCTCATCCTTGGTTAACTTTCTGCTTACAAATGCTATTGGATGATCCATTTTTCTCTCTAGGTTGTGTCAATACTGTAACAATGGCAATGCCAGATGTTTCTACATGGAAATAGAATGGAAATTTCCAATCTCTAAATATTAAGATAGGTGTATGTAAGATCTTATCCTTCAGAACTTCAAAAACATCCATGCATTGTATTTTCTTATTTCTTCTTTTCTTCATCAGATATTGCAAAGGTGCACTAATCTCCACATAATTCACAATGAATTTTTTTTGGTATTTCACATGTCCAAGAATTATCCTTACATATTTCTATTTTTTGGGAGGGGGTAGATTGACTCAATCAATTAATAACCCCTCTCTGCAAATTATATTCCCAACAATGTACCAAATGGAGTTAAGAATATACATTTCTTCAAGTTGAGGGATATTTGTGATGACCTACATCTATGGCACATAAGTATTAATACTTGGATATGGTTTTTCAATAATCCATATAATGTCCATTCATCTAGATATAATTCCAGAAATCATGGATAAATTCCTTAAATGCATTGATCATTATTCTATTAAATACCGTTGGTGCATTCTTCAAAACAAATGACATATCATTGTACATGAATGATCCACATTTTGTAGAAAATGTAGTTTTTGGTTGATCCTTTGGGGCAATCCTGACCTAATGGTATCTAGATAACCCATCAATGATATTATAGACCTCTCTTCTTCTTACATTTTCTAAGACTTCTTACTTAAATGGAGTAGGGAATGGGTCATGTATACATGATTTTTTAAGCTCTCTATAGTCAACACATATATGTATCTCCCCTATCTTCTTATTTTGAATAACCATTGGACTTACCAAATCTAAATCTTCCATAGGTTTTAGAATTCCTCAAGAAGCTCTACTAATTTTTCCACCTCTTCTTCTGACCAACAATCTCCTACCTTAGAAATTTTGGAATCTCCATTGGTGCCAATGTTTTCAGTATTTATCTTCTGAGGTTGGTAGTAGTATTTATCATCTTTTGTCTTGGTCTCCACCACTTCTCTTTCTCCTTCTATTGTCTTATATCTCATTTTTTAGGTTTTTCATCTCCCTCTTTTTTCTCAACTACAAAGCAGTGTGCCATCTCAGGGATTTTGTTTAGATTTTATTTTTGTTGAGGTTCTTTATTTTATGGTGTCCTTCATGAGTATTATTCTGGGGCCTTTCTAGAGTTAAAAATAGAAAATTCCTTATATTTTTTAGTGCTCTAAGGATGTTAAGATTTGCATCCTAGAAATTGAATGTGTGAAAAAATATTATACAATCTAGTCCCAATTTCTTGTCTTGCATCTGATTTCTTGATGCATGTACCACGACCATGGTATAGGTCATAGTGTACATATGAATAATTATGTACATACCAAAGGATAATATCTTCCAATGTATCTCACAGATCTTGATGTGATTTTCTGGGTCTCTTCACTAATGTACTCAAGTATAGGCACGTAGTAACCTTCACTCTCTAAATACCTATTTTTAAGTAATGTGGTTAAAGAATTCCAATGAGAGATGTTAGGTTTGTGAGTTTCCCACCATCCTACGGAATTAATTTTTAGGGTGTCATCTAATGCTTCCATTATGGTTTTTTTATTTGGAAATACTCACTCCATTTGATTTATATAACCCTTTAATTCTCCAAACCTTGAATATTTTGGTAAAGTATGGTGGGTGCTTCGTGGCTTAATCTATAAACTCTTTTAATTGGTATGTCTTCTTTCTCTTCTTTTGTAGAGTAACATCCATCTTCTTCCTCAAATTTTTCTCAAGCGGGCCAAAAAATGTCATCTATGGTATCAAGGTCATAATCATATAGGGTAATTACGTGAGGTAGTATTCTTCTTTCGTGATGTAATTTCCTTATTCTTGATTCCAGGAAGCCATGTATCCATGATTCAACAAATTTATCTGAGCTTTCAATTGTGGATTAATTTTTTATTGATATTTCTCCATCTAAATTTGGTTCAAAATCCTTATTGATGTTAGAAAATTTATTAAAATCATATACCCCTTATATATCATCAAAATATTATCCTTTTGTATCATGCCACACATCTTTAGCCCATGTAGCACTCACCCCTGCATATAGTGGTACGTGTACAAAAATTACATATGCATGTAACATTGCTTCCTCCTCTTCTGGATTTTATGTGCCAATGCAATCAACAAACCCACCCTAAAGCTAGAATAGCATTGTATCATGGTTTTAAAGCTACATTTTCAATAAACTCAAAGTTAACTAACTTCTTGAATCCCATAAATTTAACTTCAACATTCTTTAGTTCTCCTAAAGGTTGTTTTTATGAACCATATGCTAATCCAATAAAATATCTAGAAGGTTCCAAGGGAGGTCTACCTATTCTCTCCCAAGTAGTTTTTGACATCATATTTACATCCACACTAAGATCAAGAAGCACTTTGTTTATAGTGGTGTTGAATATGTCTACATCCAAGTATATGGAAGATTTACGCCATGTTTGTTATGTGCGGAAGAAATTTCTCTTTTTCTTGTGATTTCCTGCTTCAATTCCTTGAACATGAAAATTATTACCCTCCTTATTCCAATACTTAATAAAAATTTTCAACTTATCTGCATGACCATGTTTGGTTTTTAGTCTGGCTATCTCCTTAAGAGCAGTGATTTCATCTTCCATAAAATAGTTCTTTTCTGTTTATTCTAGGGATTTTTCCTTCCTAATTATCTTCTTCATTGCAGGTGTAGACTCCTTTCTTAATGTACTTCTAGTTATAACTACAGCTCTATATTTTGGTTCTTCAATTCCATTTCTTGATTTAGCTTCTTTCCTCCTAAGATAGCTTTCTTTATCTTTTTCCTTCTTGTTCTCATTTTTTGGTATGCTCCTTGAGCTAAATGCTCTTTCCTTGTCATTTTCTATTTCCTCATCATCCCATGGAATCTTTTTGATATGTTGGAAATTATTATGAGAATCTCTTCCTAATGATTCTATTTTTTCCCTCAATTTCTATAAAACTAAGCTGATTTGGAACAGATAAAAAAATCATGTTATTTTTCATGACAAAACCACAAGGTTCAGGATCTATGCAATTCCTGGATAAATGTCCATCTTGTCCACATTTGTATCAATTCATTGGTCTTATATCTTGATTACCACCTCCTTGGTTATCCCTTCCTTGGTATCCATGATATCCTTAGTATCCTCTTCCTCCTTGATAGTTATCATATCTGCCCCTATATACTCCTCTATAACCTCCTCTATAACCTCCTTTATAGCCTCCTCGGTAACATCCACGGTATCCTCCATTGTTGTATCCTTGATAAATATGATTATAGTTATTCCCTTGATATCCGCCTCCAAATTGAGGTTTTCTACCTTGTTGATTTGGATATTGAGGGGCAGTAATTGCTGGTTACAAAGGTGGTGGGTTAACTGTAAGAATTTTTTGTGAAGAAGGGGGAGGGTTAGGTGTTGTGTTCTGTCTTGTTGCCATCAATCTATGTGTATTGTACTCCTTCTATTCTTCAAGTGCGTCCTACAGATGGGAATGTATGGTGATAATGGTTTTAGGATCCATAGGTTGTGCAATACATCAAATGATTAGCGCATGGAGATACCTCTAATAAAGGACAATTATCCTACATGTGTTAGTCCCATAATATAAAAATCCCACACCATGTTCTCTCTACTGGGGGTATAGTACTAGAAGAGGGTTTCTATGATGAGTGTTGTCTGATGGCTACGGATCTATTCACATTTTCAAAATAAGGACAATCTATCTTACTGTGACCTTCTGAAAAACATACCGTGCACTAAATCTTAGGCCTTATGTTACTTCTTGGCGGTGAGCTTTTTTAAAGGTCTTCATTTCTCTAAATTTCTTCTTGGAGTTTTATCTTGACTAGCTCCAATTGCACAATCTCCAATTCTATTTTTAATGATGTCTCTCCTTATCTACGCCATAGGTGGGCCTCTAATCTAATGGTTGTCTCTATCTCCTCTGAGAGAGTTTTGAATTTTTTTCCACTCAGTGTTTCTCTAATATAAGGGAGAAGTCCTGAAGTGAACCATTCAATACGTTTCTTATCTGTGATAGGTTCTTCTAGCTTCCTAGTTTACATTCTTGAATCAGTGAATGAATTCTTTGACCATTTCATTTTCTCCCTGAACAAGGTCTCTCGTTTTACTCACTCTTGATGGTTCTTTAGGAAAATGGAAATCCATCTTAAAATCCTTCTCAATGTTATCCTAATCCTTAGTTCCCTGGACATTTTTCTTCATATACCACCATAGTGCATCATCTCTCAGAGTGCCTATGATATCATATAGGTTAACGGTGTTTTCTGTGATGTTGTTACTCTTCCAGTATGAACCCAATATAAAAAAATGTTCCTCATCATCACTGGTATCTTTTCCCAAATATTTGTAATTTAATCTTTTGTGCCATCTTTTTGACTTGTTGAGAATGTAATTTTCTTTACTGGTTTTAATTTCTTTGATTGATTATGAAATTTTGGCAAGTTACTCTTTCTTCCTTTATCTCTGGATAATTTAATGTCAAAATATAACTCTCCCAAAAAATCTTTGAATTATCTTACAACTTCCTCTTACTTCTTACTTTCTTCTTGCAATTAACGATATCTTTCTATCAAACTTTCTCCCTTTTCTATATTTTGAATTAGTGTTTGAAGCGACACTTAGTCTACTGACCAATCAAGGGGGGTAATCTCCTTTGGGATTTTGTGGTGGTTGGGGGACACATCATTATTTGGTGAATTTTCATTATTATATTTTTCCACAAATATCTTCCTTCCTTTACTATTTCTTAATCTATAATTATCCTCTAATCCTTCCTCACTTCTTCTCTTCTTATTTTTTCCCCTCCTCTTTCTCATGTTTCTCAAAGTTATATTTTTCTTCATCTTTCTCCTCTATTATTTGTATCTTTTCTCCAAATACTTCATAACTCTTCCATCTCAGTAACTTCTTCTTACACTTCTACTTTCTCCTTAATTAATAATGGAGTTTCTTCTCTCCTCTCTTCCCATCTTGTTGTGCCAACTATTTATCTAATTCGTGGTCTTAATCCTCCTACTAATTCTTGTAAATCTTGTACTAATATTTCTTGCTTCGATAATTCTTGTTGTATTGGACTATTTAAGAGATTTTGTGCCATGGAGAACCGTGGTGTAACCAAAATTTTTTGGTCTCCACTTGGTCCAGGAATTATAAAAATACATTGTGTGTCTTCCTCCATTTCTGAGGTATCCATTTGCTGGCCTCCACTCGAAGTGAGTATTTTTTTCTTTCCTTTTATTTAATTTTTATTCAATTTCTCTTTTCTATCATTCAATTTATTTGTTGTTTCCTCTCTTTCTAACCTATGTTTCTCTATTTTATCCTCCAAATCATTTTTCTCTACAACTATTCTAGCTCTCTCTTCCATCCTCCTCATTTTAGTTATTCTTGTTAAAATGTTAACTCTCCTTAATTCTCTTAATCTTGTCTTTTCCAACAATGAATTTTTATGATTTTGATTTTCTTCATGTCATCCTATTTCTATTATCTCAACCATCACCCCATTGATTTAGGTTAGTTATGTTTCTTAGATCCTCCCACTTCATGTTTGCCATCCCACAGTTCCTATTCCTTAAAGGAATTTTTCTGCACTTCTAATTAAACCCTTTTCTACCACCAAAAATTTAATTAAAAATGGAATTAGTTTAAGAAATTGACATCTGGCTCTAGTTAAAACTTCCCCTTTCTTGTATTTAAAGTTGGTCCAACCCTTTATTACCCAAGTGATTATATACGAGTCTAATGTATTTTCAAACCAATAATCAATTACTCTAGTCCAAGGCTCGTCAAGATTTTTGAGAATATTTAAATTTTCTTAAATCCAATCAATTGGTTTCCTTAAGCTTAATAATGACCACTGTATTATCTTGGTGTGTGCTAATATTTAGGGCCATAAAAAATGTGGAAAATGAGACCAAAATTCTTCTCTGCATTCACCAAAAACTTATACTTTTGTTTCTTTGTATGATCTTTTTAGTCTTTTTACTCATCCTTTCAAAAATATATGAATTTTATTTTCCCACCTATCCTCAACTTCTGTCAGTGATGGTTGCAAATATGATGGTGTTTATATTTTTTTTGACATCTGATTAACAAAAGGAACCTAGGCTCAAACACCAAATGTTGACCTTAAACCTCGACAATAGTGTGATGCTTAAGAAGTTTTACCTTGTGTTAAATATGTGTGCGGGAAAAGTAGACTAATATAATCGGTGAACATAAAAAATGTAAAAACACATAACATATTTTACTCCAAATATTAATCTTCATTCATATCTCAACAATGATTACATTAGTCTCATTTACAGATACAAATCTTCTCTATTCTATCTCATATATCTTACTCATCATACATTTCTATCTCTCATAATCATATATTTCTCGTATGGAATTCACTCATATATTTCTTGTGATGCACACATATGCAATGGATTAATTACAATAAATATAATTCATACAAAATATCCCAAGAGTCACTCCTTTTGATTATGCCTCTATCATCATCTGTTCTATTTTGGTTTGGTTTTGTATTTGTTCCACTGCTTTATGTCATCTTCTGTGACTTTCTCTAATGTATTATGGCTTTATCTAGTGTATTGAAACTTAATCCAATGTACCACAGATTTCCTTAGTTCTTGGTGTCTCTTTTCTTGTACCCTTATTTTATTCTAGTCTTTCATGGCTTCTTGTACACCTCGGCAACTTCCTTATGATGTTCGCAGTTTACTCAAAGTTTGATGAAGAACCCTATCAAAAATTTCATATTATCTACACATCCAATGATTTTAATTTCCATTTAAATCCCCACTCAATGATAAGGATGCCTCACATAGGATATGGATTTCTCCAATTTTCTTTATATTTTCCTAATGTGTGTGAATGCATACACACTTTCTATTTTAGATTTTGTAAGTGATCTAACTAGGTATTGTAGAACTTTCTCTATGAACGGATTCTTTTTCTGCACAAAAATATGGATCTCCCAAGTAGTATGGAATGGTTGCATAAAGGTAATAGAATCCTCTTTTTCCTTTTCTTCTCTTGACTTTGATACCTTTTTATTGTTTATTTTCATATTTCCATCATATGAATATTTCTTACTAATTAAGAGGGTAGTTCATTTTTTTGTCTTCATGTCAATAATTTTAAAATATCCCAACAAAATTAAGTCCCCTACCTTTATTTCCACATCTTCTAGTCATCCAATTAGATATACTTTTCCATAATTAGGTATATTCAAAGTCATCAAATTGTATGATAATGCATATACACCCATAACTTCCCATATGGATCTAGGAATCATATTTGCATTTCTTCCAAATTCAAATAGTGAATCCATAATTTTCTAGTCTCTCATAACTATATTTATCCATGCATCTATATGTTATACCCATATCTTCTCAAGGGTATCTTGACATCATATTTACTAGTTCTTTCAAAATCAAAAAAACGGATCCTTTATTTCACATCCTCGAGGAATAATATTTATCCTTTTATCCTTATATCCACATCCCATGGTATCTTGGTTTTCACTTATTAAGTTGGCTTAGTGTGTGCTCATATCAATTGGTTTTACTTTTCAATAGGGTTTTGAGAAAAAATGGTTATATTTTAAGAGATGTATTCATTGTGAAATACATTTAAATTAATTCCTTTGAGAAATTCGGTAATTACATCTACCACACCACTTAATTTCAAGATTCTCACTGCATTCCCATATACATGTGTTTTATCTACTCTCATAGTATTGCTTCATGTATCCTTGCTTTGTATATGATTCAACACTCCCTTTTCCTCATCTAGAAATTATTTTTCTCTTCTTGGGACAAGGAACTTATCCTCATGCAAACACTATATATCTGAGGCTCCCTTGGTATCTTCATATATCACAAGTCATAGTCTTTTCTCTACAATCTAGTGATGGATTTTATAATTGCATACTCCCTAAGAACCACAAACCATTTTAACATTGAGAAATGGATTTTTCTTATACCATTTCTCTAATGTAGGATAATATTCTATATGATGTTGTGAAGGCACTCTAAAGTATACACAATACATTTCACACTTATGATTTGAAGGGAAGTTTCATCAATATGATTTGACTCTCTGCAAAGATAAAAAATTATTGATTGTCTCTTGGGTTGAGGTAATATAATAGTGATGACCACCTTGATAACCCCCTTGATAGACATTATATTATTTATATATTACACTTCTAACCTAAATTTGATTCTAGTATTCCATGTATGGACATTATGATTGATGGGTGTTCCATTGTGGTGGGGTTTTATAGAAAATGAGGTACCTAACCCATAATATTTTTCATTGAATACAAATCTAAACTTAGACTCTACTATGGGGATTGAAGAGCACACTTAATATTGTATTGAGGAGATGGAGGATCCCAATATCCTACAAGATCCATCACTATTTTTTTTGTGATCTATTGTTTCTTTAGCACTAATTGCACTTGTACTACAAACACATTCCTTATTACTTCATTTTTTAATCTCTAAATTATTTAGAGTCGAGCACAGTTAATTTCAAAAAAAATCATATGAAATTGTAGGGATTACCTACATATTTTTCATCAAATAGAAATTATTGTTAGCATGGATCCATACGCTATAAATTCTATAATACTTTGTAACCCTGTATGTATGAAATAGTGGCTTATTCCCATGAGATTCTTGGACACTCATTTGTATGATTACCTTTATCTCCACATTCTATATACTATATTTTTGGTCTAAGATTGTTTCCTTCCTTCATTTCTCTAACCTTTGCATCATAGTGTCTAGTTTTCTTTTTATCTTTTTATTGATTCCAGTAATTAACCCATAGTGTCCAATCTTTTCAAACACTAATGGAAACCTAAATTTCTTACACCTTAGTAGAGAACATACTTTTTAAATATAAAAATAAATGTTTTTTATGTAATCCATTTACACACATATGAAACTTGCTACCATTGTCAAACTCAAAAATCATCTCTTTCATTACATTAGAAAACTGAAGGTCATACTCCAACACATACTCATATTTTTCTTGATTTATTTTAATTAAAGAATAATTTTTCCCAAACACTTGTTACTTTATAATTATAGAGTGAGATAATCCTAAAAATCCTTTAATGTTTCCTTCTCAAGTGTAAGTAGTATAAAAATTCCAAGGTCCTACCATGAAAATATCCTACAAGTTCACATTTCTTTTTATTTTCATCAATGCTCCCTTTTTCACCCCATATCATATCATAGATTAAGAAGTGTATTTTTTGGATCAACTGACATATCATGCAACTATAAATTTCCATGCAAGATATTAACATGCACCATATTTCTCCCAATAATGAGTTGGCTTCCTCTTTGTTGAGTTGATCTATTACTAGTATTGAGACTAGTCTATAAAATATCTTGGTTACTGCTCTGTGTAGTTAAAAATTTTAGAGTCAGAGTAGATACTACTTGTTCATGAAAACTTACTCTATATCTCAAAATTACCTATATGTTATTACTACAATTTCCACTTCTCCTTTCACTATTACTAGGAAAACCAATGCAAATTGATTTCTTGTACCTAGATTGAGAATTGAATCTCTTATTATATCTTTTATGTCTATGGTTGCATGTGTTGTTATCAATATTGCTTCCATAGTATATGGAGTTTTCAAGATTTCCTTTATTTCTTATAATCCTTCTTGTTGAGACCCAATTTATTACAAAATCCTTATTTTCTCTAAGTCATTCAAATAATATTAAGTGATCAATTGCCTATTTATCTCTAAGGATATGAATCCTAGAATATGGGTATTGTCATCATGAACAGGTGGGGTTTCGATATTGCATGAATTCTTCACTGCAAACTACATTTCCTTTTGTGCAATACCAAAGGTATATATGATAGATTCTCTAGGCTAAGTTTTAACTACATCACAAACATACTCCTAACAAATTCCAATTCCCTACCTATAACTTACTATCCCCTTTCCTTTTGGTTTGAACATACCCTTCGCAACACTAGTGCTTCCCCATTAATTTTTTCCCATTTATTCTCTTTTTATTCTTTCAAAAATCCTCTTTTCTTATTTTTTATCCTTCTCAAACCCTTCATGGACCTGCTATTGTTCTTGACATTTCCCTTTTATCCCTCCTTTTCTAGGAGTAAACCACCTTTCGACTACTTGAATTTTTTCATATCATATAGAATCAAGACTATGGAATTTTCCATGAATAACATCTTTACTAATTATGCTAGTTGCTTGAAACAATTTTCCTTGTAATCCACTAAAAAAAATTATTCCACATGATCAATAAAGCAAAAATTGTGTACAAAAAATTTTAGTTACATACACATCAATTAGCCTTTGTATCTATTTTAAAAATATCTAGTCCAAATATTATATAAATTACATGACGTATATCTCATTTATTCCATCCACACTTGTTCCTCTTCACCCCTAGTATAAAAACTAATTTTCTAATATAGATAACCATGTAGCAAGATGCTCAAAAATATCGCACTTGAACATTTGTGAACATCATATCTATGTTTTATATTGATAAATTTTTAGGGTTACTATCATGATCTCTTCATCTTCTACAAATATAATATCTTCTCCTCTATCCATCTCTCCATGTCCCAATGTGCTAGTATCAAGCTTAACATTCCATGTCTTAACAACAAAACCATTATTAGCATAAGTCCCTAGAATTATTCATTATGAGTGTTATAGTTGTAGTATAAGAGAATTACAAATTATATTATCATTCAAAGAGTGAATAGTAATCAATATTAACATGATAATTTACATCTTATCTAGTTACACATAAGCCCACATAATAAGAAAACACATATACATAACCATAAAAGATAAAGAAGAGATATATACCTCAATACAATAGTTTATTAATATTCAACAAAGATCAATGACTATTGGCATGCCAATATCTTTCTCATCCTATGCTTTCCTTAAGGATTTAGGTTTTATGATATATTTCTTATCTATGTCTTTTATATACCATGACAAACCATAACTATATAAAATATACTATTTCAACTTTAAACATTAATATATGTCTCACACAAAGTGTTGTGTTACGGATATTATTTTTGTTATAAAATACTCCACAATGTGATGCAATACTTCATCTATATACATTTGTAAGAGTAATATGTGATGTTTATGTTAGATTATCCTTGTAGACATATTATCCCAAAATCATCCTATATTATTTAAGGATTGTAATTCCTTTTGTGTAGAAATGGGAATCTTGCATGTATCCCAACTAAATACTAATGGGGTGTTGGAGAAAATATTATTTTTGGGGGACACACATTGTGTATCCTACTACAACAATTTATGTCTACACTAATAATTTTACTATAAATTTATGTATATATACATTACTTTACAACCTTTTTGTAAATTTAAATTAATCAAACTACTTTACTAATATATTAAAAGAGTGAATTGGTTCAACCAAAGGGAAATTGCAACCAATCTACCCATCCTTTGAATAGGGTGATCATGAGAATCTGTATGAAAGTAGATCATCTTTTTTGGGTTGGTTGGTAAAATTTCATGCATCATTGCATTCCTCATTTGTTATAAATGAAAATAGAAGTGGATTTTAGAGTGGAGTATTTTTTATTCATAGGTAGATTTTTCCCACTCAAATCATGTTTTTTGTTTATTTATATGTTCTCTTATTTACATTTATGTATCGCACCATTCAATTAATTTATTTATACAATTTAATATGTACACTATTTTAGTACATCTAAATATTATTATAATCCTGGTATAATTTTAATTTAGTAAAGTATAATTTGACAATAAATATATTAGAATGTTCAATGATAGATAAAACATTTTTTTATAACTTGAATTAGACGAGTGTTGTAAAATACTACTATAGAGGATTAGGTGGGAAGTTTGGGAAGATGATTATAACTATTCAAGTATGTATAAAGGGAATATATATTAGTATAAGTACAAAAACTTCCATTTCTAAGTCCATCAATAAATTATCTAGAGTGCCACAATATTTAGGTGGTAGAAATACATGATAAAGAGTAAAATGTATGTCATTAGTCCAAGTATATTAAATATTACCAAAATTGATGTTTCCATGGATCAAATACCATAATTCAGTTTCTACATAGATCATTTATTTAAAAATATTAATGAAAAATGTGAATCATAAATCCTTGTATCTCAGAAACAAAATCCCCTTTCCATTACAAAGAACACATGATATTTCATGTACAAGAATTTCCACTAATATGTGCATCCTCTTCCTACACTCACAACACATACACACACTGAACCTGTGCATCTTAAACTAGCTATACAAAAAACATGGAAATTAAAGCTATATTTAAAAAAATTGAAAGGAACAAACCTTTTAAAAGTTTTCTTATATTTTGTACTAATATGAAATATAAAATTATTGATAACTATGTCTTTCATGCCAAAAGGACTTGATCTGCATCAATTATCCAACGATTTTTTCTATGACTAAACCCAAATCATATATATGATGTTATCATGCAAACAAAAACCTTATTTATTGCAAATGACCAATGTGAATTTATTGAAAACTATTGTATACATAGAAAACCAAGTTAAAAAGAATATAAAGACTATATGCATAGGGATAAGGTATAATACAGAAAGAAAAATGCATAACCATTTCACAACATTTACCAAGATTATTCACAATCGTTGTATATATACAAAATATATCTCCGCTTGCATTATACTTAGAGTAGAAATATATAGAGACTAAGACCCACATATCGTTTCTATACCCAAAGAACATACCCACACTAAATATGTGTAGTCTAAAACCTATGTAAGGAAAAAGAAATAAATAAAATCTTGAATTATAATATTTAAAAACAAAAAACCACAATATTTATCTATTTTTCTTTATTTGTTATTATGAAATACATTATAAGGAAGATATTTTCCTTAAATACAAAAAAGTATCTGAAACCTATAGCATTCATTATAAAGAAAATAAACTGAAATGATTTCTTTTCAGCGACAAAATGAAAAGAAAAAACCACATATCATTGCTAAGGAACCATATGGTTTTATTAATAATATATATATATATATATATATATATATATATATATATATATATATAAGCTACAAAATCTAAAATTGATATCAATTACAAAACTTCTCTCATGGACAGACCTAATAGGGTTTAGGTCTTAGTGTAGACAAAAAATAAATCACTTGGGTACAATTCTAGGTCCTAAGCACAAACTTGCATTCATATGATTCATAAGAGAAAAAACCATAAATTAACCGCTCTATTTGGCATATTTTTTTTGTTTCTTGTCTTATTTCTAATCTTTCGCAACCTACAACCTAGTCGGTACTTTTTTATTTTATCTCTTATGGCTTCGGACACCAACGCCTAGGAAGGACATCAACAATCAGGTTCCCTTGTCCCCTCAGGGCACCCATGTCCCCTTTCTATCTTACTCACCTCTTTTATCTTTTGGGAATTTTATTTTCTTATGGGTCAACCTTCCAGTTATCAATTATGAAATTCAACCAAGGGAATCATATAAATACAATGTTATGTAACCAAAATTAAGTACCAATCTCTAAGCATCTACTATCATCACCTAAGCTTGCATCCAAAGGCATCTAAGAGCACTAAAGGAATCCATCTAGTATCCATACAAGGGAAAAGGGACTACATTTTCTCCATACACTTCATAGGAAGGGAAAGTTCATTTTTCCATCCACACATCTATTTACAGTCATACATCTAGCTATCACCTACTATCATGTGCACATGCACATGGGATTCCTAGGGTACTATTCTATCACACACACACAAGAAATACATGCAATTTTAGATGTAGTACAATTCTCAGTCATAATTTTACTTAGTCAGTTGACCATCGAGGTTAGTCCAACTCCCCATATTGCATCTTTTATTTTAAAGATTTTATGTAGTTTGAGGGTTTTACAGGTCTTTATCTCTTTGAAGGTTACATACGAATTAAGTGATCATATAATGACATACAAAATACCAAAGGAAAATGGTAGTGAAACTTGTGCGACACAAAAATAACTAGATTATGAGATCCTATGCAGTTAGAGGAGAATAACAGAGGTTTGTGGAACATAGGCGCCCTAGTCTATCCTTATCTAACGAACTCAAAATTTACAACTTAAATAGTTCCGACAATCTATCCTTCATGTTTATCAATTTTTAAGTCCTGAACACTTCGGGATCAAGTGAGAAATCAACTAAGTATCTAACTCTCTCTCTCTTGCACTTAGGGTTTCATATTTCATTATCTTATTTCTTGTTTAAAATATATAATTTAGCATTTATTTATCATAGGTGACTCTGTAATATCAAGGTTTTTACAAAATATTATTCTTGTTAAATCATTTGGTAAACCTATCATTCAGATCTTCCTTCTTATGCATTTTGGAGATCAAACTTCCACCCATCTTAGATCAGGTTAAATTGAGTTGTTGAGGAAACAATGGGACTGTCTCTAAGTTATGGGACTTTGCGTGCTTGAGACAGACCTCATGAGAAGGCTAGTTCCTCTACCTATTGCTAATGCTACTGCTAATCCTAATGATGAAATGGAAATCATAAACTAAACATGCCAAGGGACCAGGTATAGAAGGATATGAAAAAAGGGGAAAACTAAACAAAAAAGGTGATAACACCATAAAGAAACAAAATGAACACAATCAACTTTGAGTGAAAACAATGGAAAATGTGTAGAGCAAGGGTAGACATGCCTAGTATGAACCGGAACACATACGCACAATTGTTTCCATGAAATATAGTCTAAAAAGAATATGCAAAATATGTGAGAAGGAAAAAACAAACAAAAAACTCAAAGGAAAGGCAAGGAAGAAGAATAAAAATAGGCCAAGGAAGACAATAGCCATGAAACATTGATTTTATTGCTTCTAGAAATGCACAATTGATTACAATGGTGTATAAGGCCAATATCGAGATGTAAAGACTAGATCTAAATTTCTTCTAATACAAACTAAAAGAATCCAAACCTTAACAATGAGCAATGCTCTCAAATTTATAGATGAATCGATGAGAGAAGAGGAGGAGAAAGGATAAAAAATCCAATTTGAAAACTCAACCACCAATATCAAGAACTGAATGCCTAGAAATATGCCTATAAATCTGTCAAATGTGCTTTCTCATGTCTATTTGGCATGTAGGAGAAATAAGGAGGTGACATTTTAATCAAATTTGGTGGTTGGAGAAATCATATCCTACATTAATGGCGTGAGAGATTTTTTCTAGCTTCTTACCTGCCCAATCCCATCAATATTTGCACTTGAGTGATCTAGAGTATGACCCATGTCAACAGTTTTTAAAAAAGTCTAGGAACACATGTGTTAGAGCCTTGTAGAAAAATTTATTGTGATCTCAAGGTATGCAGTGAAAACTATACACGCAAGACACGTGGAGCACATTGATTGGATGAACAATTGGCTAATTGTTGACTTGGTTTGTCTATTTTTCCACGTGTCAGGAACTGGTTGATTGCAAGGATTTAGTGCCTTGTTGGCGTGCTTTGATAGGTTGCATGTGATACACTTTTTCTAACAGGCTGTCATGTGACACAGTGACTGGTACACAAGAAGGTGTGAAAGTGTACACAGAATGAAGAAACGTGGGAGAAGATGGAAAGGATAGGGAATGTGAAAGTGATGCGTGCGGAAAAATTGGGAACATACTTATAGGATATAAGTATTTAGGCAGGGCATGATCATCTAAAAGGTGATGTATGACAGTGACGAAAGGGGCGTGTGAGAGTGCCAGGAGCTTAGATAATTTTTGAAGCAATTCTAAGGCGCGTGTAAAGGGTGCATGAACTGCTGGGAGGAAGGTGAATGCACAGAGAGTACACGAAAGATGAGTGAAATAAGATAGAGAGGATGAATAGGGAAAATGGAAGGCCTAAAGAAAATGTAGAGCATGAGATAGCACATGAGGAACTGCAACCAAGAAGACTATTCCTAGGAAGAAACTAGAGGACGCGCATCCTGCAATGTTGAAACTTAGAGCCATAATTTTGATATATGTTGTCCAAATTACTAGGGAATTTATTTTAGACAACAATTACCATTACCCATAGTGGTCGGTTTGGGTATTTTGAGTATCTAGAGCTTCCTCCATCTACTCGCAGGGTTTCAAAATCAATAGTTGAATCTGATAATATTTTTTCCCACTCTAAAAATGTCCCTCTTGAAAACATTGAAACATTTGATAGTGAGAAATTATATGATGAGGACACCAACGTTGGTCAATAACCACTAGAAAATCTTACTAACTCTTGCCAATATTTTCATTACAATCCTATGCATCTTCCACATATTCTCAATGCCTTTATTATTATAAACCATTCTCAAGAATATACTTTAATGCATCGTGTAGGTTCTTCTTCAGCTGTCATGACCTCCACCCAACCCCTTCATATTCCTACATGAATTCCTAGTTCCATTCCTATTTCTACCACTCCTCTTATTCAAACCAATGCTTCTAATGCACAACCTAGTTATTCTTCAAACACCCTTGATTTAATTTATTTATATTTGGATCTGTAAATTCAAACTCATCAACTTCAAATAGGTACTTCTCATCCATCTCCATCTCTTGAGTCCACCTTGCTCTTTCATACTCCCTTCATAGCCGCTATTTCAACTTATGCACTTCCTCCAAAATATTTCACCCCTAAAGTACCCACTCTCAATGGCCATGGTAACCCTTAAGATAATCTTAGATCTTTTAATGTGGCATTTCTAGATTATGTGGATGATCTACTTTACTATAAAAGTTTTTTCTTAGAAGTATTCAAGATTATGTTATGTATTTCTTTTATGATCAACATGTTCATTCAGTAACATCATTCACACATCTAGCCAATTCTTTTCTCAAAAACTTATCTACCAATATCAGTTCTAAGATATCCTATGCTCAACTTGTAAAAATTAAACAAGGATTGAATGAGCATCTAGGTGACTATGTATTATGTTACAAGAACAACTTATCTAACATGACCAATGTACTTATGGACTCTGAATTGTAAGATGATTTTGTCCAAAGTCTCTTACCACCTTTACAAGAGAGTTTCATCTTTGAGACATCTCCTTCATTTGATCAATTATTTCATACTGATAAGGCCAAAATATGCCTCATCAATGTGTAATAAATGATCTTAATTTACTCTCCTTTTTATCAAGTTTGACTACATTTTGTGACTTTTGTTTGATCTAGTATAAGTTAGGATCTAATTGTCCATATTTTGTTTGATTTATTTATAACATCTAAAAAATCTTTAATTCCTAACAAAGTGTGTGGAAATTCAGTTTTTGTAATAAAACAGGTCACATTCAGTTAGAAGAACAAAGTATGAAGTAACCCACACATTTTTAGGAACATTGGCTTTGATATGGCGTAGCTTCGGAACCTCCAAGCTTATTTCCAGAACTCCATCTCAAAATAAAGGATTTCTATCGCTTAGTTCTGAAACCTTCAGTCTTAGTTTTGGAACTCTAACACTTAGTTTTGGAACTCCTGCGCTTGGCTCCAGAACTTTCACAGTTGGTTCCAGAATAGTTCCCTTTCATTCCAAAAATTCTCCAAAGTTCCAAAATAAATGGGAATCTGTTTACTTTTAAAACATCTGGTGATAAATCAATTAATGATCCTTTCAATCAGGAGAAGATAAATAGATTGTTGATTCTTTTGACTCCAAAAATACGTATGCAGGATCAGACAATTGTATGTCCAACAAGGTTCCTAAATTCCACATCTACTTTGAGCACTATTTTGTTTCACTAGAACCTATTGATGGATGGAAAAATATTGAGCACTTATGATTGTAAATTTATCTTCAGATGATGAAATATATATAAGGACCTGTAGATAGATTAGAAAAAAATAGATGATATATATGATAGTTATATAGTGAAGTTTGATAGAACATTTCAGTAATAAGATAACCATTTCATTTTGAGAGAATCATACATTTTCAACTCCTGATTGAAGGTGGAGCGAGGGCCCACTCCTCCAAGAAGTAGGATTATTTGTTTTATTGGTATTTATATTTCTAAGCAATTCATGAAATTTGTTAAGTATTAATTCTATAAATGCTTTTGACTCTTCAGTTAAATTATCTTATGTACTTGTCCCTGTAGGTGTTATAGATTAGAATCTTATTTCCTTGCAAGAATTTTCAACAACATTTTCAATCGTGTGTTTATTTCTAAGCAAGTGTGTTTACATATGTAACGTGTGCTTATTTCCAACAATTTTTTCCATTATGCAAAGAGTGTTTATTTTCAGCAATTTGTTTCAATCTGAAAAAGTGTGTTTCATTTCCAACAACACATTTAATTCTGAAGATTTATTTATTTCAGCAATGATTTTTTATTTCAACAAGTTTTTATAGTTTAGCTTTAATAAGGATTTGGCCAAGAAATCGTAAAGAAACTGCAAAAACCCCCTAGAAAATAAAAATAATAATAAATACCTACAATCAATTACTAGATCACTAAGATTATTGTTGTTGCATATAGCTTCAAACACACCCCTGGTTCAAATATGACATCAACTAAGATTTTATTAAATTAAGGGAATAACGACACCCATCATTTTTGGTTCCATTTTCAGGGACCCACTAGTTAAAATTGTCTAATTAGGTGTTAACAAGAGCAACAATCAAACACCTAGTAATTGAAAAATATTCCCTAAGTTATCGTAAAATTTATGACTAGACCAAGAGACTCAAAGGGTAGATTTCTCCCAAAAATATCTCAACAATAAATATCAGCATCCTTTGGTTCAAATAAGAAGGTTGAGCAAGAATTAGAGACACCATTGTCTCTTGTTAGACAAGAAGCAGAACTTCCACCTTTGGAATTTTTTGATCAATCACCAAAAGGAACTAGAACTTTTAGGAGAAGAATTATATCCCAAGACCTGCTTAGAGCAAGTTTTGATTCTCAATTGAGTAATCAACTTCCTACTCCTTACTTTTCACCTTCACCAAAGCGGATCACATACCACATTGATTGGGGAAAATATCTAGAAAAAAATATAGATATGGAACGGGAAGCTGAAAGAGAGCCTGATAAGACCTTTAATTATCTAATTCAGCTGGATGATGATGATGCACCCATTAAAAAATTTCACCTGCACACTTGCCTACATTTAGACGGATGTCATTAGATGACCTTAACCAATTTTTGTTTTAATTTAAAGTATTGTGTCAGACCTATGACTACAAGACAGATAATCAAAAACTCAAATTATTCCCATCTACTCTAAAAGATGCATCAATGAGGTGGTTTTATAGGATTAACATCCACTTCCATTACCACATTGGAAAAAAATGGAAACTACCTTCCTAGACAAATACCAAGATTACTGTCGAGGGAGAAACAAGAAGGAATAATTTTTTTAGGATCAAACAGGAAGAGGATGAGAATATGGAAGATTATTTAGATAGATTCCTCTTTGTAAGTAAAAGGTGTGGATTTGTGCTTCAAGAAGAGCTAAGAAAAACCATTTTTCTCAAAGTTCTGGATGATGAATCTAGGGAAGCCCTTAACTTAATGGGAGGTGGAAACATTAATCAATTAAGAATGAATGATATTAAAGACCTTTGTAGAATTTATTCAAGAACAAGGGGTGGACCTAGGAAAGGAAAAACTGTGAAAAATGCAAATCAAGACTTGAATTAACTTATGGATGAACTAGAAAACTTTAAAACATATATCCTAGTTCAATTAACTTCCACCATGGATGGATTGCAATCCAAAGCAAATGCTAATACTGAACCATTAGCTATATATTGTCCTAGATGCAGAAATAAGCATACAATAAGAGATTATCCTTTAGATAAAATAGAAATGTGTCTTATTTATGAATATAGGGAACATACAAGCCTTCTAATTTTTTTCCTCTTCTTCCATTCATAAAAAATCATCTTAAACAAATCACGCACTTCATCCACTACAAAAGAAGTAAAATTTGTCCTAAGACAACCTAGCCAAGGGCAGTTCATACCAAGATCTATTCCTAATCCCTGGATGATGCCATGGGCTGTTCAGACAATGCCAAAAAATTGGGGACAACCACCTTGGGCCCCTCAACCAACATGGAATCCCCAAGATTGGGCAGGTGACGAGCTTTGTATGCTCAAGGACACCAAAAACCATGGCTCTAGTCAGAGTATCCCTTATACTTTGTCACAACCTAGGTGGAACCCTAATAACTATGCTCAAGGAAGAAAATATCCCAACTAACATCAACATGCCATAATGGGTTCTCTAGTACAAGGTTCACAAACTGAAAATGTGGTTCAAACACAAATGTCAACACAACCAATGGCTAATCCCAAAAATTAACAAACCACCCTTGTCTATGGAACAGAGGAAGAAAAACCAGTTGATATTAATGAAATTTACTATAAGGATATTCAAAAAAGATATGGAAAAATAATTAATAGTCCACCTATTATAATTACTGATATGACAAAAGAAATTGAAACCCTTGGTTTGGTTGTTCCCCAAGAGGAGAAAACGAAAAAGACAAGGAGCTAGATAAAAACTCTATTGAAACTCCATTTCCAGAAAGATTTAAAGAAGTTATTGAGACCAAGGAATCTGAATTAGTGCAAGAATTAAGGAAAATGAATATTGAAATACCATTATTGCAAAAAATCAAGGACATTCCTAAATTAAACAAATTAATCAAAATGCACTATGTTTGAAAATAACTAGAAGGAAGAAGCAATACCCTAAGACTATTAAGGTAAATGCGAAACTAGCTGATTTATTGGAAGAAAACTCTTACTTCCCAAATATGGTTTTCCTAGAATCCTTGTTATTTCTATCTCTATATGAGATAAAGATATACATAATATTTTGTTTGATTTGGGATCAACTATAAATGTGATGACAATGGACACTTTGAAAACATTACCTTTAACAGGCATACAACCTACTAGCACCATATTACAGATGGTAGATAAGTAAGTAGCAAAACTAGAAGGAGTTATTGAAGATATGACAGTTATGGTGGAGTCATGGGAGAATCCGGTGGACTTCCTTATATTACGGCTAAAAGGTAAAACACTTGGTTATCCCATTATTTTGGGAAAACCATGGTTATCTATAGTTGCTTCCTTAATTGATTGCAAATTAGGTGATATGACTATCTCAAATGGTAATAATTCCAATCAAATTTCCTTATATCCTTTTGCACGACCTTTTACTGATAATTAAGAACAATTAGGGGTTGATGATCCTGATACTAATAAACAAAAATTTTCGTCTTTGGCTATGATAACATTACAAAATCACATAAGGGAAGTGGAGAATATGATTAATCATCCATTGAATGATCACCATTTGTCTTTGAAACAATCAGGGATAGTTCTAGAACCTTCGGACTTAGTTTTAGAACCATCAGAATTAGTTTTGGAACCTTCATACTTATCTCCAGAACTACAACAATTCCAGGAAAATGTAAAAAAATTCACTCCTGAAGAATGATATTTCTTTTGGGGAGAGGAAGAAATAGCTACGGAATTAGTAGCTTCGGTCTCAAAGATATCAAGGTACAGTGAGGAATTTTTGGAAAACAATAGTGACGAGGAGTTTGACCAACAACAAGATAAGTATCATAACTCTGCCTACTATCCTTTGTCTAGTATTCTTTCTCAAGGGAACTTTAGAGACATTGTTGCGTATCATATGTTGTTACCACATTCATGTCCAATAAAAAACTGTAATGGAACCCTTTTTCAACAAATCAGTTCATTACACATTGGAACCAAACAAATTGAGATTCAACCAGGTAAAACTTTGAACATTAACACACTGGTTGGAAAATGATCAAGAAGCTAAATTGTTTGATGTTTTGAAAAGTCATACTAGATATTTTTCTTGGGACTATATAGCTATGAAAGGAATCCTTCCAATTATTTGTACCCCTCACATTTACACTAAAAATTTCAAACTAGTTAGGCAACCTCAGATAAAGGATCAACCCATCCTTGAGGGACATATTCAAATAGGAAATTTAAAAGATATTGCAAGTATGATTTATCTACCCTATCTTAGATAGTCAATGGGTGTATCCTCTTATGATTGTGCCAAAAATGAATGGAAAATGGAGAATTTATGTTGATTATAGGGAATTGAAAAAATCTACACTTAGAGATTATTTTCCCTTACCATTCATAGATCAAGTTTTAGACAACCTTTCAGGTAAACAATACTTTTCCTTCTTGGATGGTTTTAGTCAATATAATCAAATCACAGTGGTTGTTGAGGATCATAAAAAAACTACCTTTACTTGTCCATGGGGTAAATTTTCCTATAGGGTATTGCCATTTGGACTAAGTAATGTTCTAACAACCTTCCAAAGGGCTGTACTAGCAATCTTTGTAGATCTAACCATTGATTGTGTGGAAGTATACATGGATGATTTCACTGTGTATGAAGAAACACTTGATAATCCCTTGAAAAATATGGACAGAATATTAACAAGATGTGAGCAACACCATTTGTCTCTTAGTCATGAGAAATACTTGATGATGGTTGATGAGGGGATTGTAAAAGGACACCACATTTCAAAAAGTGGAATCCAAGTTGACTAAAACAAAATTAGGATTATTTTAGACTTACCTATTCCTCAAACACCCACATATATCAAGTCATTCTTAGGGCAATGTTAGATACTATAGGCATTTTATTTAATATTTTAATAAAATTGTTGCCCCCATGTTTGGTTTTCTTACCAAATATTGTGAATTTCATTGGGATGAAAAGTGTCAACATGCTTTTAAATAAATTAAAGAAAAATTAATCACTACCCCAATATTGAGAGGACCTTATTGGGAGAAATATTTTCACATCCAAAAAGATGCCTCAAATAACTCAATTGGTGCAGTTTTGGGACAGGGAGATGAAGAAGGGAAAATGTATGATATTTACTACCTTAGTAAAAATCTTACTTACACTAAAAGAAATTACAGCACCACTAAAAAATAGTTTCTTGCTGTGATTTATGCAATTAATAACTTCAAGCATTTTATTATAGGTTACAAAATATTTGTACATATAGACCACTCAAAAACTAAATACTTAATGAAAAAACCAGTGGTTGGAGGTAGGATAATTAGATGGTTATTGGTTTTACAAGAATTTGATATTACCATTGTGGATAATCCAAGAAAATATTATGTGGTAGCTGATTTCTTGTTAATATTAACCTATATAGTGGAGCAAGATCCAATAAAGGAAAACTTTCCAGATGAACAATTATTTGCTATTTCAGTTTATACACCATGGTTTGCTGATATGGAAAATTATCTTGTAACAGGGAAGTTTCCCCATTATTTTACTAAGAAACAAATAAAAATATTAATCAAAACCAGTGCACAATTTAAATGGTTGAAGGAAATCCTATTTAAATGCGGTCTTGATTTGGTTTTATGCAGGTGTGTGAGAGAAGATGAAATCTTTGACATACAGGGCATGTCATGATGATCCAAGTGGAGAAAAATTTTTAGTGAAAAGAACAACACACAAAATACTTGGCATTGACTATTATTGACCATCTTTGTAGAAATATGTGAAGAAATACATCAAGCAGTTTGATCCTTGTCAAAGGATGGGACAACCAACTTTCACCAGTGAAATGCCTCTACAACCTCAAGTAGTGATTGAATCATTTGAATGATGGGTGATGGATTTTTTTGGCCCTTTTAGTAATCCTTCACAAGGAAAGGAGCACATTATTGTATGTACTAATTATGTGACAAAGTGGGTAGAGGTGTAAACTTTAACAAATGTTAATGAAGACGCAATTGCTGATTTTTCTGTGGCACAAAATTATGATGAAGTTTGTTGCAACCCAGAGAAGCATAGTTTCAGACCAAGTTCCACATTTCATATCCAAATATGATCTAGGAGTTCACAATGTACTATCAGATCAATCAGAGGAAGTCATATCCCTATCACCCATAAGAAACAACAAATGGGCAAGCAAAAGTGAAAAATAGAGAATTAGAAAACATCCTCAGCAAAATCGTTGAAGCTGGTAGAAGAGATTAGGTAAAGAGATTACTTGAAGCTTGTCTGGGCTTATAATACAACTTGGAAGACTATAAACAAGGTTCTCAATATATGAGTTAGTCTATAGGAACAAACATTGACAAAAAAATCTAAATTGGGTATTGAATTATATGAAGAACAAAAGGAAATAATTCTACAACTCAATGAATTGGATGAGCTAAGATTGGAAGCACTTTAGACAAAATAATCCAAGAGAAAGTAATGGCATGATACACCAAAGAAAGTAGTGGCATGATACACAATCAAGGAAAGGAAATTCAAGGTAGGATATTGGGAATTACTATTTGATTCCAAGTACCAGTAATTCAAAGGCATGTTGAGAACCATGTGGTTAGGACCTTATCAGATTGAGAAGATATTCAACAATGGCTCTATTCAGCTACTTTCCATTGATGACAGCAGAAGGACACTTCTAGTCAATGGACATAGGATGAAACTTTATACAAAGCACCTCCTACTAAGGATGAGGTTCTTGAAGTAGACAAGGAATTTAATCATATGGAATAAACCTAGTTCTTCCAAAATGATCAAGTAATCATATGCATGGATCCAAAATAAATGTAAGAGAATGAAAACCAACAAATGGTGTTCTCTCCCCCACCCAAAAAAAATTGATCATATATATATATGATATATATATATATATAATAAAAAGGGAGGGAATGAAAACCAGTAAATGACATTCTCTCCCCAAAAATAAATCTCTAAAAGACCAATTGAAAACCAGAAATGGCAGTTGGTCTCCTCAATAAATGGATAATTCAAAATAAAAGGAACTTATTTGGAATTCCAGCTGTCTTTTCTAACTGTTTTTCCTTTTTCACTTTTTTAAGGAATGATGAGTCATTAAGGTAGATGAATTACTTTAGCAAGGATGGTAATTATGTATTGATCTTATTAAAAGTTCACACATGTGATTATAATTGATTTAAGTAGTCAGTATGATGAGTCATTTATTGTACATTATGATTAAAAGCAAGTTATCATGAGGGTGATGTCAATTGAACAAATAAAAGTAGTGGCATATTACTAATGAGATATCATTTGGGTGGAATACATGAACTTGAGAAGTAGTTGCAGAAAAATTCAAGGAAGAAATAGTAGAATTATATTTGAATTCCACAGCTAAACCCAGTAGTTCCACAGCCAAATCCAATAAGTTCCGCAGCCAAATCTAGTAGTTCCAAAGCTATCTCCTAGCTGAGTAAGGATTTGAAAGAAGGAATAATTTGAATCATCCTCTTTTCCATGGGGATCAAAAAGAGATCAGAGCCAGAAGATGATACGTAACTTCTTGCAGATGGAGAAGTGGAAGCCATTTTTGAACAAGCAGGGTGGTTGGAGTTCCTAAAGAAATTCTCAAAGTACAATGACGAATTGGTAAGGGAATTTTTCATAAATTTAGAAGAATCTAGAACTAAGGTTAAAATCATTATAATTCCCTTTACTGTAAATACAATGAGAAATGTATCTGGGGTTCTAGTTGTACATGTCCCAAATCATGTCAAGGGGACCCTAAAAGAACTAGTGGAAACCTTGATACAAGAGGGGGAATTGGAAACCCAATATATTTATAACACTAAGAAAATCATCAAGGGGTTTAGAAGAGCCAACCTACCCAAACCCTTTAACAAGGTAGTATTTTTGGTAGTTAAGTACCTAACTTGTGGTGGCCAATTTGGGACTGTGGGAAGATATGTCCTTAAGATGCTCATATATCTTAGGTATGGGGCTGCAAAACTAGAATACATAGTAAACCTTCTAGGGGTGTGTTTTGACTCCATTCAGAAAATATCTCAGAGGTATTCTTGGGGAGTTGGGACAATTGGACATCATGGATTAGTTCATTGGGTATGTTAGCACCATTTTCTCTCAAATGAAAAATGGAGAAGAAACATGGGAAAATTTCTTTAACAACTTCAAAAAATCCCTGATATTATTAGGAGAGTAATACCATATCCTTTCTCTCATATAAGTAATTTAGAGATTGATCCCCCTTTAGAGAAAAAGAAGGAAATATGTGGGGTTAATGTGCCAAAAAGGAGGAGATCTGAAAGAATGATCAAATATGAAAAAACTACTTTACCTTCAAAATAAACTCCATCCTCTGTAACAATACCAAAAAAACTGATATCTATCTCTGACAATGATAGTTCACCTAAGATGGATCATGAAGTGAAAAATAGAAGAATCTCTAGGAGGAACCTCACTTTAGGACATTTTGAAGCTCCTCAAGGAAGAAGAGTTCATAAGAGGTCTAGGGAAAATCCAGTGGATATTGAAGAACACAATGGTTTAGATAAAGAAGATGCTGATATTATGTGAAGCATGGACAATTTCTCCTCCTCGACCAAGTCAAACTGAGGTGGAGAAAGAATATGAAATATTTGAAGAACACGATTTTCAGGAGATGGGTGAAGCAGCAACACTATCACATGAACAAGAGGAATTGGCATCTTGGAAATGGAAAGGGAAATCCCCTTTGGTGGAAGAGCGATGCTCATTCCCCAAGGAAATTTCAGAAAAAGAGGAGAAACAAAAAGGTAGACAAGCTATTTTTTTGTCTAGAGCAGAAATTATCATTAGGGAGAAGGATGAGGAATTAAACTTCTTCAAGAATAAATTATAGCATAGGGAAATGCTCATTGAGCAACTAAATACTCAGCTCATAGATAAGACTGAAGAATCGACATTGGTCAAATAAAAAATAGTAGAAAAAGAAAAAGAATGTCAATTGGCTAGTAAACAGAGTGCTATGTCAAAGGTATCTTTAATGAGTCAAGTTGTACAAACTAAATTGACTTACTGGCCACTTAAGAAGTTATGCGATGATTCCTGCAGGAAAATTAATGAATACAAAACATAAAATGAGGAAATAAGAAGCAAGATGGAAGAGGAGAAGAAGGAAAGGAAGGAATGGGAAGAAGTTCTTTACAAAATGGAAGAAGATAAATTTAAATGTCCGATAAAGATTAAAATGGTCTGCATAATGAGTGAAAGATTACTCACATGTATGAGACCTTTTTCTACATGTAGTAATGTCTTTCTGGAAGAGAAATTTATTCACTGGAAACTATCAAGGATTTCATGTGGCCTTCCACATGAAATAAAAGATGAATCAGAGTTCATGATAGAATATTCCTTAGCTAGTGCATAGTAGAAAAATATTCTCTGTGAATTCTATCTCTGTAATTTTATGTTGGAAAAGAATACATGCTTCATGATTAATTTTTATGTAGGAGAAATCAGTTAAATGCATTTGTTTTTGTACTTGAAAATAAGATAGCATGGAAAGAGAGGGATTCTAAACATTTATTAAAGGCTAGTTCATCTAGCCTTTGCATGAGAGCTCACTATGGAAAACCATCTACCTTTGCTATACATTTCAGATCCCATGCCTTTGACAGTCGATTCAAGAAACATTATCTTTCCAGTCTACAAAAAGTATTGAAGCCTTCACCTTTTATAATGAGAATTTTTTTGAATATATTTATGATGGATGCTTGAAGAGATGGGAGTTACTCACAGTTGCATTGAGAAGAAGATAAGTGATATCTCCCACAAACTTAATATGGAGTCTGGAAAGTGCTAGAGCTTTGTGTACACTAATCTCTCAAGTCAATGAAAAACATAAGGGGCATATAGATGGGAATGAGAACAAGGCCTCCTCTCCTTCTAACTCTCATGTCTCCATGACACTATAAAATAGAGAGCCTTAAGAACCTACTCACTTTGAGGAGTGGAAGAGAAATATAGAAGAAGGATCAAGGTATAGTACTTTTGAGCTGAAGCACTAGTGATATTCAGTTTCAACCATTTGACCTGAGTAGTCAATTGGAATGCATAATTCATAACCCAAGTTTTGAAGAGTAAATTTTGTAAGAGAAGGTACAAAAAAGAAAGTGTGGGGGAGATGATAAGGCCAAAATATTCCTTATCAATGTGCAATAAATGATGTTATTTTACTCTCCTTTTTATCAAGTTTGACTACATTTTGTGAATTTTGTTTGATCTAGTATAAGTTAGGATATAATTGTCCATATTTTGTTTGATTTATTTATAACGTCTAAAAAATCTGTAATTCCTAACAAAGTGTGTGGAAATTTAGTTTTTGTAATAAAATAGGTCACATTCAGTCAGAAGAACAAAGTATGAAGAAACCAGAATGTTTTTGGGATCATTGGCTTTGATACAGTGTAGCTCTGAAACCTCCAAGCTTAGTTCCAGAACTCTATCACACATCAAAGTAACTCTATCTCTTAGTTCCATAACCTTTGGAACTAGTTCTAGAACTCCAACACGTAGTTTTGGAACTCCTGCTCTTATCTCTGAAACTTTTGCAGTTGGTTTTGGAATATTTCCCTTTGGTTCCAGAACTTCTCCAAAGTTTTGGAATCAATGGGAATATGTTTATTTTGACAACATCTAGCGATAGATTAATTAACTAGGCCTTCCAATCAGGAACAGATCAACATATTGATGATTCTTCCTACTCCATAAATACATATGCAGGATCAAACAATTGTATGTCTAGAAAGGTTCCTAAATTCCACATCTACTTTGAGCACTATTTTGTTTCATTAGAGCCTATTGATGCATGGACAACTATTTAAAACTTATGATTGTAAATGCATCTTCGGATGATGAAATATATATAAGGACATGTAGATAGATTAAAAAAATGATATATATGATAGATATACAGTGAAGTTTGACTAACATTTCAGTAATAAGATAGCCATATTGTTTTGAGAGAATCATACTTTATCAACTCCTGATTCAAGGTGGAGAAAGGGACCACTCCTCCAAGAAGCAAGATTCTTTGTTTTATTGGTATTTATATTTTTAAGTAATTTGTGAAATATGTTAAGTGTTAATTCTGTAAATGTGTTTGAATCTTCAGTTAAATTATTTTATGTACTTGTCCCTACAAGTGTTATAGAGTAGAATCTTATTTCCTTGCAGTAATTTTCAACAACATTTTCAGTCGTGTGTTTATTTCCAAGAAAGTGTGTTTACTTCTGCAACATGTGTTTGTTTCCAACAATTTATTCCATTCTACAAAGAGTGTTTATTTTCAGCAATTTGTTTCTTTCTTCAAAAGTGTGTTTCATTTCCAGCAGCACGTTTAATTCTGAAGATTTATTTATTTAAGCAATGAGTGTTTATTTTGGCATTTTTTTTATATTTTAGATTTAATAAGGCTTTGGCTAGGAAATCCTAAAGACACGGCAAACCCCTCCCCCTCCTATAAAATAAATAATAATAATAAATACCTACAATAAATTACTAGATCACTAAGATTATTCTTGTTGCATATAGCTTCAGACACACCCCTGGTTTAAATATGACATCAACTAAGAGTTGATTAAATGAAGGCAATAATGACACCTATCACATACTCTTAAATTATGTGAAAGTAAACTTATTTCCATGAGAAAAATCAAGTAGCATGATCATGCTTTAGCATCATCTAATTGGATTAAAATAAAATATACTATGAAGCCATATCTAAAGTCCAATGAACCCAAACCTACTGTTAACATTGTCTCTACTCCTAAAAATCTTTAATAGCGTCCTCCAAAGCGTACATTCACAAAATTTCCTTGTGCTCCACATATTCTATTGCCATAACTTATTGAAGAAATCTTATTACTCTTCCTCCTCCACTTAATCTGGACCCCTCTTTCCTTAAAGGACGTAATTACAATTAAAATAGTATATGTGCCTACCATTAATGCATTGGGCATCTTAGTGATTACTGTTTTAAAATTAGACATCGTATTCAAGATCTTATTGATAATAATGCAATCTAGTTCCTTGAGCCTTCAACATCTAATTCGGTCAATGAAAATAAAAATGTCAAAATCTTTAATGATCCTCTACCTAAGCATGAAAACTAAGTTTCATATTCTTCTTCTAATAGTACATATCAAGTTGTGCCTCCTCCATCATCAGGGCCTTTGTATTTTCTATTCGTTAGTGCTAATGCATTTCTGCCATTAATCACTTTCTATGATTGTGATTATCACACTATATTTTATTCTAATACACTACACATCAATGCTTCTATTGGGAATCATGCTATCAATAATATAATGATCAATCCATCACTTCCTATGAGCATGTTCTCTATTGCACTCCTTATTTATATCCAATACCCACTAGCTAATATTTTAAATCGAGTTACTTAGATCTTATGGCTATGTCCAAATTCCGGTTATAGTTGGGTCTCTCACCATTCTTTTTCCATTTACCATGGAACCTTCTGTCAAAGGTTGTGACATGCTCTTAGGTCTTCCCTCATTTTGTGTCACTCAAGATATCCCTTCTATGAATCATTTGTGCTTAAAATTCATTCAAAACAAGAAAGTTATCACTATCAAAGGTATTTCTCCATGTGCACCGTGGCCTTGGCCTCCTCTTGAAGTTTCCATTACACTCGCTAGAGCATCTAGGTCCCCTAAACATCTCATACCTAAGGAAAATTTTTCACTTATTTCTCCTATTCGTACACGACCTATTCTCTCTCATTAGTACACTTGTCCACTCCATCGACATAAGTCTCCTACTCGAGAAACCCTTTCACATAGCAATTCACTACCTCCATCAGATCCTCTGTCTCCTTCAAATCAGTTCTCATCACCTCCTTGGTCTCCTTCACATAGGTGCTCATCACCTCTTAGGATTCCATCCCATGAAATTCCTCAGTCTTGTACACCATCGATCTCAGAGCATGTTCACACACCTTTATCACCTCAAACATTCGGTGAAGGACCCTTTCCCTTTAATTTCATTAGATAACTTGATCATAATTATAGGGTAAGTGCAACAAGTTGGTGGAAAATTAAGTGGACATAAAAACCCAAAATTTAGGTACCATGATCACGGTTTCTAAACTGCGCTCACGTAATTTTTTTATAGGTTTGGTGATTTCCAAACCTAAAACCATGATCATGGTTTCAAAATGCGACCGCAGTCCTCTGAGACAAAAAAATAGACCCGAAACTCCTCATTTTCCTCCTTTTTTCCTTTTGAACTATGATTTCTCCTAGACCTTTGGCACTCGCACTTTGAATACTTCCTAAAAATTACTTTTCAGATTTTTGGATCGCAATAGTTTCAACCATGCTACCAAGACAAAGAGGTAAGCCCTTGATTTCAATTGAATTGTTTGCATTTTAGGTTATTTTTTGTGATTTTCATGGGTTTTTCAAATTTTTATTTATGTATACAATTTTTTTGTTTTGTCAGTTTCTCAGCAATCTCGTAATCCTACAAACCATCGAAATATTCCCCAAAACCCTCCAAACATTCCTCAAAACCCTCCTCCAAACATAGATTTGCCTTCTGTGTATCCTTCTGTCCCCACAGAACTAACAAGAACACAATTTGATATCATTGGAATAGTCTGACAAAATAAAATTGTCATTGAGAACCTTATTTAGACTATAAGACAAAATCATGCCACAAATCCATCCCACATGACTTTATCCAACACATTGCAAACATTGATTGGCAAAGTCGACTCCAAAACTAACCAAATAAATAGATGGAATACCTTTAGAGGTGATTGTAGTTTGTGGTATGCAGATAAATTATCCCATGCGGCTGTAAAAGACAATTTTTTTGAAAAAGACCGCATTTGTGCATTATTCACTGACCCAAGAACCAATGCCCCCTGCAGCTACTTGTAAATGGTTCCCAATCCATTGGTGTCATGATGATTGAATCAAGAACAATTTGTGGGACCTATGGTGAATGGTTTTTGATTATCCACCATGCAACAACAATGAGGTTCCTCTCTATTTTTTGAAGAAATTATATTCCGAGATCTTGCTTAATGAGGTCCCAAATTATTTTGAATTTTCTGAGTTTTATCAGTGAGGAAGTGGCTCTGTATAGAGTAGACCTGGTGCATGTGTACGTAAACCAAGGATCCCCCATGCCCCAAAACCCCCACTACCTTCAGTTATCCCTCCTACAGTGAAGGAAGTTGTGGATATTGACACACTACGTGCATTGAGGGAGCTCACTGACACTCTAACCCAACATAGTGACCAGATTGCATCTGGTGATGTTGGTGGAGGTGTTAGTTCTAGCACACCACACCACTGTGGATCATGTGGTACCATATGCACTATGGGTGAGACATCATTTGTTGGATCACATGATTTCTTTTCTCTAGATGAGATGATGGCGGTTGTTTTTGGAACTAGTGCAAATGATCTTGGTCTTTCACAGGTAAATGTCAAATAAATATTATATATATATATAATAGTTTAATTCATGTTTTAGATTTTAATATTTATGTATTTGATTGTACGTCATGTACATACATGTAAAAAGTAATTTTTTATTGTATTTTAAATAGCAAGAGCTGGTGAAGGAAACATTTGGCATCGACATGCTAGCTATTGCAGCTGGGCATGTTACAAACGTAAGTTTCAAGTTGTACTTAAATTTCAAATTTCATTTGATTGCACTTTTATTATTATAATGTTTCACATGTACATGTACATATTAATATAATTTTGTATTTTATACATAGGAGCCTGGCGGGTCATCATCTACTATGAGAAATGAGGCTATTGGAACACCTCATGTGACTTTTACATGTAAATAGGGACAGAAGCCCGTAGATTGTATTAATCAAAATCAACCAACGTTACAAAGAATGGGCTGCAATATTTATAGATATTGCACAGCCAAATACAAACAAGAAACTAAGTTGCACATGTGCAACCATATTCCATATTACATAAGATTCCAATATTACATCCTGAGAAGCATAACTATAACCAAACAATTATATTGTTAAAACAATATAACAACAATTTTATTGTTTGAATAAAAAACAATAATATGGTTTATAATTAGATATAACCATATAATTAATTAAATTAATTAATTAATATGAAATGCATAATTAATATATAGGTAAATAATAATTAACCTAACATTCCCCCCCTTAATTGTGCATTGTCTCAATGGATGAGGAGAGTAACTCTCTGAACAACTCGAACTTGTCACGTGTAAGTGACTTTATGAAAATATCTGCTCGTTGTTCAGCTGTTGGACAAAATGGAAGTTGGATGTTGTGCTTCAACACATGTTCATGTATGAAATGTACCTATACCTCAATGTGCTTTGTTCTTTCATGAAAAACTGGATTGTGAACAAGTTTGAGAACACCTTCATTGTCAGCATACATGGTGGTTGGTTTGTCCTGTGGTATTCTTCTAGTATGCGACGTAGCCAAATCACTTCACAGACAGCTTCTCTTACAGAATGATACTCAGCTTCTATGGAAGAGTGAGAAATGAAGTGTTGTTTCTTGCTTCCCCATGATATTGGTCTAGATCCCATAAAGAATACAAATCCAGAAGTGGATTTTCTATCATCAATGTTACCTGCATGATCTGAATCTGAATATCTAGTCAAGAAGAAGTTTTTCATTCTTCTTGTATTCTAGACCAAGATCCACTGATCCTTTGAGATATCTCAAAATGTGCCTTGTTGCTTTCCAATGAAAAACTTTGGGTTCCTACATGAACCTGGATAGATAGCTCACTGCAAAGCTAATATTTGGTCTAGTGTAGGTCAGGTAAATGAGACTCTCGATCAGAGGCCGATAGAGAGTGGCACTTACCTCAAGAGATGGATCTGAACGAGATAATTGTAATCTATTCTCCATAGGTGTAGCAATTGGTGTGCAATCCATCATCCTAAACTTCTCAAGCATTGTCTTGGTATATTTCATCTGAGAAACAAAAATGAGATTCTCTTTTTATCATACTTCTAATCCAAGACAATAATGCATTAGCTGAGATCATTCATGTCAAACGATCGATTAAGATCTTTCTTTGCTGCATCGATCATCCTCACTAAACTACCAGTGATGACTAGATCGTCGACATAGACAACAACAATCACCATCTCCCCCCTTGCTTTTTGAGGTAAAGATTGGGATCGTATGGATTTCTAACAAATCCATGTTGTACGAGATGCTCATCAATCTTGATGTACCATGCCCGGGGTGCCTGTTTTATGCCATACAGAGATTTCAAGAGTCTGCATACCTTTGCTTCTTGACCAGGTACTACATATCCCTCAGGTTGAGTCATGTAGAATTCTTCTTTTAAATCTCCTTTTAGGAAGGCACTTTTTATGTCCATTTGGTGGACTTTCCATCCAAACTGAGAAGCTAGAGTAAAGATCATCCTGATCATTTTGATCTTAGCTGTGGGAGAAAATGTCTCCTCATAGTCAATGCCTTTCTTTTTTTGCATACCCCTTTGCTACAAGTCTCACTTTATACTTGTCCACTGTCCCATCTGCTTTGTACTTTTTTAAAAAATATCCATCTACATCCAATGGGTTTCTTCCCTAGTGGAAGATCAACAAGTTACCAAGTGTTATTCTTCATCACTAATTGATATTCAGAATCCATGGCATCTTTCCAAGCTTTTGACTTTAGGGCTTCCTGGACTATAGAGGGCTCATCTGATTCAATAACTCTACTCATCAAAGCAAAGTTAACTTCTTCTCTTGCTTTACTGCGAGTCCGTGGTCCAGGGGTGGATGTATCTGGTCAAGCATCCATTCTTGCATCTCGTAATGTACTTGTACACCATTTAGGCATACGTTGAACTGTTCCCATGGGTCATGGTTCTATCTGATCAACACCATGATCCCCATCATCAGTTTCATCTTCTGAGGGAACATCAGCTTCAATTTTTACAACTAGTGAGAAATCTACATCTTGTGAGTCCAGAGGAGGAGTCTCTGCTTCCTTCTTCTTGAAAAACTCAACATCTCTGCTGGTGTAGAATTTTTTGGTCTTAGGATCCATCAATCTATACCCAAGAGTCTCTTCACTGTACCCAATGAAGATGAGTTTCTATGACTTCATGTCCAATTTCTTTCTATTCTGTTTGGGTATGTGCATGCTTGCTTTGCACCCAAATACTCTAAGGTGTGCAATAGATGGTTTCCGTTTTGACCATGCTTCTTGTGGTGTTACTCCATCAAGAGAAACAGTGGGCACTCTGTTCAAAAAATACATTGTTGTCTTTGTTGCTTCTACCCAGAATGTCTTTGCAAGTCTGGAATCATCGATCATGCATCACACCATTTCCATGATAGTATGATTTCTTCTCTCAACAACACCATTTTTCTGTGGTGTGTGTGGAGGATGCATTTGTCGATGAATCCCGTGAGTTTGTAGGTAGTCTCTGAACTCATCACTGGTGAATTCCCCCCCTTGATTTGAGTGGAGAGTTCTGATGTGACGACTAGTTTTGTTCTCAACTGCTACTTTGAACTTTTGAAGGTTTCAAACACTTCACTTTTCTTGCGAAGACAGAAAATCCACATTTTTCTCGAATAGTCGTCAACACAAAGCATGAAGTACTGGAACCCATAATGACTTAGCTGCATCAAACCGACAAAGATCGGTATGAACCAGGTCAAGTTTACCATGAGCTTGAAATGTACTCCTCTGGAATGAAGCTCTATGTTGTTTTCCTGCTAGGCAGTGAGGACACTTGTCTGTATCCTTCTGAAGAGATGGTAGCCCATGTACCATATTACGCTGGTAAAGTGTTTCAAGATATTTGAAACTTACATGACCAAATATCTGATGCCACAACTGTGCTGAGGTGGAGTTCTTAGCCACAAGTGCTTGATCATCTCTGTGAACAAAATCAAGTTGGAACATGCATCCCACATTGGAGGCTTTTGCAATTATTTTGAGCCTCTTGATTTGTCTCGAATCAAACACATTTTCTTGCCGGATTGACTATCAAAGTCAATTTTTAGGTTGTGATCTAGGAGTTGACTAACTGAAAGAAGATTCTTAGTCAACCCATGGACATATAGGACATCCAATAGTCTACATTTGCGTGAACCAAGGGGTAGAGAAATGTTCCCAATCCCCTGAATTGTATATGAAGAATCATCTCCCAACGAAACATGATTTTTTTATGGTGTGTCCCTCATTGAAATAAACTAGTCTCTGTGGCTGGTCATGTGTCGAGTGGCCCCCCATAATCAACATACCAAACATCACTAGATGACCTGGATGGTTCACTTGATCGAGCAGTGAACAAGAAGTCTTCATTGTCTGATTGTTCTTGTTGCTCAACAA
The DNA here is from genome assembly GCA_019776745.2 of Taxus chinensis. Classification (NCBI taxonomy): domain Eukaryota; kingdom Viridiplantae; phylum Streptophyta; class Pinopsida; order Cupressales; family Taxaceae; genus Taxus; species Taxus chinensis. The sequence continues at coordinate 740,636,411 of CM034150.1, forward strand.
TATTACCTTACTGGTGGGGTCTTCTTTTCTAGTTCCCCTTTTTCTGCCCTTGATTGTAGTTAGAATGTCCCTTGTTAGATTGTTGTGGAGGTCCAGAGTTACTTGATGAACCTTTCTTGTAAGTATTATACCAACAATCTTGTAGGTTATGTCCTCTTTTGTCAGATTGGACATTGCTTCTTTTGTTGTCTATCCCCTTGATACTGATTTTGATTTTGGGATTTTTGATAGGAATTAGGTTTTCCTTTACCTTTTCCTTTCCATTTTTGATGTGAAGACAGTGCCTACTCCTCTTCATCATCCTTATTGTGCATTGCTTCCTCTTGTTGCAGTAGGTTTACCAATTTGTCAAAACTAACTGTCGTATCTGACACATTTAGTGTTGTGACAAAAATGTGGTAAGAAGAGGGGAGTGACTCTCAAAACAATGGGAATGAGATCATCATCTGTGACCGGTTCTCCCAGGGCTAGAAGTGAAGCCCTCAATTCTGTAACTCTTCTTAAGAAAGCTTCTATTTTTTCATTCTACTTGAACTTTAATGTGTGTAACTGACTCTACAAATTCAGTATAACATTCTTGTTCTTGGCCTCATATACTATGCTCAACTTATCCCATGCTTCTTTGGTTGTTTTGGCATCTCGAATGTGGGGTTGCACATCATCAGACACTCCAAACAAGATGATGAGTTTGGCCTTCTAATCTACTTTATCAAACTACCATTGTTGTGTTGTATCAGTAGTTGATCTGGTCAGAGTACCATTCACAGCAAGCCAGATTTCTTCAAACTCAAGTTGTGTCTTAATTTTTGTCTTCCATGTAGCATAGTTGTTTCCTCTGAGTAGTTGTGAATCTGGAAGAAAAAATTTGGGGGCATTGGTGCCCATTTTGTAGAGATCACTGACAGGGTTTGGCTCTTATCACTCCAGGTATTAGGTCTCCCAATCTATATACCATCAGTCTGATATACCAAACCTTTCTATATATGCGCCCTTCTGATATACTTGGTGGTACGTGGAAGAAGCTTGCCCTTTCTATATACCCAGCGGTACGTGAAAGAGGCATTAACGTACGTGAAAGAATTCAATACATGGTACCAAGATAGTACTGATGGGGTCTGTGTGATTATTGACACCCGGTTCAAAGAAATATCCTCATATGAGCACGTGTAACTTTTCTATATACTCAGATAATTTCTCATTTCTGGATTTATGTCGTGCAATTGTTCATAGATGGATGGGATGGCTCATAGTGTGTGCACTGTGACCTTATTACTCCCCATCGATTTAAAGGTTCGATGCCCAGATGACATGTTGTTGCAGCTATATTAGGCATTAAGTGTAGTAGTAGTCGTGACGGATTTACCCATAAGTGCTTCCCAGAGGCACCGTATATACTGAACGCTGCGAATGAAATCTAGGATCTCGTGAGTGTTACAAAACCAATTTTTTTACTATTTTTGTGATTACAATATTCTGCCAGTTTCTGAGCAGTTACAAAGTTTGCAGTTGACTATGGCAACCTACAAATTAGTACAATATGCTGAAGCATGCAATTACATTCAAAAATCTGAAAAAAATTGAATGGCAGGTAATTTTTTTTGTTTTGTGGGCCTTGGTGGCCTCCGGAGCCCAGAATGACCCACTATGCAAAAATTATTGCAAAAAAAAGCTGAAGATGCAATTTCTAGATAGGCCTCCTTTAGCAAAAAAATGTCTAGAATGAAAAAATAGGCTGAATGGGAGAATTTTTTTTTAACCCAAAATTAGGGATTTCCCTACTAAATTTAGTTAGTTATAACTAAATTTGAATTTCCTGCTAAAGTTAGCGGTTCTGCCAAACTTTTTGCCAAATTCAAAAAGTCAAGTTGGGGGTGGGATTTGAACCATGCACCTCTTACTCCTAAGGATTTCTCTCTAACCGCCTTGGCCGCTTATCTACTTGTGAGATAAAAGGAACAAACGTATATATAAATAAAGCGGAATTTGACTAACCTTTTTAAAAAATAGCAATGTGGCAGAGGGTCCACGTGGAATGCATGTTGGAGGAGGTTGATTAGGGATTTTTCTTGCTCAAAAAGATGGTGGATCTCATCTTTTTCTTCACGCCTTTTTATATGCTACCGATATTTTTTCTTTTGCTTGCTGCATTTTTTATTTATTCATGTCCATTTTTGCCTCCATTATTGTTTGGAAGGGATCACTTTTTATTTTATTTTGTTGATTGTGTTAAATTCTCACTGGCTTTTGCTAATGCTAACCTTGGTTTTCCTTGTGCAGGTCATAGGTGCTTTGTGTAGGGAAGAGACCTTTTCCACGTGGTTTGGCATAAATGGAGGAGTGCGTATATGTAATGTCTTGTATTCTCCTTTGGATTGATCCAATTTTTTCTGTGTAGGGACAACATTGGAGGGAGCACGTGGATCAGGGGTGTGAGTTGAATAAATCCCAAAAACTATTGCTACAGGTTTGTGAGTCTGAATACAATCAATGTTGGGTTCCCTTGCTGAGTGGAGGATTCTATCAAATGCTTGTTATCTCCACATATTTTCTCGGCCAACGACACTTCCTCTGTTGTGTGTTTTTTTATTGCTTTTCCTGACAGGTTACCTTGAGATCCTCATGGGAGAGAAGTGATCCAATGTGCATTAGGTCTCAGAAGTAAAGTTCTAAGCTGTAACTCGGTGAACCAATGTAGTTCATTGAAAAACTCTGCAAATTTTCCTCCAAATGCAGAGCTAGGATAATTTTAGCAGAGAGTCCTCTATACTTGGCAGGACCACTGGTGTTAGTTAAAGCTAACACTATCACCAAAATTTAGTAACAAAACCCCTAATGGGGAAAAATACAATTTTTTATTTTTAATCTGATTTGTATAAACTAGAAAATACTCCAGAAGCAAATTTTCCTGGTGCAAAGGGCACTAATGGAAAAAAAAAATTGCTTTCCAAACACTTGGAGAATGCCTTCAAGAGGTTGTGGGACTATAGGGAGATTTGGGAAGTTGCACTTGGAGGCAACACTTAGCTCTCCAACAAAGCAAATTTCTTCTCCAAGACTTTTCTTTCCTCTGCACCCTTTCTCCAACCTTGCTTCAGGAGCTTCAATTCACTCTGGTACCAAATGTAAATAGGGACGGAAGCCTGTAGATTGTATTAATCAGAATCAACCAACATTACAAAGAATGGGCTGCAATATTTATAGATATTTCATAACCAAATACAAAAAAGAAACTAAGTTGCATAGGTGCAACCATATTTCATATTACATAAGCTTCCAATATTACATTTGGGAAGCATAACTACAACCAAACAATTATATTGTTAAAACAATATAACAACACTTTTATTGTTTGAATAAAAAACAATAATATGGTTTATGTTTAGATATAACCATATAATTAATAAATACATTAATTAATATGAAATGCATAATTAATATATAGGTAAATAATAATTAACCAACATTAGCGCATATTTTCTCTTTACACCTAATCATGCGAAGTCAATCATGTAAATCTATCTTATTCCAAATGTGGCAGTCATCTACGTGATTAATATTGATTTCCTTCCGTCGTATGTTTCTTAAGAAAATACTTATGGCTTCCAAAACAAATGTGTCCTTCCAAAATTATGTAACTAGTCAAGTTGCTGTTGGTAGGACACTTCACATAACATGATCCTCATCAGACTGACTGAGGTTCAATTTTATCAGTAATCTTGTTTTAGAATACGGTAGAACAATTTCTTCATGGACTTAAATCTCCTTTGTGAAATATTTGCACACGAATATGAAATTTCATTTCATTATGTTAGTGACCTGTTCTGTTATCCAAAATTCACCCCGTCAAGGTAAATTTTGATAACATGCATCAAAATTCTTTAGTCCCAAGCAATTATGTTGATTCAGAGTGAAAAGTCATGTTTCTAAGGTCCCCTGAATGGGTTTTTCTAACTTTTTGTCCAAGTAGAAAACCCAGCAAGTTTTATGAAAGGTCAGAAAAATTGCAAAAAACAAGCTTCGGACCACATGGGAAAAATCATGAAAAAATGGCTAAGTCCTAGTCCCTCGCAGCAGGTCGGGACATGAGGACTTCAGTAGGGCGCAAACCGGCCGAAATGCCTCATGAGGCGGTCATAGGACCATTTGGTACATAGATATATAAATGGCCCAGCTGGGACGCAGAAATCTGGCCGATTCAAAGTCCATGGTATATATACTTATTGCGGCATGTGGTCCTCTATGTATGCCACACTTAGTACGCGAGGATGTACACATGTTATCGGCCGAAAAGAGACGTGCAGTCCAAAACACTTGGGTTTGATACGCATATATATCGCGAGACCGGCCGGTCGGCTTTATAACGACTATTCTACCGGGACTATGTTGGGATTCGATTTCAGGATGCGCGAACCGGCCGAACCGATGCGTAATTAGTTCTATCTAATGTTTGATCCCAAAATCCGAAAACCAAGTCCCGGAGCAACTACATGGTGCCAATTTTTAAGCGAGCCGGCCTATTCCATTTAGAAACAACCTATGAACTTCCAGCTACTGTGCCAAGTGGGACAAAAGTGACAAATGGGACATGAATTAAGCTCACAGCGGCCGTAGGGTGTATGAGCAACTCTAACATATTGACCCGCCTCCTAACATTGTGCACATCTTTGCCATAGCTGGTTGACTCCGAGCTCCGAATTTCTACAAAATAACACTTTTTCTTTAACGAGCTAACGACGTCATCTGTTGTATACAAACTAAATTGAATTTCTTAGAAATAAGTGAGGGTAGAGTATCATCTTAAATATGAATATAACGTTACTATTCGGCTTGTAACATTGCAATGGTACAATTCCCGTTAATAAATTACAGGGAAGCATTTACATTGTTTTAGCCAGATTATCCCATTAATAGGGCTTATCCCATTGATCACTCAGATACACCTTATCTCTTTATAATTTGCTACTACGAAATCACACTAAGAATTGTTACACATGGAATTGATTATCGTAAGCCCAATTCACTTCCCTATTAAGTCCTATATGTCTAGATTTGTATTCAAGAAACTTTAAAAACCCCAGATTTTGTATACCCTACAAACCTGGCCTAGTTCAAAATACACATTTTATGTGGTAGCTGGGATTTGTCATTTAATAGGCATTCATCATCCTTACTCATTGCAGCACATGGGACAGTTTTGAAAAAAATCCCAAGGTAATGTATAATGAATTTTAAAACAATATATCAAGGCTTTTGTGAACAGGTTATTTACAGGACATATTTAGGATGTTTTGCATTATCCCTCCGACATATCCTTCTAGATAAGAACACATAAATATGTAGTGTAATGGTATCATTGTCAAGATAGAGTTCACATCATTGGATTTTAAAACATGATAGCACTGAAAAATTTTTTAGGCATTTGTGCTAGCCAGGTATCCTTGTCAGGCCCTTGTAGTGGACTCCTAACATGGTAATCCAAAATCTTATCTTGTAATCACACTTAACTGTGAAACTAAGACCAGGAAGCAATCGACACATACAAAGTATATGGATGTTATATGTCCCATGCTAATGCATTAAATTGAATGTTCTTAACTTGTTGGCAAAAGATCTTGCTACAGGAATATTCTGTAACAAGTTCTATTGTATATTAACATGCAGGAAATTCATTTAACAAACATTAGAGTATTTGCATGGTAATGTGTTAACCTTGTTGAAATCTCATTGATGCTAGCTGAGTAGCATGAGAATTCATGCCCCAAGATGTCATGGTCCAACAAAGTGTCATTGCTAACATGTTTGATTGGCGGGGTATATGCCCTCCTTCATGTGATATGGTAGGCTCTAGGGAGGCCCGGATTGGAATCAGACCCCCCAATCTGAAGCCTTCGTGGCATAAATGTTTATAAACTACCTTTTCAAGAAAGTCTCAAGAAATGAATGGAGGTGAGAAGTGATAAGTCAAGCCTTGGGACGTTATGGCAACAAACCAACTATATCGACATGTCCGGGGTGGCCAGGTGAACACTAGAGGAGGCATTATTTCGGTGCGCGACAATGTCATTGCTTCCGGGATAGCTTACCCCTCGTGAGTCAAAAATATTTTCAACTGTCGACGGGTCTACGTGGAATCCGTGGCACCTAGAGATGTCCCATGACTAATGCGGTAAGACCTCAGCATGACCCTCTACAATAGCATGTCTCAGTTTTTAAACTCTCCAATTGGTGCTCTCGCTGCCCTATTGGTGTTGCAAACATGGCGAAATAGTGCAGTTTGAGCCAGTGTAAGTTGTCAAATGCTATATTTTGTAAACGGTTAGGACCACACTGGCACTGAAATCCGCAGTGGCATCTCCCTCCACTACATCCCCAGGTCATGGACATGCTACTTCTAGCAGGGTGAAGAGAGGGAAGATGTTTCATGATTAGATTCATAGGACCTAAATGTACATAGATATATATATGGGCTAGCTGGTTCTAGTTCATGATTCTTCATATAGTCCATTGTATATATAGCCTTATGCGACCGCATGTGGTCCTATATGTATGACACACTTAGTTCAAGATGTACACATGTTATGAACTTATATTTTCAGAGACGTGTGTCCAAAACACTTAGTTTGATACATTATATATCCATGTGTTGGTTTTTATAACGATATTACTTCTATGTTTGATTTGATTTCATTGCACATGATATCCTTATATGTATGTATGTTCTATGTATATTAGTTCTATCTATATGTTTGATTTAAAATTAAAAAACCAAGTCCCGGAGCACTACATGGTGCAATTTTTAAGCAAACCTATTCCATTTAGAAAAACCTATGATAACCATGCTAGGTGAACTACAAAAGGGAAATACATAATTAATTTTTTCACAATAATTACGTAGGGTGTATGTGCAACTCTAATTATTTTCCCGCCTCCAAACAATGTGCACATCTTTGAAATAATGGTTGTGAGAGAATTTCTATAACTAACACTTTTTATTTTAAAGCTAACACTCATCTGTTGTATATCAACTAATGTGAACATTGTTAGAAATAAGTGAGGTAGAGTTCATCTTGAACTATATGAATATAACGTTACTATGGTGTAACATTGCATGGTACAATTGTTAATAAATTAAGGGAAGCATTTACATTGTTTTAGAGATTATCCCATTGATCAATAGATACACCTTATCTCTTTATAATTTGCTACTATGCCAATTAACTAAGAAGTTACACATGATTTGATTATCGTAAGTATATTCACTTCCCTATTAAGTTCTATATGGTTTTTGTATTTAAGCACGCACTTTAAAAACCCCATTTTTTGTATACCCTACAATCCTTCTAGTCCAAAATACACATTTTTGTGAGGGGATTTGTCAAATAATTCACATCCTTACCATTCCAAGGCTTTTGAAAAAAATTCAAGGTTCTTTAATGAATTTTAAAACAATATATCAAGGAATTTGTGAACATTCTTTACAAATTTATTTAGGATGTTTGTGCATATGCTACAACATATCAATCTAGATAAGAACACATAAATATGTATGTAATGTATATGAGTCAAATAATTCACATCTTTGCATTTTAAAGATGAGACACTGACAATTTTTTAGGCATTTCAAATGCTATCCCAGGTATCCTTGTCATATTTATTTGAACCCTCTAACATCTAATAAAAATCTATTTGTTTCACATTTAATTGTGAAACTAAGATATAACAATCAACACATATCATAAATGATGTTATATGTCATATAATGATAAATTGAATGTTCTTAACTTAGTTGGAAAAAGATATGAAAAAAATATTCTTAACAAGTTCTATTGTATATTAACATGCTTAAAAAAAGATCATTTAACAATCATTAGGAGTATTTACATGGTAATGTGTTAACCTTGTTGCAATATCATTGATGCTAGCTGAGTAGCATGAGATCATTCATGCCCCAAGATGTCATGGTCCAACAAAGTGTCATTGCTAATGCGTTTGATTGGCGGGGTATATGCCTTCATGTGATATGGCAGGCTCTAGGGAGGCCCGAATTGGAATCAGACCCCCCAATCCAAAGCCTTCGTGGCATACATGTTTATTAACTACCTTTTCAAGAAAGTCTCAAGAAATGAACGGAGGTGAGTAGTGATAAGTCAAGCCTTGGGACATTATGGCAACAAACCAACTACATCAACATGTATGGGTGGCCAGGTGAACACTAGAGGAGGCATTATTTCGGTGAGCGACAATGTCGTTGCTTTCGGGATACTACCCCTGAGACCAAAAATATTTTCAATTTCGACGGGTGACTACGTGGAATCCGTGGCACCTAGAGATGTCCCATCTGATCATACACCTCAGTGTAGGGACCCTCTACAATAGCATGTCTCAGTTTTTTCCTTCTCCAATTGGTGCTCTCACTGCCCTATTGTTTGCAAACGCGCGAAATAGTGCAGTTTGAGCCAGTGTAAGTCGTCAAATGCTATATTTTGTAAACGGTTGGTTGTGGCACTAAAATAACTATTCCAACATGTATGGGTGGCTAGGTGAACACTAGAGGAGGCATCGTTTTGGTGTGCAACAACGTCATTGCTTCCAGGTTACTTTGTTCGGGTGTAGTCCCTTAAGATCCTTAAGACCAAAAAATAATTCAACTTCGATGGGTGACTACACAGACTCCGTGACACATAGAGACTTCTCATCTAATCATACACTTCGGCGTAGGAACCCTCTACAATAGCAATGTCTCAGATTTTTCCTTCTATAATCGGTGCTCTTGCTGCCCTATTGTTTGTAAATGCGTGAAATAGTGCAGTTTGAGCTAGTGTAAGGCTCTCAAACGCTATATTTTACAAATAGTGGGCTGTGGCACTAAACCAACTATGCCAAAATGTCCGGGTGGCTAGGTGAATGCTAGAGGAGGAATTTTTTCATTGCATGACAACGTCAATGCTTTTGGGCTACTTTGTTTGGCTATAGTCCCTTAAGAGCCCTGAGACCAAAAAATAATTCAACTTTAACGGGTGACTATGCAGACTACGTGACACCTAAAGAATTCTCATATGATCCCTACACCTCGTTGTAGAGACCCTTTATAATAACCTATCTCAACTTTTTCCTTCTGCAATCGGTGCTCTCGTTGCCCTATTGTTTGTAAACGTGTAAAATAGTGTAGTTTGATCCAGTGTAAGGATGTTACACGCTATATTTTGCAAACGGTGGGTCATGGAACCAAACCAAATATGTTGACAATTTTAGGTGGCCAGGTGAATGCTAGAGGAGGTGTCATTTTGGTGCGCGACAATGTTATTGCTTCCGGGCTACTTTGTTCGGGCATAGTCCCTTAACAGCCTTGAGACTAAAAAAATGTTCAACTTCGACGGGTGACTACATAGACTTTGTGACACCTAGAGACGTATCATCTAATATTACACCTCAGTATAGGGACCCTATATAATATCCTATATCAGTTTTTTCCTTCTCCAATCGGTGCTCTCGCTGCCCTATTGTTTGTAAACATGCGATATAGTGCAGTTTGAGTCAGTGTAAGGCTGTCAAACACTATATTTTGTAAAGGATGGGTTGTGGCACTAAATCAACTACGTCGACACATCTGAGTGGATAGGTGAACACTATAGGAGTTTTTTTTTGGTCCACAACAACGTCTTTGCTTCCGGGCTACTTCATTCGGGCGTAGACCCTTAAGAGCTTTGAGACCAAAAAATCATTCAACTTCGATAGGTGACTACATAGACTCCATGGCACCTAGAAATGTCTCCTCTAATCCTACACCTCAGTGTGAGGACCCTCTATAATATTCTATCTCAGTTTTTTCCTTCTCTAATCGGTGCTCTTCCTGTCATATTGTTTGCAAACGCGTGAAATAGTGCAGTTTGAGCTAGTATACAGGCCATTAAACAATATATTTTTCAAATGGTGGGTCGTGACAACTGAACCAACTATGATAAAAAATTTAGGTGGGTAGTTTAACACTAGAAGAGCCATCGTTTTGGTGTGTGAGTATATCGTTGCTTCTGGGCTACTTCGTTCGGGCGTAGTCCCTTAAGAGCCCTGAGACCCAAAAAATCATTCATCTTCAAAAGGTGACTACACAGAATTCGTGGCACCTAGAGATGTCTCATCAGATCCTACACCTTGGTGTAGGTACCCTCTATAATAGCCTATCTCAGTTGTTTCCTTCTCCAATCGGTGCTCTCGTTACCATATTGTTTGCAAATGTGTGAAATCGTGCAGTTTGAGCAAGTGCAAGGCTGTCAAATGCTATATTTTGCAAATGATGGGGCATGGAACCAATATGACTATGGTGACACATCTGAGTGGTCAAGTGAACGCAAGAGGAGAATTTTTTTTGGTGTGTGACAATGTTGTTGCTTCCGGGATACTTCGTTCAGGCATATTCCCTTAAGAGCCCCGAGACCCAAACATCGTTCAACTTCTACGAGTGACTACACAGACCCCGTGGGACCTAGAGATGTCTTTTTCTAATCCTACAACTCAGTGTAGGGACACTTTACAATATCCTGTCTCAGTGTTTTCCTTCTCCAATCGGTGCTCCTCGCTGCCATATTGTTTGGAAACGCATGAAATAGTGTAATTTGAGCCAGTGTAAGGCTATCAAACACTATATTTTGCAAACGGTGGGTCATGTCACCAAAATTACCACGTTGACATGTCTGAGTTTCTAGGTGAACACTAGAGGAGGCTTCATTTTATTTCATGACAACGTCGTTCCTTCCAGGATACTTCATTCGGGCGTAGTCCCTTAAGAGCCATGAGACCAAAAAATTATTCATCTTCGACTGGTGACTGACGCAGAGTCCATAACACCTAGAGATGTCTCGTCTAATCCTACACCTTGACAAGTAGGGACCCTCTAATATATTCTTTCTTGGTTTTTTCCTTCTCCAATCGATGCTCTCGCTGACCCTATTGTTTGCAAATGTGCGAAATAGTGCAGTTTGAGCCAGTGTAAGGTTGTCAAACGCTATATTTTGCAAACGGTGGGTCGTGGCACCAAACGACTATGCCAACACATCCAAGGTGGCCAGGTGAACACTAGAGGAGGTGTTGTTTTGGTGCGTAACAAGGTCGTTGCTTCCGGGCTACTTCGTTCAGGCGTAGTCCCTTAAGAGCCCTGAGACCAAAAAATCGTTCAACTTCTGATGGGTGACTACGTGGACTTCGTGGCACCTAGAGATGTCTCGTCTGACTCTACACCTTAGCATAGGGACCCTCTACAATATCTTGTCTCAGTTTTTTCCTTCTCCAATTCGGTGCTCTCGTTGCCCTATTGTTTGCAAATGCGTGAAATAGTGCAGTTTGAGCTAGTGTAAGGTTGTCAAACTCTATATTTTACAAACAATGGGTCGTGGCACCGAACTGACTACACTGACGACACATCTAGGTGGCTAGGTGAATGCTAGAGGAGGTGGTCGTTTTGGTGCACGACAATGTCGTTGCTTCTGGGCTACTTCATTCGGGCGTAGTCCCTTAAGAGCCCTGAGACCAAAAATTGTTCAACTTTGACGGGTGACTACATGGACTTCGTGGCACCTAGAGATGCCTCGTTTGATCCTAACACCTTCAATGTAGGGACCCTCTACAATATCTTGTCTCTGGTTTTTTCCTTCTCATAATCGGTGCTCTCGCTGCCCTATTGTTTGCAAATGCGTGCGAAATAGTGCAGTTTGAGCCAGTGTAAGGTTGTCAAACGCTATATTTTGTAAACGGTGGGTCATGGCACTAAAACTGAATGTGCACCGACATGTCTAGGTGGCTAGGTGAACACTAGAGGAGGCATCATTTTGGTTGCGCGACAATGTCGTTGCTTCCGGGCTACTTCATTTGGGCGTAGTCCCTTAAGAGCCCTGAGACAAAAAAATTGTTCAACTTCGATGGGTGACTACTGTGGATTTCGTGGTACCTAGAGATGTCTCATCTAATCCTACACCTTGGATGTAGGGACCCTCTACAATAGCCTGTCTCATTTTTTTCCTTCTCTAATTGGTGCTCTCTCTACCCTATTGTTTGCAAACGTGAAATAGTGCAGTTTGAGCCAGTGATAAGGTTGTCAAACGACTATATTTTGCAAATGGTGGGTCGTGGCACCGAACTGACTGCGCTGCACATGTCTGGGTGGCTAGGTGAATGCTAGAGGATGTTTCATTTTGGTGCACGACTAAGGTCGTTGCTTCCGAGCTACTTCGTTTTGGGTGTAGTCCATTAAGAGCCTTGAAGACCAAAATATCATTCAAATTTGATGGGTGAATACACAAAATCCCTAGCACCTAGAGATGTACTGACACCTTGGCGTAGGGACCCTCTATAATTGCCTCTCTCAATTTTTTCCTTCTCCATTTCGGTGCTCTCGCTGCCCTATTGTTTGCAAACACGCGTAAAATAGTGTAGTTTGAGCCATTATAAGGATGTCAAGTGCTATATTTTGCAAACGGGTGGGTTTTGGCACCAAACCGGCTACGTCAACACGTCTGGGTGGTTAGGTGAACGCTAGAGGAGGTGGTGATTTGGTGGTGTGAAAATGGCATTGCTTCTAGGCTACTTCGTTCAGGCATAGTCCCTTAAGAGCCCTGAGACCAAAAAATCGTTCAACTTTGACATGGGTGACTGCTCGGACTCCGTGACAACTAGAAACGTCTCATCTGATCCTACACCTATGGTACGTAGGGACCCTCTACAATATCCTATCTCGGTTTTTTTCTTCTCCAATTAGTGCTCTCGCTGCCATATTGTTTGCACGTGTGCCAAATAGTACAGTTTGAGCTAGTGTAAGGCTTCAAATGATATATTTTGCAAACGGTGGGTTGTGGCACCTGAACTGACTATGCAACACTTATAAGGATGGTATTTTAAACACTTAGGGAGGTATCTTTTCAGTTCTCTAAGCTCCAAGTGCATTCTTGGCTACCTATTCCAGAGCCAAGAACCCTCTCCATAGGTACATAAATCATTGTTAATTTACTTCTATTTTCTTGTAAAACCAATGAAATCTTCTCTTAGCTTCGAGAATTTATAATTCTCTACTAACAATGCCAACCACGTGAAGGTGGAAGCTTTTCTGGCACCACTAACCTGCACATAAAAGTGTTAGTCAAAGAAATTTAAGTTTCAAATCAAAACCATACTAGATATATACAAAATACACAAATTTAATAAAATATATGAACTTAAATCTATCTTTAAACTAACAAATTTATATATACCAAAGAAATTATATCAAAGAAATTATATATACCAGACATGAGCATTGTAAATTCATTCCAATGAACCATCAGGATCGGATCTACTCTGAATAGCAGACATGATTGCTTCATGATCTGACTCTCGAACCTTCCAAAGAATCTTGTTATTAGGCCTTCCTCGATATCTATACAGCTGAATATTTGTCGCTAGAACTAGATGCAAATATAAGAGTATTTTCCTGTGTGTCTCAAAGTCTTCAAACACCCAAACAGAGGAGTTTTTTAATGGATACCGTCGAAGCCAAGTTCCAGTAAATACCACTGACCCTGTAGGGTACTCAATATCTTTGCCATCTATAACAGGAGAAGTCAACTTCTTTCTTTCCTCGATGCAACGACATAAGAAATAGTTTGTTCCTTCTTCATTTTCTTCTGTCGCAATAACTGCAAACACATGTCCTATAAAAAATAAAGGTTTCAACTCAAATTTAAATTGTACATATTAAAATTTCAATGGACATAACTCAATACAAAAATTGTAAATAACCATAAATACCTTGTCGCACCAAAATCAAAATTTCGTCAAAGTCCTTGGATGTTGCAACTTCATCTACAGAAACAAGTCGTAATGCTTGTGGAGGTTGATAACTAGGAAGCAGAGTTAGAGGCCTACAAATCCATCCATCCACCCATTCTTGTGAATCACACTCAGTAGTGACAAATTTGATACAAGATGCACAAAAACATGTCAACTTTCTTGTCCATGTGGCCCACGAACTAGCGTCTGAGCTACAAAATGAGTGCATATCACTGGACCCAGTGAGTGTCATATAATCCTCGTAGTTAGCAATTTGTTGTTCCTCTATCAACCAAAAATATCTGTGAACTTTGGAATTTTCTTGAGAACCTCGGGCCATGTTGTCAATACACCATTCCACTATGCTCTTTGCATCTTTCAATTTAGCACCATCTTTGTACTTCAACTCTTCTCTTGCAAGAGCTCTTTTCACACATGCCCCTGCACCGTCATGCTCTCCTTTTCCATGTCCAGCCTCAGTGAAACTCCAAATATGTTGCACACCCATCTTGACGTGTGCATTCTGCTCATCCAATAAAACATTCATGCATTCTTAAATTGAGACGTGTAATTATCTGACCATATATAATGTTGTTTGAAGTGGATGTCCCTATCAGACAAGTTTCCATAAAATAACTGGAAACACCCTTGCACAAATTCAGTAGAATGAGTACGATCATCACTGATATAAAAGTGGTACTCTCTTAAAAAATTCGATCATTCTCTTACTGTCAGGATAATGTAGAAATGCTATAATGCACAAAAAATGGCAACTTGTACTGAGTTGTAATATTGCGATTAAACCTCCATTTGTGGTTTAAATGTGTAATTCTCTGCAAAATCGACCACTGAAACAATAGTACCAATAAAATGGTCTTTGCATAGCTTGAATTGTTTCATCCAACCATCGAGCTCTATGTGTATGCCTCGCATACTCATAAACAATTTCATCCTTAAATTTTCTCAAAAATTGGGAAAATAGGCATTTGTTCTGTAACTAGCTCACACCATTTAGACTCTTTTCCATCTTTCAACTGGTATGCAACTGATTTTATATTTATAAAAAGTCAACTAAATTATGTCCTATTGTACCTTTAATTTTTCTCATGGATGTAAATTTCCAATTTAGGTAATCCGCCGCATGTACTAAAACTTCCATCTAAATAATCCTGACTATAAAAAAAATTGTCCAACTTATTTTTCACAAAATATAGTAGGAATGAAAATCCCTGGAAGATATTGGTGGAACTTGAAACACCACATTCCGATAACATAGTTTCAGAATGAAAAATTAGAATGAATATGTAAACATTTAGCATAATGCATCGCAAATTCAACATGTTGCCTACAACAAGTGGTGTGAGCGTGGTTGATTTTCACATAGAATGGTTTCAACATTTCAAAAAAATGTTGACTAATTTTAATTTCCAGATTCTCTTGTTCAAACTTATGAAAAAAATTGAGTTTGAGTCATATCTAAGAAAATGCTTTGGATGTGGTTCACAATTAGTAGAACCAACTCTCTGTTTTATAACATCTCTTGTATTAGGTGAAACTCTAGTGTTATCATGCCAAAATTTAATAACAACTTCTCTTATAGCATCAGAATTATTTTTGTCCTTACGCGGTGCTCTAGCAGAAAATGCCCAAAAAATCGACATTATTGAGTGATTGAAGGATATTACGTCTTTCAATTGCTTTCATTAGAGTTTTTTTGATTAACTTGCAACATTCGACTTGTTTGCATAATCAAACATTTTGTTTTTTTATTGATTCACTTACAACACTAGTAGCAAGTACACGACGCACAATATTACTATCCCTAGTGCGTCTCTTGACACCAACAGTGTGATATGCATCATGAAGGTTTTCAACAATTGTAGAGGTTTGACCACGTATATTAGATGTTTGTCAATCCTAAGGTGTTTAATGTAGGTCTCATTTTAATCAATTTCATCAAACTAACCAACAAACTGACATCTTTGGGAATCATTTAAAATTTCAAAATGATTATCCCAAATTTCAGTGGCTTTTCTTCTGATTTTGTCTGTTCAGAAAGTTTGTCACACATTGGTTTTCAAAATGTTTTCATCAATTTCAATAAAATAATTAGGTTTCTTACGGAAAATCCTAGGAGGTGTTTTTTTGTTAAATTTTGCTTATCTACAGTTTCAACATGAATTTCCTTATTCACATTTTCATTGTCTCCTTCAATTTCAACATTTGCTACATCATGAGTATTTAATTCTTCTTCAACATTGACAGTAAAAACATCTTCATCACGAGTATTTAATTCAACTTCAACATTGACAGTAGAAACATTACCTGGTTCTTCATTGCTTACAATAGTTGGGGTTGAAGATGAACCTCTTCTTGATTCACGAAGTTTTCCGCATTTGCTCAGCATTTTGAATTTTTGCTTGGCCTCTAATTCTTTTGGTGTTTTTTTACTTAATGACTTCCTTTTTTTGACTTTGTGTTTTTTGTCTCCCATGATGTTTTGCTTCCAGTGATAAGAAAAACGTGCAGAAAAAAGATAGAATTTCACAGTAATTTCGTACGGTAAGGTCAGAGAGTAAAAATCACATGGTAATTTAGACATTGGGATGTGTGTAAATATGATTTATGAACCACGAACGCGCTTTATAAATCGCGTACGTCACACTTTATAAAAGCACAATCTTGGTTCTTGTTTAAAAAAAACCATTGCGCGCTTTTATAAATCACGATCGCGGTTCTATTTCATCAAATATGAACCTAAGCCTCGGGAAAATCTTTTTGTTTTTCCCCAACCAAAGCTATGGAAGGTCATTATGAAGTGTAAAAAGGTCAAAAAAAACCTCAAATCTGCTCTTCCAAAGACTTGAACCATGCTAAAAAAACTGAAAACATTTCACAAAAAATGGTGCCATCATGTAGGGGAGACTGTTAGCTTCGTAGAAATATTGATTTTTAAAGTGAATAGAATAAGATAAATATCATTTTATAATTTTTTACTAACAATAGGTCTTTAAGACATTTTTTCCCGTGAATGTTCATGTCTACATTTAAGACTGTAACTTTTTTTTTCGCTTATCAAAATATGATAAAACTTATACCATCCCAAGCATGGACAAATTCTATACACGTTAAAAATATATATATTTGATTTTCGATATTTTTTGATATAGTTATGGCGGGCAAACGGAAAGCACTCCGTTTTCTAAATATTTTCAGACCACTTTCACAGGAAAAAATCATTAAAAAAATATTGCTAAAAAAAAAATAAAAATAAAATCCATCCCAAGATAGACAACTACATCTAACGTTTCACCAAAGGAAAGAAAAAAATAACAAGATTTTGGTCATCCAAAATGCGGGCAAACGGACTACAATCTTATAAGTTTTTTCAAAAAAAAAAACTAAGTCATATAATTTTAAGTGTTTAATATAGCTAAACTTGTCCGTTTTTTTTTAAAAAATTATGTATTTTAGAAACTAGATTCCGAATGCTACGATTCATATTTATATAAATTTTTTCTAATTTAGAGTGCGCATATAGCTAATAATCCCTACAAGTTGAGATTTCCCTTTTTTTTTGCAATATGATGTCCACGGATGACCCTATATTTGTCCCATCAACTTCCCGTACTTACCCACAATTCATTCTCATTCAGAATTGAATGGAATCCTATGTTACCTCATTACTAAGCTAGTCTATCCACATGATACTAAAGGGTGCATTATGTAACAATCAGAACAATGTGTTAGTGGAAGTTTGCATATGAAAAGGTAACAAGGAAAGTGGTAAAACACAACCATTCACATGGACATATACCCCAATGCAGGATTAAACAAAACATAGTAGTAGAAAGTGGGTGGAGGTCTATGGTGTAGATGATAAAGTATACATCATTACTAATAAAAACCATTCAAGTGGTAAGGCCACATACATGAACACATCATATAAAATACATCATACATCATGGTTTCATCCGTAGTCACTATACAGATCTTGCGAGTAGCTCTAGAAGTAAAAGCTATCTTTGATCACTCTACGTCACGTTGGTCTCGAATGGGTGATGATCACCTGGAACTGTAGTTGACTTTATTGCCCTCATGTATGAAATTGACATATTGCTATACTATAGAAGGAAACTGTTTATGCATAACATGAAGCTCCACTGATCTCACTACTACATCCTAATATAGGGCTCCTCATCCTAAGGTTGGTCTATCTCAACGAAATCTCTAAATGAGTGTTAATCGCGCTTTGTGGCTCAACAGTGATAGAAAGAGTACATGTGGACATACACATGGACGAATATAGTCATCATATGGCTCAAAGAGAATGGGCATGATCATTCGTAATATTAGTCTACAGCACGCTAGACCAATCCTGTTTCATAGGAGCACATCTAGGGGCATATTTCATGTCAATGTGTGTATCAATAAATCTACATATCCATTATCGACCAGATATGTGTCGCCTGTAATCCCACAATTATAACATGTGAATCACTGATACACCTAGGGGTGTAATCATTATTGAAAATAATTAAGAAACTAACAATTAGGATTAGAAACAATACTTATGCAATGTGCTCATGCCGCTAAAATGTCATCTACATCAGAGGTAGGTACCTACCCCTATACTCCTCCTACTACTGCATGACACCTAGCACATCTATGACAATACGAGAAATATCAACTACCCATTGAGTATGTTTCCCACCACTCATTTTATGCTCTTAATTCGGGATTCTGACATCATCAACCTGTCATTAATAGAGATAGTCTATGATCTGCAGAAGATCTCATCTGGAAGATAGATAGCAATAGAAGTATATGAGGATCCTAAGAGTGTTTCAGATGTTTAGTCTTCAGTCGTTTCATCAAAAACTTCCCTAGAAAAAATATGAATACCATATATATGCCTAATCTAATTGCACATCCTGTAGCAGTAAATAAATAAACAATTCTATAGTACAACAAAATGACCCTAAAACAAAATTTGGCTAGAAATTATGGGTTGTGAAACTTCTAATTACATAAAGTGAGCTGAGAGAGCACTTAGTTGACTCTTCACAATCTCAAACCAAGAAACTATAGCTGAAGTGTCTGACTAAGACCTCCATAGGAAGGGAAGAGTGTCCCACAGAGCTTTATCTAAAAAATGCAGATCTAGAGGAATAAGGCTGAACAGGGATTATCCAATCCTAGGTTACTGTGGGTACCCACCCACCTTGCAGACAATTATAGACTCGTAGTGGGTCGAACCTAATGAGCCCGTGTGAACCAATGATGCTCAGAAAAACCATCTTTTTATAGGAAACACATTCGATGGATTTCCTTTTTTGTCCTTCACCTGATGGTCCATGTAGTAAGCCTATACATAATGATTGTCGAGGTCATTAGAAAACCTGTAATGAAATAATGTGCTACATGCGTACCTCGTCCCATGACTCCTCAAATCCTAACAAAAAATATCATGCATAAAGATACAATAAAATGAGGGGGTCACCCTCCACTGTCACTAACGAATCTATCAAAACAACGTGATCTAAACTTACAACAGCAATTGTTGCACTACATCTCAATATCTAGACCTAAATTGATAGTGAGTCTCTACGCGTGTGTCGTGTCCTAGTAAAATAATCTCTCATTACCCTCATGTGGGCTCTTGTGTATTCATTCGCACTTGTATAGCGAGCCTCCTGTAGTCTACAGTCATCTCACCTATTAGAGACCATAAATAGATGTTTTACATGGAATCGAATAGAATCCCCTCCTATGAAATTGTATGCAACATAATTGCAATCCATTTGTCATATGTATGGGGTGCTTGAATGCTCTTGAATAGCCTTCGGATGTAAGCACTTAGGTGATGATAGGCCGACATGCTCTAATGCTTGGTCCCACTCTGCATTATGATCACATAACCTTTATCTTTATATGATTTCCCTGTGCTTGAATGATCGTACCCCAAACCCTGAAAAGGCTCACTACCAAAATATTTAACCTGCTCAAATGGCTAGAAAGGACCCAAAAGATGTGAGAACCAAAGTACAAAGAGGTTAGGGGCACTTCATACAGAGGTGACAAGAGCGCTATGGCGCATGGCATCCTAGCTGGGTCATAATACATTTATATCACACAAGACTTCCAGAAATACATGTCCTCAGACGTATGAAAAGACAAAGTGAGCTAGAAATTCACGTGTAAGATCCAATATTAAGTAGCACTAGTTCTTGGAACTGGGCATTAGTGGCCGAAGACATCGAAAGTTAATTAGTGACCACTTCTGTCCCTTAGTCAACAATGCCGATATGAAATAGTAATATGTAATCATGACTTGCTATAATTACCCAAAAGTTAGTGCACATTTGACAAATGTCTACAGCTTCTAAACATGGTCATAGATTTACCAACTCATTGGTCGTATCACGAATCTCACTACAACCAGTTTTGCTAATCTCTGTTGCTCTCATCTTTCTTTAGCTTTGGACTCTAACATGCGGCATCCAGGACAGCTTAGACGCTCCAAGGCGTCCTCACTCCTCTCTGGGATCCCCCGACCTATTTTGTATATTATTCACCCCTTTTTCAAAATCTACTATCTTATTAGGCATCCAATTTTCTACATGGTGTTATGGCATTTTAGATTTTACAATTAAAAACCTTCACAACAAGAGAATCATATTGACATACAAAGCTATGTGACTCATAATATTGATGACCAAGATGGTTAGCATCCATTTTCCTCCTCGTTTGTGCCATTTAGATCAAAAAATTTCCTAGCACTATGTTGTATATTTTTCAATATTCCAAACTTAAATATGGCTCATATAAAAATAAATACATACATATACTTTGTTAATATTACTATATTTTCTATACTATCTCTTATTCACTATTACACCTTTTATTGCCTTTTTTTCATCTCAGTGGTCATTTATCCACCCCTCACCCTTTCCCTGAAAGGGGGCATATAATCAAGATCATGTTATAATCCCTCTTAAGATAAAATATAATCAATCAATAATCCTAATACATAACTATCACAATTTTCTTTTATAGTATTCAAACATACAGGTTACAGGTGAATTCCATGTTCATATAATGAAATACAAGATACCAAATGTGAAGGTTAGTGACACTTGTGTGACACAACAAAAACTAGTTTCTGAGCTCTTTCATAGTCACATGTGCCTAGTAGTGGTCCTTGATGCATAGGAGTCTTAGTCCTATTCCAAGCGCCATGGCCCAGCCTTATCCGATGACTCCATAATTTACAATAAGTAGTTGCAACAATATTCCCTTCATGTTCATCAATTTTTGTAGTCCAGAATACTTCGAGATTGAGTGCAAAATCAGCTAAATCTCTAACTCTCTCTCTCTCTCACTTAGGGTTTCATTATTCATTCACTTATTTATTGTGTCAACTATGTACTTTAACATTTATTTATCATACATTCAACTCTACAATATGTAGGGTTTCACAAAATATTTTTTTTTTTAAATCACTTAGGTCATCTCATGTTTGTATTTCATGTACTAGTTTGTTATCACATTATCATTTCCTTGGGATTTTGTAAGGATTTTTACTTTGCACACATAGTTATTTCGTTAAGTGGGCTCTTTACTCCACCGTTTGGGTGGTGTCACAACTATATTAATGGCTTCCTTCTCGCCACCTCCATATATTGGTGCATGTTTGATTGACTAAACATTTGGATCCCATGACTCCAAAGAAGGTGAAAAAATTCATCTCGAATGTCTTCAAAAATGTAGCCATTCTATGTTTGAGACTCATTTTCCTGATGTTGTGCTTAATTTAACTAAATTTGATAAGGTATGTAACTTTATTGAATCATTCACCCTTGTTAGGTATTTTATTGGGTGATTCCCCCTGATATCCTATTGAAACAATGGGTTCAAAACCATTAGCAACACCATGGTGTCAAGCTTGAGGGAGTGCAAAACCTCACCAAGGGTTTCTTCTTATTTCATTTCAACAACACTGAAAATTGTAAAGAAATTTTGAACCATGGTCCCTAGTTCATTTGAAACAAACTAGTGGTTTTTTCTCAACGAACCAGTGATTTCTAGGTCTCCCAACAAGCCAAGATTTAATTCCTAGTATGGGTGAAATTTCCTTGGCTACCTATCCCCTTCTGATAATTTTTCAAACACTTGATCAAACCCTTGGGTTGACTTATTTATTTAGAATAACCTAATTTTTCCATTGATCTCCCTCAAAAGTGTGTTTACATTACTATGGATTATTGATCTTGATGATTTTTACAATATGATTTTTTTTGTGAAAATACAAGTACATATTAAATAATGTTTTATCTTTCAATATTGGTAATATAATATTAATAAATAGTCTTTAAAGTTTTACATATGGTGGTTGTTAAGTCATTTTGGTGTTATGATTTTAATTTTTAGAACATAATCATTAACTTTGTTTCGTTTGGAGCTTGTTTCACTTAAGCTAGCTATAAGAAACTGATATTAAGAATGATATCAATTAAAAATGAGTAAAGAAAACATCCATTAATGAAGATAAAGAGATTATGGACCCATGACTATAAAGAACCAATCAAGTGCATAGATGTAGTAACACCTCAGGGTTCTTATAGAAGGGATGGGATTATACCACACAACCACTTGTTAGAGTTTGAACTTACCAAAGAAAGATATTAGGAACAATAATTGACAAGAAATTTATTTATTTATTTATTTAAGGAAGGAAATGTTAGACAATTAAGGAAAATAACTTGATACTCCAATTACAGTCTTAAAAGAAGAATCTAATAGAAACATTTTAAGGATTCCAATCCTAGACCTATCCCAAGCATGAAAACTTTTTGAAGAATTTATTAAAAACACTTTTCTTATACTTAACTAATAATTGGTCTTAATGAATTTGTGTCAAGATTTAAAATATGCTTTATAAGTTTGCATATGCCTTATATTCATAGAATTTATAGATTTTTTGGAAGGATAACAAGATGCATTCAATAAGAAAAGATTCCTTACATATTATTATATTGGTTCCATATTAGATCCATTAATCATATCCTATAAATTCAATTAAAGTGTATCCAACTCAAATGAATTATTTTATTAGTCCTTGGCCAAAATAGATGCATCAAGGACCACTATGCTCTTTACTAACTAAATTGATGTTAACATGTGATTTTATTAGACAAAGATCTCATCATTGAAGCTTAAAAAAGTGGTGCCACAAGAATGTAGTATTTTACAACTTTTCTAGTGTTTGGAAACTTACTTAAAGTGTATCACAACATTGGGAAAGGTTGTGTAGCTTCAAGAAGACTTCACCATCTTCAATAGTATTATGCATGTTTGTTCAAGATTTTTTGGAATTTCAAATTTTTATGTCTTAGGAAATCTTTTTCCATCACTCATAGTGTTACATGGATTGGGAAAGATTGCATGACATTTTTAGTGTTGCACGGATTGGGAAAGCTTGCACAACATTTTTGGTGTTGTACAATATCTATAGTGTTGAGTATCTTCAGTAAGGATTTCACTGCTTCTACAAACTAGATAAGGAAATGGGGTATTATGTGGCTTGATTGGGAGTGGTGAAATATTGAAAAAAACCTTTATCTTATAACTCTAAGTTTTTTGGGTCATATAGGATTTATTATGAAACTAGATGCTCATACATCATATATGTCAGGTAAAAAGAAAATTGAGCCCCTACTCAAGTGGTATTATGAAGGTTTGAAATGTAATGAAAAAGTATCAAAATATCTAATTTATAAATACAATATTAATCTTTGAATTATTTTCCTCTCTGTTTTACCAAATATTATTTATGACCTTTTATGTGTATCATTTTTGCAACACAATACTTTAAAATACATTCAAATTTTATGCACCTTTGTTGTTGTAGTTGATGTCTCCAATATAATTATACACTTTCTCCTCCTCCACTTGTCTTCCCCTCAAAATATAGGTATATATATACTATGTTGAAGATAGTAAAAAATTCTACCCTTTCTAATAGATCTAACTTATATGCATTCTCTACAAATTTCCTCAAAGATTGCATAGTCAAACCTTCTTCCACTTAATTTTTTTCTTATCTTGCTTATGGGAACCTATCTTTGTCCATGTATACAAGAACTAAATCTCTGGCCTCAAAATCCAAGTGTTTCCTCAAAAAATATTCACATTTCTATTCTCCAAATGCTCAATGCACACTTTCTCATGTCCATTCATGTATTGTGTGATGTCTTATGCTCCCCAATTTTCCTTGTTTCTCTTAAAAACTCCCTCAGTTCTATAATTAGTTTTGAAACTAGTCCATATAATATGGAAATTTGACTTCCTAATGCTTTTGTTGGCATATTTATCAAGTACAAACTCCACATATGCAAGAATTGAATCCATGTTACTTCCTTCTCTCCTACCAAACATCTTAGCAAATTACCAATGCTCATGTTAACAAATTACATTTTTCCATTCATTTGTAAGTGATATGTGGAACAAAACCAAAAACTCATGTTTAATTTATTCCATGACATATGCCAAAATTGGCCTATAATTTTTGTTTCCTTGTCAAATATAATCTTGCATGATAATCCATGTAGCCTCACAACCTCCTTGAAAAAAAGTTATCAATATATGTAGAACCACTTGTCTTCTTAAAATTAATAAAATGTGTCAGTTTATATAATCTATCTACCATAGAAAAAGGTACATTCTTGACCCTTTTTGCTATGGGAAAACCCAAAACAAATAACATACTCATCTCCCAAGGTTTCTTAGGTAGTAGTAATGGTCTATATAACCTTATGTTTTGACTATTTCATTTTTCCAATTGACATTTTAACATATTTTTAGCCATCCATGGATAACATCACCTCTCTCCTAAGTGCACCAAGGTCTTCTCTATTCTAAAATTCCATGAAATTCCTTAATAATGATTTTCTCATATCAATTCTCTCTTATCCATCCTTATGTTACATACAACTATGTGCCTATAAACAAAAATCCTTAATATGGGAGGTACTCTAACCATGTCATGAATTTAACATGACTCATTGGTTTGTTCCGTGCTCTCTATACTTTTGTAAAATATCCATTTTATGCATAGATATATTTACTTTATTTGAACCCTACCATGCTCACTTGCATCTCTATTAATAAGAAACATATCCTACTCAATGTATTTATAACTTGATTTGATTTCCCACTTATGTATTTCAATAAAAATAAGTAACTATGTAGGAATTCAACCCATTTCATAAATATCTAATTCATATTCCCCTAATTACTAATTCATGCTCAGTGTTTGGTGGTAGATATAAAAAAACATATTTTGGAAACAATTAATTCATAACTTTAGTTGAGGATGTGAAAAAAAGGCATTTGGGACCAAGGTACCATGTTTAGTTCTTTATCTTGGAAATTTTATAGATAAATTAGTTTAGACAATTCTTACTATAAGACATTTGTAATGTTATATATTTTATAACACTTACATTGACAATGGTGCTTAGGGAAGTGGTTAATTGATTAACTAAAAATGGACTAAGTAGTATATATATAGTTAATCTAAGATCTGAACAACTATAAATAAATTAAATAAATGTTGTAAAGAAGTGTGTAAGCAAGATAAACAACTACATAAAAGGAAATTCTAACCCTAATGTGCTAAACAGAGTGAGGGAGGAACTCAGCTGATAATAGATGACTGTTAGAGAGTGTTGTAGAGGTAACTAGAAAATTCAGGAGTAGTAACAACTATGCAGAAGCCCTAAAAAGAGTGGATCTAGACTATTTCCCTAGACTAGGGAATTTGTAAGAGGAGTGGGGTGCCTACGGGTGCTTTGGTATGCAATCTAGGAACCCCTGGTCTGCGTGAAAGCTCTAAAACTAGTTTTTCTAGGGTCGAAATGTGGTTTGAAACCCTCATTGTGTGTCACATCAACTTCGATGTCCTGCGTTAAATGCTCACCAATACTTCAAGCTGAATAAAAGACCTGGAAGACCCCAAAAACAAGCAATAAACCCTAAAAAAGAATAATACATATGAAGGGTTTAGAATGACCTCAGCTACCACAATGGTGGACTTACTAGCTGAGATTTCCACTACATCTCAGACCCAATTTAGTTCTATGTGCAACTGTGTTTAAACATGCCCTAGGTTGCTCTTATGCCAATGGCACTTTGTAAACTAGCGAGCAATAATTATCCATACAAAATTTAATAGAATGTGTGCATGGAATATAATAGAATCCCTCCCCCTATGAATTTTGATGCATATGTCCTTGCCTTGTGCCTTGATGATGGGGTTATGTGGATGAAAATGATCTCCAATACAAGAGATGGATGCAACTCTAGATGGAGTGATAGTAGTAAGTGATGTTAGGTTCCTCATTATGGTCTCATAACTTTATATTTATAGGGTTCTCTTGATCTAATTTTCGTAATTAACCTCGAAAAATTCAACCACAAGAAAAATAAAGATTCCAAATGGCTAGAAAGAGCCCAAAAGGTTGTGGGAAGGTGCGAAAAGGATCAGGGTGCCCTTGGTAGGACCAGGACACCCACAGGCACCCCATTACTAGCCCAAGTAACCCAGATGAGGATAAAATGATAGAAAATGGATGAAACAAAATGGGCATGTGGTTGAAAAGGGGCGGTAATGAAGAAATAAAATAAAACAAGATGGCCAAAAGATGGGGGTTAATTAGTAATTTCTTTGCTTAAGAACCTTCTAAATAGTAGTATGAAACCAAGATTAATAAATGTCTAAAGTGCATGATTTTGTGACTACATTTTTCCCCCACTTTATGTTTTTGAGATGAAATCTCGGTAACATAGAGTAAATAGAGATGCATACTAGATGTCAATGAAGAGTGTAGTATAAATGCATTGAAGGACTAGACAAAGCATGGAATGACTAAAATATGGAGGAGCGTGGAAACTAAAAATAAAAAATGTGCAAAGAAAAAGTGATGAGAGTGAACCTAGGGTGAAACGCGTGTGTAGTTGTTGTGGTGTGTAATGTACCTGCATGGTTAGTAAAGTGCGTGTTATTACAAAGTTTTGTTGTTGATGTTGTTGTTATTTCCCCCCCCAATTTGACTACTTGTTTCTCATACAGCCAGACATGCAAGGAGAAAATGATCAAGTAGTCAAATATGTGTGTATGTAAAAAAAACTATGTAAAATACACGTGTGTATAGAAATGTGTAAAATATGTTAAATGAAAATTGTAAATGGAACATGTACACCTGATCCATGTCGAGAGAAAGGGTGTAGAAGAATATCCTATATTGTTACAAGTTTTTTGGGTGATCTCACACCACCCTGGCTGAAGAAGTGTAGGGAGGAAATGCTCTATGTCCTCAAACCTTTGACCGATTTTGCTGAAATGTGCGTGAAGATATCTTTGTACTGTCCTAGTTTTTTAGGTGATCCGATGCCACTAGATGAAGTAGTGTAGAAAGTAACACCTACTGTAACCTTCAAGCATGCAACCGCTTCCTATAAATGTTATGGACACCATGTCTTGTAAAATCCACTGTGTATGAGGTTCGTAGATTGGTTTGAACCCACTTGTTATATATAAACCCACAATGCCAAGGGTAGAAAGTGCACTATACTGAACTAGTGTAAATACGCGGTGTTATTTTGTAAACCCTCAATGATGCCCCCATATTAGGGGGCTTATGCGATGTCTCTAATAGGAGAATGCAGCCCCAAAAGAGGACCTACAACACTCAGAAATATGTAACTCTTCTCTATAGGGGGAAAGGGGATGTGCTTAGTAGAAACCAAGGTGCACACAAACAATGATGGCTAACCAAAACAAATGTTAGTTTGAAAACAAATGCATGCAATAAGATAAGTGTAAAAGACACAAAAAATGTAAGAACTACCAAACACAATAGTGTAAACACACAAGAAATAAGTAAGGCACACAAAGCGGGTTACAAACATGAGACATCACTCACAATGCCACAAGACATGTAAGGCCATCATGTTCGCAAACACAAAACAAGTGTGCACACAAACATAGGTCAAATCCCACATACAATTGCAAACAATGGAAGACAAGTAGAAACAAAAAAAGAAGGAGTCATGGAAACATGTAATCCTACGAAACAAGTGCTACACATGGAATAATCATTAGCATGTTAGATAAATACCGAATATGTCAAAGTTTGTATGATAAAATAATGTAAGATGGTAAGTACAAAATGAAACAATAACACTTGTATAAGACGGATGTGGATGCCCCCAGTGACCAATATAGGAATGGTAGAAGGTGAGAATTTGTACACATTGTAAGAGTCATGTGTTTGCGATCACACTAATAAAAGGCATGAACATGAATGTGTGTATGATATAGATACTGACATATAAGAAATGAATCTAACATGTGTAGTAAAGTGAACATGTAAAACACTAGAAAGGAAGAGTAAATGCCCCCAAGAAAATGTAACATCTTGTGGATGAATGGAATGGAATGCAAGATGGATTGATAGAAACAACGTGTCCTCCGAGTGTATGGAAGTGGAATGAGGTTCATTTTATTTTCTCCATCAACAGTCAAGAATGAACCCTAAATTAGATTGCATCATCGAGAAATGGTTGAGTAGTTTGTTTTTGTGTCTAGTGCGTTGGTGATGAGTGTGTATGTAGGAGTGATGAGATGTGACATGTAGCAAGGATATGCATGAACCCTATAGCCGAAGCGTATATCACGACTTGTTGAATGAATGAGTGGTGATGTATCCCTAAATGTATATCACTATAAGATGAAAGGATGTGTGATGATTTAGCACTAAGCTTATATCACTATGGGATGGAAGGATAAGTAATGATTTAACCCTAAGTTTATATCACTATGTGATGAAGGGACGGGTGATTATTTAACACCAGGCATATATCACTTCATGAGGAATAGAAATAGGTGACAATTTAGTCTAAAGCATATATCACTACAAGATGAAAGGAGGGAGTGGTGATGTAACCTAAGGTGTATACCACTACAAGACGATAGAATGGGTGATGATTTAGCCTAAAGTGTGTGTCACTACAATATGAAAGGAGCGAGTGGTGATGTAACTTAAGGTGTATACCACTAAATGATGATAAAATAGGTGATGATTTAGCCTAAAGTGTATGTCACTAGGTTGGAAATGGTGCATGATGAAATGTCGCATGGCGAGTGATAATTTCCATTTGATTAGTAAACCCTCAGCATTCGAGTATGGAATGAGGAACTAAAGTGTGTCATATGGTGCTGAGTGCAATACGTAGATGACAATGTAACATGTATGACCATGTGAAGAGTAGGATTTGTAAATGCATGGTATGGGCAATGAAATGTAGGATGGGTAGGATGTATACTATGTGATATGTAAGATACAAAGATAGGTGTAGATAGAAATAGAATATGTAGTGATAAAAATTAAAGATAAACCCATATGTAATGTAACCTAGTGTTGTATGTACAATATGTGTAGAAATGCGCACTGAATGATGTAACTATGTATAGGTTATATGTGGATAACCTAATAATGTGTGTTGCATAGACGAGGACTAGTATAATGTATAATAAGTGTAGAATAAATGATGTATGACGTGCAATGTATGATGAAATGCAATGTGTTATTCCTAAGTGTGGTGTGTGGGGTTTAGTATAATGGTAATCCCTCAACAGTCAAGTGTGAATTGAAGCACAAGAGTGCGTCTTCGGGAAATGATAGTGTTAAGGGTGAAGGATAAGGGTCGCTTAGCGGATGTCTAGGATGATGAAAGTGGAGGGCAACAATCTAATAATGGTAGTATAGTAGATAAGCGCAGTGTCATGAATGAAATATATATGCACATGAAGGATGAATGAATGACGAAGATGGGGATGTGGGAACACACTATAGTGATTAGGCCGGTGGGGGAGACAGTGAACTACTTATGAAAGGTCACTACTGAGGAGGTACGCGAGTAGCACTAGCGGGACACTTACAAGATGAATGAGCCTAACGGGTTACGCAGTGAGTTGGAGCAGGTTGTGTAATAAACTAAATGAGGCCTTGATGTTCGAGATATTTAATTATACATGACAAAGCACAAAAATAATTAGGATGATGTCAATTAATTCGATGATAATGGCAATATGGATGACCATGGTATTGTACCAATCGAGAAGGAGGATAGTGATGAGTAGGTGGTAGAGTAATCAACTAATGATTAAGGAGTTGAATGAAAATGTCCTACATCTTATCATTAGGGTCAAAGATGAGAGGTTGAGGCAATGGTATTCCTTTAGGTTTAGTTAGACGACAGGTAACAAATTTTGATGATGTATGAGGTGTAACATGAGTACTAACATGCAATCACGAAGAATCCTTAAGTTCTTGGACTTCAACAACGAGAGATGCAATTATGGCTTCTATAGAATAACACTGATTTAGAAAAGAATGTATTGAATCCAATATATGTGTATTAGATGGATGATTACGAGAATGTGATTTATTAACTAAATGTGTGGATATAGGACCTATGTGAGGCAGCGACAGATTTCCAATAATGCATGGAGGTAGTGGAGGAGTAATATCTTCTAAAATATCATCATTATTATTGTCAAAATCGTATAGAACAATGAGGGAAACATGATAAGAAATGCTATGTGGTTGGTCATCCAAATAACCCTGAGTGTGTAAAATATATATGACCATGACATATTGTTCATCCGTAAAGGGAGGTAATGGACATCCCTGAGTATACCAAATAGTGAAGTTGGGTGAATAACAAAGAAAGGAGCTACTAAAAATGTTCACTGTGTAAAATGGCATGGGAAATCCCATATCAATGTGATCAAGATCAAGTGTGCCTATAATACAATCTAACCAAGACTGGCCAAGAGTGAGCGGAGAAGTAGTATGATACCACGCAAGGTGTACTACAAGATGGAAAACGTGAAGGCCATATACAACAGTGAAAATAATAGAGCCATGATAAAAATGTGGATCATATAAAGGAGAATGGAGGTATTCAAAGTCAAAACCAAGCTGAAGGAGACCATCATGTGAACATATAGTGGCCATGCATGAAGTATCAAGTGGTATATGCTCTCAATAAGAATTATTCATGAAGAGAGTACATATGAATTGTGGGCACACTACAGGGAATGGTATTGGCATATATGATGGAGTGATGGCCATGGACTGTAAAGAACCCTAATATGGAATAATAGTTGTAGTAGTGGCAGGCGACAAGGAGGGAACTACGTCAATCATGAGAATAACACCCTCAAGTGGAATCTCATCTATAAGGGGAGGTGGTGGAGGGATATGTTAAAAAATATAGTATTGTGGAGTAGGATCTATGTATAATACCATAGAATTGGTAACCTCAGAAGAAAGTGGTGAATTAGAAGGGACCATATCAATCATACAAATAGTAGGAACAGATTCATGTGGAGCTTTGAGAGATTGAGATTCAACCATAGAAGATGGAGACGTAGGGACAACTATTGTATCAATAGAATCATCTATCCATAATACAAGAGAATTACCAAGTGAATGTGAATGATCTTGTGGTTCACTAATGGTAGTAGGTGTGAGTATGGGATCAGGGGGAAGTGATTGCACCTCTGCTATGAGTTGTGCTAAAATAACAAGATCTATAGTACACAGATAAGAGACAACAACAACATCGATAGCTCTAACATCCATATCAGAAGATGAAAGATGAATGAATGAAGGGTAAGGTTTATAACCAAAAGGATCAGTAGGGGTATCAATAAAATCATGACCACATCTATCAAATTGTAGAGTAGTCAAAGACTTATTATGATTACGTTTATCCATGACGAGAGGTTGGGTTCACAAAAATTATTAACTAAAATTAACTAAAATGGGGGTATGTAATAATATATAGTCTAATCTAAGAGGACATAAAAACTGTAAATAAATGCACCAAAGTGATATAGAGAAACTAAATAATTAAACTAATAGGAATAAAACCCTAATATGAAAGGATAAGGTTAGGAAAGAAATCAGTTGCTTATGGATGAATGTCACAGGGTGTCGCAGGTCTGATAGAAACATATAGAAGTTGGAACAGATGCACATAGATCCTGAAAAGTGTGGATCTAGAAGATTTGAGCAAAATCAAGTACCTAAGAGGGCACTAGGGCACCCTGGTATGATAGAATAGGTTCCTTGGTCTTTGAAAAATCTCAAAACTTGGTTCTTTCTGGGTCGGAAGATGCTCTGTAACATTCACTTCCTGTTGCTCTGGATTCACTGAACTGCGCTGAATGTGTTGAATATAACAAGATGAAATTGAAGACTAGGTGTTGCACTACATTTTAGACCCAAATGTAGTTCTGGTGTGTGTGTGTGTGTGTGCGTGCATGTCATTTCCTACGTGATCTTGTGTCAGACACACTTTTTGAAGTAGCGAGAAATAACTAAATGTAGAAAATGTAATAGTACGTGTCCATATAATAGAATAAAATCCCTCCCCCTATGAAGTGTGTGTTGATGCAAATCTCTTAGCCTTGATGCATGGAAGTATGTGGATGCAAGTGATGCAATGGATGAAACTCTAGATGGAGTGATAGTAGTAAGTGACGCTAGGACCCTCATTATGGTCTCATAACTTTATATTTATAGGGTTCTCTTTCTCTAATTTCGTAATTAATCTTGACATGGCCAACTAGGAAAAAGACAAGGATGAAAAATCGCTAGAAGAGGCCTAGAAAGAGGTGAGAAAGTAGAAAATGGACCAGGGTGCCCTAGGTGGAACTAAGGCGCCCCGCGGCACCTCAGTACAGGCCTGGGTGCCCTGGTTTGGGCTAAAATGATAGGCAAGTGCCAACAAAATTGGACATTTATGTAAAAATGTGTGAGAATGAAGAAATAAAAAGTAAAACAAGATGGTCAGAAGGTGAGATTAATTAGTACTTTCTTTACTTAAGAAGCTTCTAAATAGCAGTATGAGACTAGAGTAATTAATGCCTAAAGTGCATGGTTTTGTGACTACACATATGCCAACATTACCTGTTTGTACAACATGATTAACAAATGCATAAACACCGAAGGTTTAGGAAAGCATATGTATTTTTGAAGGAATTATAACACCTTCATCATGCTCAACTTAGCTTTTGGTATATAAGGATTTAGAATCCATAAATCAGAAGTATGATTTAGGCTAAGCATGATTTGTGAGACTAAACCCAATTGTTTCTCATGAAAAAATTTATCAAACCACATCTCTAGAAGCCTTTTATAACACAAGGACCTCCTTTACAAATAGATGCATATTCTGTAAACTCTATCAGTTTACATAGATCATAAAATATCTTTTTACAATGCTTTATACTAGATTAGAAGTATAGAGGAAGAGTCGACAATTAGCCGGCCATTAGGAGGTGAAATTGCATACAAACTCCCCCTAAATGACAACTCTAAAAGGTCAAGCATTGTATGAAACTTGTAGAACTTTGCAGCACACAATGGCTTCGTAAACATGTTTGTAACTTGATCTTTAATTTGGCAGTACTAGATATCTCTATCATGGCAGAGAACCTTCTCTCGGATAACATGCATATGAACTTCAATATGCTTCATTATCTAGTGTTGAACTAGATTCTTTAGGAAAAGAAATACAACTATGACCACCACATAGAAGAGGAATACTTCCTTTAGCTTCCATGTGTATCTCTTCCAACAACCGCTTCAGCCACATGGCTTCTTTGTTGCTTCCATTGTACTTTTCTAATTCAAAAGAAGAAATAGAGACTTTTGGTTTCTTTTTCTATTCTAATTAATGGATACTGTACCAAAAAATTGAATACATATCCAATAGATTTTATATCTAACACAACATCAACATGGTTAGAGTCATAATATCCACATAAGCATATAAATATTTACCGATTTCACTATTGACCATCTATAAACATTATAGTGATAGGTTAAACACAAGTTGAATAACAACTTAAATAAAAATATGCTTAATCAAATAACCATGTTATATTACCAATATGTTGAACAGTTTCAACATATTAATCTTATAAAATACATATTAGATGTAATCAATATTGGACGTATCCAATAAAACACAAAGGCATCCCCAAGTGTCATTTGATATACATATAATAATATTTTAGTAATCAAATACTAAGAAATGTTTTATCAACAACATATAAAACTTCGTTATCTACTTTAACCTTTAAATGATAAGACAAACACATAACATATATACAGTAATGAAAAAATCAGGTCAGAATTATGAATATAACATCATCCATTGATTTTTTTGGATGCAAAAAAGGTGGGAATTTGTACAAATAATGTATTAAACATAGGATCAGGGAGCAGAGGTTTGGGGGCAATAGTCCCTAACAGGTTCGAGGAGAAACACTTCTCATGGGGTCCGGGGGCAACACCCCTGTCACAATACAGGGCGGGGATGAGGGGCAGCACCTCTCGACGCCAAACACAATTTATAGTTTACTCCTCCCTTGAAATTTACAAAAATCAACTCTTTATGATAAGAGACTATGTTTATTATAACAATTTGAATGATCAACTTTTTGATAATAAATTAGATTTTACGGAGGAAAAACATTGCAAAAAGAGTTTAGAAACAACCCCCCTTTCATTCAAGTGCATATTGCAGGCGTATTTTGATGATTTTGCCTTTATTCCCATCGAAATTAGACCTGTCAAGAAAATATTCTAAACAAACAACATATTAGATTGAATATAAGGAAAAATTTGTTGAAATGTAAGTGAATTTTTATTTTAGTTTGGCAAGAAAACGATTTTCTTGACTTCTTGTAAAAAATGAATATAACCTTTTATTTTGAAAATAAATTAGAACTCATTTATCAAAATAAATTTTCCTCAATTTATCAAAAACAATATGAAGTTAAATAAAATATTAATAATACACATTTCTCCTTAAAAAATTAAAATTAAAAATAAAAAGGTAAAAAGTTGTGGAGAATAAGCTCTTATTATGTTTTGCTTTGTTGGAACATGAGCTATATAAACATTCCTTGTAACGACCTCATGAAGGCAACTTCATAATATCCAATGCAGCCCGGCCGCTTGATCTTTCCAATTTTACTGTAAGTCACCACTTATACAAACCATTGCGGGTTATAACCGAGCCGAATGATGGGCTATGGAACGAAACAAAGCTATAATGTGGTCGAGACCAAGCTCGACCATACACTTACACTGGTTTTTAAAAACCGTTCAATTCAGAAATGTATTGAATGTGTGACTAATGTTTTCAAACAAATAAAAAAGTAGTTACTGATTTAAGGAAGGCCACGCGAGCATCTCCATCAGAGAAACATGCAAGAAATTCAATTACCTCGTCACACCCATTACAACCGAAAATCCTTTTATAGAAACCATTAGGCCCCTCTCAAAGTCTTAAATTGTCATTTAAGCCAGCAGTTTTCTTATGTGCTCATTTTGCATTGAAAGAAATGTAATTAAGCAACCAACTGCTGATTCTTCCCTGGAATAGAATAATCTTGATTCAAGTTAATATGTATACCCACACTAGTCTTAATTCATGTAAGAGTTCAATCCTACAATTAAGAAGAACTTTTAACATCCACAAGGCTAGCTGCACTTCTGTTCGTGTACTAACAAATTTAAAAAACTGGTTACAAGTTTCACTTCAATCCCCAACTATTGTCATTATTGACTTCACAAAATGAATAGAATAATCAACCACTATACATTTTTTTTGTTATATCAGTTTAATCCTCCAACCAAGTGGAAGTTCATCACAAGATTAATATTGGAGCTTATACATTTATGCTTTTCCATGTCAACATGACTTGGAATCATGCAAGCAAAGCATTTAAAGAGAACACAAATCCAATAAGCATATTATTCCTGTTATTTATCTGTAATTATATCAACAATTAAGTTTATCTTGGTCTGAACTACACACGATGCCCTCGTCCAATGTAGCAAAAATTATATCAACATGAGCTTGCTTGATGTCATTTGATCCAACTATTTTTCTTGTGGAACATTATACAATTAGAGCAGGAAACAACATAAGAGTGTACTACTAGTAGTATCAGAAGTGGACTGATTTAGCTTTGACGAAAAACATTCCTCTTGGGTAAGTGGAAAAAAGAAGAAAATTTCCAATAGCAAATTCTTCCCAGAAGCTCCTAAAAGCCAATTTTACCCAGAAGTTCCTAACTATCACGTGATTTCGTCATGGAGTCAAACAATTTTCCTAAAAGTTCCTAACTATCACGTGAGTTCGTCGTGGAGTCAAACAAAATTGAACCTACGACCTACGTGATCCTAGTGCACCCACCAATCTTTGTGCCACACATTAGTTACAATTAAGATTTTGAAAAAGTTTAATCTATTTTCATATGCAAACATATGTGAGACTTAGGGTCCTCCATTTTGCCCCTGAAGAAATTCGGGCACACTTTTATCTATTTTAAGGGTTCCGAGTGGACCGAATTAATATGAAAAAAATATGGGTTGTTTAAGAAAAAAATTGTCATTGTTTACTTTTCAGTCCTTTTGCATCCCGAAGTCTAGAGGTCGAGACGTATGCTTTGATGGAGGCTCCTTTTTCCAGATCTCGAAACAGTAAATGCTATCAAACGAAGATGGAGGAGGTGGTGGTGGTCAGGGGTTCGAATCCCACGACCGCCACATACGCCACCGGCACTAGCCCTCATACTCACATCGCGGACTACCAAATCCTCATCATCCTTTGTCAAGAACACCAAAACCCTCAGCAAATGAAATAATCTTCCGTATACTGTGCCGAGAAGCCCATGTGGAAGCATTTTTGGAAAAAACAACATCATAGTGAAATCCCTTAGGGCCGAAACAGACACCATTCAGGACGTCGTGCCAAGGGCCGAAGAGCAGGTGGTCTTGATCTCCTCCTAAGACGCTGGAGACTCTATAAATTACATGCCAACACATTACCACGGCCAATTCTGTGTGGAGCATGAAGCGGATAATTAACCTACTCGCTTACCGTTTATGCTCAAACCTAAGAGGTCAACATACCAAATGCCCGAATTATTAAAAAAAAAGAGTATGTGGCAAATCCACAACATTCACGACACAAAGGGAACCAGTCCGCCACGTGGCTAAATGGGAGTGGGGCGGGTTGTGCACGACCGACATTTGCCAAGTGGCAAGTAGGGAAGAGGGTGCAAAGGGAACCCATTCCGTACTAAAAACTGCGACCAAAAACATATGGTAGGTTAGTGAAACAAATAGTTAAAGGCCGCATATTATACGTATAATTTTTATATAATATAAACTATAGTATAATGTTTATTATATAGTTTTTAAAAACTATAATAATTCCTCCTTAGATTAGGGTCGCACTAAATTAGAGTATAATTTTACATAAACTAACATATATATATATATATATATATATCATAATTTACAAAAAAAATGATTTATAAAGAAATGGAATAGACCCTAATCATAAAGGGGTCTAAATGACATGGGCAAGATAAAATAAATACACCAAATTTATCAGGGGATAAAGAGAAGTGAATCCACATTAAAAAACTTGGGAATTTTACCAAGGGGACAAGGTTTTGTGTTAGTGTAGGTTGTTATTTATCATTTTATTTATTTATTAGGATAATTCTTACACTTGTGTTAGCCCTACACTTGTTGGGTTAGCTTGCTTAGGTGTACTAGTTGTGTGAAGTTAACTTACTAGCTATGTTGAGTTAGCTTCTCAGTTATGTGGAGTTAGCTTACTAGTCTTTTAGAGTTAACTTAACTACCAGTATCAGTTAGTGGGAGTTCTTCACCACTGATTTAGGTACTAGTTGCACTTCCCTCCGCCTATATGTACATCTTTATTATTGAATAATTCAAGTTAGTCTATTGTAATGTATTAAGCATTATGGATTATGATGGATTTCCATATATGGTATTTTAGCTCTTTTGTTTTGCAAATCTAATGTGTTGTGCTATTATCATTTGAGATCACGGCTTGGAACAATCTTCTGATCATTCCTTTCATGGTATCAGAGCGATAGATGATGTAGACATCCATCTATAAGCTTTTTTCTTTGCAAGCAAGGGTTTATTTTTCATGTATTTGGAATTTTCTAGCACTTTTCTGCAACATGCATTTTTATGCAAAACAGAGTGCGCCATTGGATTTGGAAGGTGCCAAAACCCTAGAATCGATTGTAAACTCGACCATGTTTTGAGACAGTCAAATCTGGGTGCATTCTTTTATCCATTGGATATAAGCATGTACCTTCTGGATGCATTCTTTTACGCTTTGAATATTTCAGTTTTGGATGCAGTCTTTTATCTACTAGACGCAGATCTATACCCTCTGGGTGCATTCTTTTATCCATTGGATATAAGCGTGTACCTTCAAGATGCATTCTTTTACCCTCTGGATATTTTGGTTTTGGATGCAATCTTTTCGCCACTAGACACAGATCTGTACCCTTTGGGTGCATTCTTTTATCCATTGGATATAAGCATGTACCTTCTGGATGCATTCTTTTACGCTTTGAATATTTCAATTTTGGATGCAGTCTTTTATCTACTAGACGCAGATCTATACCCTCTGGGTGCATTCTTTTATCCATTGGATATAAGCGTGTACCTTCAAGATGCATTCTTTTACCCTCTGGATATTTTGGTTTTGGATGCAATCTTTTCGCCACTAGACACAGATCTGTACCCTATGGGTGCATTCTTTTATCCATTGGATATAAGCATGTACCTTTCAGATGCATTCTTTTACCCTATTGGTATTTCAGTTTTGGATGCAGTATTTTATCCAACGGACGTAGATCTGTACCCTCTGTGTAATGCCCCGTGCATCATTGTGCCTTTTCTTCTGCGACGACCGTGCTTCTTAGAGTTGAACGTTGTTACGTTTCTTTTGAAACGTTAGTGTTTTCGCCCTGTCGAGTTTAACGGTTGGTTGCTAGCAGATGATTAATAATTTTATGTCACATAAACTAAGCCTTGTCAGGTATCCTCGCATACTTATTTCATAATTATGGAAGCGTGCCTTCAACCACCGACCTGCCTTTATGGTTCATAGTCCTTCTGTTGGCATGAGGTAGAGGGTTTCCTTGTTTTCTAGCAAGAGGGGTGCGTGGTAGAGTGTATGGCCTCCTGCCTTATTCTTTTTTTATTTCTTTTGGTGCCTTGTTTGGCATATGTTTGGTGAGGATTAATGAAACAAATTTTATTACCACCCACCGTATGTCTTCCTCCCTGCTGGCCGCTTAGTTTTCAAATCAGATTTTTATTTTGATCTTCCTTGTGTTTGTCTTTTACCTGCCATTGCATTAAAGACCCCTGCATCCTTGCTTGGCGTGTTGAAATCTCCTTCTTGCTGGTGGCTGCACTTCCTCCTTCATTTATTAAAATTTTGATTTGCAAATCTTCTGCTGACTTCCGTGGTCTGCGTGCCTTACTCTGTCCTGGACGCGTGAGTTTGTGTGGTGAAGGATTTGTGTGGTTTGATGAACTATTTTTTTTTATCTGGGCTCTTGCTTTGTTACTGGCCGCGTGGGATTGCAGGTGGAGATTGGTTCCTTGTGGAGGAGGGGCGTGGAAACCAGCTAGTGTAGAAGGCGTGTTACCTCCACTTTCATTGGGTGCCACGAGGTGTGTTCTGGTCGGAAATCCATAGCAAACAGCCTGTAACAGTAAATAGCCAGGCGGCAGGCATGTTGCAGTATGGCTGAAGCCTTTTTGAGTGCCTCCAACAAGCAAGTCGTCCAACTATGTTTTCATTTGTTCAGTATCGACTGCATCCTCAAATTCGGGATTCTCCTTCAAGGTATTTTTTTATCAAAATCGATTAAGTGACAGTAAGAGTGTTACCAGGAGACCTGATGAAAATTATTGCAAAGATTCTCTAATGAGACCTTGCTTGTTCTACGATGTAACCCATGGAAGATGGTGTGGGTGTGTTTTCTCTTTCTGTGGGTGGTGGTGTTGTGCCATATTATCTTGATAGTTTTGCAATGGGTGCCTTTGGGGCTGGAGAGGGGTGTGTTTGTGTCTACTTCTGCAGGCTCTGTATAGTATGGATATGTTGAAATGGCTTTATAAACTCTAGTAGCCAATCATACAAGAGCAGGTTAAATGAGCCAAACTAGAAAAAAGAAACATTTATCTTTAGCATCTCCACAACTACACCACAGATCAATGGGAGTCCTTCACATTTCTAGGTTGCATGGCCACCATTCTCCAATACATTTGAAATAGGATATTTGTTGTTGCTTCCACTAGACTACTAGTGTCCAAGGATCGTACTAGTTGATGGTTGTTCTGTTCTAATTTACATGACATGATCTTATACTCCATTGATCCAGATTTTACAATGAAGATAAAGTGCTCGGATAGTTTTGGAAAAAAGTCACAAGAAATGTCTAATTTTGGACCACTCCAATACACCACATTGTTAAGCATATGTGGAGAAATTGGGTGGGTTGAGACCACCTTGGATACCAATGATGGTTAAATCTAACATGGATAATTCACATTGTATGTGATTATATTCAATTGAACATGCCAGGTGAATATGGTACATTACATATGAGAGACAGTGAGAAGACTAAGCATAAGACACCACAAGAGAGAATAGAAGGTCAAAATGCCTGTATTAGAAAACAATGAAATATGGCCAACACGACAACAAGGATTGCATGATATGTTAAATGGAATGGGTTATGATGAGAAAGCATAGTATCCTATTATATTTACACACACATCACAGTACACATATATGTAAATCCATTTCCTACAACCTATGCTTGCCGTGACATCCTTAACTATGGATCTTAATTCATGAAAACATCTCCAATATCCAGTATTGTATAGATCACTATCTGTTATGTGTGTAGTCACGTATGAGTATAAGGGTATGAAGAACTGTTAATTTAATCAATCGAATCATACACTTAGATTTAGAAGTAAGGAAGCTCAAGGATAAGAAATAGTTGAGCACAATGTGCATGGATATACTTCGAAATACAAAAATTCTCGTGAACTGTTTGACAAAATATCCTCTTCCAAGGCAAATGGTACTTCGCGGATCAATGAATGTGGACCGCTTACAACACCTGGTTGCAACCTGGATTCCAGGTACCTGACAGTTCTCATGCTGACCCGTTCGGAGTTTCTATGACCTATATGAAGCTGGAGAAATAGGCAAGATATTTCTACACTTTGAGCTACCTGTTACTTCTAGCATTAAAATCTATTCTTGAAATCGAACCCAATATATCACCTCCATTGACAATGTCAGTTGCATGTCATGATGGAAAAAAAAACATTAACTCTGCTTGTCATCTTAACACTGTTTTAGAACTTTTATCGATTGTCAGTATTTTGATCGAAAGGATGCAATGAAGCCCTATCCTTTGGGTGTAACATATCTCTTGCTTTAGTGATCGAGATATTCCTTTATATATATATGTACTCTTCTCTATAATAGAGTTCCAGTTAACATGTGTTCCAGCTAGTTTTTAGCAGTCGTTATCATAAGCGTGCAAAAAATCCCATGAAGTTCCTTCCTGTCAACCAAGGCTGTCCTTCCTTTTCTTAAAATCAGAAACATATATGGTTAATGATCTCTCCAGCCACCTATAGGTGTCACCCCTATGCCACCTCGAAAAGGAAAGGTTGCAGAATATAGTGTTATCACCTCCTTGGACATATTTCAGGTTAGAGATATGATGTTGAAATTGGCACAATGTTTTAGTTTGCGTAGAGATCGTAATTTTTCAACCTCGATATGTTGAAACTACAAACGTAGCTTCATCCAAATGGTCTCCTAGGTTTTATAGACCATCCTTAGGAGGTACGTTGATTGCCCCTTAGTCTATCTTTACTACCAGTAACTAGTTTTTTTGATTTACCCATTAGCTAAATGTTCGAGGTCTTAACCACCTAAAAGAACTCTAGTATCCTAAATTGTTTCTAGGTATTCCCATTTTTGGTCTAACTTCCTTCCTACGAAAGATTCCTAACCTGAAATCAATCCTAGTACAACCTAAATCCTCAGATGGAAATGTATTCCTCCCATAACTATTTATGACTGTGTTGTTCATTAGGATTGGACAGCTTATATGCACCTATATGTAACTTAGATGTGTAGTAATCCGTGATGAACCAATGATCGTTACGGATGTTCATCGATCCTATTGGGAAAATACCAACAGCCTGCAATCAATCAGTTATGATGGAGCTATAGCAGGAGGAGTTGTATTGTTACTGGAAATTAGTAGTTTATTTTTGAACCTTTGTTTGAACGGTAAATCACGATATTACCAAGGGTATGCCTTAAAAGCTATTGTTGTCATCTATTGTGAACCCTCGAAAACTTATAATCAATCAACTGAACTCTGGAGCTACACTAACCGTAGAAAGTGTTGTAACATTTTTAGGGTTATAAAAGTTGTTTATTTACCATTTTCGTCAATTACATCTTACATTGACGTCATACTCTTTTTCATACACTCGCATGATCATACCTCTATCTAGCTATGACAAGGCATTGTCTTCCATCTTAGCTCTTTGATCAATATCTTAGCATAGTTAGTGGCCAAAATTTGTTTCACTTCATCGTATGCTTCGAAACTTATGTTGTGTCTCTACTCAATCCCCAAATATCAGGTTTGACAAGAAATTTATACAAGGCTATACATGTTAAAACCTTTGCATGGAACTGTGGTTCTCCCTTTTCTAAATTCCCTCTAGTCTACTCTTGATACTTTCAAGAATTTGTCCCGCAATAATTATAACCTTTTTATTTGGCCCCATGTTATAAGAAGGCTGGATGGTTGGTACTTTCGTAGCCAATTCGCACTCACCGTTGTGATCTATGTTAGTTAAGTTATTTTATCATTGGTGGGATATCCTTTATCTATATGTTTCATCATTGGTATAGTTCTTCTTATAGGGCCAAGGGCCTTTCTCTATTTGGTTGACATATTTCCAGGTGTCTTTACTCATACCGGAATTACATGCATCTACAACCTCCTTGTTTGGCATGGTGGACCAACCTATTATAACTTGAAGTATTGATAGTGTTTAGAGGTCTCTGACCCCAATGATTCTTATAATTGTGTGCCATTTCTTTAAAACATGGTATTGATCAAGGACATCAAGAACCAGTTCTGGTGAGATCATATGTGTAGACTTATCATGCTTAGTTCTCATGAAATGAATCATGGTTCAACTATTTCTTTGACTTCGAGATGGATTTTGCAGTCTTAGCTGAGGGATAGACTTATCAAACATAACATGATCTCTCCATCCATCTCGAATTGATAAGTTCATATTGCTCAATTATACTTTTTTATTTTCATGTTGTATCAATCAATTGTAAAAAACTCGTTAGCATCCCTTCTAGAAGTCCACTGATTCCTATTGATCTTACCTATACCATGAAATTGTGGACTTTAATCATCTATACTATGGATACCTTGTCTTGTTCGACCATCTTTGAAATTGTACAGAAAATTCTGGTCTATTTTTAGTTGAAAGGAGAAATCTCTTGTTGGATTGTTCAGTATGTTCACCCATTGATGTAATCATTGCATTTGTTCTGGTGTAAATGAGTATTGGTACAACCCTGCCTTTATATATAGATACATATGAGTATATACATTGCTATGACTATAGTATATAAAGTGTCCTAAGTAAACTAACCTGGTGGAACCGTTTAGTCCCTTCTGGAAGTTAGATTTAATATATTTTTGTTAGTGTCAGGTTATTATTTATCCTTTTATTTACCAACTTGAGAGCAAGAAATTCTTTAAGTAATCTTGTGTTAGCCCTATCACTTGTTGGGTAAACTCTTGCTAACAGGTGATAACCCTAGCTCCTGTAGTGGACATTATTCCTTTTATGGTGAAGTTGTGTTGAGTTGGCTTCTCAGGTTATGTGGGAATTAGCTTAGCTAGTCTTGATGGATGTTAAGATTTACCACCAGTATCAGATAGTGAGAGTTCTTCACCACCTAATTTAGGTAGTACCTCACCATCTTTCCCTCTGTCATTTG
Source organism: Taxus chinensis (assembly GCA_019776745.2). Lineage (NCBI taxonomy): Eukaryota > Viridiplantae > Streptophyta > Pinopsida > Cupressales > Taxaceae > Taxus > Taxus chinensis. Next base: position 740,680,289 of record CM034150.1, read on the forward strand.
GAATATGTACATCTTTACTTATTGAATAATTCAAGTCATTGTATTGTAGTGTATTGAGCATTAGTGGATTATGATGGATTTCCATTTATGGTATTTTAGAGTCTTCTATTTTGTAAATCTAATGTGGTATGCTATTATCATAATGAGATCATGGCTTGGAAAAATGTTTCATCTCGATCATCTCCCTCTAACCATGGTATCAAAGTGAGAGATGATGTAGACATCTTCATCTGTAAGTGTGTTGAATTTACAAGCAAGGGTTGTATTATGAGAATGTATTCGGAATCTTAGTTATCACTTTTTTGTGAGCATGTATGGCCTTGTGGAATTGTAAATACACCTTTCGCACCATAAACCATTTAAGCAGGTAAATGTCATAACCATAGAATTGACTGTAAAGATCGGACTATCAGTTTTGGGACAATCAAACTTGGGATGGCAGAGTTGTATCCTATACGGGGCATATCTTTTAGCCTCATTGGATACGTAAGCTATGTACCTTCCAAGATGTCCATTCTTAAAATAAATAACCCTCTAGATTTTTCTCATTTTGGATGCAGTATTTTACACTAGTACGTGTGATTTGTACCCTCTCGGTGCATTCTATGTTATCTACTGGACATAAGCATGTACCTTCTAGATGTTTTTTTACCCTTTAGAAATTTTTGTTTTAGATGTAGTCCGTGCTGCCTTTACTGGCCATCGTAGTATCTAGTAGTTCACAGTTTTAGTTGTATTCTTGGTTATCCACATGTTGCGCCATAAGTTATGTACCTTCCAAGTCAAATGATTTAATTACCCTATGGATAATGTCTATTTTGGATGTAGAGAATTATCCACTAGACGTCGATCTGTACTCCCAATGATGCCATTCATGTCAAGCGCTCAGTGGATATAAGCGTGTACCTGCCAGACCGGTGGGGATTATTTTACCCTATGGAAATTTTGAATTTTGGAAGCAGTCAAATTTATCCACTAGAAGCAGCTCCCGTACGCCTCCACCGTGCACCTCGTCAAGCCACGTGTCATATCAAGCAATTAGCTGCGGAATGGCGAGTCAGCAGGGAAACTCTAGAAAATTTCTACTTTTAAAAAGAAAAGGCGTACAGTCTTAAATGTGCTTCCGAAAGCCTCCATCAACACACTCATGAAGGTGAATGTCTGACAACCATTAGCTATTGATGTGTACCCTCTCGAATGCAATGGTTTACCCTATGCAAATTTTAGGTTTTGGGAGCAGAATTTATATCCTTTGGTACCAAAAAGTCATATATTGTGAAGGATGTTAAGTCTTGTAAAATGATCCACATTTGGGTGTTACGTGTACACTTTTAACGAAGCCACATGTCGAGCACTAAAATATGGCTATTGGGATGGCGGGGCCTTCTAGAGCTCAAAACTTTTGCATCAAATAAAGCTTGGACTTAAGGTGATCTTTTATTTTGTCGATGGGGAAAAATGCTTGTTCAGGAAATAAGGGATACAAATAGGTGGAATAATCCCTCACACAAATTGCAACATGTAGAAAGGTAATATGCAAAAAATGTGTACATATTCTCAAATAAAAGTGCAGATTATAAAATAACACAACATTTGAAAGAGTGTTGTATTTCACTTGTGGTTCGCAATTTCAATTTGGGTCTCGACGTCCACCAAGATTCACTTGCTTAGATTTTATTACAAGCCATCTATGCTCTCTCAATACATTTATATCTCTCAGATATGTTTGCTGAGCTATGCTCAACAAAATCTATAAAATTGACACACTTCGAATTGCATGTTGACAGTCTCGCAATGTGGGGGGACACTATACTGGTGAAGCCATAGTGCATAGTTTTTCAGTGTTCGAGTAGACAATTGCTTAAGAAACTTTTATAAATCCGTGGGTATCACTCTACTCATGGGCAAAAACAATCCCATGGGACCCTATTTGGTCACAAAACCCGCCCATATGAGTTTCATGCACGTTTCCCAGTATATCGTTGGCACGTTCTTGGATCGTGGAAAAAAAATTTATTTAGGGGGCTACCGCCCCTAGACCCCCACTCGTTTCCTTGATTATATGGCCCCGAACCCCGGTGATACAACTATTGATAGCAGTGTACAATATGTTTGGTGTTTTTTACATTTTTGACATCACTCCATTGACAGTCTCCTTGCATGGAGCTATTCTGGTGAAGCCTAGTGTCAATTGTTTTTGAGTTATATGATCGAGTAGTGGATTCAGACCATAGTGCGCACCACACTTCTTCCACATTATATGAGTTTTTGGAGACGAGCTTCTGAGGATATATTATAGCAATATTTTACTCTATACTTTGTTATTACTGGTTTTGGGTACCTTGCAGTGTCTAGTTTTCCCAGTTATTGTACGTGGGTACCTCATTAGGCCTTGTTGCCGGGACCCACCTACTTTTTTGCCCACCTAATCTATGCTTATGGGAGGGTGTTAGTGTAGGCTATTATTTATCCTTTTATTTATTTATTAAGATAATTCTTACACTTGTGTTAGCCCTACACTTGTTGGGTTAGCTTGCTCAGGTGTACTAATTACGTGGAGTTAGCTTACTAGTTATGTTGAGTTAGCTTCTTAGTTATGTGGAGTTAGTGTACAAGTCTTTTGGAGTTAACTTAACTACCAGTATCAGTTAGTGGGAGTTCTTCACCACTGATTTAGGTAGTAGTTGCACTTCCCTCCTCCTATATGTACATCTTTTTTATTGAATAATTCAAGTCATTCTATTGTAATGTATTGAGCATTATGGATTATGATGGATTTCCATATATGGTATTTTAGCTCTTTTGTTTTGTAAATCTAATGTGGTGTGCTATAATCATCTAAGATCGCAGCTTGGAATAATCTTCTTATCGTTCCTTTCATTTTCCAACCTTGAATGAAAAAATTATAATCCCTATTTTTACGAAACCTTGTCTCCTTCTTCCTTCATTTACTTTGTGTTTTTTTATCTTTGAATAATTTGATCTTCTCACATGAAAACTATAGAAATATTTCACATAAATGTTTAACCCTTACCACTTTTTTCCAGGAGTTCAAGTCTTCATGCAAGGGTTACAAGATTTTGAAGACCTTTCCACTTGTGCACACTCACATTAATACATCCAGAAAGGGAATGGAGGGGTTAAATAGGATCCTAACCAACTAACCAACTAACTCCCCAACAAATGTAACTTTAGGATTATTTTAAATTATTTAACCAAAATTTTATCCCACTCTGGTACCATGTGAGGATGAGGGGATGAACCATTTATTAACCTTAATTAATAAACACAAATATAAATGTGCACATAGTAATAAATGAATAAATACACAAAAATAAATAACACCATAGCACGAAATTTAACGTGGAAAACCCAAATGGTGTTAAAAACCACGGTAGAATAATTTCCACTATATGAATTTTTTTAGATCGAGTCCCTAAAAATACCTCCTCAATTCTACTCCATGTATTTATCACAATCACCACGATAATTCTAAATATAACCTATAATCATAGTTAAATGACCTAACGGTTATGACCTTCTTAAGTGATGGGGTACACTTCCCCGATTAATATTAGTTAATAAATAACTACCTAATATATAGTTTATATTTAAATAATAAGAATATAAGTTATTCAATATTATTTAACTATAAACTAAATATTTTCATCAATTAATATTATAGTTCTAACATTACCTTTACCTTCGACGATACTTCTGTGTAAATTTGGAGCTAGACTCAAAGGGTTGATCACAATATTTCCTTTTGAATTATCAGACCTCTTTCTCTAGTATGCAAGTTTCAGATTTGTTCTAAGGTTTTAGTTGCTACTCATGATGTCTATTATTCTTCTTGTTGGGATCCTTCTAACATTGCTTATGCCAAACTTGAGAAGATGCTACAAATTTTTTCTATGGGATAATTTTGAAGGAAAAAAGGGGTTCCATAGGGTTTCCTAGCATATCTGTTATAGGCTTGGACTTAGGTTTCTTGACATAAAAATCCAAGGTTGTGTTATCTGTGTCAAGTGGTTAATTTGTAACAGAGAGGGTGATGAGGCTTGGAAGATTTTTCTCAGAAATTACATTTGTCAAGGATCTCCTTTGGAAAAACCGTCCAAGCTCAACAATCCACAAGAAACAAGAATCTCCAATTTTCTCCAAAATTTGCAAGATTTCTTAAAACAAAAAGGAATCACCCCATATCAAGCATTGTAAGGTGAAGAAACCAAAAAAGTTTAGCCCCAAAACAAGAAAATGAATTTGAATATATAGAAGAGGGAAGAGAGGATGATGAGGTGGATCCATGTAGGATGCCACATCACACATCCTCAACTACAACTCACAAGTCAACTTCAAACTCCAAAGCATAATAAACTAGTGGGTGAATAACATGACAGTTTACTTATACATACAATCCAAGCCTACACCCCCTAAACACTAAAATTAATTTCATGCAAGAAAGTACAATTAAAATATACAACTTGTCTTTTCAAAAATACATAATTATGCCTTGTTTTGACCCTCTAACCATAGGTAAGGTAGGTATAAAAAATTTAAGAGGTGTTGTAATGCCCGTCCATTGTGCTCTAGGCAGGCAGCCTGTCCCCACAGCATCCGGGGCTCCAAAAATAGAATAAAATAAACTTTTTTTTAAATGCTATGGTAGCTGTTGCAGTGGTTGAAGCTCCTTTCCTCCTGGTTGGTGGCCGCACCTACCCATTTATTAAAACATTGACTTACCATCCCCTGTCACGTGGTCTACCTCTTCTGCCCAAAACCGCGTATGCTTGTTTTGCACTCCATCAAATGCTGAAACCAGATGAATTGCTTCAGCGTGTTCTGGACAGTGGATTCGTTGATGGTGAAATGAAGGTCTGTCGCCCTGGTGTTGCGTGAGAGGGTTTGGATCCTCAAAATGGTGCGGTACAGGCAGTTCAGTGGAGTCGCAGGCCTTTAGAAGCTCTTCCTTGGTTGTTTCTCTCCTTGCCATGGCTGCAGGGTAGAGCTAAACTTTTTGCAATGATTTTCCTGTTGTTCTGGTTGCACGTGACCACAGTCGTGATCAGTTGTTGCAAAATCTTGTAGCTGTAGAAGAAGCCATTTTGAGTGCTTCCAACGAGCAAGTTGTCCACTATGTTGTTATCTTTTCAGTTCAACTGCATCCTCAAATTCGGGATTCTCCTTCAAGATATTTTCTTCAAAATCGATTAAGTGACAGTGAGAGAGTGTTACCAGGAGAACCCGATGAATTTTATTACAGAGATTCTCTACTGAGACATTACTATTTTACGATGTATCTCATGGAAGAGGGTCTCTTGGAGGTGGATCTGTTTCAGATCAGAATATTCATGAAGCACGTGCTTTGCTGTAATAATGGTGCATGCCTTTTGTGTTGGTGACAGATCACACCCACAGGCACAGGAGATCTCTATGCAATGTTGGAGAAAATGTCTTGGGAGGTGAAGGTAGCAGGATATTTTTCAGATCCAGAGCATGCACTGGGTTTGTATCTCCAAAATTGGTTATGTGACAGTGACAGTATTACCAGCAGACCTGAAGAAATTTATTTACTAAGATTCTCTATTGATTTCTTGCTTGTTCTACGATGTAACCCATGGAAGAGGACCTCATAGGTATGGATCTATTTCATATCGGAATATTCATGAAGCACTTTTTGCTTTGCAAATTTTATGAGCTCTTCAGCGAGTCTCTAAGCTGGCAGGCATAAAGGTTTCTGTGGAATTATCACACCTTCAAGCTGCAGCTGTAATGTTTGCACCGAGAGTTTGATGCTGTCCTCAAATCTGAAGAAGGAAAGGTTTATATATCACTACGGTTGATGCCTTTCAGAGCCAGGAGCACGATGTAATCATTATGTCTTGTATCCTAGCTTCAAATCATGGATCTTGCCTTGTATTGGATGCTTGCGTTAAGTATGGTGTGAGGAGACTTATATATACAAGCACATATAATGTTGTGTATGCGGGAAAGGAGATTGTTAATGGCAATGAAGCATTGCGATATTTTCTCTTGGAGGATCATGTTGACCCCTGTTGGGCATAGTAAAGCTTTGGCTGAACAGTCCGTCCTCAAAAGTAATGGTAGATCGTTGAAGTATGTCTAACAGCAACATCAATGCAATTGCAATTTTGGTGATTCAGTTGTCTTTCATTGCAGTTGAAAATTAATATGAAAATAGCTATTAGTAAAGTCAATAGTGAAATATTTTGAGACATATGCAGCCCTAGCGACACTATGTACAACATATCTCCTCTATTGCAAGCTGAAGTATGTTCATCTATTTTACCAACCTAAAATTGGATGTTGGGGGTGCCAGATTATTTTCCATCTTGTGAGTGCGTGCATGGCCAACAAGTTGTCACCATTGAACTCCCTCATGGCTCTTCCTTATATGGCACTGGAGAAGGTAGAGGTTCCCTCGAGCGAATAGGAAAGTGTGTCTTTATCTGGAACACTGATGCTTGGGGTTATGGTGATAGTACGACATCTCTATATCAGTCCCCACCCGTGGGTGTTTGGCTGTTTTTTTTTCCAAATGGGGAAGCTTATGGGATTCTAGCTGACACTATGAGGCAGTGTGAGGTGGATTTGCGAAAGGACTCAACTGTTAAATTTTTTGCCCCATCAGTCTATCCAGTTATCACATTTGGCCCATTGACATTGCCAGCAGCAGTACTCACATCCTTGTCTCATGCTATTGTTTTTATGCTGGCCCATGTGGAGTTTGTATGACCTGTTGAAGTTGGAGAAATAGGCAAGATATTTCTACACCTTTCCACTGTTATTTTATTTAAAAATATTGTGAAATCGAACCACTTTTTCCTTGCATTGATTTGTCAGTTGGATGTCATGATGGGAGATTTCCCCTTTCTGCTCGTTTCTCCTTGTTTTAGTTTTTATCGTTGTCAGTATGTTGATCGAAAGGATGCGTGTGCCCTCACCTCTGGATGTTATGTTTCTCTTGCTCGAGTGATAGAACTTTGTCTGTTTATTTATGTATTAATTCTTCTCTGTGATTGAGTTGCAAGTTATTATGTTGATCAAACTAGTATTTTCGTTATCATCGAAGTAAGTTTACGATAATTATGAAGCAGTCCCTAGCACTCAAGTTTGTCTTTTGACGTTATTTTGTTAGCTCCTACGCAAGTCCCTTTGATAACCTTTTGGCATCGAGAAAGAAAGGTTGTAAGATTGTGTGATCAATGCTTGGGGCTAGCCAGCTTGAGTTTCGGTAGTAAACTTTTAGAATGAAAATGTTTGTGTGCGATGTGTTTTCCTGATTGCGTGTTTAGACTCTTATCTTACCTTTCATCGCATTTCTAGGCTTGCAAGGCCATTCTCAAGAAGTACCTTGACCATCCCTATCAACTTGAATCATAACTAGCTTTTCGAATCAACTAAGCTCAAGGTTTCATTGTGCGAATCCAGTACCTCGTTGACACTAGAATAGTTTTGGTCCAATCACCCTCTGTGAATTATTGCTGATGGCACTCTTCTGTTTTTCCTAACTGGCATTATTTTTTTTTTCTCCCTTGTAATGTTAACGCTATTAATTAATATTGGTCAGTTTTTATGCATGTAATTACTGTAATAGTTTGTGATGGATATTTCCTTAAATGTGATTGACCTTTGGGAAAGAACTCAGTCTTCGTGTGATAACCTTATGAATTCATAGCGGAAGGTTTTTTTTTGTTAAATTCACTTAGAAATTATGTTTGTATCTATTTGTGCGACGGTTGACTATGTTACCAAGAGTTGCCATAAAATTTGGTTGTTTTGGGATATGGGTAATTTATTTTAAATTAACCAAACATTAGTATTGTAGTGGAGGTTTGCAAATCCTTAGTGTTATAAAATTTGTTGATGACATTATTGTATACTCTTGTGTGACGGAACCCCCTTCTTCTCTCGCATGCTTGCTACTACCCTGTAAGAGTTTGACCCTTCTTGGATGATTGGAAAATCTAGTAGTTAATGGTCAAAACTAGTATACCTTGCCTTCGCTTCGAAACTTATGTTGTGTGTATACTCTATTTGATTTCCGATTGAAACTCAATTATGTATGACTTTTAGTGTTAATTGTTGAAACCCATGGTTCCCCTTTCTTGGGCCGATCAACTCTTGTACTTTTAGAAATATATTATGTTAGTCTGTGCGTATGGTACCTTTGATAAATTTTCTAGATGGTTGGTGTATATATATCAAATCTCAATCTTGTAACTATTGTTATTTACTTACTTGATGGGAATTTTGTTCTTTGCTAAATTGTTATATATCTCCTTATAAGGCCAAGGGCCATTTCTCATATGATTATTACTTTCGTTGCTTTTTATCCTAACTGAAGTACAAGGTCTTCTCCTTCTTTGATTGACATGTTATAGACCTTATTATAACTTGATGTGCTCGTAGTGTTTAGAGGTTTGGGCCTTTCTCATACGATTATTACTTTCGTTGTTTTGCTCCTAACTTAAGTACAAGGTCTTCACCTTCTTTGATTGGCATGATGAAGACTTTATTATAACTTGATGTGTTAATAGTCTTTAGAGGTTAGGACCAATTCTTGTAATAAAGTGCTTCCTTTTTGTGATATTGTTAGATAATAGTTATGGTGGTTTTGTGTAGTCTTATCTTGCTCAGTTCTCGCGAACTGACTCAGGTTATTAATTGTTGCAGATGGCTTACGTGGTTAGATGATGGAAAGACTTGTAGATTATTGCATCAATCTTGGTTATGATGTTCCTTTGTACGAATGTGTATTATGTTATAAAATTTGGAACAGGTCTTTGGACATTTTAGAAGAAGGGTCAGTGCCTAGTAAATGTATTGTAGAGTATTGTTGTTGTAACTGTTGAAACTTTGGTTTGTTTAGTTATCATGTGAAAGATGAAATTTGATTACTGCTTGGTTATGGGATATTCTAGTGAATTTTAACCCTTAGTATAGTAGCGGGGCTTGTCCCATGTTATTACTCTCTTGCTCCCTAGTCATGGTTCAATAGAGATAGTATGTCCCTTTGATTTGTGCATCATGTTGGAAAGAATTGATATAACCTTGTTTTGGTTTCCGCAAACGAGTACTGTTAAACTTTGATCTTGAGTTAAAATGTTGAGTTGTAAATCCTCCTAAGGCTTAGTAGCAATGAGTTGTAAGCACTATAAAGTGAGCTGGATAATCCTGATAAAAGTTAAACTAAAAATTTATATATATGAATATATTATGTAGATGTGATCTACTTGATAACCTTTGAGACCTGGAACAATCAAGAGGAATCTATCTTTTGTAACAAAATATGATTTCTTGTTTCTTTTTTTCCCGAGCTAAACTAATAAACACTATCCTTTTACAGTGAAACCTTAAATGATCTCATGGTGAAATCAATGGTTAGATTATAGAAAATGATAGGGTTTAATAAGAAGGAGTGAAAGTGATTAATAAAACCTTAAATCTCTCTCTATCGTTTGGAATGTTTTCCTTTGTCAAACTTAATTAAGTAAAGTCTAGATGGAATATTTAACCAATCTTGATAAACCCTTAACCTCAATAAAAGGCGGATAGTAAACCATGTGACCCTGAAGCTAAATTCTGTTGTCCTGTTCTGTTAACCCATGCCTTAATTCATGGTGATATTCTTAAGCAAGGTAAAAATTTGATCCTTAGACAAGAAGGTTATTGTTATGAACCCTAAGAGGTACTTTCCACTCAATCGGAATTTATGCCTTCACCTGTGCAACAGAGGTGTGGAACATGTGTTAGTGGCTTGAGTAAGATTAATTAACCTTGTAAGAAATGGAAAATGTTCTAAAATCAAATGAATAAGAAAGATTTGGACATCAAATTGATGATCCTAGTTTAGAAAGCTTGGCCTTAAGTTAATTTAGTCAAACAGTTGAAAAGAAAGAAGTTCTTCCTTGTGAAAAGAGTTGTGTGAATCGTTACATGAAATTCTATAAGAACGTAAGTTAAGAATTAAGAGACACTTTAGTAAACAAGAAAATTTAACAAGAAATTCCTCATGGGATGCCCTAACTGTTAGTGTGTTTTGTGGTTAGACTCCAATGTTGTTCTGTCAAGAAGAGAAAAGTAGATTGTCCTTGATAGGTGTGAACGTTTCCGTGCTGCCTTTATGGTCATCCTTGTATCAGGTTGTTCACAGTGTTAGTTGTATCCCTGGTGACGACTTTTTGTGTCGTGTTGTGTCAAAGAAAGTCAAAAAAAAAATTAATCCTGTATTTCACTGTGTTGTCCTTGTGTTGGTTCTTTTGGGTCGTTACAGTTTCTAAGGTGTTATATGTTTTTATCAAGGTCATGTGATCTTTAGAATTGGACCACTAGATATATTTGGTTACTCCAATTATTAGCAATTGCACCTTTCGAGGTGTAATGGACATGTCAATAGAGAAACCACATTGATTTGTTAATAAAAGTCGAAGAAAACACCAGAAAAAAAGAGGATCTAAAACTTTCCAGTTGAAAGAAGGATCCAATATTATTATGAAGGAAAGTATTCAGATTAATAAGAAATATATATATATATATATATATATATATATATATATATATATAAAGGGGATGGTTCATTAATAAGAAATATCTCCTTCATATGAATTAAGATTTGATTTGAAGGATGAAATATTCGCTGCATGCATAAAAGATAAGTAGTTCTATGTTCTATGTCCACATCATTGATGACATATCAATCAATTTGATTTTCTATAATATTTTTAAATACTTGAAGGATGGGTAGTTGAATTAAAATCACTTCTTTTTGTTTGTAGTTATTATTTTTATTATTTTTTATCTTCAATGAAATTTCATTAAAGGTGAAAAATTATGTCATTTGTATGTTGAAGGTGTAGTATTAAGTGAGAAAGACCTACCCAAAACTGACAATAAGTACATATATCCATGGATTTTTTTTTTGTCATATGTGAATGTTGATTTCAATCATGGCTTTTTATTTATAGCTAATTTCTTAGAAACATGCCTCCAAATCCCACCCAACTAACTTAGAAGAGGAATTTCGAAACCTCCAACATTATTACGTAAGCACGTGCTGTTCATTTGATTTTCCTATATCAGTCTACATCAATCCTACACAACTACTTTGTCATGAGTTGTTTTCCTACTCTTTCCCACATACCTGATATTATAAGAGTAGCTCAATCAAACCAAATTTTCATCAATTATGGAGCCAAATATTCTTTTTTTCAGGCAATGGCTCCACTAAATCCGGTAGGAGACAAAGTGCAGTGGTTGTAGAACAACTGAGGAGGAATCAAATGAAAAATAGTTTAACTATCTCCAAAATATATCATACCAATAAGGCATCCTATGGTGGTGACGAAAAATATCCATGACTTTGAAGCAAGATCAGGAGGAAATTGAGGCTTGCATGGAATGTCCAAACCAAAATCAACTCACCTAATAATAATAGCTGGGATGAATAATACCTGGCATTCCTCGCCTCCTCCTGCTGTTTATCAAAGTTTGTGGTCTGTGGCCTAGTTTCGCTAATGTTCTGGTAAGATTTTATGTCATTATTTTTTGATTTATGTTCAATGCAAATGATTTATGCACTACTTGATTTATGTTAGTTGGCAAAGTGTGTTGTGGAATATCTAATTATAAAATGTCAAACACTTGGCATTTTAAAATATTGTTTAGATTACAATAAAATTATCTCTTCTTTACTGGTATTTGTTGAGTGTTGCTTCAACGATGAGACTCCACGAAAATTTTGGTAGCACATTGTTGTTTATGAAAGATTTTTATCTGCATCGGATAGATCTATTTGGCGTATGCATATATCCACCAAGGATAGACCAAATATATCTCTAAATGGGATAATTGTCCACCTTGTAAACTCTAAAAAATGCACAAAAATCCAAGTGTGTAGCAAGAAATCAATGAATGTAATCCTGGGCATTTTTTAGATTTCAAAATGTATTTGAGAGTTTTTTATAGCATCCCCCGTGTAACATGTATGACATGGAATTATTCACAGAGGTAACTTTTTTATCTTTTAAACATTGTCTTTAATATGCATATATTAGTACAAACCAAATGTCAGTTGCATTGTTCCTAATTTATTGGGTTGGATTTTTTTATAATTTTATGGTACTATACTTAATATATGCAAAAAATAAGACCAGAGATGATATTTGACGCCTGTCCCAAACATTTTTGCATGTTTTACCCATATTTTACACTTTGCAAAACAATCTATCCATCCCTATTTGATGTGAAAGAATTTTGGCAAAATCATCATTATCTTTATGAACACATTCAATAAAAATATAAATGCAACATTACGTAGACATTTATAAATAACATATTTTGTTGAAAATATGTTTATATCGAACATATAATACTTGAAACCTACCTGACACTCATAAATACATCTAAGAAAATATATGTATTTTTAAATTATTTAATAAAGAAAATATATTTGAGAAAGATGACCAGACTGTTATACTGGAATGAACGGTTATCTAGATGCATTGAAAATTGTACAAGTGAAATTTTTTATCCTTAAGTTGTGCAAATATTTATTAAAATATAAACCTCAGTTTGGAGAACTCATACATTTCACTGAGACATTCACGGAACAAGCAGAAACTCTTTTAAAGGAACCTTTTGATGTTATAAATTTTTGGTTTGACGTGTAGAGTCAACCGTCAAATCTCATTCCTGGCTGAGACCTGGAAACATAAAAAAGATACACTTTTGAATCGAAGAAAAACAAAACAAATTCGACATGAAACATGTCCCTTGAATTCAATTCAAAGCAATACGAACATCGAGGGATTCACACAAAAGTAACCCCTAATAGTCATAGTTATTAAATGAATTTTCACAAGTGTAATTCCTGTGAAATATTTTATCACATGAAAGTTTTCCATTTGATGGGAAAGAAAAAAAAATGAAAAATTATGGATAACATTGGCATATATTTAACCCAATAGAATTTATGATAAATGTATATTTAAAAAATCTAAAATAATTTTACTTTTATATAAATTATAACTTGAAATTTATAATTTGACACATTGTTGGCTATAGACAATTCCTTCTACACAAATTATACACAACATGCTTTCCACTAACATTATTTTATCAATACCCTCTTCAACATTCTCTGTAATAACACCTTCTACATTTATGAAATGAATTCTCAAAATTTACTACATATATGCACATCCACACTTCTCTTACATCAATCAACATTATCAACTATTTTGTAAGACTCATGTTCATCTTTGTCTTAAACTTTTAGTAAAATGTTTAGGACTATTTTGTTTAATTTACTGTTATTTCTAGAAATATGCAGGGCCAAGATGATCAGGATACGTCTTCATGTTTAAAATATGTATTTCTATTACTATGCTCTAACTCTTATCTTTGTCACAAAGACAGACAGTGAATTTTATTAGCTCAATATTTTTTAAAAGTAGAAATAGTAGAGCCTAGTGAGTGCTAAGCCACTCCTTTCAGTAAGTAATGTAGCTTAGCGGTCGCTATGCATTTTCTTTGATACGAACCGACATGAAAAATTCCTTACAACACCATTTCATCCATTCATATGATTTGTTATCCGAGTGCTATGTTCTGTAAGTATCGTAGCTTAGTGGTCATTAAGCATGTTTTGTAATACAATTTTCTTTCTTTCTTTCTATTTTCTTAATTAAGAAACAGTTTAGCCGAGAGGTCGCTAATTTATTCCTTTCTCATTTAACAATAAACAATAAGCGTAGAGCGCTATGTTCTATAAGTATTCGATCTTAGCATTCACTAAGCATTTCTTTTATACAAACTATTTTTGATCTCTATTTTGAAATTAATAAACAATTTAGACTTGAGGCTGCTAATCTATTACTTTCTCAGAAGACCTCTGTAGCTTTCGACAGTAGACAATTTCTATATCTCGAATATTTTGCATCTAAAAATTTCACAAAAACTTCCTAGCGCCCAGTAATATCTATTATTAAATGACCTGTTATTAGAGCGTTATGTTTGAAATAAGATATTATTTAGCCTAGCTATCGGAAAATCATTCCTTCCTAAAAGAAATCAAGATTAGCAGTCACTAAGTATTTTTTTTAATACAAACTATTGTTTGATCTCTATATTCAAAATAAAAAATTAGTTGAGCCTAGTGGCCGCTAATCTACTCCTCCTGACAAGTAGTGGAGCTTAGTGATCCCTAATCATTTTCATTGATGCACATCGATGTGTCAAATAATAAAATATGCAAAGGTGTGTGCCAAACAGTTCCTATGGTGTTATATGAGCACCTTGAAAACATTTTTAGTAATCATCTTTCTTCCCGACTATGCAAAGACCTCCATAGCTTTCGACATTGAAAATTGTCCATATCTCACTTATCTGCCATCAAAATATATTATGGAAAATGTCTAGCAACCGCTAATATCTATTAGTATGATTTGTTCATAAAGCATCTATGTTATCAAGAAAATGTTTAGCCTATTTTCCGCATAATCATTCCTTTTAATAAATTGTTATACATTCTTTCAACCCTATTATAAATAAGGAAAATATCATTAACATAATATTAGTTATAAAGGTTTATCGCTTAAAAGTGTGAGATATAATTATTGTATTACACTTTACCATTATATTAATCAATAACACATCATGAAATTGAAGACGATTACAATAGAAAAAAAAAACATCTCTTAATGCCAATTTCCACACTAAAAAAAAGGTCAAAATTTAAAAATTGTCAAAAGAGACAACAACATATTAGCAATATCTAAGAAGAGCACTACAACAAAAGCATGGACAACACTAAGCACACAGGACAAATCCTTCCAAGGGTTTTTCCTCTCGTGAGAAATGATCCAGGGCATTCCATCTATCTTAAACCTATGTGTTGTCTTGTAAAGTTAGAGGCACCATGATTTCCCATTTGGGTCATGGAGGCTCAACTATTGTGGCACATCCCTACACCAACAATGTCCACTAAGGTTCAACAAAAAAAAATTCATGAGAGGGTGGCCTTTATTCTAATCATTAAGGATGAGGAGAGGAGAAATGTTTGGACCTATAGGTGAAGAAACTAGTTGCAAGAACAACTCTACCTACTCTAGGTAGTGGTAGGTGACGAGCTTAAAAGTGGCCACGACATCCATGTATTAGGTGGAACCATAATCATAATACATAAGCATTCATTTGATAATTTAAATTTTCATATCAAAAACTAAAACTCCGACACCACTTTCTTGCCTTGTGTTTAAATATATTGACAATCAACACTATTACAACTTTTTATTAACAGAAAATTGAAGAAATATCAAAACATTATTAAAAAATAATAAAATATCAAACTTTTCATAAGTTGAAACAGATTAATCACTTGGAAAAAAGTCCTTAGAAACAATTTAATTATTACCAACATAGATAAATAAATTATAATTAATATTGTAGTGGCTTTTCATAAAGGTGTGGTTAACTGAAAACATAATAAAGGTTTTTTCCGAAAAAAACAAACAAATGTAATACCAGTGTAAGCACTTTTCATGTAAATTGCGGAAGGCTCACTATATACGACGTTGGTCACTAGCGTGTTTCTCATATAGAAATGGGACACTGGAAGAAACAAAATATGTAAGCACAGATAACATGCCTTTCTAATTTAGTGACTTGAACAAACTGTTTTTTTCCTTATACAAAACAAATCAAAGAATCCTTCTGAGCTCGGCAGCTAAAACCCATGTCACAGTTAAAACATTTGAAACATCTGATGAAAAACTCGTGCACTCTTTTACAGTGGCACTGAGAAAAATATTGAATTACCTATCAATATTTTTGACAATACATATTATTGCAAACGAGTAATACCGAGATAATATAGCTGTATAATAAATTAAAAAATTGGTACACTAGGCTCATAACATATACAGAAAAAAATGTCGGTTTTCATTTTAAATTAAAATTGTTGGAATAGGAAATAAAGTGATAAATTATTTAAATATTGTCTATCCATCTTACAATAACACATAAATATGTTGTTGCTAGTTATCATTGTCACCTGTCCTATAGAATAAATTTAAGCCAAATCTACATTCTACCATCAAAAGGAAATACAAAACCTTATAATATATCCTTTTCTCCTTTCCAAAAATATTCATACTATTCAATATTTAAATTGTATTACTTCTGTCTTCTTCTTTGTTTATTAATAAAAATTAGATTTTGAAAGAATCTCAAAACCTCAATACAAACATGGAAAGATATTTAATGAAGGATCACTTATATCAGAACCCAAACAAACCACTAAAAGAGTCAAAGTAACTTGATCCAGAACCCAAACAAACGATAAACTTTTTTATTCTTACTATTGTGCTTCGTAAGTATAATAAGAAGCCCGAGCAGATTCAGCATTCACCTTTCCTTTTCCATACTCCTTTTATCAGAAATAACATGAGTCCAAACAGATGTGCCATTCATCTTTCCTCTTTCGTGCACCTCTTATAAGAAATTTAAAACAAAAATAATTTCTAGGTATCGCTAAGAAATTTGACAGCCATATTTAGTTCCCCCAATGCTTTCAAAATTATTTTTTACAGTTTAAACACCTACAATAACAACAAAAACTGTTACGCTCAACACTGTTCAGCTTAAAAATTAGATATATTTGTCAGATTAAATTATTGACAAACTAATGATAAAATGTACACATAAAAAGTGACAAACAACTCATTATTTGCTCAACAATTCTACTTCCAAACATATACATATGGCCAATAGGCTCTTTCATTCAACACCCTTAAAATATTTCTATAATAAATAAACTCTTCCATTCAACACCCTCAAACAAATTCTAAGTTAAATTATAAGAGAACAGATAATGTCTCATAAGCTGCCCAGCTCCAATATAAGAAGCCAACACTGCAGTTCTCTAAGACATCTAATTTATCCAGGTCTTCATGCTTCCATGCACACGCGCGCGCACACACACACACATACATATATATATATAGAAATGGTAGCCCTAATGAGTGTAAAAGAAAATAAAATGGGGACGACGTACCTGCAGCTTTTTACTTCAAGGCTTTCATTACAAGCCTTATATATTCTACAAAATCTAACTTTTGAACTTATATATAATGATAACAACAATTTAGGTGTGTCTGCAACTCATAATTAACACAAACTTATTATCATAAGATTTTGGTACGGTACGTCTATACTCATATAGCCTGCAGTATTTTTTCAACTTTCCTGGATTTGCTTTGTTTAGACTTTGGATCTGAATCGAACAACAAATCCATGTAAGGAAAATCACAAGGAATGTAGACAGCTCCTTGAGACATTAGAGTCTTTCTCTTTCTGGCAGTTGATCTGGGCTTGAGTGGTGCAGGAGGGCAGCATTTGATGGCAGATATCTTGTGTTTCTCAGACTTGGGAGTTGTGATGCATTCGTCTTTTTCTTCTTCTTCTTCAATATTAAGTGTCTTTTCTGTGTTAGCAGTGCTGCTGCTCTTACACGTTGTAATGACCTCTTCTGGTTCTAGATTCACACCATATTCTTTCTTCTTTCTTTTCCCTAGAAACGAGAACGACTGATTATGACATGCCATTACAGTAATAAGTCGCCAAGTGTACTATGTCGAAAGCCTGCAACATATGTATTGATACATTACTAAATTCTTAGATTACTAAATTTCTCCTGTTTTTTCAATATCATTGCTGCAACACTTTGGTATGACCAAAATTTAATTTGTGAAGGAAAACTTTGTTTGTCAATGTATATCATATCATATATATATATATATATATTAAAGTTAATAACCTGCGCATCAATCCACCGGTGGACTACGATAAATATATTTGAAAATTTACACATAAGGGTAATACAGAATAGAAAACATCAAATGTAACTTGAAAATGTGATGTACATGTAGTCTTGCATTTTTTGATTGAAGAGTACATTTACTTAATCATATTTGATAGACAAAGTCAATGGTTAAAAAAATTACTGCATGCAAAGATCACATGGGAAAGTATGCAGTTAACAGGCCATGATCCCACTTGCATTAGGATAAGAAGATGCTATGACTGTAATTTCAATAGGAATTTGGAATAGTATAGGTTGTGTTAAATTTGGAGAAACAAATTTCTCCAGTGCTAATTCTATTGATAGAAGCTGAAGACTCTCAGTACACTTTATTAGATGCTGATAGACATCTTACAATTGTATTATGGAGTGGAGTGGAAGAGTATGATATTGTGCCCACTTAACTTTAACATTGTTATTTAGCCATAATATTATATTATATAAACACTTAATTTTAAAAAGTTTGAAACATAAGATTTGTTATTTTAGGGTTTGCATAAATAGTAAATTTAATTTAACCATGACATTTAAATAAGGATTATGGGTAAATTTGTTTTGATTGTGTATATAAATAATTCTTTGTACATTATTATAACCCTTTTGTGTAATTGAATGATATATGAATAAAAAAATATTTTTTTAGGGATATATATATGAAATTAAAAAATTAGTTAGAGTTGAACACAAATGAAAGGTACATTCTTGGTAATTATAAATGGGAAGAAAAATATTAAATAATGAAGAATTAATATTTTAAATTGTTTATAACAGATTTTTTTTTGGGTTGTAATAGTCATAAGTTAGTTTTTATAAACTTCATAATTACAAAGAGAAGTTATATATATTTTATTAGTGAAGATGATGGTAAGAGTGTATGTAATGTAATCGTGACAATGATAATAAAAAATGTTGTAACACAATTTAGGAAGTTATTTGTTATAAATTTTATAATTATATTGAAAGATTATATGATTTAATAATGAAAGTAGATTAAGATAAAGAGTGAGACTGAATTTGATGTGAAGATTTATTTCTAATAGGATAATTTCCTTTTAATATTTGGGAAAAAAAAATTCATTATAATATAATAAAAATGGATAAATATAAGAAAAT
The DNA here is from genome assembly GCA_019776745.2 of Taxus chinensis. Taxonomy (NCBI): domain Eukaryota; kingdom Viridiplantae; phylum Streptophyta; class Pinopsida; order Cupressales; family Taxaceae; genus Taxus; species Taxus chinensis. Next base: position 740,699,286 of record CM034150.1, read on the forward strand.
GAAGAGAAACATTTATACAAAGAACTATTTATTATTGGGATTCGGTCCACTAAAAGGTTGTAGAAGAATTATTTCTACATTTTATTTCAATATTTAACGACAAATATAAATATTAAGAATTATCTTAATATTTTAAGTTATCATTCAATCCTCTAAAAGATTATAGAAGAATTATTTCGATATTTTATCTTAATATTTCATAACAAATATAAATATTGAGAATTATCTTAATATTTTAAATAATCCTATTTTACATTGATCATTAAAATATCACATAATTTTCTCAATATTTAAGAAATAATGAGAATTATCTGAATATATTAAATCAATAAAAATTATAGTAGTTAATCTATGAAACATAATAGTTATATAATCTGTTGATCATCAATCATTATTACTTATTCTCTCATCAAATCTCAAAATGACATCAATAACCATTTTAATTATCCCATACGGTCTCCTCTGATTAAATAAAATAACTTCAATTAAACGAAAATCAATAAATAAATATATTTTAAAAAAGAATATATAAAAAATACTAAAAGAAAAACTATTGAAGGCATGAATGAGAGGCATCTTCAATTGCAATGCTGTAATCTTCCTTCCTATGTGAAAAACCCTAATTCTATAACCTAGGATGTACTCAAAAGTTGGAGCTTTTGTAGCAGATAACACACATCAAACTCGGACCAGAGAAGTAAATAAAAACATAATAAATTTAGAGAGAGAAAGAAATGCAGCTTGCAGTACTTATACAGAATGTTACCGTATTTTACCTCTGATTTTGCTGTTTGAAATGCCCTTTTAATAGACAATCGCTCTATCTGTATTTATAACTGTTTCTCTCCGGATCTCCCACGAAATAAAATGTCTGTCAAATATGGTTTCTGTGTCTGCAGGAGAAACAAACAGATGAGAAGCTCTAGACCATATAAAAGAGTGGGGTTTGAATGAAGGCGCAGGGCAGGCGGAGATGATAAGGTAGGTAAGGAGAATAGAAAGAATGGAATGATTTTGCAGACAACAGTGAAACCAATGCGAACAAAAGTTGTTGGAAATGATGGCGAGGGGCGAGGATGTCCTTTTGACTTATTCTATGTATTTTTTCTGTAGGTATCTCTTCATATTGTTAAGATATATATTAATTTTATATATTATATTAATTTTTGTACTTCTATTTATTTATTTTATTTAAATTTAATTAATAAATTAGACTTAGGTACACTAATGTTTGACTATTTTGATTATAGAAAGTGTGCACAACATAGTATATGATTTTAAGATGATATTTGATTTATGGTAAATTTGGATACATAGAAGTGAACCAATATGTTGGGATAAGAAGGAAAATCTAACTTAATTTTTTTTAAAGAAAACAAAGAATTTGAGACCCAAAACTCTTAGATATGGAAATAGAATTGCCAAAATATATAAATGGCACATGTTTTTTAACTAGTGAATGTAAAATGATGTATGTGTAACATATAGTTTTTGAATTTATTGCGAGTCACTAAGAAATTATCTTTCAATTTGGTTTTTAGGTCTGTAAAATACATAAGAAATATATTTTTTCATTAAAAATTATAAATGTTAGGTGGGTGTGTGTGTGTGTGTGTGTGTTTCATAAAAAAAGAAATTGGGCCTTATCAAGCCATTTTTTAACATGGTTGAGTCATTTTTTTTGGGATAGAAAAACCACCATTAGTATTAGGTCTATCTTTCACCATTTAGGCAATCATCCTCATGTGGGACACTATTTCAAAGATATGAATGATTTTCAATGCGTATGGAAAGATATGGAATGATGTTGGATGTTAATAGTGGTTTTATATACTATTAAGTTTCATTTTCTAAATTTTATATATTGCATATAGGAATGATTATACTAATGGTTTAATGTTATATAAATGATTCCTTCTTCCAAGCTCAAATGACGTGATATAATGCTTAAAATTTGCATATAAAAAGATGAAAGTGTCAATAAGTTATTTATAAAATATTAGGATCAAATAAATTTATTTGATAAGTTTGTGTAAAGTTGGAAAAGTTCATACCAAAATCTATCTACATGGATACAAATCTCTCCTTTGGAGTTGTGAGTTAGATCTAAATTTAGAGATCTAGATTTCCTTTCTATAGATGGTTGTTTTTTATGTTTGTTATTGTGCAAGCATTTTCCGACATTGATATACACGTTTTTTCTAACTTATAACCCTAAAATGCTAGGTTCATAAGGACTTTATTGGAGTTCCTCACTAAACCCCCACTAATAATATGTTTTTTAGGCTACAACTAGTAATTCAAAGAGGGATCAAGACACATGTAGTTCTCCCAACACTAATATGAGACTTAGATGATATCGAGTAAAAAATTGAATATCGAGCTCTTGATCTAAACCTCACACTTAAAACAAATAGTTGATACTTTAGTTTTTATCTCATAGAGTGGGTGAAATAGAGAATCTCTTGGATCATACGGTATATGTTTTTATGTGTGCCCATTCAAATAATTACTTTCTCAACCAACCAAAAAGTATTTCCTAGGCTCATTAAGTTGATTTTTGCATTTCAAAAGATAATTGAACCTATTTAAGGTTTTCAAGGAATTAGTTATGAGACAAGTAGTGTAAGTTTGTACATGTATTTTGTAGAATGTACAATTCTTCTTAATCAACTGGGCTAGATAATAGTTGAGGTCATGTGGACTTAGGACATAGGAAAGAGCAAGAGGATTCCTTAATTTTTCATTTATGTATAAATGAGTGTAATGTCAAGATATGTGTCAATTGTTTTCCAAGTTCTCAAACCATATTTCAGCTACTAAAATTGTTTCCTTTTTAATCTAATATTGAAAATGCTCAAGATTAAAAAAAAATGATAATTTCATGTCTTGTGCATAGAGTAGTTATTGTCAACTCTTGAATTCCAATGCCCAATTCATATGAAACCTGCAATCACATGGACAATACATGAATATCAATGATTGATAATGATATATACATATATAAATTGAATTTGACAAATGAATTATATTTGAAATGCTTATAATAATGTGAAATGTGCACAAAAACAAATACATTGATTTTCTCCTATCAAACCATGTTACCAATTTGTCAAATGTGTTTAGCACCATAGGATTTCCCCATATAAAGTGAGTGTTGTAGATTAGTTGCTAGCTTACTAGCCTTACTTGAAACATGATCTGTTTTTGCAAACTTAATAGTCTTACTTACAGCTTCTATGCTAGTTTAATATTGTAACGACCCAAAAATCCACACACGAACAACACAGTGAAATACAGGATAACTTTTTTTTTTGACTTGCTTGACACATAACATGATGCAACATGTCGTCACCAAGGATACAAATAACACTGTGAACAACTTGATACAAGGATGGCCATAAAGGCAGCACAGAAATGTTCACACCTATCAAGGACAACTTACTTTTCTTTTTGACAAGATAACATAGAAGTCCAATCGTAGAACACACTTACAGTTAGGGCCAACCACAATGAGATATTCTTGAGGGTTATTTATTTTAAAAATACATCTTGTAATTCTTAGCTTCGTTTTCAAGGAGACTCAGGATACGGTTCATACAATTCATCTTACCAAGCTAAGTTTATTCCTTTTTCACTGAGTAATCATCCTTAAATCTTCTCTATTATGACATTTATTTGCTTAGTTCTTTTATTTAGAGAAAGGGGGAAATTCAATTCCACAAGGCCATCTGCTCACCACTAACGCTACTAAGATTCATTCTTGCCCACACGACAACATGGTTTTAAGTTCAACACACTTAAGAGAAGAGATACATGGTGCCTTGGAAAGAGGTTAGAGGAAGAAGGTTGAGTTGAAATCATCTTCAAGACCTCATTTTTTATAACCACGATTTAATTGAAACTTGAGGACTTAACCAGAATTATTAAAGATTTTACTTAGGGTTTTACCAAATGAGTTTTATAAAAGTAAAACAATTTACCATCCAATGGCTAAGAGATAGATTGCGTGGTTTCAAAATTGTTTTCTCCTGCTTATTAAATCTTATCATCTTCTAACAACTAACAGTTAATTTCACCTTAGGTCAATTTACAAATTTCACCATAAAAGGAATAAAGTGCACTAGAGGAGCTAGGGTTATCATGTTATATAATTCTTATTCACAAAGATAGTCTCGCCTATGATTTCTTTAAAGAATTCCTTTCTCTCAAGTTGGTAACTTCTACGTTAATTTATTTAAAAATAACTTTTAGTTCAACTTTTATAAGTGTTAAACAACCCACGTTATTTTACTTATGTCGCATTATTAATAAGTCAAAGCAAGATTTACTCAACTTTTATTTTCAAGGGTAAAGTTTAATAACACTCATTGACCAGAACAAAACAAGGTTACATCCACACTTAAAATACTGATAATCCAATAAGGTCACTCAACAAGTAGTAACCAATATTTTAATATTTTCAAAGATGGTCAAACAAACCAAGGTGTCCAAAGTTAAGATGACAAAGTCCACAAATACATTATACTAAGACCATGATCCTCTCCTACATTTTCCACTGTATGTAATCAATAGTTGAACAATATAAAAAGGATTCATACAAAAGAACTTCTCAACTGAGGTTGATATAAAATCTACAAGTCTATCCCTCATCTACTCGCAAAATCCATCTGCAACAAATTTTCCAAAAGAGTCAGTTCGCGAGAACTGAGCAAGATAAGGCTACACAAAACCACCATAACTATTATCTAACAATACCACAAAAGGAAGCACTTTATAACAAGAACTGGACGATGGGTTGAGACTCTCAGTGCGATTGCATAACATGGAGCTTTTCCCAAGTGTGGGACATTGCGAAAACGGAAAAGCTCTCCGGATGAAGGCCGGTTCCTATTCCTCTGTTCAGATGCACACGTAGAAAATGCAGAGGGTTTACAAAAAACCTAATCTAACTTTCCAAGGAGACAGGGTAAGAAAATGCATAAAATAAAACCTAAACTACAAAGGTGATGCACCGAGGAATGAAGAACACCTGTCTTGCCAATAAACACAGACCATTAAAATGCAATGCAAGATCATGCACAGATAGCCAGATTCACAGTGAAAGATCAGGGGGATGCAAATGAATACAGAGAGGGTTGAGAATCATCCACAGACATGCATTAATTTTCTCCAAAGATTGATACAACACACTGCAAAATGCCAAGAGGCAAGGTTGCATTACAGTTTCAAATGGGAGGTTTTAACTCCACAAGTTCACCTGCCAAAGAGAAGAAGGGAGGGGCAAAACAAGAATGTCCAACCTTTAGAAAGAAGCCCCTCCTTACAATTTATAGGAAGAATGAGAGGGAAAAGAGAGGAATTCGAAATCTACCCCAACCACCTCTAGGTTGCATTTAATTCATCTCATTATGATGGTAGGTGAGAACCCCAGCGAACCCAAAAGTGGCGAACTGTATTTTGAATTTTTAAGAATTTTTTCTCACCCAATTAAAGATATCCAGTCATAGTTGGACAGAGGACCTCGTAAGCTTTCCAAAAAGTCCAACCTTGCATGAATCCGAGCTCCCAGTCAAAAGTTATGGCCATCTGAATATCTGCGCCAGGGTCTGCTTCCTGTCAGCGCTCAAAATGTTGCGCCTCCTGAAGGTGTGCCATAGGCGCATCCGTGTGTGTGTCGACATCCTCTTACATGCGCCAAGGGCAAAATTTTTCCCTGTTGACACTCTTGTCATGTGCCATTTCCGTGCGCCAAGGGCGCATCCTTTACCCTGTCGACATCCATTTCTGTGCGCCACTTTCCTGCGCCTTGGCGCATACATTTTAGTGTCAACACTCATTGTCATGCGCCATTTCATGTGCCAAGGGCGCATCCTTTACCCTGTCGACATCCATTTTCATGCCACTTTCCTGCGCCTTGGCGCATCATTTTAGTGTCAACACATTGTCATGCGCCATTTGTGCGCCAAGGGCGCATCCTTTCTGTGCGCCACTTTCCTGTCATGCGCCATTTTGTGCGCAATGCATCCTTTACCCTGTCGACACTCATTGTCATGCGCCATTTCTGTGTGCCAAGGGCGCATCCTTTACCCTGTCGACACTCATTGTCTGTGCGCCATTTTGCGCCAAGGGCGCATCCTGTCGACACTCATTGTCATGCGCCATTTCCTGTGCGCCAAGGCGATAAATGTCAGGGATTTGAGCTTCTTTGATTTCTATATTCTTCTGCTTGTCTATATCTACCTGGGGGAAAGATATATACAACAATTTGGTGACTCAATGGGATTACCTGCCTGCTAGGTAGAAGATCAGTGGCCTTTTAGCAATCCATTGGGCATGGAGTCATAAGCAATAACTTGAAACCAACCTGATATCTGATCCCGAACCTGATATTGCAACTCCTTCTTCGAGAGCATGCTGAACTGTAGAAATCCAACCTAGGAGCAACAAAACCTGTGCCAAAGCACTTAGGGAAACTGAAACCTAACTACAACAAGACAATGTGCATACGCACTTAGAGGAATTGAAATCTAGGCTAATATTTACAAGGGTAAACCTTTTCCTTTTAGTAGCAATGTTTAAGATAGATTCCGTTAACCGGAATCGGGAGTTCTTCTCCATCCAAAGTAGACAATTGGAAGGCATTACTACTTTTACATCCCGTGACCATGTAGGGGCCACTCCAAATGGCATCAAACTTGGAATGCCTTCCTGGTTTTGCCCGATCTGCATCCCATTTCAGAACTAGGTCCCCTTCCTGGAAGGTCCTTGCTCTTGCTTTCTTATCAAACCATCTTTTTACTAAGGCCTGATCTTTCTCAATTGTTTGAACTGCATGTTCTCTAATTTCTTCCAATTCCATCAACTCTGCATACCTAGCCTCCATTGGTTCAAACTCAGCCAACTCCAACTGCTTCATGAACTCCAATGCAGGCAGTTCTAATGATATAGGCAATACTGCCTCTTTTCCATAGACCAACTTGTAAGGGGAATTACCTGTAGACCTCTTTGGTGTTATTCTGTCAGCCCATAATGCTGATTTTAGCTTGGTATGCCATGTTCTTTGGTTTTCATCCAGAGTCCTCCTGATGATTCTTAGCAAATTTTTGTTCGTGGACTCTGCCTGTCCATTACCCTGCGGGTAATAATTTGAAGAGGTGCTCAAATAGATTCCATTCTTGACAGCCCATTCTGTAATCTTGGAACCTATAAATGCCAATGCATTGTCTGATATGATAGTGGCCGGCACACCGAACCTGGTCACTATTCCTTCATAAAAGTCTAGTATGTTAGACTCATTTGCTTCTTTGAGTGCTGCTGCTTCGGTCCACTTGGTGAAATAGTCCGTTGCCGTGAGAATCCACTTGTGGCCTTGGCTTGAGTTTGGATTGATGACCCCGATGAAGTCCAATCCCCATTGCATAAATGGTTGGTCAACCAGAATTGGGTGCAATGGAAGTGCTGCTAGTCTTTCTTTTCCTGTGAAGAGTGCACATTTCTTGCACTTTCTTATCCATGTATAGCAGTCACTGAAGACTGTCGGCCAATAATACCCTGCCTTCATTATCTTGAGAGCTGTTACTCGTGGGGTGAAATGTCCTCCAGAATCTCTATCGTGAAAATCTCGTAACACCCTTTTAATTTGATTTGTCCCAATGCACCTCAATAGAACTCCATTGATGTCTTTCTTAAACAAAACACCATCAACAAGCACATATGGAATGGCTTGTAATCTGAAGTATCTCCTCTTTGCTTTGCTCATTTCTGGGGGGCATAGGCCTGTCTGTAGGAAGTGTATCACATTCTGAGTCCAACAAGGAGTGGGCACATCATCATTTTCCTGTTCTTGACCATCCTGTAGTACCAAGACAGTCTCTTTTTCATCACCTGCTTCAACTTGTTGACTCAAGGCTAGCTGCTCACATAGTCCCTTCCCACGTACTAGTTTGGTGACCTTGATCTCGATGTCATATTCCATGACACGAGTTATCCATCCTGCACGTTTCTCATTCAGATCCTTGTTTAGAAGGAAGTCCCTGACTCCCGCATGAGAGACCAATAATTGGATCTTGTTGTTTGAGACTAGGTGCTTGAATTTCTTTAAGCTCCTGATTACTGCAAGGACATGCTTTTCAATGAAAGAGTACCTAGTTTCGTATTCCTCCAAGCCTTGACTGAAGAAAGCAACTGGTTGTTCTAATCCTCCTTTGTTTTGTTGTACCAGGATTGCAGAAATCGTGTCCCCACCACCAAAGGCATATAGCACGAAGTCCTTGGAGAAGTCTGGATTGACGAGAGTCGGAGCTTGAGATATAGCCTCTTTTATTGCCTCAAAACTTGCCTTGCCTTCAGATGTCCACTTAAATGCCATACTCTTCTTTAACATCAGCGTTATTGGCTTCACAAGAGCAGCAAAATTTGGAACAAATCTGCGGACAAAATTGATCCTTCCCAAGAAGCTTTGAAGAGCCTTCTTGTGACTTGGCAATGGCAATGCTCGAATTGCTTCAACTCTTTCTGGGTCAATCGTCAACCCTTCCTTTGAAACAATATGGCCTAGAAGTTTTCCCTCGTGAGCCAAAAATATGCATTTTTTGGGATTCAATGATACCCCAAATCTTCTACACCTCTGAAATACTTGCCTCAAATGACAGAGGTGATCCGCTGCATTTTTTGAGAATACAGTGATGTCGTCAAGATATATTAGAACTATTTTATTGATCAACCCCTTGAATGCCATATCCATTGCCCTTTGGAAAGTGGCTCCAGCATTTGATAGCCCAAATGGCATTTTCTTGTAGGCATAGGTCCCCCATTTGGTGGTGAAAGCCATCTTGAATTGGTCATCTTCTTTCACCATCACCTGATTGTACCCTGAGTAGCCATCTAGGAGAGAGAATCTCTCTGAACCGGATACTACTTGCAATATTTGTTCCATTGAAGGAAGTGGGTAATGGTCTTTGAGAGATGCCCTGTTTAGGTCTCGGAAATCCACACACAACCTGATTTCTCCACTCTTCTTCCTGACCGGAACCAAGTTTGCAACCCAGCTTGAGTGCTTGATCGGGAATATAATGCTTGCCTCTATTAGCTTATTTAGCTCTTTCTTCATTAGAGGTTCAATGTGAGGGTTGACTGGTCTCTGCTTCTGCCTGATGGGCTTAGCATCTGGATCCAATTCTATGGTATGTTGTGCCAAATTTGGATCGAATCCTCTTAAGTCTTCATAGCTCCAAGCGAAGACATCTGGAAATTCTTGGCAAAGTTGTATGAAATCTGATTTCTCCTGCTCAGTGGCCACTTTACCAATTTGAAGTGTTTTGCCTTCCCCAACCGGAATTGGCTCTGAATCTTCTCTCTTGACCTGTATGTTAGCCTTTTCCTTACGGAACTGGTCGTTAGGGTTGAAGATAGACTCCAATGTTACTAAACCCTTAGGAAGCTTGTTTGTCCGCAGCTGCACTACTTGATCCCCATACTGCTGCTCTAATCTGTCCTGATTCCTAGCTGAGAATTCAGCCTCTTCTTGTAAGAAATTGACGATCTGTTGATCGTTCTCAAACACCTGCCAGCTTGTGTTATTATCTGGAACTGCTGGCCTCACAATCACATGGATATGTGGCTGTGTTTTTCCCCTTCTGATGTTGTCAACCACATCAAACGTTGCTCCAACTGCTGCGAGCCTATCTGCGACTTCATTTTTCTTCCTGGGTATGGACACAATGTTGAAAGCTTCGAAATCCTCAATGAGGTCCCATACCCTATTCTTGTAGCTCTTCAGCAAGTCGTTCTTTGTAGCATGTTGTCCCCTAACTTGGTTGACGATTAGCTCGCTATCTCCAAACACCTGCAAGTTCTTTATGCCCCTTTTCCTGGCCCAATGAATTCCATGAATCAATGCTTCGTATTCAGCCGTGTTGTTTGAACAGGAAAACTGGAAACGAAAAGCTGAAAAATATTTGATGTCTTGTGGTGAAATCAACATTGCACCACCTCCAGCACCTTGTCTGCTTCTCGAACCATCGAAAAATAATTTCCAAACTTTGTTTTCATCCTTTTGTTCAGGCTGAATGATGTCGGGAATGGGTGAATTTTCTTCGTGTATACAATACACGCCCAATTCAGATTCTTCAATTTCCTTGTATGGGTCAAATTCATGACTCTTGTTTGCCCATTCATCCAAAGTTAAATCAGGAATTCCCTCGACCTTAGTACCTGTTTCTAGATCACTTGAACACTCCTCCTGATCAAAAGCCGAGCAATTTGCATTGATAGGATTTGGTACATGAGGCTCAATATGGAAATTGGCAATTGGTTCTGACCTGATTGTTGCTTTGGCTCCATACCTTGTCCTAAAAATCATGTGTGACCAATCTGCAGATAAATATCCACCGATTTTTGCAGTGAAGTCTCTTGATAGACACAACGCAAAGAGTGGCGGAAGGTCAATCACAGACACATCTTGTAGAACTGTAACATTAGGACAGGAATGTAGTGTTAGGCTTAACCCTTTGATGACCCCAACTGTTCCTACTACCGTTCCATCTAGTTGCACTACTCCTTTCAGCACTGGCTCATACTTCAGACCCAGTTGATCCGCTATTTGCTTTGGCATCACTGAACTACTTGCCCCTGAATCTATCATGCAGTTGTGTACCAAGTGGTTTCCAACAATCAATGAAACATAGAATGGTGGAGGCTTCAAATTTTTCCTTGTCTGGCCCCCATCATGTTGCACTGCATTAGTGAGAACTTTCTCATGTCCCTGGTTTGATACATTTGTGGCAGACCAATTAGCCATTGCAGCTTGCAATAAATCTCGTTGCCCTGGGATCGCAAGTGATTCCCACATGGAAATGTTCACATGTGTCTTCTTCATTTGATCGATGATGTTGAAAGGGGATGAATTGTCCTTTTGTTGTCCCTTACTTGGCGCAACCTTTTCTGGAGCTTGAACAGGTGCATGTGTTGCTACAACAGGTACCTTAGGTTGATTTTGCACATTTGGAGCTGCGTTTGGTCTACTGACCCCTTGTTGTGTAGGAGTGGACTGAGAAACAACTGGATTACACGGTTGTCCCTCTCCTATATTTCTCTTCTTTGACCGTGTGTTGGCAGCCACGCCTTGAAAAGGCTGTTGGTTAACTCCACAGAAGTCTTCCGTTTGCCAATTGGCCAATGTGGTTTCTGTTGGAGGTCCTTCTTGTTGCATTTCTTGCTGTTGATTCTCCTCCTGGCTTGGTTCTTGAGGAACACCAATGGTTTGCACCATCAAGGCCTGATTTAGTGCACCATTGAAACATGCTGACTGATTGTGAGGTAGATTGCAAGGGTAACACCAGTCGTACTCCTGTGCCATGTTATTTTGTGTCGGGACCAAGGCTCTTGAGGACGTCGTTGCATTTGGATCATACGGTCGAAATGGCCTGGCAGCTTGAGGTTGTCCTTGGTTTTGGTTTTGATTTGCAGCCTGAGGTGGTGGTCTATTTTGTTGGTATGGGGGCCTAGCTTGGTACTGTGCTTGAGGCTGATACGGTCTAGCACTTTGAGCTTGTTGTCTTTTGATAGTCACTAGCTCATTTCCAAGGTTCTGCAGTTGTTTCATGACCTCCTGCAATTCCTTTGAAGTATTTGAAGAAGTCGACGCCTCATTATTGCTTTGATTTCTAGGAGTTGGAATGGGATTCAACTCTGGTGCTTGACTGGTTGTAGGATTTCCCATATCTGGATAGAGAGGCATTGGTGGCCTTGGTGCAAGCTTGCCAGCTTGGATCAAACAGTTCTCTGCTCTGATAGCTGTGTCGTAGGCCCCTGGCAGCGTTGTTCCTCCCATTGATTGGATCATCATGGCTATGTCTGAATTTATAGCCTTTAAGAAATAAAGGAATGCTCCTTCGGCGGTTGGTCTCACAGCTATTGGAATCCTGTCCCATGTCCGTTGGAATCTGAAGTTGAAATCTGTCATTTGTTCATTAGGAGCCCTTTTGATTGTTGTCAATTGTTCCAATAAAGACAAATTGTCTGCCCTCTCCCCGAATTGGTTGCAAAGAGCTGAACAAAGTTGGTTCCAATTCGTAATAGACCCTGCTGCTAGGCTCCTAAACCATTGTAAGGCCTTACCTTTGAAAGATGAAGCCAACAACTTGACTGCAACATCCATTTCATTTATTTCGTGGATTGCACATGCATTAGCAATATCCTGGATGTGATCAATAGGAGTAGTATGATTTTCTCCTGTAAAATAGGGTATATTCTTTAGTGCTGCAACTGGAATTTGATTCTGAGCATTTAGGGCAAGTGGACTACTACCCGTGAAATTGACAAAGGGATTCGGTGGTAGATGTGCCATTATGATTGGCCTAAGAACCCTGGTCGATGCGAGAAAAGGCCTACCAGGTGGAGGTGTAGACAAAGTCCTGTTAGGTGGAGATGGTGATCTTTGTGGTCTTCTTCCTCTCCTTCCTCTACCTGGTGATAGTTGCAAGTGGAAAAATAGCCCCTCTTCTCGAGTATTAGACCTGGTTCGAATTCTTCTCATGTGCCTGGGCAACTTGTGCTGCTACACCGCTGAATTCTATCCCTTCGGAGTCGCCAGATGTGTTAGAAAAATGAGCCTCAAAAGGCTAGACTTCTGCCAAGTTACACACCAAACCTGACAATATTTAAAAAAAATAGAATTTTGAAAGACCTGTATTTTTGAGATTTTAGAGTTTGGAATTTGATTTGGAATGACAGTCCCGAAAATCCAAAAATGCCAGACTTCCGAAAACCTGAAATCCGAAAATCAAAAAACCATGAAATTTTGAAAGTCAAAATCTCAAAAATCTAAGAATACCCTTTTGAAGATTATCCCCCGATCTATCAACTGGTGAAATTTTGACTTGTTTCGAGCAAGTTAAGTCCTTGAAAATTGATTTCAAAGTTCAGCCCAGAAGGTGAAAATATGAAATTGTAAAACCTGTAATTTTTTAAGTCTGAATTTCTTGAAAGTTCCTTCAAATCTGTGGAATGACCTCTTGGTCCCACCGGGCGTGCCAAAACTATTGATGTGAATCGCAGCACCCCTGAATGTCTGCAACACGATGGGTTGAGACTCTCAGTGCGATTGCATAACATGGAGCTTTTCCCAAGTGTGGGACCTTGCGAAAACGGAAAAGCTCTCCGGATGAAGGCCGGTTCCTATTCCTCTGTTCAGATGCACACGTAGAAAATGCAGAGGGTTTACAAAAAACCTAATCTAACTTTCCAAGGAGACAGGGTAAGAAAATGCATAAAATAAAACCTAAACTACAAAGGTGATGCACCGAGGAATGAAGAACACCTGTCTTGCCAATAAACACAGACCATTAAAATGCAATGCAAGATCATGCACAGATAGCCAGATTCACAGTGAAAGATCAGGAGGATGCAAATGAACACAGAGAGGGTTGAGAATCATCCACAGACATGCATTAATTTTCTCCAAAGATTGATACAACACACTGCAAAATGCCAAGAGGCAAGGTTGCATTACAGTTTCAAATGGGAGGTTTTAACTCCACAAGTTCACCTGCCAAAGAGAAGAAGGGAGGGGCAAAACAAGAATGTCCAACCTTTAGAAAGAAGCCCCTCCTTACAATTTATAGGAAGAATGAGAGAGAAAAGAGAGAGGAATTCCAAAACTACCCCAACCACCTCTAGGTTGCATTTAATTCATCTCATTATGATGGTAGGTGAGAACCCCAGCGAACCCAAAAGTGGCGAACTGTATTTTGCATTTTTAAGAATTTTTTCTCACCCAATTAAAGATATCCAGTCGTAGTTGGACAGAGGACCTCGTAAGCTTTCCGAAAAGTCCAACCTTGCATGAATCCGAGCTCCCAGTCAAAAGTTATGGCCATCTGAATATCTGCGCCAGGGTCTGCTTCCTGTCAGCGCTCAAAATGTTGCGCCTCCTGAAGGTGCGCCATAGGCGCATCCATGTGTGTGTCGACATCCTCTTACATGTGCCAAGGTGCAACTTTTTCCCTGTCGACACTCTGTGTCATGCGCCATTTCTGTGCGCCAAGGGCGCATCCTTTACCCTGTCGACACACTCACTTTCCTGCGCCTTGTCATTTTAGTGCACCATTTCTGTGCGCCAAGGGCGCATCCTTTACCCTGTCGACATCCATTTCTGTGCGCCACTTTCCTGCGCCAAGGGCGCATCCTTTACCCTGTCGACACTCATTGTCATGTGCCATTTCTGTGTGCCAAGGGCGCATCCTTTACCCTGTCGACATCCACACTTTCCTGCGCCTTGGCGCATTTCATTGTGCCAAGGGCGCATCCACTGTCGACACTCATTGTCATGCGCCATTTTGTGCGCCAAGGGTGCATCCTTTACCCTGTCGACACTCATTGTCTGTGCGCCACTTTGTGCGCCAAGGGCGCATCCTTTACCCTGTCGACACTCATTGTCATGCGCCATTTCCTGTGCGCCAAGGCGATAAATGTCAGGGATTTGAGCTTCTTTGATTTCTATATTCTTCTGCTTGTCTATATCTACCTGGAGCAAACACGCGAGAGAAGAAGGGAGTTCCATCAAACAAGAGTATACAATAATGTCATCAAAAAATTTTATAACACTAAGATTTGCAAACCTCCACGACAATTCTAGTGTTTGGTTAATTTAAAATAAATTACCTATTTCTCAAAACAACCATATCATAAGGCAACCCTTGGTAACATAGTCAACCGTCACACATAGGTACAAACATAATTTCTAAGCGACATTATCAAAACAAAACCTTCCACTATGAATCCATAAGACTACCAAATAAAAGATGAGTTTTTCCCGAGGATTATTCAATTTAAGGAAATTTTCATCACAAAATATTAAGGTAATTACGCGCATAAAAACTGACCAATATTAATTAATAGCATTAACATTACAAGGAGAAATAATGCAAGTTAGAAAGAATAGAAGAGCACCACCAACAATAATTTACAGAGGGGGATTAGACCAAAAATATTCTAGTGTCAACGAGGTACTGGATTCGCACAATGAAACCTCGAGCTTAGTTGATCCGAAAAGCTAGTTATGGTTCTAGTTGATAGGGATGGTCAAGGTACTTCTTGAGGATGTCCTTAAAAGCCTAGAAACAAGATGAAAGATAATATAAGATTCTAAACATGCAAGACGGAAGACACAATGCACACAAACCTTTTCAATCTACCAGTTTTAATACCAAAACTCTAAGTTGGCTAGCCCAAGCATTGACCACACTAATCCTACGACCTTCCTTTCTCGATGCCAAAAGGTTATCCAAGGGAATTGCGAAGAAGCTAAAAAAAAATGTCAAAAGACAAACCTAGGTGCTAGGGAGGAGCTTCATATTTATCGTAAACTTACTTCCATGATATCGAAAATACTAGTTTAATCAACATAATAACTTGCAACTCAAACACAGAGAAGAATAAATACATAAACCGACAGACGAAGGTCTATCACTCGAGCAAGAGAAACATAACACCCAGAGGAGAAGGCACACGCATCCTTTTGACCGACATATTGACAACGATAAAAGAAAAAACAAGAAGAGACAAGAAGAAAGGGGAAATATCCCATCATGACATCTAACTAACAAAATAATGTAAGGAAAAAGCGGTTCGATTTCGCAATAATTGTATATATAATATAATAACAGTAGAAAGGTGTAGAAATATCTTGCCTTTTTCTCCAGAGTCTTGCCTACCTTCTTCTCCCACAAAGCTACCACGTCATTAAAAGAATATGTATTGGAAGGAAGCCTCAAATACAATTTCTTGTTCAGAGTCCTTGGGTCACCCACTGCCTTGATGGTAAAAGTGCCAATATCTTCCTCTTTCACAAACACAACTTTGGCATTTCCATCCCCTAAAATCGAAACTGTATCCCTTGGTAGGGGAGTAAGGCCTGGTTGCCCAAAATTTGGCACAAAATACGTGGCAAAACAGTTGCTCCAAACATATGTGTAGGGAATTCCTTCTGCCTCAATGGCCCTACGGACTTTGGCCTTGTAACCCCATGCAGTATTTATAGGCTCGACTGCATGGACTCTATCGAAATCATTTCCAAATTTAGACGGCAGAAATCTCTTGATGGTTCCAACCTCTTTGATTGCCTTGATAATGTTAAGCTGATCCATTATCTACGTCCCTCCCACTGTGGAGATGACCACATCCACTTTTGATTATCTCCACAAGACTTGCATGATCTTCCAGAGATCCATGGACTATATTAGCACCTGAGGCCTAGAAAGATTCATGAAGCTCGGCCTGCTGAGGATTTGAAGATGTGGAAAAAATACATAATGATTACATCGCTCCAGGATCTGAAAGGCATCTACCGTAATGATAAATAAACCTTTTCCTTCATCAGATTTGAGGACAGCATCAAACTCTTGGTGCAAACATTTCAGCTGCAGCTTGTAAGGTGTGATAATTCCAACAGAAACCTTTATGCCTGCAGACTCAGTGACTTGTTGAAGAAGCTCATATAATTGCAAAGCAAATCATGCTTCATGAATATTCTGATATGAAATAGATCTGCATCCATGAGATCCTCTTCCATGAGTTACATCGTAAGACAAGTAAGAAAACAATAGAGAATCTTAGAAATAAATTTCATCAGGTCTTCTGTTAATACTCTCACTGTCACATAGTCAATTTTTATAAAAATACCTTGAAGGAGAATCCCGAATCTGAGGATGCATTCTATACTGAATAGAAGCAACATAGTTGGACAACCTGCCTATTGGAAGCGCTAAAAAAGAAGGGCTTCTACTACACTGCAATACGCCTACCACTGCATTTCTCCCCTACACGACTTGACCCTCGCAGAAATCTTGAGACTCTCCAGGGATAGTCCTCTAAATGGAATACCCACAGAAGCTCACTGCATTTTGACGGCTGCAAGAGTATCGTCCATCCGAGGAGGGGCCGTGACAAGCCATGGGGTGTCAATCATCACAGAGCGCGGGGAAGACGAAGTGACAGAGGGAGAAGAGAGCCTGCGACTAGAACAACGACGTCCTTCCCACGTTTTGATCACGCGTGCTCTTGAAGGGAGAGTTAGACAGGTCAAATCCTCTCTCAAACCCAATAGACCTGTAGAAAAGAACCGATTGTAAGCAGAACAGAATAGCCTGCTATCTTTCCTACTACCTGGCTAAACATTGTTGCGGGTCGCTGCTGTGGATCCTTGACAAGAACACACCTCGTAGCACACAAAGAAAGTGGATGCAACACACCTTACTCACTCGCTGAAGCTTCATCAAAACCCACGCGTGCAGGGAGGAACCAGGAAGGAGAAAAAAATGCCATGACAGAGATTTGCTGGCCTCTCTGCCCACGCAACCAGGAAGAACGCCTCTCACACGCCACATGCAGCCCAACACTCCACCTATACGCATTGAAGAAGGAAATCAAAATAAGATCATGGTGAAGAAAAACGGGACTCCACCGACTCCTCACGCAAGGACAGAAAACATGACAGTCATACAGTCGGCAGGTAGGGTGGTTGGGAGGTGACCAGATGGATTCACATGCAATAAGACCTGCCTGGTCGGCCAAGGTGGTAGTGGAGGGAAGGTGGCAGAACGAGATTCGATGCCCTACGGGGCATTACATTCTCCTCCCCTTAAGAAAGCATCGTCCTCGATGTAACATAACACAACGGAAAAGAAATGGTTCGTAACCAAGGACAGGTAAAGGAGAAATTACACGCTATGGTTTAAAATTTCAGTCGATTAAAGCACGGTCACAAGAAGCCTTAGGAACATTTGGTAGAAATTTTAACTTTCAATGTTCTTTGAAGATTGGCAGTTCTTTCTTATTTATTATTTTCATTAGTCTCTTTCCATTATCATTATTTCTAGTTTTAGTTTCTTTTAAAAATATCATCATTGAAGAGTTTTGATTTATTCCTTATTGTGGGTGCCCAACATGAACTGCTAACACAACACCCTATCAGGTTCAAAAAGACACTACAGATTCACAAGCACACAAGTATATTCTTCATGACTGTATTACACCACAAAAGGTTACTCAAATACAGAATGGATTAGGCACAGTCCACATAACATAGTACTCATCACACATCTATGACTGACATACAAAATACTCAAACAAAAGAGTACTACAATCCACCAGACATTTCCTCAATTTGCATCAATGAAAAATTCACATAACACCAAACCATGCTACAGGTACATAGTGTCCACAAGGGAATCAATGACATATCCACAACATCACAACACATATCCAGATGACATGAGTAACACATACATCAAAAGACCACTACCCAAACATCATGATAACTCAACATACATCCCGAAACATCAACCATACAGACAAATATCATAAATCTCCCTCAAACTCTTATGCCTCCCTCAAGTCTCTTATGCCTCCCTCAAACTCTTATGCCTCCCTCAAGTCTCTTATGCCTCCCTCAAGTATCTTATGCCTCCCTCAAACTCTTATGCCTCCCTCAAGGAGGCCGGTTGACCCTATGGTCCAAGACACATAGAGTTCAAACACTCCTAACCCAAGTGACATAATAACGCATGGTTCAACAACCCACTAGTTATCTGTACTCCTTGGGGCGTACCCCTATACAACAAAGCGGGTCCATAGGTCCAACCATTCCATGGTGCATCCCATGACCCTATTCCACACATCACGACAATAGAACCAGCACAACAATCCAATCAAAGTGCCAAGTGGCAAAGTACAAGCCTTGGGCAAGGCGGTAAAAATTCCAAATTTAAAAGAAGACCCAAATTCAAGCAAAATAAATGGCCAAATAGCCATAGTTAGTATCAAAATCCCCATGTTAGTGCCACAAACCAAGGAAATGCCCAAAATTGTAAAGTATGGCAATCAAGAAAATTTCTACTGGTCCTCACAAAATAAAGTAAAAAGCTCAATTACAAATAAAATCAACTTATAATAATGTCACATTACGATAACTATGTGGCCTTATCTAGCCACCAAAGGGGTACTCAACGAGTTGCTAGCACTCAGAACATCGAGCCTCTACTCGCAAAATACATATCAATAATACAACTGTCATCACCTCTATCTGAATCATCCCGCCACCACTTCGACAAGGCTAAACATAGTCATAGTTGCACTTAGGTTGCTTACATACAACCACATAGGGAGAGAGGAAAGAATCACATGTTATCTACTAAACTGATTTTTGGCTCGAGTTATTGACTCATGATACCCCATTCCTCACTCTCAACATACACTTCTACTGATTTCCCTCAGGGTCGGTTAGCGTAAGGTTCACAACATAATGTACAACAACATCACTAACATAATGGTGGCACACACATAACTACCATAACATCTTACATATGGTACATATACAGGGTAGATCACAATCATACATTCACTGAGTGTAACACATCACTTTACCACACTCTGCACCCAAGGTGTAATCACCATACGATAGGGTTCATACACTCACTGTATGACCCTAAATCACAACATGAAGCATTACATATTTGCACAAATCATACATACGATGAACATAGTACATCACAACATAACATCCATTGCTACATAACAAGGTGGTACACACATTTCTTCAAAACATGGTAAGAACATCATGATACAACTCATTTCTTTTAACACCAATCTAGTCATACAACACATTGATATACCTACATACCACAATATGTCACAATGCTCCAACACTACGTCATCCACATTATAATTCTTTTCACACATCACAAACAGTAATTCACATGTGAACTCTTCATAGAATCCACAAGAAAGAGAGAGAATACTCCCATCCCCAACATATCAACATGATCACAACCACGCACAAGGTGACATACACATCATGTGCATTCACAATATCACAATTACGACAATAATCACATCATGCTTATACCACATTACTCTTCCAAAATAAATCATCATCATCTCCATGAAACAGTATCACGTAACACCGTCACCATCATGTAACATCACCATACAACACCAATCCGGCCCATAGGTTCGAGAGCATGAACCTACGCTCTGCTACCAAGTGTAACGACCCAAAAATTCACACACGAACAACACAGCAAAATGACAGGATAATTTTTTTTTTGACTTACTTCCACACATAACACGACACAAGCATGTCGTCACAAAAGTTCCAACCAACTCTAGTGAACCACTTGATTACAGGGATGACCATAAAGGTCAGCATGGAAAACGTTCACACCTTTCAAGGGATAATACATTTTCTTTTCTTTTAGACATGACAACGTAGAAGTCCAACCACAAAAACACACTTACAGTTAGGGCCAACCACAATGAGATATTCTTGAGGGTTATTTATTTTAAAAGGACATCTTGCAATTCTTAGCTTACGTTTTCAAGGAGGCTCAAGATATGATTCGTATAATTCAACTTGCCAAGCCAAGTTTATTCCTTTTACACTGAGTAATCATCTTTTAATCTTCTCTATTATGAAATTTATCTGCTTAATTCGTTTATCAAGAAAAAAGGGAGTGATTTAAATTTCACAAGGCCATCTGCTTAACATTTATGCTACTAGAAACTTCGTTCATGCCCATATGACAACATGGGTTTTGCGTTCGGCATACTTAAGAGAAGAGAAGACAAGGCACCCTGGGAAAAAGGGTTAGAAGGAGAAGGTCGAGATGAAATCATATTTAGGACCTCATTTGTTATTTCCAAGTATTTAATTGAAAGCTAGAGGCTCTTAACCAGAATTATCAACAGATTTTTACTTAGGGATTTGCTAAATGAGTATTATACAAGGAGTAAAAACAATTTTACCAATCCAAATGGCGGGTAAGAGTAAAGATTGCGTGAGGTCTCCAATTTGTTTTTCTCCTGGCTTATTAAATCTTATTATCTTCCAGACAACTAATCCAGTAGATTTCACGTTAAGTTCAATTTACAAGAATTTTCACCATGAAAGGGATAAAGTGTTCACTAGAGTGTAGCTAGGGGTATCAAGTTATATAATTTGTTACTTAACAAAGGATAGTTTCATCTTTGCTCACTTTATGGAATTACATGCTCTCAAGTTGGTCACCTCTACGTTAAATTTATTTAAAATATAACTTTTAGTTTCAATTTTTTATAAGTGTTTAAACAACCCATGTTATTTTACTTATGTTGCATTATTAATAAGTCAAAGCAAGATTTACTCAACTTTTTATTTTTCAAGGGTAGAGTTTAATAAACACTCATTGACCAGAAACAAAACAAGGTTACATCCACACTTAAAATACCGATAAATCCAATAAGGTCACTCAACAAGCAGTAACCAATATTTTAATATTTTCAATGATGGTCAAAACAAACCAAGGTGTCCAAAGTTAAGATGACAAAGTCCACAAATACATTATACTAAGACCATGATCCTCTCCTACATTTTTCCACTGTATGTAATCAATAGTAATAGAACAATACAAAAAGGATTCATGCAAAAAGAACTTCTCAACTGAGGTTGATATAAAAATCTACAAGTCTATCCCTCATCTACTCGTAAAATCCATCTGCAACAAATTTTCCACAAGAGTCAGTTCACGAGAAACTGAGCAAGATAAGGCTACACAAAAACCACCATAACTATTATCTAACAATACCACAAAAAGGAAGCACTTATATAACAAGAAATGGGTCAAACCTCTAAAACAATAAGAAACACATCAAGTTATAATAAAGTCTCTATCATTGCCAATCAAAGAAGGAGAAGACCTTGTACTTTAGTTAGGAGAAAAAAGCAACAAAAGTAGCACTCGTAAAAGAATGGCCCTTGGCCCTATCAGGAGAAAAATAACCAATCTAGCAAAAAACAAGAAATTCCCATCAAGTAAGTAATTAAACAATAATTACAATATTGAGATTTGACATAAAGACCAACCATCTGGAAATTTCATCAAAGGTACCAAACGCATAGGCTAAAAATAATATATTTTCTAAAAGAAACAAGAGTTGATCAGCCCAAGAAAGGGGGAACCACGGGTTTTCGAAAAATTTACACAAAAAAGCCATGTATAATTGAGTTTCAAACCGGAAATCAAATAGATTTTACACACAACATAAGTTTCGAAGCGAAGGCCAGGTATACTAGTTTTTGACCATTAGCTCCAAGATATTTTCCAATCATCCAAGAAGGGTCCAAGTCTTACAGGCTAGTAGCAAACATGCGAGAGAAGAAGGGAGTTTCCATCAAAACAAGAGTATATAATAAATGTCATCAACAAAATTTTATAACACTAAGATTTGCAAACCTCCACAACAGTTCTAGTGTTTGGTCAATTTAGAATAAACTACCTATTTCCCAAAAACAACCATATCTTAAGGCAAACCCTTGGTAAACACAGTCAACCGTCACACATAGGTACAAAACATAATTTCTAAGCGAAAATTATAAAAAAAAAACCTTCCGCTATGAATCCATAAGACTATCAAATGAAAGATGAGTTTTTTTTTCCCGAGGATTATGCACATTTAAGGAAATTTTCCATCACAAAAATATTAAGGTAATTTACGTGCATAAAAAAACCGACCAATATTAATTAATAGCGTTAACATTACAAGGAGAAAATAATGCAAGTTAGGAAGAATAGAAAGAGCGCCACCAACAATAATTCACAGAGTGGGATTAGACCCAAAAGCTATTCTAGTGTCAATGAGGTACTGGATTTCGCACAATGAAAACCTCGAGCTTAGTTGATCTAAAAAGCTAGTTATGGTTCAAGTTGATAGGGAATGGTCAAGGTACTTCTTGAGGATGGCCTTAAAAGCCTAGAAAACAAGATGAAAGATAATATAAAGAGTCTAAACATGCAAGACGGAAGGACACAATGCACACAAAACCTTTTCAATCTACCAGTTTTTAATACCAAAAACTCTAAGTTGGCTAGCCCAAGCATTGACCACACTAATCCTACGACCTTCCTTTCTTGATGCCAAAAAGGTTATCCAAGGGACTTGCAAAGAAGCTAACAAAAAAATGTCAAAAGACAAACCTGGGTGCTAGGGAGGAGCTTCATAGTTATCGTAAAACTTACTTCCATGATATCGAAATTACTAGTTTGATCAACATAATAACTTGCAACCTCAAACACAGAGAAGAATAAATACATAAACCAACAGACGAAGGTCCTAATCACTCGAGCAAGAGAAAACATAACACCCAGAGGAGAAGGCACACACATCCTTTTCGTACCGACATACTGACAACGATAAAAAGCAAAAAACAAGAAGAGACAAGCAGAAAGGGGGAAAATCTCCCATCATGACATCCAACTGACAAATCAATGCAAGGAAAAAGTGGTTCGATTTCACAATAATTGTAAAATATAATATAATAGTAGTAGAAAGGTGTAGAAATATCTTGTCTTTTTCTCCAGAGTCTTTCCTATCTTCTTCTCCCACAAAGCTACCAGGTCATTGAAAGAATATGGATTGGTAGGAAGCCTCAAATTACAATTTCTTGTTCAGAGTTCTTGGGTCACCCACTGCCTTGATGGTAAAAAGTGCCAATATCTTCATCTTTCACAAACACAACTTTGGCATTTCCATCCCCTAAAAATCGAAAACTGTATCCCTTGGTAGGGCAGTAAGGTCTGGTTGCCCCAAATTTGGCACAAAATACGTGGCAAAAATAGTTGCTGCAAACATATGTGTAGGGAAATTCCTTCTGCCTCAATGGCCCTACGGGACTTTGACCTTGTAAACCCCAATGAAGTATTTACAAGCTCGACTGCATGGAATCTATCAAAATCATTTCCAAATTCAGATGGCAGAAATCTCTTGATGGTTTCCAACCTCTTTGATTGCCTTGATAATGTTAAGCTGATCCATTATCTACATCCCTCCCACTGTGGAGATGACCACATCCACTTTTTGATTGTCTCCACAAGACTTGCATGATCTTTTAGAGATCCTATGGGACTATATTAGCACCTAAGGCCTTGAAAGATTCAAGAAGCTCGGCCTGCCTGAGGATTTGAAGCTGTGGACACAAGACATAATGATTACATCGCTCCAGGATCTAAAAGGCATCTACCGTAATGATAAATAAACCTTTTACTTCATCATATTTGAGGACAACATCAAAAATCTAAGTGCAAACATTTCACCTGTAGCTTGTAAGGTGTGATAATTCCAATAGAAACCTTTATGCCTGCCAACTCAGTGACTCGTTGAAGAAGCTCATATAATTGCAAAGCAAATCGTGCTTCATGAATATTCTGATATGAAAACAGATCCACCTCCATGAGATCCTCTTCCACGAGTTACATCGTAAGACAAGTAAGAAATCAATAGAGAATCTTAGAAATAAATTTCATCAGGTCTTCTGGTAATACTCTCACTGTCACATAGTTGATTTTGATAAAAATACCTTGAAGGAGAATCCCGAATCTGAGGATGCATTCTATACTGAACAGAAGCAACATAGTTGGACAGCCTACCTATTGGAAGCGCTCAAAAAGAAGGGTTTCTACTACACTGCAATACGCCTACCACTGCATTTCTCCCCTACACGACCTGACCCTCACAGAAATCTTGAGACTCTCCAGGGATAGTCCTCTGAACGGAATACCCATAGAAGCTGACTACATTTTGACGGCTGCAACAGTATCGTCCATCCGAGGAGGGGCCGTGACAAGCCATGGGGTGTCAATCATCACAGAGCGCGGGGAAGACGAAGCGACAAAGGGAGAAGAGAGCCTGCGACTAGAACAACGACGTCCTTCCCGCTTTTTGATCCCGCGCGCTCCTGAAGGGAGAGTTAGATAGGTCAAATCCTCTCTCAAACCCAATAGAACCGCAGAAAAGAACCGACTATAAGCAGAACAGAACAGCCTGCTATCTTTCCTGCTACTTGGCTAAACGTTGTTGCGGGTCGCTGCTGCGGATCCCTGACAAGAACACACCTCGCAACACACAAAGAAAGTGGAGGCAACACGCCTGCCTCACTCGCTGAAGCTTCATCAAAACCCACGCGCGTAGGGAGGAACCAGGAAGGAGAAAAAAATGCCATGACAGAGATTTGCTGGCCTCTCTGCCCACGCAACCTGGAAGAACGCCTCTCACACGCCACACGCAGCCCAACACTCCACCTATACGCATTGAAGAAGGAAATCAAAATAAGATCATGATGAAGAAAAACGGGACTCCACCGACTCCTCACGCAAGGACAGAAAACATGACAGTCATACAGTCGGCAGGTAGGGTGGTTGGGAGGTGACCAAATGCATCCACATGCAACAAGACCTACCTGGTCGGCCAAGGTGGCAGTGGAGGGCAGGTGGCAGAATGGGATTCGATGCCCTACGGGGCATTACAAATATCCTCTCTAATTATGTTTATACTAAATAACATGGTTTATGAGCTAACTCAATATTCTTACATGTAGCTTCTATACTAAATTAATTAATTGCCTTCTTCTGTTAGAGTCCAGCCATAAATCAGTCTTGAAATGTCATCCAAAATCTAGGGATGTTAACAAAAAAATGCAGTCTTCATCTAGTAGAATCCAACCATAAATCAGTCCTGAACTACTAAAAGAGCCATATTTTAATCTTCACATGTTGAGAGAGTCATATATGATTCCTAAGCTATTAAAACAAACATACATAAATTATGTCTGTGATAATATCACTAAACCTTTTTGACAAGTAAATAAATCTAATGTGAACCAATGCACCAATTATATAACTTGAATAAAACTCTATGTAAAATGTGACCAAATCTATGTGACCTACTCCAATCTGAACTATAAATAACTCTAATATGAACAATGTGAAATTCCCCCAATCTATCCAAATCTATATTTATAATCTTATCTGAAATTCAAATGACCTTGTGAACATGCCCATAATATGCCCCGCTTTTATTTGATGAATGCGTTAATCAGCTCAACAGAGACGTGCAAAAATAATATAGAGATAAACTCACATTTGAATTGTTCTAGTTATACTCAATACACAATACCCACAAGATAAAATACGACTACATTCGATTTGAAATAGTTGAATATCATTGTTTGTGCATTAGGTTTAGAGCGTATCGTTATTTAAAAAATACAGCTGTTATAACTAATAACAAGAGGTTGCTAGCGAAATTGAGTACACCTAAAAGAAAGAAAATTCAAGTACTCGATGATCCTGATGCAGATTAGTTATATGATATGTGTTCCTCTAATCAATACTGAATGAGACGCTCAGATAAAAGAAAGAGACGGAAAACCATTTTGATTATGTTCCATAGATCCTATTCAGTCTCCTCGATTTAAATATTTATTAAAAATAACTCCAAACAAATAAATAAATTTTCTTCTAAGATTAAATACAAAATTGAAGGAAAAAACTATTAAAGATATATCTTCTACTGTAATGCTATAATCTTCCTTGCTACTGGCAATGCCCTACTTCTATAACTTACCATTTACTCAAAAGTTGGAGTTTTTCTAGTAGATAAAATATATCAAACTGAGAGCAGAGAAATAAATGCAGCTTCTGCTAATTATTACCTCTAATTTGGCTATTTCAAATGCCTTTTTAATAGACAATCGCTCTATCTATATTTTATGTGTTTGCCCACATCGCCCAAGAAATACAGTGATCTGCAAGAGAAACAAACGGATGAGAAGCTTTAGACCATATAAAAGAGTGGGGTTTGAAGGAAGGCGCAGGGCAGGAGGAGATGATAAGGTGGGTAATGTGAATTGAAGAAACGAATGCAATGGGGACAAAAGTGGCAGGAAATTATGGCGAGGGATTAGGATCTCCTTTTGACTTATTCTACAAATATCTCTTCATATTATTAAGATGTACACTTCATAATTTTAAATTTGATTTTTATTTTTTTGATTAGGTAAAAGAGTGGTTTTTAAGGGGACCAAAAACCCATAGTACACACTAATGAGAAGTTATAGCAAGAGAAAAAGATATGGCAATGAAGAACAAGAGAAATATCTACCAGCGGCAAAGAGAACAAATAACTTGCTAAAAAAATCAGATCTAGTCTTTTCCATTAAAATTAAATTAATCAATTAACTTTGGTTGTAATCGATTTGATATTATAGTGTTATTAAGATGATATTTTGTGAATTTGGAGATACTAGATTAGGGACGAAAATCTAACCTACAAAATCCAATGAAAACAAAGAACTTTAGAGGCAAAACCTTATAGATATGGCAATAAACTGGCCAAAAACCGTGTACAAGTACAAAAATGGCACGTATTTGATGTATTATCGAGTCCTAAAGAAATTATCTTCCAATATACTTATTATTCATTATCTATAGGGAATTAAGTATTTTTAATGAATGGATAATCCTAGGACATCATTTTGGATTAAACTCCATAATCATTTTCAAAAAGCAAGCCATCATGTTATTGATTATCTACATGGGATTGAGTATTTTCTTGATTGAGAAACATGGTTGTGATTTTTGAGAGAAACATAGGTGTCGTGAATTACAAATATTATTGTAGAAACCACACATTTTCTATGTTTTTGTTGCCATCTGAGTATATGTGTGTATAAGTTTTCATAATTGTGTTGTCATGCAAATGTGCAACATGAAATTTTAAAAATTTCAAGCCTGACAATGGATCCCAGTGTCAAAATTTTGGATTGTAAACCTTCCCGAGAACTCCCCAAGATCAGTTCTTCCACTGTGTCAATCCTATCCCCATCTTATAGGTGATCTTATGTAGTGTAATGACATTTCCCATGTGTTGGGAAGAAGAAAGCAAGTCCATGAAGCCCTTTCTAAACAATGTATTTGAAGGAAGATCTTTCAGCATGCTTGGAAATTGCTATTTTTAGCCTTTTTGAGGTGGGTACACATTCATCAAAGCATAGTTAAAGCCATAAATTCATCAAGCAATGGTATAAAAGATATGAGATAAATTTTCAAGTGATTTAAGAGGATTTAGTATTTTTTGGAGATTCAGGAGTAAGTTTTGAAAAAATAGGTTTTTACAGGTGAAGAAGCTTATAGTTCAAAATAGCACCTGAGCTTTGGAACACGATTCTGGGAGCTCCAGGATGAGTTAGAGGTAAAACAAAATACCATTGGAAGTTTAATTAAATTTTATAAATGAGGGTGCTTTCATATGTTTCTCAAGGCCAAGGCGTTTCTCTCCATAGTCCATTGTTTGCATGCACACCTTGCAGTCCCAAGACAAAATGATATTTTGAGGGATTTTTAGGCATAATTAGATCATAGGACCCATCCCAGTATTCAAATTTTTTTGTTTTCAATCATAATCATATAAATAAGTGCCCAAGAAGACCTCTAGGAGCTTTGACAACTTTGTTTTCAAGATCTCTCAAGGATGCTCTCATAGTTAGAAGATTTGTCCATGTCAATGTGTTAGCATGAGGCTAAGGCACAATTTTATTTCTATGTTTTCCCTTTCCCAATGGGACACAACATTGTGCCCCTCTTCACATTCGAGCTCCTATACCTACCACATGACCCTGGGAGGCCTTTGTAAGCACCTTTTACAAGATTCCTAGCCTTTGCCTCGTGCACTACATGTCCACCACTTCTCACCATGAGGATAGGGAAAATTTTTGTGTCCATTTCATCCCTTTTCAGGGGGGAAGGGGAAAAATTGTTCCCTCCCACCTTGCTCCCACATGGTTCTTCACGTGATTGAAACTCAGCTCTCGGGTGCCAAAAACAAGCCTTTCTCTCCCCCCCTTCCACCAATGCATATATTCAACTTGTCCTCATAGGGCTAGGGTGTATTTTTGTGTCCCCTTCATCCCTTTACCAATGGGAAAATGGGGAAAAATAAAATTTCCCCCCCACCATAAAGCTCAAATACCAGGGAGTTAGTTTTTTCAAGATCTTCCTTCGAATGCTCAAAATCCACCCAGAACTCTTGCATTTTTTTAAAAGAATATTTCACCTCCATTGTATCTCTTCCATTCCTCCCTCCATGTTTCCATGATAAAATTAAAGAGATCTCCACAAAATTTACAAATTTTTAAAGGGCACATATGCATTTTCTCGCCTGAATGACTTCGTACACGACAAGGTGAAATATTTCATATCTCACAAACGAGTGCAGTGATCAAGGTAGGGTTTTTTGAAAAATCCTCTATTTCCAAACACCTTCAAGGAGAAATTGAAATCATATTTAATTATGCCCTATATTTTTTATGCCGAAAAAAAACTCATTTTGTTCCCTAGTTTTCATTCCTTTTATTTCTCATCATTCCAATGGACAGATCAAGCTAAAACTTTGAGCACAAAATCTCAAAGAAAAACCTATTCTGGTGAATTTGATTCCATTCCAATCAAAGGTGGGAAAGAAAATTTTCTAAAACTTTTAAGGTCTCCATTAATGGCTGTCATAATACAACAGTAAAAGGGAAGTGAGACACCTCATCACTTCCTAGGGTTCTAGTGGGTGTAATCTGGTAAAAATTGTGGCAAAGCTTTGAAATGAATTATGTAAAATTATGCAAGTGGTTTCATTCAAATAAAAAACCAGGAAGACCAATTTACATTTTTAGTAATCCTCTATGAGAGTACATACTTAAAATAGTAAGTATGAGAAAATTCTGCATTCGTACTCATCGTTCCATTCCCCCATGATTGAGACACTCAAAATTGGAATTTTTTTAAAATTTTTTTTTTTGGACTAAATGGGACCATGATGGTGGATATTCCAATAATATTATGTGGGTAAAATCATCTAAGAGTGGTCACATCATAGTTCTTTGCTCATCTAATAATGGTCCTAGAATTCACATAAGTCTCTTGTTCAAATTTCAATTAAATCCCCACACTTCCCAATTTGGTGAGTACAAAATTCCAAAATTGGAAAATACCAATATTGATCCCATAAGATATTAGTTAATTTCACATGTAGTGCATGATAAGAAGTGTTCTTGCAGTGAAATAATCAAGATCATGGCTGGGCAAACAAATTATATTCAATTTTTTTCATGTGAAGGATTCATCATGAAGTTTTGATAGTGTCTCAATGATCAAAAAGAGTTTCTTAATGAGGGGAGTCATATTCTGGTATTTGCATGGGTCTTCTTCTTAAATTTTCATCATCATTCTTCCTCGTGTATCTAGGAAGTGTGTGGAAGTGCATCATTTCAAAAAAAAATCAAAACGTGAAAAGTGTTCAAAGGTTTCTAGAGGAGAAACCTTCAACAGTGGAGAATAAAAATGTTGTGAAGGATCATCAGTGGTCAGAATGTCATCTTCAATTGTCCTAAAGGCGGAAAAATCATCATGGTTTCATTATGCAAGCAATTGTTTCAAGCTCTCATTCACATGCATGATTGATGAAGTTGGAGTGGTAGCTTCTGATGATTTCTTCAAGTGTGTGAGTACATTCTTCATTGTCTACAATTTTCTAGTGATCAAGTGCTTCTCTTTTATTTACTCAATGCACCTCATGGACTACAATTGGTGATCATTCAAAAGAAAGGTTTCTCATGATGCAAAAGAGTTCATGACTACATCAAGGCATTATATTGGACCATCACAAGGAGTGAATTTTATTCATCTCTTCCCTCCTTTACTCTTTCTCCCTCTTCCTTCTCTCCCCTTTATAATTCTTCATTGAGCATAATCGTTGTATTTTATCCTACTCACTTAAGTGACATATTTTGAAATTGTAAAAGTATTTTCTCAAAATTATAAGAGAAATACTTAATTTTTCTTTACTAATATGAAATGAAAGGTCACAAGTCGAAGAGGAACATGAAGTGTCATGTCAAGGGATATGAGAGGTCAATTCATAGTGCTATAAAATTTAAATGGCTTCTCCATTTCAAAGGATCCTACAAATGCTAGATTGTGATAACATCTATGTTGTAGCAATTATGTATTGTTGTTGTTGGACTTTTTGTTATGAATGCACATGAAATAAAAAGCTACATTTATTCCATTCCCCTTTTCCTATGTTTCTTCTAGTTATCTCTTATGCACTTTGCAAGAAAAGTGTTGGAAAGGAACTTTGCATCCTTGATAGATGAATTAAGGGAAATTTGTGTCTTAATTCATTTAAACCACTAACTTCATTGTTGATTTCCTCTATATTGAATTTTTAACTACTCTGGCTATTGGGTGTGAACTCAAAAATTTGCCAACTCACGAAAATAACCCTCCTTGAATAATTTCTCTCCTTCATCCATCATCTATGTAATTTCTCCCTTGTACCTCGTATAAACCCTTTGACACAGGTTTAGTGGACTGTTCGTGTGTGATCCCAATCTATTTGGCCAAACCACAATAGTTAGATAGGATTATATTAGTTTACATTTAATAATGGGAGATCAATCATTCAAGACAGAGGGGCATAACCCCATGAGTGTTGGTGGAGACACCTAATTTTCCACATCAACAAATTTGATCAAAAATGGTTTTCGACGACTCTGTTGGGTAGAGATCTTACCTAGTGCACCCAAATAGATATATGGAAAATATAAACAATTACAAAACAATCAAAAAATAATTTTTTGTACTTCAATGATAAAAAATACTTTTTCCAAGCCTCTTGGAGAAACACGGCTGAAAGAATATATATAGGATTAAATAAGTTGAGAGGAATCATTGATCTTGATTTTGAAGCTTTGTAAAATCAAGAGTGAGTGATAGATAACCCATAGTTATTCTCTCAAGCTTCATCCCCATATAATTTATCAAGTTGTACACTTGGTAATCTTAGCCAAACTCCTACAAATTCTCCTATCTTTCACGAACTTTTAAAATTTGAAATTCCAAGAGAAGAAGAAGAAAGAGAGGATGAACTTGAAAAAGAAGGAGAGAAGGAAGAAATTGTTGCATAAGAACCTATACGATGGGGAAAAAACATTTTTCCATTGGCTTTGACTCTAGCACTTCATGAGCTTCCACAAGGATCAAGAAATAATTTTCTGAAGTTCTGTGGAGATGACAAGAAACATCCTAAAGATCACATCACAACCTTTATCAAATTCTATGACATCCTTGGAGTGCAACACAAAGAAGTTGTTGTGTAGTTGTTTGTGGAAACATTGCAAGATGTGGTGGAAGATTGGTTCCACTACTTTTCATCACACTCGATTTCCAATTGGAGTGATATAGAGAAGAAGTTTGAATAAAGTTTCAAAACCATCAAAGATGATCATGCCTTCATTACTCAACTAACTCAGATGATGAAAGAGCCAAATGATTCCATGAGATACTTCGTGGAAAACTTCAACAATTTGATCAACAAAATTTCTACCATTGTTCTTCCTACTATGGATAACTTGTGGATGTTCTTTGTCAATGATAAAATGCTTGAAGTGAGTTTCTTTTAGTGACTATTTCAACCAAGATATTGTTATCCAATTTTTCCCCTTGGGAAAAATTGATCGAAAAAAACCTTGCATAAGAGAAATAGAGAGGCTGGTTCAGCCATATGAGCTCGCATTCGATCCCAAAAAATCAAGTGTCAGGTGGGCTCAACAATGGAGAAGAAGGATCGAAAGATGAATGGCCATGTAAATGTTAAAGAAAATCGATCCTAGACCAAGTCAACTTGAAGAAAAACAACAAAGCCATGGATGGTGCCATGTTTCAGCTCGACGTACTTTCAAAAGGTGCAACAAAAGTGGAGACCCAAGGGATGCATTTGACCCCCGTGTGGATCTCAGCATATAGTTGGATCGTAGACAATGCCAAGTTTTGTACCATCGCAACTTCAAGACCTAACTACAAAGGTCCCACCCAAAAAGGGCTTTTGGCAGTATATATAGTGGGGCCCTTTAATCACCCAAAGGAATGAAGTAGGAAGTGTTCACTCGAGGCCCGAATCGGCTAAGTACAAAACGGTCAAGGAAATCCTCCACATGTTAGCTCAGCGCAACTTCAAAAGTGTAACAAAAAGCGGGGGTCCCCAAACGAGCGTAGGCTCTCCACCTATCTAGAGCCCGAAAAGGAAGAAATGACTATTGAAAATTCTAAAGCATGGAAATAGCCAGCGAAAGCCTTCACGTGCTTCATCAGTGCAACTTCAAAGGTAAGATCCGGAGGTAGGTCCCTAAATGAGCATAGGCTCTGCACATGTCCATGGCCCAAGAAAGTTACACCAGCTGTTGAAAGGTCTAACCACCAATGGAAGCCTCCACATGTCAGCTCAACCTAACTTCAAGGGTAAAACCCAATATCAGGTCCCAAACATGCACTGGACCTCCACATGTCTACGGTCAGACATAGTGTCTTTGTCATATAGAAGGGACTTAGGCAGAACACAAAGGAAGAAGATTAGGCTCACAGATGGTGCCAAGTGTCAGCACATCACATTCCTAGGACCCTAAAAGGTAGCAATACTAGGATATCCCACGTAGAACGCCTAACCCTAACCTTCAAATGATCATAACTTCTGACTGGAAGCTCGGATTTGAGTCAAGAGATGGCTTTTGGAAAGATCTCGACGTCTTCTACTCACCTACCTCCATAACGAAAAAATACAGTCCACCATTTTTAAAGTTGTTAGGCTTCTCACCTACCACTATAATGAATTATGGGATTCCTTTCTTGTGCAACAAGGAACAACACATGGAGGAATGGGTTTTGCAGTGAAACCCATCATTTTTGCACGTTAATTGAATGCATTTCTTGGGGTGTTGAGGGAGGATTTTGAAATTCTCCTTCTCTCTTTTCTCTCTCATTCTTCCTATATATTATAAGTTGGGGCATTTTTCTAAAGGTTGGACATTTTGGTTTTGCACCCTCCCTTCTTCTCTTTTCTACAAGTGAATTTGTGGATTTTCAAAACTCCCATCGAAACTGTAATTGTAATCTTGCCTCTTGGCCATTATAATGCACTGTATCAAATCTTTGGAGCAACAATAGAAAGTCTGTGGATGATTTTCAACCCTCTCTTTTGTTATTGCATCTTCCTGATCTCTCATTGCAATCTTGGTTACCTGTGCATGGTGTCTGTATTTCATTTTACTGGTTTGTGTTTAATGGAAAAGTAGGTGTTCAACATTCCTTTGGTTCATCACCTTTGTTAGTTAGGTTTATTTGCTTGTATCTTCTTAACCATGTCTCCTTGGAAAATTAGAGTAGATTTTATAGTGGAACGTCTGAAATTTTATGTGTGAACCTGAACAGAGGGATAGAAATCGGCCTTCATCCGGAGAGCTTTCCCGTTTGCAAAGTCCCACACTTTGGGAAAAGCTTCATATTATGCAATCAAAATAAGAGTCTCAACCCATCAAGTTATAGACAATCAGGGGTGCTGTTATTTTGCACCAATAAATATTTCAAAAATGTTCAAGAAATTGTTGTCGAGGTAGAAGATGACCTCATCTTGTTGGGTAAGATAAAGAATCATTCAACAAAATATAAAACCCAAAGTTTGTAAGACAGGAGAACCAATCCAATGTTGCAAAAGTTGGAAAATTAATTGATCATGTTGAAGAGGGAATTCAGTCAATGATCATATCTTATTAAACAAAATAAAAACCATATTTCAGGATAATCCTGAAGGCTTTCCTTGGAGACTCCACCAGTCAATGCAATGTTCTAGAATAATGAAGATGAAGAAGAAGATAATTTTGAATCAAAATTTCAAGATGAAGGAGAAGGTGGATGTGCTAGGATCAATTTTTACGAATGTAAACTTGATGATGAATAATCTAGAGATAGTTACTCATATTCGGTCTTCACCCAATCTCAAAATGAGAAAGGAGTCTCTCTTCTGCTGCCCAAGCTAAGAAATTGAATCCTCAAATGATGAATCCGGAAAAATTAACAACAAAACGAGAATCATCGAATTACGCTTTAGTAGGGTCAGCTGAGAAGAAGCATGAGACTGCCCTGACCAACAATCCTTTTGCATCTTCAAGTAAGTCTCTTTAACCTTTCTTTAAAAAATCAATTTCTACAAATCCAAAGGACATACATGTCAAAGCTTCCACAACTCATGATGTTCCTATCAC
Source organism: Taxus chinensis (assembly GCA_019776745.2). Taxonomy (NCBI): domain Eukaryota; kingdom Viridiplantae; phylum Streptophyta; class Pinopsida; order Cupressales; family Taxaceae; genus Taxus; species Taxus chinensis. The sequence goes on from CM034150.1 coordinate 740,734,240, forward strand.
CTCTCGATCTTTTGATACCATTGACTATTGCAAAAAATCAAAATTTCAAATCGCTGAATTGGATTACTAGAGAACTCATCCCAGGAAACTAGAAAATATTGTTCATTATGTCAAAGGGAGACACTCTATTTCTAAAGATTCCACCACAAAAGAACCACCTCATGCATCCCAATCCACTCCATCTCTAAATTTCCTTTCCTCCACACCCTCCACCTCTAGGAAGGTAGATAATTTATACATAGCCTTTCTTGTAACCAGATATAGGATAAAAAATTACTTCATTGACTATCATTCTTTAGATAATGTCATGCTTGCGGCAGTTGATAAAGATCTTGGTCTCTCATGCTCCCTACCTATGGTTGATTCTTCTCCATGGAAATGAAACAAGTTCCTCTCATTAGAAAAATCAAATATGATGAGGTAGCAGTGGTGGATTCTCTGAATAAGAAAATCACAATGAGAATCCTTATAGATGATATTCCCTCCTTATATGGAATGATATTAGGATGAAGCTTCTAGCGAGGTGTTGGAGGAGGTATGTAGCAGGATTTGTCTCATGCCACCATCTTGGTCAACAGTAAAACAAAGAAGTTATTTCCCATCAGAAAAATGAACTATAATGTTCAAAGGCCAAATGAATTAACGACACACATCCCATGCCAAAATTCCAAATTTGGAAACTTGTTCTTGACCTTCAAGGATGATCTTGAGATTACCTTATTGGTGGAGGAATGTCCAAGCATCATAGAGCCAATTGAAGAGCATAATGAGGAATTGATGAAATCATAGTTCGAAAAGGTGGACTTCTCATGTGATGAGAGTATAAAAAACGTTAATCAATAGATGTTGATGGTGGTAATGAGAGCCTTGACTTGTAAAAAATCAACCTTAAAGTGATGAGAAATGTAGACCAAGAAGAAAAGAATTATTCTCAACACTTTCTTAATGGGTAACATTAATGTTTTCAATCATGTTCCTAAGGATTATTATTATTTTCCATGTGATGAGTGTGTTAGTGAACTCAAAAGCTTATCTTTCTCATTGGAAGAAGATGACAAGGAAAGTAAGAAAGACAACATGCTTTAACCTCTTGAAGTTGAACATACCCAAGAAGATGATGATTTCATTTTGGAAATGGATTTATTTGTTCTTAGTGATCAAGAATGGGAAGATGATGACAACGAAATTTGAGGTCCAATGTTGTGTTCATTTCCTTTTCACGAGGATGGAAACATTCTCAATGAAAAATGGAAGAACAAATTGTTGTTTGGTCCTAAATATAATTTCTCTCAATAAGTAAACTTTCTCAATAGACTTCGACCCTTCAGTGCTCATTCCCCTCAAGAGATATATGATCTCAACATAAAAATAGAGGATGAAGCCCAAAATATACAAAGTGATGAAGATGGAAATTTCCATGTTGTATACCCAACCTTGAGTTCATTATCTTTCCAAGAGGATGATGTAATGTACATGACACACTATGTAAGGAAGCATTTTTTTGAAATACTTGGAGCATGAGAAATATGACTTCTTGAGACAATTGAAAAATAGAGAAAATCAAGAAGTGGGGATTAATGCTAAAGTTTCTGAGACATTTGCCAATAATCAACCTATGAAAGTGGTGGTCATGAAGCAAATGCATAACAAATAAACAAATGTCTTGTTATGGAAATGGTAAGTTGAGAGTAATTAAGAACCATCATCATGGCTGGGGTGGCAAATAATCAACAAATGGAATGAACGTGAGAAAAAGGGAGAATTTAAAAAGAATGTATTAAAGTAGTAGAGATGATATAATGAAAAAAATTGATCATCAATTACACTAGTAATCATGATATATTTCATAATAAGCTAAGGATATGCTCATAATTCAGTGAACCTGTCAATGTATTTGTGGAAGAAAGGCATTCAGTGATACCCATTTACAGGTGAGACCCTATTTCAAGTTTGTGCTTCAATGAAAGCAGGTTGTCCCCCACATGTACATAGGTGTTTTAGGTGTTGTTATTAAATAGGTTTGTTTAGTATATCTTTCATGTTTCATTTCATGTTTCCAGTGAATTTTTTTGTGTGTCTTATTCCTCTATTTTTTTCTTCATTTCTTGTCATGTGTGTGTGTCCATTAAATAAATTTTTGTAGTATATCTTTCTAATGACTCTGTAAAGCCCAATAAATAAAAAGGCATTGGTCCACAAAGTGAATTGATATTTTGGGATTCTTGCACGCTCTTTCCTTGGTGCACTTAATCCATCACATTTAGCCCCCAAGCTAGAGCCAACCCTATTTTCATGAAAATTTACAACATGAAAATTTAAAATCATTTCAAGCATGACAACTAACCCCAGTATCAAAATTGTGGATTGTGAACCTTCTCGGTACTCCCCCAAATCAGTTCTTCCCACGTGTCAAGAATATCTAGTTTACCATCCTATAGGTTCTATTATGTATTGTAATGACGTTTCCTATGTGTTGGAATGATTAAAGAAAGTCCATGAAGCCCTTTCAAAATAATGTCTTTTGAAGCAGATCTTTCAGTAAGCTTGGAAATGACTAATTTTTAGCCTTTGTGAGGTGGTACACATTCTTCAGAGCATAGTTTAATGATTAAATTCATCAAGAAGTGGTATCAAAGATATTATATCATTGTGTAAGTTATTTAGGAATATATAGGAATGTTTTGGAGAATCGGGAGCAGGTTTTGTAACAAAAGTGGATTTTTACAGTTGAAGGAGCTCACAGTTCAAAAAAGCACCTGATCTTCGAAAGATGATTTTGTGAGCTCTGGAATGAGTTATAGCTCAAAAAAAATACCATTTGAAATAAAATTAAATGTTATAAATAATGGTGCTTTCATAGTTTTCTCAATGCAAATGTGCATCTCTCCACAGTCAATTTTTAGATAGGACCACCTTGCGGTCCCAAGAAAATGACACTATTTTGAGCTCTTGGTGTTCCCACCGACTCATGAAAAAGTGATGATCATGGGACCCATCCCATTCTTCTAAAAAGTATGTCTATTGAGCAGTGCAAAATTGTATAAATGAGTGCCCAAAAAGATGTCCAGGAGGCTTTGACATTTTTGTTTTTAAGATCTCTCTCAAGAAATATCTCTTCCATTCTCAGATAGAGGAATTTCCAATGATACAAAACATCAGAGAAATATCAGCATGAGGATGATGCACCAATTTTTTGCTCCCTATTGAAGCCTACATTCTTCATTAGTTATTTCTGGGTGGTTTTTCCATCTTGGGAGCAAGATGGACCACCTGCACCAAGGGGAAAAATGTGACAAAACAAATTGTGCCCCCTACCTTAATTTGAGAGCTCTTGGGCCCACCACATGACCCTCTTGAAGAATGATGTGACTTGGAATGCCTCTTTAAAACACTGAAGGAGGCTTTGGTTTTGAAAGATTCCTAGCCCCCACCTAGGTGAGCCAATGATCCACCACTTGGAATGATCACCAGTTTACTTTGGGATGCACCACTCACTATGAGTCAATGATGAGGATAGGAAACATTTTTTTCAAGTCCCTTTTGTTCCTAAAAATCCACCCTAAGGAGAATTTTTTTACTAGGGAAAGCATTTTACAGGCTCATCTTGTGATGATGATGATTTACCCCATTGTTATCCCTTGACCCCTAGTGAATACCCCCCCCGCCCCCAGTCATCCTATTCTCCCACATGGTACAAGAGGGAAGTTCTTCACATGACTAAAACTTAGCAGGTTATCCCAAGTGCTAAAAACAAGCCTTTGTCTCTCCCCCCTCCAGAAATGCATGTCCACTTCTAACTCAATTGAAGCTCCTCATAGGGATAGCAAGGTCATCTATGAAATTTTAGTGTCGCATTGATATACTTTTTCAACAAGTTTTCTATTAAGCATATGACAAGGGGGAAAAAAATATGCAACCCCCACTAGCATTGTAAAGATCAAAGACCAGTGATTGATCCAATTTATTTTTTAAAAATCAATCAAAGTGATCCACCTGAAACTCCGTTGGATTTTTTTTATAGAATATTTCACCTACAAACTGAATATGTGCATCAAAATGATACTTCCATTCCTCCCTCCATGTTTCCAAGAAATAACCTATTGCTGAGTAGAAGCAAAGATACTATCAACAAAAATTTAATTTGTTTTAAAGGCTCCATGTGCATTTTCTCACCTAAATGACTCCATACTAAGAAGAGAAGGTCATTAATTTTGACAAGGGTGATCATAAATATTTTGTGTATTTTATTTGTAAAAAGTCACAAAAAGGTGGAACAAACTGGTGCACGGATTGAGTTTCAGTAAAGATAAGAGAGGCAATATCCTCCATTTAAAAATCATTTAGAAGGTGTGTTCTTCAAGTTGGTAACACTTGGAGTAATTAAAATGAAAAATATTGAACGGTTCCCTATATTTTGTATGTGGTGTTAAAAAACCCTTATTTTTAATCATAGCACCGAGGAGTTCCCTAGCTGTTTTGATGCATCCTTTTATTTAGATCCTCATCATTCCATAGAAATTAAATCCATGGTATCATAAGATAAAAATACCATTAAGCACACTAAATCCAGAAGAAAAACCTATTCTTCGAACTGATGATTCCTCTTGGCATGTAGTTATAGCTCTAAAAAAATTCCATTACATACCGTTGATCTCACCGAGGAAAATGTGGTAGGGACTCAAAATTTTGAGGGTGTTAGCATGAAAAATTGGGAACCATCCCATTCCTTATAAAAAAATGTCTATGGTCAAAATTTTATAAAAAATCTTAGGGCTCTCACCATTGTCATGTTAAATCCATTAATGGAATTTTCAATGCCATATTATTGATGCACATATTTTCGCATATGTTGGCCTAAAGACAAAACATTGTGCCACCTACCTTAATGAGCTCTTGGGCCCACCACATGACCCTGGATGCATTCCTAGAGTGCACCACATGTCCACCACTTGTCACCATGAGGACAGGAAATTTTTTTTGTCCCTTTTGTTCTAGTGGGAGGAATCTTGTTCCCAATGGTTCTTCACGTGACTAAAACTTAGCTTCTAAAAAACAAGCCTGAATTATCTCTCCCCCCTCCAGAAATGCATTGTGCAATTGTCCTCATAGGGATAGGGTGAATTTCAGTGTCACCATTGATCTATTTTCAAGGGGGAAAAAAATATCCACTATAAAGATCACCAGGGAGTTAAATCAAAATCCACCTGAAACTCTGGATTTTTTTTATAGAATATTTCACCTACAGAATATCTTCCATTCCTCCCTCCATGTTTCCATGATTAAGATATATCAAAAAAATTTAATTTTTTTAAAGGCTCCATGTGCATTTTCTCACCTGACTCCATACTTGAGAAAATTTTTGTATCTCAAAATTCTGGTGCATGGATTATTGCTGCATTCATCCTCCATTTAAAAACTGTTTCAAGGATAAAATGAAAAATATTGAACGGTTCCCATTTTTTATTCTGAAAACACCCTTATTTTTTCACAGCTTTTGTTCCTTTGATTGAGACTCATCATTCCAGAAAATGGACTCAAGTTGGCAAAAATTGAAACAAAATCAGACAATTCTTTGAAGCCAATTCTATTACAATCTAAGGTGAAAGATTCAAAATTTCTAAAAATCTTAGGGAATCCATTAATGACATAGTAGTGAAAGGGCATAGGCACCTCATCACTTTCCAGGGTTCTGTGGGAGGAATCTTGTTAACATGGGGCAGAGCTTCAAAATGAATTATCTAAAAAAAGTAGTTTCATTCAAATCCAACACCGGGGAAAACCAATTTATATTTTCAGTAAGCCTCTATGTGTACCTACTAAAAATATTAATCTCCATAAAATTGTACATTCATCATTCCATTCCCAATGATTGAGACACTCAATAGCAAAAATTGAAAAAACAACAATTTACATAAATTGGCTAAACAGGACCATGGTGGATATTAAAAAAATATTAAGTGGGTAAGCAATGATCCAAGAGTGGTCACATATAATTTCTTCGCTCATTCAACAATTGTCCTGGAATTCATAGAAGTCTCCCATTCAAATTTCAGGAAAATAATCAGACTTTCCAATATGGTAAGCACAAAATGCCTAAATTGGAAAATGCCAATATTGATCATGGAATATTTCAGCTCAATTCACATGTACTGCATAACAAGAAGTGTTCCCACTGTGATAGAATCAAGATCATGGATGAGAAAACAAAGTATATCTAATTTCTCTCATGTGAAGGATTGATCATGAAGCTGTAATAGTGTCTCAATGATCAAAAGGAGTTTCTTAATGTGGGGAGTCATCTTCCGATATTTCCAAGGGTCTATTTCTCAAGTGTTCATCATCCCTCTTCCAAATGTATCCAAGTAGTGTGTAGAAGTGCATCATTTAAATAAGTTTTCAAAAGGGGAAATGTTTTCAAAGGTGTCTAGAGGAGCAACCATTGTTAGTGGAGCATAAAAAATGTTACAGAGGGTCATCAGTGGTAAGATTTTCATCTTCAAACATCCTCAAGGTGGAAGAATCATCATGGTTACATTGTGTAAGAAATTGTTTGAAGGTCTCATTCATATGCATGATTGCTCAAAAAGGAGTGATAGCTTCTCATGATTTGTTCAAATGTGTGAGGAAATCCTTTATTGTATACAATGTTCTAGTGATCATGTGTTTCTCACTCCTTCACTCAATGTACCTGATGTGATACAATTGTTTATCATTGAAAAGGAAGGTTTCTCATGATGCAATAGAGTTCTTGAGTGCATAAAGGAATTATATTTGATGATCACAAGGAGTGGATTTTATTCATCTCTTCCCTTTTTTCTCTTTCTCCCTCTTCCTTTTCTCACATTTCTAATTCTTCATTTATTGTAATCATTATATTTTATCCTATTCACTTAAGTGACATATTTTGAAATTGAAAATTTATTTTCTCAAAATTATGAGAGAAATACCTGATTTTAATTTTCTAATGGAAAATGAAAGGTCACATATGGAATAGGAACATGAATATTCATGTGAATGGAAAAGAGAGGTCAATTCACATTGCTATAAATTTAAATGGGTTCTCCATTTCAAAGGATCTGGAAAATGCTAGATTGTGATAACATCTATGTTCTAGCAATTGTGGATTTTTTTGTTGAACTTTGTGTTATCAATGCAAATGAAATAAAAGCTACATTTCTTCCCTCCCCCTTTTCATATGTTTCTTCTATTTCTCTCTTCTGCACTTTGTAAGCATAGTGTTGGAATAGAAATTTGCATCCTTGATAGATGGATTTAAGGAACTTTGTGTCTTAATTCATTCGTCTCTAACTAACTTCATCGAATGTTTAAATATTTCTCTGCTCTCTACTCACAATAATAACCCTCCTTTCCTAATTTCTCCCCTTCATCCCTCATCACTATAATTTCCTCCTTTGTACCTCACATAAGAACTTTTCCACATTTTTCAGTGGAGTGTTCCTATGTGATCTTCGGACTATTTGTCCAACCGAAAACAATTATATAGGATTATATTAGTTTACATTCAAGTAATGGGAGCTACACCATTCAATGTAGAGGGTGTAGACACAAAATCACACACTTTGGGTAATTATCTAGTCCTTATTACATACTACTATTCATATGATTCCTAAGTAAGAACAGGACTAATTAACCAATGTATTTGGCCACCATTATTTCCTTTCTATCACTTTTCTTGGTCTTACATCTCATCTTGATCGAGTTTGTCTTTTTAGTCTTCAACATTTTTCATCCTAGAAACAAGCATGCAAACCAAGATGCTAGCGCCAGGCACCCTCATCCAGTCTGGGTACCCCTGTCCCCTTTGTACTTTGCTCACACTTTTTGGGTCCTTTCCAGCTGTTTGAGAATCTTATCTTTATTGAATTTTGCCTTTTCAGGGTTAATAATGAAATTCAAGTGAAGGACTTACATAAATATAAAGTTATATTTTCATAATAAAGGACTAAGCACTAAACATATACTATCTCCACCTAAGGTTTCATATGTAAAAGGAATATAAGAGATTCATTACATCCATCTAGCCCCATCAGAATGTAAAAAGGTTGTGTCATCTACATCACACTTCATAGGAGGAGAGTCTATTGTTTACATGCACACATTATTTGCATTCTACATATAGTGTTTTTCTCGCTACTAACCAAGTGCGACATACACGTGAAAAAATAAAAATAATTGTGAACCTATTATAACACCTTAGAAGAGGTTATCTAAGCATCTAAATAGACCACGGTTCCCAAAAACAAGACCAGGGTGCCCACAGGTAACCCTATCCCTCTCCAGGCACCTCATTCAATTCAAATATTCTAGATCTACATTTTTCTAGGCTTCTGTGTGACAATCCACCTTCTCTGTTCAGCCGATCTCCGCTGTAACACAATCCAACAACCTCTTTTAATCAAATAAGACTCTTATAACCCTATTTGTAATTAAGGTTTCATATTTTTATTGCTTATATTTCTTACAAATATTTCTATATTTCATTATTGGATTTATTTACTTCTACCATAACATCAGATTAGGCTATTATTTTATGTTATATCTTAATCATTTTGGTGCACCCAAAGCTCATATTTATACTCATGAACCTCACAAATTGCATAGTAGAAACTACACACCACACATCTTCTTACACTTGTATACATACACATCATCTTACATTTTACATATTGCATCCCACATCTTACGTATTACATTTACTATGGATCTACACATCTTATCTCATATACGCATCTTGCATTACATACTATACATCCTACATTACACACTACACATTGCACATCACATGAGGATTTCTCATCACCACATCTATCACACATATTATGCATTTTTACACATCTAATTTTATGCGTTGTACTCGCTACCTAATGACACACTATAGTATCACAATCCATACTATACTGTTGAGGGTATAAATCACAAATGGATCTCATCCCACTCACACATTCATCCATTTAATCTCTTCTCTAATGTGACTTTCCTAGACTAGTGATATACGCTTTAGGCGAAATCATCACTTTTTCTACTATCTTGTTGTGATATACGATTTAGGATAAATCATCACATACCTCATATCTATGTCATATATCATCACTACACAGTTATCACATCACACCATACATAACACATTGTTCGAAAAAATTTCCCGATGACACAATATCATTTACGGTTCATTGTTGACTACCTAGGGGGAATAAATAAATGAACCTCATTGCATACATACACATCCACTCGGGGGCAAATTTTCTCCTATCATTCACACTACATTCCATTCCACCTCATCCAAAGCATATTGCATAGCTTGGTTGCATCTACTCTTGCTTACATTTACTTGTTATATGATCATCTTAATAAACATGCTAGACAGATATCATGTATGTCATTATCTTTACCATACCCACATGTGTGTTCACTTTCTTTCTAGTTGTGATTGTAGATTCTACAGATCTATTACATGTAGTATGGATGTTTGGCACAATACCTATAACCAGTCCTACAAAGGCTCCTATAGGAATCCAATTTCATACACTATAGGTGCTATTGTTTCATTTTACTTCATAATTTTTTTTTATCATATTATGCACACTTTCATGTAATTTTTATCTTTCTAACATGTTAATGGGTGCTTTATGTGCAACATTTATTATGGAGTCCTATTTACTTCAATGGTTATCTGTTACATTATTTTCCATTACTTTTCATCATATGCTCTTATTTGTGGGTGTTTCCCTTCATCTTATGTGCACACTTGTATTCGTATGGCCATGATGGCCTTATCTATTTTGTGAAATCATGAGTGGTGTCCAATGTTTTCAACTTGAATTTCACAATCCATATTGTCTTCTTGCATGTTTTAGCTTTCACATTATCTGCTAGCTTATATTTTACATGAGTGTTTTTTCTTATATTAACACTTGATTTTCCTAGCCACTTGCTTGTGTGTACCTTGGTTTCTATCAAGAACATTCCCTTCCCCCGGAAGGGCATAGTCCACTATAGTGTTCGGCCCTCTTTTGAGCTGCATACTCCTTCTGTGATGTCGCATGCACCCCAAACAAGTGGGGACATAATATCGGGGAATCACTCACCCCATACAAAGTTACACAAAACATAGTACCAATTCAATACAATTTTCTTATTTTGGGGCTCGGAATCAGACTTTGGTCTATGACACAATAGCCTTACTTGGATTACTTAAAACTAGTGGGCATATCACACAATGCTCTTACCTAGATTACCTGAGACTAGGGGACATATCACATAATGATTGGTAATTCAACACTACATAATGGCATTTATAGGGTAGATAGTCCTTAGCACGTGTACACATCATCTACAGTGGTGTTTTGTACACATCATGGGAAATAGTTAAAGGTTGGACGATGACACTAGAAAATTTCTCCCTATAATTCTTGCATTACATTGCCGTGAGATCGCCCAAAAAAACTCGCACATATCGACATCATCTATAGGATCCTTTTTACACTCTTTCCTCTTCATGGATCAGGTGCATGTGTTCCTTTTTCACATTTTCAGGATTTTATTTTACATACTTCCTTACATGATTTTTATACATATCCATGTATATTTGACTACTTGATCATCTTCTCTTTTGCAGGTCCATCCATATGGGAAGAAATAAGTCAACATCAACAACAAAATTACACACATAAACACAAAAAACAGGTATAACATCCACATTCACACACACATATTCACCCTAGGTTCATTTTCATCACCTTTTACACTTTTGCATCTTTAGTGTCCATGCTCCATTGTTTTATCACTCCAAGCTTTGTCTAGTCCCTCAACAAATTTTCTACATCCATCTTCATGGATATCAGGAACACATATCTATTTACTTTATGTTACCAATATTTCCGATCACTTACATAAAGTGAGGGAAAATGTAGATACAAAATCACGCACTTTGGGTAATTATCTAGTCCTGATTACATACTACTATTCATATGATTCCTAAGTAAGAACAATACTAATTAACCCATGTCTTTAGCCACCATTCTTTCCTTTCTATATTTTTTCTTGGTCTTACACCTCTGCTTTCTCAGTCTGTCTTTTTAGCCTTCGACATTTTTCATCCTGGACACTAGATACCAGCACCAAGACCAGAACACCAGCATCAGGCGCTCTTGTCCAATATGAGCACCCCTGTCCCCTTTGTACTTTGATGATGATTATTGGGTCCTTTCTATCCATGTGAGCATATTATATTTTTGGTATTCATCCTTTTCGGGGTTAATTAGGAAATTCAAGCGAAGGAATCATATAAATATAAAGTTATGTGATCATAATAAGGGAACAAGCACTAAGCATCTACTACCTCCACCTAGGTTGCATCCATCAAAGGCATGTAAGAGCTCCATTTCATCCATCTAGCTCCATTACAAGGAAAAAAGGCTGGTTCATCTACATCACAATTCATAGGAGAGTATTCTATTGTTTCCACATGCACATTATTTACATTCTACATCTAGTTACTCACTCGCTACTCACCAAGTGTGACATACACACGTGAAAAAAGGAGAACAAGTTCAAATATCTTTCAACACTTTAGAGGAAGTTTTCTAAGCATCAACAAAGACAAAGGCATCGAGAACCAAGACAAGGGTGCCACAGGTGCCCCTATCCCTCTCCAGGTGCCCTAGTTTAGTCAAATCGTTCGGATCTAAATTTTTCCAGGATTCTGTGCATTAGTCCTCCATCTCTGTTTAGTTGGTCTCCACTGCAACACAGTCCAAAAACCTCTTTGAATAAACTAAGGCTATTCTAACCCTCTATGTAATTAGGGTTTCATATTTTTATTGCTTAGTTTTCTTTGGCATCTTTATGTATTTCATTATCGCATTTATTTATTGCTACTATAACATCATATTAGGAAATTAGTTTACATTCTAGATTAATTAGAGGTTCATAGCCACACGAGCATTGGTGGAGACATTTGATTTTCCATATCAACAAAATTTCTCATCAACACATTGTTGAAATGACTATAAAGAAACATGCATTTCAATTTTTCCATGGGGTAGATGAAATTTTTGATACTTGAATTCATTAAATACTCTCACAAGTAATTATTTTTACCTTTATCAAGACATTTTAATAATATGATTTTTCCATTTTGGTTCGAATGGAAAAACCACCATTAGTATTTGATATTGTCTAATTTTTGGATTGTCTTTCACCCTTTTGTTAAGCATTATGAGGTGAGACACTATTTTCTGGATCTAGATGACTTCTAATGTTGAGGGAAGATATGTTATGGAGTTGGACATTAATAAGTTTTCTATAATTATTGGTTTTTTTAATTTCCTTATTTGATATATTGTATATAAAATAATGATAATTTTCAAAACCTCAATAATAAATTGAAAAAATCCTAAACTACATTACTCTTTCATATACTAAAATATTGTCATAAGATAATCATTAAAAATATATTGAGGGTTTAGTGATATATAAATAAATCCTTCTATCAAGCTCATATGGTATGATAGAGTGTTTAAAATTGGCATAGAAGAAGATCTGGGTGTTAGCAAACTGTCTATAAAATATTAGGATTAGAGAATGCACAAGTGATAATTTTTAAGAAGTATTGAAAATTTCATACCAAATACTATCCCCATAGATAAAAATATATTCTCTAGTGTTATGATATGATCTAAACTTAGGAATCTATATTTCCTATCTATAGATACTTTTTCTATGGTTTCATCTATGTAATATTTGTATTGCAATGACATGTACGTTTGTATTTATTACAACCATAAAGAGAGGGTTACTTAACAACACTCTGTAACATCCCACCATTTTCAAGTCCATAAATTGATGACCATATAGAAATACAATATATTGTCATCTTGTTAAAATGAAGTGGTAAGGGATTGTAGACACCAAAAATATGCACACCTTGTTCCTACACAAATAATCAATTGTATCCTTACATCATTTCATAACCTAAATTAAACCAGCCATGACATTATTTAAATGAGATCCCTAAACCTAGGACATTATCCATACACCCATTTAATTAATCAAATAAACCCACATTTCCTAAATCATATTCTCACTTTTTGCATGGCTAATTAATTCACATATTCACCCCTACACCTCACTCATCCTAACTCACTAGTTACGACTATTCTAAATAAGAAACATTCTAAGTATATTATCCTAACCACCTCTCACGTATCCCTCTAGCAAGTACTCACTTATCACTAGTTTAAATTAGGAAACCTTCTAAATTATCCCTCCTCTATCCTAACTCCTTCTATCCACCTCTTAACCCCCACACTTGACCTCTCTAAGTTATGAAGCCATAATTCCCCTAAATACCCCGCACCTAAGCTCGAATTAGAAGTTTTATCCCTTCGTATCTCTTACTAACTCTAACATCCTGAAAATGTCATCAATTCCCTCAAATGTCAGTGATCTACAAATACTAGTTTTCTTACCTCTCTTTGGGACCATTCACGACCATTCAAGAAAAAACAAGAGCATTATCAAGCATTCAGAATCATTACCAGGTCTTCGTTAACATCATTTTGCATCTAGGAGAAATATCAAGCATTTTGAAACATCATTTTGCATCTAGGAGAAATTTCTCCATAATCCCGTTCATCATCCAAGAATGATCACTACTAGCCTATTGTTTCATACTATCAACCAAGGTTTGTTTCTTTCTGTTGAAATTTTGTTTTTCATCTTAAAACAAGTTCCTAATAATTATGTGTTTCCTTGTTACATTTAGCAGATCATAGCATCTTAAAACAAGTTCCTAATAATTATGTGTTTCCTTGTTACATTTAGTAGATCATATTTTCTTTTTAAACAATCAAATCATTTATTTTATTAGTCTAATAATATTTCTCATATTCACCCATGTTTTCTAGAATCACCTATGATTCTTGTAGTCGTCTAGGTTTTTTGTGTTTATCTAGTAATAAGATTTCATTTATAAATATTTATTAAATTCTTGTAATTTTGTGTTACTAGTAATAAGATTTGGTCATTTTAGAAATGGATCTATGTAGATGGCCATAATTTTGTGTTATTAATCATCTGATCACTAATGGATCTTGTCAGATCCCGATCGTCCAACATCCTTTGCACTTATCAATTCACTCCTACGATCACTAATATCAATTCACTCCCGATTGTCCAACATCCTTTGCACTTACAACAATATGACTTATTGCATGATCTGGAGCTGTGTTCCATCCATGTAGGTCCCATTGATCAACTAGATACTATCTTTAGATCAATCGAGAAGATCTGAGAGGCCGCTGAAGAGTTATGGAAAGTCTATTAAAAAGTAAGTAGAGGCCGCTGAAGAGTTATGGAAAGTCTATCATCGTATAAAAAATTATTTAGCTTGGTTTGAGAACCAATACAAAGTAAGATTTGACATAGCTGAAGACACAAACACTGCATCCGAGTTAGAAGTTGGGCCTAAAATCAGCCTTGTAGATTCTGATTCTGAATTTTCCCATTAGTACAACACATAGGATGAGCTTTCTGAATTCTTCGTTGACGATTAGATCGAAGAACCTGACTCATAATTTACTGAGGATGATGACTTAGCCTACTCATTGGGTTATAAATTTTCTAAGAATATAGATACTGACCTAGATTTTGATTTCAGGTTCTAGACATATTTCCTTTCATATCATCATCATTATCAGTTGATCTATGTAATAGTCTAAATAAGTGATAAAACATTTATCACATTTTCGTACAAATTATATTGTATCCTATTGTCATGAATAAAATTAAGTGTTATTAAAAGCGGGTCGACATCCACGTAAGGAATTCCTTTGGCTTCTTTGAACTAGCCTTTGTATGGAAACCTACCTATCCATATTATTAAATATATCTTGTGTAGTGTTGGTGTTTGCAGATGTAATTGCAGGGAAAGGAGCTTAAATCACTCTTCACGGAGCGCAACAATCAACACCCATCAATACCATCCGCGGATACCTTGGAAACCCCATCATACTCGAGGTTGAGCCAGTTTTACATGCTTGAAATATCACACTAACTATGAAGGTGAAATTTTCATCAACAGGGATAATTCTGCATTGCTAAAAACAATTCAAGTTTTGTGTAAATGAAATTAAGGTAACTGTACGTACCCAAAATTGTAAGGTACTGTACTGCGGAACGGTGTAATAAGTGCCCCAATGATGATACAGGTCTCTTCGCAAGGTGTTCGGGATCCAGAAAAGCTTTATGGATATGCGTTAACATCCCGCATACCCCGCTTAGCCCCTGCGTGCTTTGTTTTCCCCCGTTTTTCCCTCTTTTCTTGGCTTTTTGGTCTTCAGTGACGAAACCGCCGCCCTGACTGGGCGGCGGTCTCGTGACCGCCGCCCTGAACAGGGAGGGCGGTCCTGTAACCGCCGCCCTGAGCAGGGCAGCGGTCCTATGCGCGTTTTCCAGAACGTGCTTTTGACGGAACGCACGCAAAGATCAACGCTTTACCAGCTTTTCTTGCCGACTTGAGCATGCATTTATGTTTTTGGTCCCCTGGAATAGTGTTTTTCTTTTGTTTAATGTTTAGGAGTTCAGTTTGGATTTGATTTTTGCATGTTTGGATTCCTATAAATGCATGGTTTGTGCACATGCAAATGGCCCCTGATTTTAGCTCTGAATTTTGCTCCAAAGTTTGCTTTTGAATTTCTTGTTGCAGTAGTTTTAGTTTCCCTTTGCTTAGAATTCTTAGATTTCTTATAAAGTGTTTTGGTTAGTATTATGTTGTTGTTGGTAAGCCACAGATCCAACTTGTGCAAACAACATTATTGTTTTGGAGTAGAATAGTCTAGGCAGCCATTAAAGTTGCAGGTTTTTCTCTTCATACAGACCAGTTTCAGGTTCTGGACGTTTCTGTTGCACGATTCGCAGTAGACCTCGCTAGGAATTGCATAGGCCAAGCTCTGTACTCTTGCGCTATCCCTCTCCTATCCGCATTCTATTCTGTCTGCATTATGAGACTGTCCATTGATCCAAATATCTACTTCTGTTGATGCAAGCATTACACGCTTTTCTGGATTCACGTGAGCACAAAGAATGTGGAGATCATACTGAGGGGACAAGAACACATACACCGTCGGATTCGCTGCTGTTCTGCGAAATCCAGGTTCAATCTTTCAAAGTTTTAGTTAGAACTTATCAAATAAAGTAGTTAATCACTTTATTTCAGTCATTTCTATTCTCAATATTGCCAGGGAGGTTGTGGGGATTGATAGTTTCCGAGAAACTATGATTCATTCCTCACTTCTGAGGTAGGATCAAGAATCTTGCAGATAGATTAGTTATTTTGTTGTTTAGAATAGATATACGAAATTGCACAGACAAATAGCTACACTCGGCTATTTTGTTTGTTTTACGTTATTAGTTTAGTTGTCAATTCTAAATATTTTAAATAGCTACTTGCTTATAAATTGCCATAAAATACAAAAAGAAGTTATATATGTTAGAAGTACACTAAAATTTTACTTTATTATAGTTTGTCTCATTTCCGCTTTTGCATGACAATTACGGGACCTAGGGAGCCCAGGGAATATATTTTCGAACCGATTGTGCCACAGCCCAATACCGTAGTGGCAATAACTGACATTGACCAAAACCTTAGGATACAAGTCTTCCAAACAACAACAGACTTCCAACAGATCAGGTCACAGTTGAGAGGGTTAAATATCGAAGACGACCAAGCACATCTGTTTTGGTCAAATCAGCCAAACTACAGGTTATCCTAGAAAACATCCTCATGACTGTAGAAGGATTTGAAAGAGAACAAATATTCGGGTGTGATCCTTTAGTTCCACAGCCAGACGCTGGAGACACCCTAGTAGATATAGATACCAGCTTAAGAATCCAAGTCGCTAGAACACCTGTGAGGTATTCTGAGAAAATCGCACAATTGCTGATTCTAAACATAGAAGCTGAAAAGGCTTACGACTACTGGATACTAGGGATCAGAACTTGATCTCCCGTATGACCATAACGGGACCGCAACAACCAAGTGTCTATGGTTGTGATCAGCAGATCCCACAGCCTAACGAATCCATAAAAGAATTAGACATAGACACTGGCTTACATACGTTAGTATTTCAGTCTACTCCGATTCCACCTATCATTATTCAACAGCTATCCCTACTAGATACAACAGCCAACGAAGCTAGAGAATTTTGGACTAGGCCAGAGAATCGTCCATAGAGTTGACTATATTCACCATATGACCCTATCAGGAGCAATACACGAAACCATCCCGGGTCATTTTCCACGTATCCCACAACCCATAGATCGAATCACGCCAGAGCTCGATATTGATTGGATCCTTCGAGCAGTCATCCTCGCTGATCGATCTATCACACCAGTCCAAGTGAGAAGGGCCTTCTTTGCCTTAGATTCGCAAATACCATTAATACGTATCGAAGACATTAGATTGCCTAACTAGCTTGTCAGCATATTCTACCCCCACCGGCTGTCTCGGCACGACCTCGGGAGGTCGGGTACGCAGAAGAGTTACTTGTCGATTCTCACGCTCGCCTGTCACTTTTCCGACGTACAAAATTTGTGAACCCGACGTGAATCAAGCAATTCTTTCACCTTCTCTTTGAGAAGTTTCATCTTCTCCAAATCACCTTCGCTCCTTCCCATTATTCTGCGGGTATTCTATACCCCCCGAATATGTCGGGATTCGATGCATACGGCAGACCCTTCTTGGGACTTGAGGCATATTACGCCCAACAGAATAGGCAATCATCACCCTCACTCTCAATGTGGGGCGACAACTATTCAACTAACCAATTGTCAACACAAACACCAAGGACTAGATATAACTCGTCCTTTCAAACAGAGGGGTTGGAGCAAATTGGTCAAACACAAACAGAGCCTTCAGGCTCAAACAATATGACATTGACTGGAGAATCTGCTTCATCTCCTCAGGTGTTACTTAGACCACATATTAGTAGACAATCAGATCCATACCTGGTCTTAGATGATGGACAATCAATACCTTATCTTAGGAGTGAACAACGCTCCCGGGGTATGTACCCGCCTATAGGAAGTTTGCAAGTACAACCTGAGACCCATTTTCAAGAAAATACCTCTACAGGAAATATTCTTGGAGAAACTTGGCAAGATAGCAATCAGTTCATGACAGGCTATCACATGCCTATACAACACCAGGATATACAACAAACGCCACCAAGGCACGATATCATGGCTTCACCAAATGAAGTCATTTCAAATCTAATGGAAAAGGTTAGAGGATTAGAACTTGCCCAAGCAAGTCAAAATTCAAGAATCATACAAACAGGGAATTCCAATCCTCCGCACCATCCTAGCCAAGTGGATCTCCTCACAGGAGTAGGCACACTGGGAATGACTCCTCAATATTCACAACAAGTACCAACTAGACCCACTATCGCTAGTACTGTTCCTCTAGGTCCAGTACAAAGCAATCCATTCCTGGATAGTACCCCTTCGTACTTAAACATGTACTCCAAATCACCACAAGGGGATTTGTACTCATCCCCCGGCATGTTTACTCAAATACAAGGATTGCCTTATGCCTCTGCTAACGCGTACGTTGCGCCATATCAACAACCCGTTCCACCACCGCCTCCTCAACAGGCACCATCAATGGTTGAGACGTATGCAATAGGGACTTATTCAGAATATTTAAAAGAGCCCTTAGATTTCGCCATACGAAGCGTTATGCTTCCAAGGCCTCTTCCCGATTTTCCCAAATACAAAGGAGAAGGAGATCCGAATGCGCATATCAAAGCTTACGCTACAGCCATTCGTGAACTACTCCCATGGGATGGGGTTGTTGCTAAAATATTCCCCAAAACTCTGGAAGGCATTGCCCTCGATTGGTATTACAGAATACCCGAAGCTTCCATACATTCATTCAAACAACTCGTGTCTGAGTTCATCAAAGCCTTCGACATGAACAAACTACTAAGGACAGGAATCAGAGAATTCTTGCACATCAAGCAAGAACATAACGAGTCTGTCGCCCATTTCATCTAAAGGTGGCATACAGTCCTTTATTCCTCGGCAAGCGCTCCAAACATGGATCAGATGGAACTATGCGATTTATTCCTTCATTCTCTTAGCAGGGAGGTGAAGGAAGAAGTCCAGAAGTTCCCACTAAGGACTTATGACGAGGTACTTGAGAGCGCTCTGCGAATTGATCAAGCAGCAATAGATAGTGGCCGTAATACGTATGGAACAAACGGGAGGTTAATCACCTCTACTCAAAATATTACAACCACCACAAACGTCAATCAAGGACCCAAAATCCTTAACAAAAATCGTGGGGTAACAACGGATGGGGTAACTGACCAGCCCAAGAGGGTAAATGTCATTAATACTCCGTCACAAACAAACAACCAAAGAAACAACAATTTTACCCCGACAATCACTACGGTGGATTTTAATAATCCACAACAACAACGACGAAATCCCATACAAGGACCAAGCCAAAACTCCTTTGGTTATCAAAACCAAAATCAAAACCAGAAACAACAAAACTTTGGTCCTAATAGGCAACAGTTTGATCGGAATTTTAGACCACAATACACACCAAACCAACAAAACGGGAATTACAATCCCAATTCTTATTGTGGTTTCCATAAAATTCAGGGTCATGACACTAGAACATGTCGTGATTACAAAAAATTCATGCAACGCTTGCCAAATGAACAAAAACAATTTTTTATGGATATGTTCTTAGCAAATCCTACGTCACCAACGACAAATACCTTCGCGGGGGCAGTTTCCCCTCAGAACGCTCCTCTCAAAATCTTTAATGATCCACTCCCAAATCATAATGGCGATAGGTTAAAAACAACTGGAACAAACAAAGGTGTAATGACAGGAAATAACGATCACGAGGCCTCAACCTCGCTAAATCCGTTGGTCGCGCCACAACTAGGAAGTCAACCACGACCTAAGGTAGTTGGATTAGTAGAGTTAGATTCCGATTTACCCGTTGAAGCAATTACGAGGACACGAGAGTATTTCTCTCAACCAAGTCCAAGCCATCTGCCGGAAACAGACAACATCCAGCAAGCCATAGCAAAACCCATGGGTGCTTATGATCTAATTAATGATCTAACAAAAACCTTCTCGCATATTTCATTCCTTGATTTACTAAAGAATTCCCCTGCTCACAGGGCTGCTCTTTTAGAGGCATTAGGTTTGGGCCATTTAATTAGCATCACTCCACCACCAGAAGCACAAGTAAATCATATAGACTTTGATGTTTATCCTCCAGGACAAGCAGATAGGGATGTCGAATTCATATTCGAAATAAGTAAATGCCTACAGATGCTGAGATCGCACGCCGAGGTGATCCAGCCCTACACTTGCAAGTACAAGTTTATAATAACTATGTAAAATGGGCAATGATTGATGACGGAGCTGCGGTTAACATAGTTCCTTTCTCTTTTCTCCAAAAATTGGGATATGGAGAAACAAACTGTTCTACTACACGAAATACCTTGAGAGGCTACGATAGCCTTAAAGCCACATCGATAGGAACTATAATACTACCGGTCACCTTAGGACCTAAAACAATCCTAACTGAGTTTTATATTATAGATCGGGAAACCAATTATAATATGATCCTCGGCCGACCATGGATACACCGCATGAAGGCAATCCCTTCCACGCTATTTCAAGAAGTAAGATTCCTGCATCTGGGAAAGGTATTTGTAGCCAAAGGTGATCCAAAGCCGTTTGACGTACACCTGGCTGATTTAAAGAAGAGACCAGGTGTACACTCAGAATTCGAACTGCCAACAAACCAACTAACAAACCCTCTGACTCAAAGCCAGAGGAAAAGTTGATACCGACAACGGATCTTGAAACTACCAACATAGTCCAAACAATTCCAAAAGGTAAAACTAAAGAGACAGTATCATTAGGGACTACTGCGAAGATCGCTGAATTAATAGAACAATATTCACCAATATTCTTACCATTCGATTCAGTAGGCATAGGATTTTCCTTAGGTGTTGGTTCCTTGCCAGCAGAAGATCTCTGTATGGTAGAAGTAGAGTATGGAACACAGCAGATACACCTACATCCGTACTCCCAGCTAAGTATTGGACTCTCCATTTCGATGGAGCTAAATGCCGTTATGGAGCGGGGGCAGGTATAATTCTTACCTCGCCCGAAGAGAAGGTCCTCCCATTCTCTTTTAAATTAAACTTTGAATGTACAAACAACGGCGCTGAATACGAAGCCCTCCTCCTTGGCCTTACCTTAGCCAAAAGAATTGGTATTGATAATATCAGAGTTTTAGGAGACTCGCAATTAGTTGCAAACCAAGTTTGAGAGGTATATGAAACTAAAGCCGAACACTTGCAACTTTACAAAAACGCTGTAATAGATTTAAGCAAGGCATTCAACTTCATATCCATTGAAGCAATCCCGCGAGAAAAAAATCTTCTCGCCGATTCAATAGCAACCTCAGCATCACGTTTTACTCCAAGCAATGAGCTAGAAGATACTCATTTCACGGTATCCATTCGTAACAAACCATTAATAAAAAACAATGATGGATCCTCTTTCAAACGGAAGTAAATCTACCGTCCTAGACCATGTTGGAAATGATGCGGCTACTTTGGATTACTTAAATGCCTTTGCAGCACTACATCTCTCCTATCACACGCTGGATTTATCCCTGATCCCGCATTCATCTTCCTACTTCGGAAATCCTGTAACAAATCTTCCCTCACAAAAAGAACCTAATATATACGCAGTGGAAAACGGGGATGATATAGATCTACCTCCGGCACCACCAGAGTTCGAAGAGGGTAACGCCTCTTTAATTGAAGAAACAATCGATGTCAATATCGGAACGGAAGATGAACCAAGAATTTTAAAGCTAGGTTCTTCATTAACCCCAGAGGAAGTAGAAATACATACTCAGGTTCTCAGAAAACATCAGAAGGCATTTGCATTTAATTACAAAGAGATGACCGGAGTCGCACCCCACATTGCGGTGCACAACCTTGTCACTAGATCAGATGCAAAGCCTATTAAACAGAAATCAAGACCCATGAAGCCCAAAGTAGCTCTCATGGTAAAAGAGGAGGTGATGAAACTCCTTCAAGTAGGATTCATCAAGCCAGTTGACTACTCCCAATGGGTATCCAACATCGTTCCCGTTCTCAAGAAGAATGGAAAGATACGCATCTGCATAGATTTTCGAGATATTAACAAAGCTTGCCCTAAGGACAACTTCCCATTACCATCCATAGACGTTATTGTTGATGCAACAGCAGGTTTTGAACTCTTGTCTCTCATGGATGGATTCTCGGGATACAATCAAATCAAAATATCCGAGCAAGATCAAGCTAAAACCACGTTTATAACTCCTTGGGGAACCTATTGCTACGTTGTTATGCCATTCGGTCTCAAGAACGCTGGTGCTACGTACCAGCGGGCCATGACATACATATTTCATGATTTAATCCATAAAATTGTGGAATCCTACGTAGATGACTTGTTGGCTAAGGCCAAGAAGCATTGTGACCATCCTGAAGTGCTCCGCATCATCCTTTCACGCCTAATAGAATACGGGGTTACCCTAAACCCAGAGAAATGCGTCTTCGGTGTAACGGCAGGAAAGCTCCTAGGTTACATCATTTCGTCACGAGGGATCGATGTTGATCCAGCCAAAATTCGGGCTGTCCTCGAAATGGTCCCACCCTCGAGTGAATCTGGAATCAGATCATTTCTCGGGAAGCTCGGTGCAATCCGGCGATTTATCCCGGATCTGAGCTTCGCCGTTCACCCAATCAACAATTTACTCAAGAAGGACTATAGCATTAATTGGACTGAAGATTGCAATGAAGCTTTTGATGCTGTCAAGCGTTTCTTGTTATCACCGCCTACGCTAATGCCACCTAAGCTAGATCGCCCTTTAATCTTGTACTCACGGGCTACCGATGTTTCGTTAGCTTGTATGCTAGCCCAAGAAGACGATGACAAGAGAGAGCGTGCAATTTATTTCATTAGCTGAACATTGCTCGACTACGAAACATGTTATACACAAGCGGAACGAGAATGTCTTGCCATAGTCTTTGCTACTAAACGCCTAAGACACTACATGCTAAATCAAGAGACAAGGGTCATAGTAAAGACGGACCATTTACGGACTTTTCTCACACAAGGGTCCTTGTCCAAAAAAGCTGGACGTTTTATAACCTTAATGGGAGAGTTCGAATTAACTTTTGTAAACCAGAAGTCAGTTAAAGGACAAATCATTGCAGATTGGTTAGCTGATAACCCGCTAGACGGAGGCAATTTGGTAGACTTAGAATTTCCAGATGAATGCGTATACTACGTCGAAACCCGACCTGCTATATCTGAGTGCCCTTGGTACGCTAATATTATCAGTTATATCATGGACCATAAGTACCCAGAAGGAGCTACACCTCAACAAAGAAGACGGTTACGTATTATCGTAACTAAATACGTCATTATAGAGCAAGTCCTCTATCGGAAAGCATTCGATGGGATGCTCTTAAGGTGTGTTGACACAGAAGAGTCCAAGAAGATTCTCCATGAAACCCATAGCGGTATATGTGGAGGCCACTTCGGTGGCCATGCCACCGCTCGAAAAATACATCGAATGGGCTATTTCTGGCCCACTCTAGAACATGACACAATAGAGTTTGTACGCAGGTGTCATAAATGTCAGGAGTTCTCTCATGAGATC
Source organism: Taxus chinensis (assembly GCA_019776745.2). Classification (NCBI taxonomy): domain Eukaryota; kingdom Viridiplantae; phylum Streptophyta; class Pinopsida; order Cupressales; family Taxaceae; genus Taxus; species Taxus chinensis. The sequence goes on from CM034150.1 coordinate 740,758,022, forward strand.
CACATGCCGGCACAAGCTTTACAACCAATCGTTACTCCATGCCCTTTTCTACATGGGGCCTAGATTTGATAGGGAATTCTCTCCCTCGTCCACAGACGGCCACAATTTTATAATCACGGCCACTGAATATTTCACTAAATGGGTAGAGGCCATGCCTCTTACAACTGTACCTGGTTCTGTAATCGCTAAGTTCATTTTAAAACCAAATCATTTACAGGTATGATATCCCGCAAATCATTATCTCAGATAATGGAACTTCTTTCAAAAATGAAGAGGTTCGTGAATTATGCAACAAATTTAAAATCAGCCATCATACGGCCTCCTTGTACTATCCCCAAGCCAATGGGCAGGCTGAAGCAACAATATAAAACACTGAAAGCCATTCTCCTTAAAACAGTGAAAGAAAACAAGCGGGATTGGCATTTAAAGTTATATCCAGCCTTGTGGGCCCATCGAACTTCAATAAGAACTCCGACAGGAGCAACTCCTTTCTCGCTGGTATTTGGGTCAGAAGCAGTTCTCCACTCGAAGTCGAAATCCCCAGTCTCCGCATTTCGCTACAAGGAATTCTGGATGAGACGCTTACAGAGAAGCACGTCTTTCTCAATTAGGAAAGCCTAGATGAAGCTAGGTTAGATGCTGAACAACGACATAGAGTCTATGCCCGACCGGATGTGCCGGCATGTACAACAAGAAGGTCTATGAACGTGACATATACGAAGGTGACCTAGTGCTAAGGTTAGACAGCCGGATCGACAAGAAGACCGGCGAAGGAAGAAAATCCGGCCTAAAATGGTTGGGCCCATACCGATCACAAAGGACTACGGAAATGGTGCATACCTCTTATGCACGCTAGAAGGTGAGGAGTTTTGGCGAAACAGTCAATTCTCTCCACCTCAAATGTTTCCTACGCATAAGCAGCTAACGCTACCTATATAACTATCTACATTGCATTTTCATACAAATTAGGATCATTTTGTCCACTTGTTCTTACACAAATTGTGATCAAGGAATCTATTCTCAAGCAATTTTATTTCAAAATTGTGATGTTTCTGGCATAAAGTTTTTAATCATTCTCTCCATCTTCTACATTATCAAATCACTTCAAGAATCTTTTATCAAACAAATTCAGACATACGAAGTCCTAATGGTACCATACCAAGATTTGCAAGTTTGTTCTCGCTTTGATTTCTTCTTAGGATAGGTGTCTTGTCTATGGTCTGTTCTAGAAGCTTCATGGTGTCACATCTATCCCATATACAATCTCTTTGAAATAAGCATATACTGACAGTTTACTCAGATAGCAAGTCAAGAAGTGATTGAAATAGAAAATTTATTTACACATTTCCTTGCCCCACAACCTTCGGGATTGAGCTTGCCGTCCTCTACTAGTGACGTAGGGTTGGGAAAGGATGGAAGTGCCTTACTCGCCTTATGCCTTGCCACGGTGATAAACCCAGCTTCTACAGGTAGCATGGGGCAAAGTATAGGGGGACTCTGTACGGAGAGTTGACACCATCTTGGCCACATGCCAAACGGGGAGCGAAGACGTCAGTGTGCCTGCCGGCTGCTGAGGGCTCTCCGGCATCCACGGATAACTCCGTACGGGTCTTATCCATAGGGATCATCAAAGAATCGACGCAAACCCTACGGATTAGATCCCGCCACTCATCAACAGTCTCTGCAAAGCAAAGAAAGAAAAAAAACAAATTAGAAACTAGGCAAAAGATTAAAGTATACACAATGCAAATATAAGGAGAGTTAACATTCGAAAACAAATCCTAAAACAAAACAAGCATTGAAAGGAGGAGAAGATAACTTACTCGGATCACCTAGCCTCCAAGATGGGTCACCAAGACCAGCACCTGCTGCTGATGCCGCTGCCGACTGAGGAGCTGCTCCTGTGGTTGGGGCAACATGGCGCCCCGCAACGGACTCATCGTCTCCACCATGACCTCGGGAGAGTGGCTCCTCAGAGCCACGGTCTCTCTCTCTGCACTCTCCTCCTCATCTCTCTCTGCCCGTAAAATATTCTGAGTATCATGCCACTCAGGATCGCTCTCGTCCGTCTGCTCCTCTGACCCTCCCTCTGTGTGCTCCTCAGAATCGGAGTCAATATCTATAGGGTCGTCACTGCTATGAGCAGGACCTGCAGCAATCTGAAGCAATGGTGCCCGAGGCGCACCAGCTCTCCCTCTGGCCCGAACTATCCCTCTGGCTGCAATAGGAATGCCAGGGGTAATCCACTGTCCAACCACGGCCTCTAGGCCCCCCTCTAGCCTCTCGGACTGATCTATAAAACGGGTGCTACTGGAGGAAAGCATAGCCGCGTAGGGGAGGCCAAAACTGCTGAGGAACCCTGCTGAAGGGATGTACCTCTACCCGGCCCACACGATCAATAACCTGCCCTGTGATGGAGCAGGAGACCAATGTCGTAGTCTCCTCTCCCCATATACCGGCCATAAGCTGGTATGGTGTAGCCTCCATGTCTGCCGTGGTAAGGGTGGCTACTGGCTGGTGAGGTGCTCTGAGCACTGACATACCTGACCATCGGGCTGCCCTCACCCCTTGCCCCGGGGATCTGCCACCGCCACGCCTCTGCCATACGGAATGAAACGCTCATACACCCAACTCATGACTAGAGTGGGGTGGCTCAAAGACTGTCCCTACAATCGGACCACCCTGTATAGGTCATGGTAGGTGGTCCCCAAGATGTCTGCGCCCCAGGCGTATTTCCGGCCATGTCCCTCTATCTGTGCAATGATGGGGCCCCAGCAGTATAACAATGTATCCCCATCCCTTGTCCCCGATCAGTCTCGAGGCAAGGATCCCCATGAGGGCCTGGCCTGTCGAAAATACGGGGATGGGCAAAGAAGGAATGGATCTAACTCGCACTCCCTTTTCGGCCCTGTAGAAATGGCTGCATCCCCATATAACCAGCCCACTGAGCTATCTGTGCCCTGGACCCCGCTGTCTCCAGTGTGAGTCTCCTCCCGATGATCGGGACCCCAGGATGCGATAAACATCCTCCAAAGTGATGGTCCACTCACCACAGGACCCCTGGCAGTCGGAAGGTGTTCCGATCCGCGTCCCAATATTGAAAAAAAAGTCACAAAGAATCTGACTGGATGGAGCAACGTGGGGCACACGCGGACAAACGAATATACCGGGGGCCCGCTCTGCAATGTGTCCTCCTCATCTGCTGAGAGGGGCATCCAAAAAACCCCGGCAGCCAGTCACACTCTCTCTCCCGGCTCCATCTAATGTACTCCTCTTTTGCCTGCATACACCCAAAAACACACAAGGAAGAGTAAGTTAGTATCTAAACAAAACATCAGAGAAGCATAAAAAACACGTACAAATGCTAAAAAATACAAGTAAAGCTTTTAAGTAAGGTTCTTTTGCATTCTGTGCAAAACCGCCGCCCTGAGCAGGGGGGCGGTTTTTTGTAACCGCCGCCTTAAAGGCGGCGGTCGTGTTGTAACCGCCGCCCTGTCCGGGGGCGGCGGTCGCGGTCCGAAAAACCCGCGCGGGTTTCTAAACCTAAAAAGTCCTAAAAAAGCGAAAAATGACCATTTTAACTAAAAACAAAGCCTACCCAGTAGGCGCCCCCCCTAGATGGACCTTTTGAACCTAACAATTTCAAAAATAATCCCCCCATTGCAAAGAATTTGCCATTTCAAATTTGAAGAGGGAAAAAAACAAAAATGGAAGAAAACCAACCTGTGATCGCTGAGGTCGGTGTTCCGCTCGTGGAGGCATGATCACGATCTGCTACGGACGTTTTGACTCTACTCGCGTAAGAAACCCGTCACCGTGGGTCCCAGAGCTCAAAACCTATCAAATCGATTCGCGCAAATGAATAGGAAAAAATGGGCCCACTTTCATATATATAACGCCCCGATTTGTTTTAAATATCTTTTCACAGGTTCGGAGTGCCGACGGAGGTAAGTTTCTATCCTCGCACAAACGGTACGTCCTCTTTCTCTATTATTTTAACGTTTATTTTTCAAATTATTGTATCTATCTACATTTGAGTGTTCTTTTCATTTTGCAGGGGCAGCGGGAATGTTTGGGGCGGCGTCATTTCAACACACAGGCGTGTGTAAGGTATAATTTCTCACTTCCCATTTCGGGACGGCCATGCTCGGACCCACCGTTTTTATGCCTCTTCATGGCTAAAACGCTTCTCCGAGGGGGGCAATATGTACGTACCCAAAATTGTAAGGTACTGTACTGCGGAACGGTGTATAAGTGCCCCAATGATGATACAGGTCTCTTCGCAAGGTGTTCGGGATCCAGAAAAGCTTTATGGATATGCGTTAACATCCCGCATGCCCCGCTTAGCCCCTGCGTGCTTTGTTTTCCCCGTTTTTCCCCTCTTTTCTTGGCTTTTTGGTCTTCAGTGACGAAAACGCCGCCCTGACTGGGCGGCGGTCTCGTGACCGCCGCCCTGAACAGGGAGGTGGTCCTGTAACCGCCGCCCTGAGCAGGGCGGCGGTCCTGTGCGCGTTTCCAGAACGTGCTTTTGACGGAACGCACGCAAAGATCAACGCTTTACCAGCTTTCTTGCCGACTTGAGCATGCATTTATGTTTTTGGTCCCCTGGAATAGTGTTTTTTTTTTGTTTAATGTTTAGGAGTTCAGTTTGGATTTGATTTTTGCATGTTTGGATTCCTATAAATGCATGGTTTGTGCACATGCAAATGGCCCCTGAATTTTAGCTCTGAATTTTGCTCCAAAGTTTGCTTTTGAATTTCTTTGTTGCAGTTTGTAGTTTTAGTTTCCCTTTGCTTAGAATTCTTAGATTTCTTATAAGTGTTTTGGTTAGTATTATGTTGTTGTTGGTAAGCCACAGATCCAACTTGTGCAAACAGCATTATTGTTTTGGAGTAGAATAGTCTAGGCAGCCATTAAAGTTGCAGGTTTTGCTCTTCATACAGACCAGTTTCAGGTTCTGGACGTTTCTGTTGCACGATTCGCAGTAGACCCCGCTAGGAATTGCATAGGCCAAGCTCTGTACTCTTGCGCTATCCTCTCCTATCCACATTCTATTCTGTCTGCATTCTGAGGGACTGTCCATTGATCCAAATATCTACTTCTGTTGATGCAAGCATTACACGCTTTTCTGGATTCACGTGAGCACAAAGAACGTGGAGATCATACTGAGGGGACAAGAACACATACACCGTCGGATTCGCCGCTGTTCTGCGAAATCCAGGTTCAATCTTTCAAAGTTTTAGTTAGAACTTATCAAATAAAGTAGTTAATCACTTTATTTCAGTCATTTCTATTCTCGATATTGCCAGGGAGGTTGTGGGGATGATAGTTTCCGAGAAACTATGATTCATTCCTCACTTCTGAGGTAGTAGGATCGAGAATCTTGCAGATAGATTAGTTATTTCGTTGTTTAGAATAGATATACGAAATTGCACAGACAAATAGCTACACTCGGCTATTTTGTTTGTTTTACGTTATTAGTTTAGTTGTCAATTCTAAATATTTTAAATAGCTACTTGCTTATAAATTGCCAGAAAATACAAAAAAGAAGTTATATATTTAGAAGTACACTAAAATTTTACTTTATTATAGTTTGTCTCATTTCCGCTTTTGCATGACAATTACGGGACCTAGGGAGCCCAGGGAATATATTTTCGAACCGATTGTGCCACAGCCCAATACCGTAGTGGCAATAACTGACATTGACCAAAACCTTAGGATACAAGTCTTCCAAACAACAACAGACTTCCAACAGATCAGGTCACAGTTGAGAGGGTTAAATATCGAAGACGACCAAGCACATCTGTTTTGATCAGCCAAACGAAAGGTTATCCTAGAAGAAAAAAATCGCCATGACTGTAGAAGGATTTGAAAGAGAACAAATATTCGGGTGTGATCCTTTAGTTCCACAGCCAGACGCTGGAGACACCCTAGTAGATATAGATACCAGCTTAAGAATCCAAGTCGCTAGAACACCTGTGAGGTATTCTGAGAAAAATCACACAATTGCTGATTCTAAACATAGAAGTGAAAAGGCTTACGACTACTGGATACTAGGGATCAGAACTTGATCTCCCGTATGACCATAATGGGACCGCAAAAACCAAGAGGTCTATGGTTGTGATCAGCAGATCCCACAGCCTAACGAATCCATAAAAGAATTAGACATAGACACTGGCTTACGTACGTTAGTATTTCAGTCTACTCCGATTCCACCTATCATTATTCAACAGCTATCCCTACTAGATACAACAGCCAACGAAGCTAGAGAATTTTGGACTAGGCCAGAGAATCGTCCATAGAGTTGACTATATTCACCATATGACCCTATCAGGAGCAATACACGAAACCATCCCGGGTCATTTTCCACGTATCCCACAACCCATAGATCGAATCACGCCTGAGCTCGATATTGATTGGAGCCTTCGAGCAGTCATCCTCGCTAATCGATCTATCACACCAGTCCAAGTGAGAAGGGCCTTCTTTGCCTTAGATTCGCAAATACCATTAATACGTATCGAAGACATTAGATTGCCTAACTAGCTTGTCAGCATATTCTACCCCCCACCGGCTGTCTCAGCACGACCTCGGGAGGTCGGGTACGCAGAAGAGTTACTTGTCGATTCTCACGCTCGCCTGTCACTTTTCCGATGTACAGTAACAACTGGGAGTCTTAGCTCACACCGAACCATTTTTTGTTGAATATATGGTTTATCACATATTGGATGATAATTTTTAGGTTGTTTACCACTTATAAGATCACTACATGATCATCATTATGTTTGTTTATCAATGTTTGTTACTTTTAACCTTTAAAGTAAAACTCAATGTTGGAAAGTATATGGTAGGTAATACTTATGTTGCATGTTAATTCTCTTGTTTGGAATCCTTGTGTTGGGCCATTTTTTAGGTCACTCAATATTATAATTTTTGACATGTTATGATGTTTTAATTTGTTTATATAAAGAGATGATTTATTGACATATGAGCTTGGGTAAATACATTAAGTTTTAAATTAATTATATGGAGGTCAAATGGATTTTTATTAATTTATAATATTAATCCACTGGAAAGAGTGGATGGCATGTATTATTGTTTTTGTTTGGATTACATGGCATTGGTGACTTGGAAAATGACTTGGAAAACTTAATACGAAGCCTGTTTGATTAATGTGAAGTGGGAAATGCTGTGTGGCATAAGGAAATAACATTGAGGTGTTTGGTGTTTTAATGTTGCATTGAGGGTTTTTCCACTCATCAGGAACAATTAGCTTCCTTGAGAAGCCAAACCTAAACTTGGTCACATTTTCTCTCTCCTTGATCATTTTTTTGTTTGGTTTGAGTGATTTTTGGGGGTTTCGAAGGAAGTGGAATTTATCTCCATTATGCATGTGTTTTCAGTCATGAATGCAGTTTGGGAAATTGAAATAGAGGAAATCTATTTCAAAAAGGAATGTTTTGATGAATGCATTGTTGTTTTCGATTTTTGGAGAAGATTACAGGAGAAAGGAGTTGATTTGAGAAAAACATGGACATAGAAGGTATTAGATTCTCCTTGATACTCTAAATCATAATGTTATATTTTGATAATAGTAATGTGGGTGTTGTGTGTGTGTTTGGTTTTATGCAAAACTGTTTTTTTTTAGATCCATACCTGTCTCCTCGATTGCATGTGGAAATTTTGACTAAATTTATGAATTTTCACTATGTATTATGTTGTGGGTTTGTTTATTTTTATAAGTGGAATGAGTTTATGAGTTTTGACAATATTATATTTTTTGGGATTGTGTTTTTCTTGTAAAGATAACCTATATGAGCTCCCATGTTGGGACTACATTTTTAATAGCCGAAACTATGTTTTATTGGAGTAACTTGGAAATACCCATATTAGGTCTGCATGTCGTAGTGTTTTTATGGCATTGTGTGCACATTTTATGAGTTGAGAAACTTTTAAAATCTTCAGTTGACATATTCTTGCAATTAAAATTTATCAATTTAAGATAGGATATAGGAAATTACTATTTTTGAATGCTTTTCTTTTTTAGCATGTCTCCCAATATTTAAGTAAGCATAAATGAGAATGTACAAGGGTTTTTTTATCCATCTCCTTTTAAATCTTAACATTTTGTAAGGTAATATGAAAATTTCAGTCATACACTCTTATAATTAGATAAGTGTTATAGTTTTATTGTTCTTGAATGTAAAATACGAAATTTGTTAATGTGGAAGTTGATAACAATGAGTTGTTGGATATTGATGTATATATGAAATTAATTCTTAACTAAATGAATTGTAGGAAAATTATGATTGGTTTTTTATAAGTTTATTACTTGATGACTTTTTATGGTTTGTTGTTAATTACAAACTAAAGTTCATTATTTGGTGATCAAATGTGATTCGATATAAAATACAAGTAAATTTAAATATTTTTTGAGTTATTTAGGTCTAATGCAATTTTATGTTGTTATACCTGTTGATTTAATTTGTTTAGTTTGAATTAGTATGTTGATTTAATCTAGTACATGGTCAAACCTTGATTTTTTCTCATTATATAATGGTTATGATATAGAACATGAGTGAGTTGACTCATGCCATATCTCTCAAACTAAGCCATGTATATTTCTTTCTCTCCCTTGGCAGATGTACATGAAAATAGGATAAGCTATGAAGTGAATACTTTGGAATTATTTAATATTGTTTTATTAATTATGACCTCGCAGTCATATGTAGAAAGGATACCCTCAAGAATTTCCTTATTTTTTATTAAAAAAATTCGTGAAGAAAACTTATTTGTTAGGATGGGCATATGACCCTAATGTCTAATCATAATACACACTTTTTTACTTTTATAATGAAGAAAGTTGGTTTCACAACCTTGAGATATTTTTTGTTGATTATGAACCTCTCTACTTTGACTATATATCATTGGTATATTTAATCCTGTATGGTATATAAGAGTAGATACTATCTACATCCCTATCTTTGATTGTTATGTTTTTGAATAAACTGATGTTGATATAATAAATTAAGTGCACTAAATACATTTTGATGTATTAATATAACATTACTTAACTTAATCCTTCAATTAAACTAGTCTAATAATTAATTAAGTAAGAACATTGGAAATTATGTCATTAGATATGATGTTTAACTTAAGAATAATGATATTGATCATTAATTGATTATTGAGTAAAATGTATATGACTGTACAAGATAATATAGTTTATACTTAAAAATATGAAGGAACGATAATAGTAAATGTGATTAATGAACATCTAGCTGAAAATATAAAAGGGGGCATGGTTAGCCTAATTGATTAGGCTTAATTATAATTCTATATGAGATAAAAAAAATAAACCACCAAAAGAAAATGGTTTTATCACCTTTGTTAAATAAACTAGAGGTTAATGAATAAAACTAGCCTTTGACATTGATTTAATGTAAATTGAATTAAATATTTTTCCAAAGTAACTATTGTACCTAATGATATACTAATTCTAATATAAAATAAGATACAAGTAATGATATGAAACCCTAATAAAGAAATAGGTATAGGGGGGCTTAGCTCCTTTTCGAGTGAACAAGAAGTGACTAGGGAAGATAAAATGGTAAAACAGACTAGGGAGAGTGTCATTGATCATGACTAGAGGTTATGAACTTTGAAATTGCACAAGTTAGGAGCTCCTGGGAGTGGACTAGAGCATCTGGTGTTATTTTCTAGATCTGGGAACTGGTGTCTAGGTAGATGTTGTGGATCTAGATCTTTAAGGGAAAGGTAAGCTTCACTATTGGTTTATGTGTGTCGCTTTGGATTCACTCCTTGATCTATAACTATACATGTAACGTGCCAAATAGGATTTCCTCTGGACATAACCACAAACTGCATCAAACCTAAAAATGGAGATGTAGAATGGGGAGTCGTAATGACCCAAACAGTCACACGAAGAGTGAAATTATGACCAAGCAATACACTACATCTTAGAATACATTTAGTTCTTATGTTTGTGTGTATAAATGATGCCCTACGATGCCCTTGTGCAAGTTGCACTGTGATAATGGGATGGATATAGAATGTAGAAAATGTATAGAAAGTGTGTGATGAAATAAAAGAGGCTTCCCTTACTTTGTTGTGTATGAAGAATAATGTAGCTCTTGTCCATTATATGACTGCTAGATGGATTCCTTTGATGCCCTTGTTCCTTTGAATACAAGATTAGGTGGTAGTATGCAATTCTTAGTGCTTGGTCCTTTATTTTGAAAGAACAATCATGTATTTATATGATTCTCTTATTTGAATTTCATAATCAACAACTGTAAGGATGACCCAAATTAGTAAAAAATAATTATGAAGCGAAAGGGATCCAAAAGAGTAAGAAATGTGAAAAGAAGGACATGACAGCTCACGAGGACAGAAGTATCTAACACTAGCATCCTAATTGGTCTCTAGTTTCTGAGGCCATAGAAATATAAAACAGTTACATGTTGGAAAGAGTGTAGGATGTATAAATCCAATAACAGTTCAGAGGACAAAGAAAAAGGCTAAAGGGAGTTATGAATTACTAGTTTTCTTTATTAGGAATCATGTAAATGCTAGTATGCTTTTGGGACCTAGAAATGTACCCAATTGCATAGATTTCATGTCTAAATTTTCCCCCCACTATATGTTTTTGAGTGAATTATCGATAACATAAATTTAATATAGATGCATACCTTATGATCCTATAGAGAGTGTGGAGAATAGTGTATCAAGTGGACAATTGCAACATGAAGTCATCATAATATGAAGCGCGGAGACTAGGAAAGGGAGGTAGACCCCAGGGGTGAAGCATATGTGTAGTAGTATGATGTGTTTTCATATGTGAGGTTCTCCTTATTACATATTAAGGACGGGCCTATAAAAAAAGAGTGAAAAAGTAGTCAAGGTCCTATATATGAAAAATTTGAGCAAATTATGTATAAGTATGTAAAAGTGTGAAAAGGTAGTGATAAATAAAATTACGCACTTGATGTATACGAGTGTAAAGTTAGAAAGATGTCATGAAATGTTGTGAAGGGAGAGTTTTTTGGGTGATCTCATGCTAAGAGAGTGTTTTTGGATGATCTTACGCAGAATGCAATTTTTTAAGGAGATCTCACGCTAAGAGAATTTTTTTTGTGCAATATCATGCCACTAGAGAAGACTGTTGGGGAGAGAGGTCTAGTTTTAATCTCCTTCCATGACCATGTCCTGAATGAGAACCACTACAGATGGTACATCCTGTGTTGTTTTGTATTATAACTAATTGTAAGAGATATGATGCATTCTGTATTTGGAGGCAAGTGCCTACTACTAGAGAACTATGTTGTAAAATTATTTCAAATACTATGCTGAGCTGATAAAACTATCTATTTCTTACCCCAGGACATTAGTGTCTAGTAGAGGATGGGATCTCCTAGACACTGGTGTCTTGGTTTGACCGTTAGTGTTCGTAATGTGTATGACGTCTAAGTCTAGTTCTGGACTATTCCATGACTGTATACTTGTGTTTTTTATGTACTGTGTTGATATGAAATGTAGCTTTGAGCTCCTGTAGGGGGTATTTGTTCACCCAATGTATGCCCCCCCTCTTTTGGGCGAATTCAACATTTTTAGGAGAATACCACCCAAAGAAGAGGAAAAAATCTGATGTGAAGTGGATACATGTAGGGGGTTGGGGAGTTTTAGTGTAGAAACAAAGGAACATGAAAACAAATTAGGCTAGTACAAGAGTTAGTAGTAAAAGTAGCTAGTATGCAAAATAAGATAATGTAATAATAAGGTGTGAAAACAAGATGGACCATGAAAAGTGGGGTTAAAACATGGGACATCACTAATAGTTTCATAGGAAAATCATGGCCGAAGTGGCCAAAAGAAAAATGATCACACAAGAAATAGGGCATAGGTCGTAAATAATAGCATACAATAACAAATAAGATTAAGAAAAATGTATCAGATAACAATAGTATCATATAGTCCTACAAGGAAAATGTTACACATGAAGCACCAATTAGTATGTTAGAAAGATAAATAGTATATCAAAGCGTGTATATATCAATGAAAATTAAAGTGCTAAGAATTAGTAAATGATAGAATGCGTAGTGTGTGAGAATTATCAAGGTAGATTCCCCTGAGATCTTTAGTGGGACTGTAAAGGGATTTAGTGTATATGAGTGTCATGTATTATGTAAGTAGCTGTACTAGATATAAATTTAATTCCAAGAACCAAGTGAACACACATGTGTATATACAAAAGAATATTTACATATGAGTATCCGTCTAGCATAGTAAGCAAAGTGTAACATATAAGTAGTCTAAGAAAGCAAGAGTAAATGTAACTAGGATATGTAAATGCTATGATGGGTGTGATGACATGGTAAAAATAAATGACTAAGCCTAGTGAGGCCAAGCTAGTGCCACTCTTTCCCATTAAATCATGCGCTAGCATCAAACCCTAGTTAGCCTTAGATGGAGGAATGAAATTATCAATGAGGAAGAGATAAAGCCTTGGAAAGCACATTTCCCTTCATAAAGCTATCATCCCTACCACCATTCATAAATGCCTTAGGAACTATGTAAGAGGCAACCTCCATGAGAGGAATGTTCAAAACATAAGTGATAGAGGTAGATAGTCCTGTGTGGAAGGAGGAGCTAACTTGAGACCAATACTCAGTGCCACTTGACCACATTGAGAAAGGATAGAAACAATAAACCCCACCATATGATATTTTTTATTCCATGATGTCAACATAAGAACCGTGCAACTACTAGATATACGACATGCCACTTTGCACTTTTGACAAAAAACATAGGACCCCTTGAACTTTAATTTTTGATCTAATGTTATTTGATTCAAAATAAGATGGATAGATGTAGGGAGAGATAAATTAGGGTTGAAATTAACATAAAATATAATGAAAATAATTATAGTTTGAGATATAGTAGTGGAATCTAAGGATAATATTTTCCTTAAATCCTTGGAAATGCCGAACAAAACATCTTGCTCCCAAAATTCAACTAGCAGAGCAGGTAGATGCACCCAAAAAATCAAAGGAAGGGAAGGGGATTCTTCAAAGGTGCAAGGTCTCCATCTAAAGAGATGTAAACTTATTTTCCCATAAAACCAATGCCCCTCACATAGTACTTTGACAATATACTCTTCTATCAAGAAAATTAATAGAAAGAAGTCATTAGCTAGAGCCAAAACCTCTAGTGTTCTTTTCATATTCCACATTTTTTTTCTCGATCCATTACAAAATATATATTTGGATAGATAATTATGAAATTACCTATTAAAGTAGGACAAAATTTCTTCCTAGCTCTATTCACCACATTGTAAACGTTGATAGTGAAGGGCCTTCCTCAAACCACACTGGTGATAAATGGAGAAGATCTATTCAAGGGAACCCCCTACACACTGGTGCAGGAGCATCATAAAAAGAACATCAAGAATGAAAAATTATCCTTCCTCATGGTTTTGGAGGATGAGTTAGGTGCTTCAGGGTGTGTTGAAGGCATGAGAAAGAGTCCTTGTGCATCAATCATTCAAAATTACAACTAATATATTTTTCCTAATTTTTACAAATTTAAAAATTTGAAAATTTGTAATGAAAAAGTTGGGCTTGTTAGCATGGGTAAAGGATTCTTAGGAGTTAATAAGGGTCAAGTGATGATCTAGGAATGTTATAAGAAGTCCTAGGTTGAATATGGGACAATGAATGTTTACAAAAGATGTAAATGAGGATATTTTCCTACGTATGGGCATAAGAGACTTGAAAAGTTAGTTAGGTTTTACAAAGGAAGTTAAATTTAAGAGAGATGGATTCAAATGAAATATTCAGTTAGAGAAGAGAGAGATTTAGTGGAGAGAGGTCTCTCAAGGAGAATGAGGATGAAACATAGGAGAAGAAGAATGTAAGAAGGAAATCATGGTTGATAAGGAGAAGACTGTAATTTTTGGAAAAGTGAATATGAAAGGTGGTTTTGGATAAGTTCCATGTTTTCATGCAAGAATTTTCATCATTTATTATATTTTTCAAGAATGTAATGTTTATTAATGGTTTTTACTTCATGAAAGATCTCTCCATACTAGTTAGCTGATGAAATATAATTTGAGTAGTTCACACCTTGTTTTGAGTTGTAATTAAGCTATTGAATGTGTTCTTTCAAGAAGCCTTTAGTATCTTATAACTGTGATCCTCAAAGTGAAGATATTTTAGTGATAAACATGTGGAAATATTTTATTAATGTGATCTTTCCAGGATTTGTAAGGAACACTCTATTTTATGCTTGTGTTAACAAAAATACATGTAAGGTAATTATGCATGTGTTGATAAGTGATTGTGTCTAGCTGCTAGTTATGGTAAATTCTTGTTTGTTGAAGATATGATGAATGATAGAGGAATCCATCAAGGGGAGGATAGAAACTAATAGCATTAATTTATACACAATGGAAGGAAAGTTAAATAAGTTGAAGCCTTTAATTGATTGAAACCCTACCCTGCTATCTACAATTTACCAGTTAGGAAAAGTACTATTATTGTGATATAGATGGTTATCTTTCCTTAATTTCATAATGAAAACTTATAAAAGGTAGTTAAAAACCTTTAGTGAATATTTGGAGTCCTAAAAGCAATTAGGAAGAAAGTTGTAAAGGAGTGAGTGTTACCAATTTCTTAGGAAACCCTCCTAGGGTTTAGTATGAAAATCAGATTTGAAGGTCTTAAACTTAATTTCTAACGAGGAAATATTTAAGAAACAACCTATATTGATCCCTCGACAAGATTCAAAAATAATTTTACAAATAATTGGCTTCAATCAATAGAAAAATCAGACAGTCTTGGTATAGTCTCGTAGTAATATAGTTGAGACCTAATTTGAACCTTGCTCTTATGAGTTTGAAGTGTTTTTCATAAAGAGGGTCATGGTGAAACTTCATACACTAACTAAATAGACAAAATGGTATTTGAAACCCTCTGTAGACATTAAAATTAGGTCATACTCCCCTTTGGTCCCTTGACAAATAAACACACTTCATCACATTCACCTAGTCATGGCCCCCTTCACCTCACTAATATTAATTTAATTAAATTAATTCATTATCCTCACCATATTTATTTTTTAAATATATTAATTTAGATAATATCCACATATACACTTCACCTAGACACCTCATGAAGCCAACTCACCCTAAGACCTATTCTTAGTAAGTTTCCATAACTAACTAAGACTTACCAAAACCCTAAAAATCAATGCCTGCATTCTCTCTAAGCACATTCCCGCATGCTTACAAGAAGCTTCCAGTCTAATCCATGGGTTAACGAAATGAGATCTAAGAAAATCAAAAGGATCTCCTTAGTTTAGTAAACCTAGGAAATCCTGCCTTGACTGGCGCCGGTTAGCCCTAACCATCACCGGTTAGGCCGGAACTGCCATTGGTTACCCTTTTAACCCGTAAAACAACCTTATTCTCAAGGTTGGAAAAAGATTGGAAAAATTTGGCAAACATTGAGATCTCCCTGAGAGATATCACATCTTCTGATATCGAATTCCAGTGATAACATGCATACAAGGAGGAGATCAAACATTTTTCTCTTACACAACCATCCAACACTCACCTCGGTAATGATCTGATCTTACCAAGCAAAAGGAATGCCCATGCAGCCCATGTAGAATCTCTCCTACGATTGGTGATCACCCGCAACCTTCAACCTCTCACCAGTACCTCCATTAATCACTCACAGGCTTCTAGGACTAGAATCCAAGTAAGTAAAATGTTATAGTTCTCTTTTTAATTTCATTTCATTATTATATTATCACCTATTGTTTACCTAGCCACCCATTGACCTATTTCAACACTCCACCTCCATATACCCATTAAAACCTCCTTAAATCCCACCCAAGATACCAAATACCTAATTCTGACCAACCAAATTCCTTTGTGCAATCACAAAGGAGACCCCAAACTCATTCTATGGCATTCCCAATTTTCGACAGTAACTGAAGCCGGTTACACCTAACCGTCATCGGTCACCCTTAACTGGTATCGATTTCTATATTTTCCCATACAACCCAGAAAAATGACCTATCCACCTAATTCTACATCACCCTCATGCACCTGTGATCTACCCGAGACTTCTGTCAGACCTGCAGAGACCCAAAACCAGTTACTTGACCTTTGGATCTTATTTTAACCTAACTTGTTAAATTAGATCTTTTTTTTGTGTTTTAAGTGAGATACCTAAATAATTTCAAACTACGCTAGGATTTAATTTATTTCCCACATTAAATTGTCTTAAACAATGGACTAATAGCCATCTAGGAAGTATCACACTTCCTGGATCTAGCACACGCTAGGCAATTCACTGCATATATTGTTTAACTCTTTCTGGTGGTCTTGCTTTTCATTACAGGTAGTTCCTCCTAGCCAAAATTAAGCTCTCACATTCAGTTGTGGATTCAAAACTCATATGCGCGCAACAACCCATCAACCAACATTTGAACAGGTATTCCTCCTACGCCCATTACCCTATCTGTTTCATCAATACTTCAAAGAAACATGTTGGCACGCCCAGTGGGACCCATTTGGGGTTCCTTGCATTTTATTCATTCCTAGGAAAAGTTGTGTGTTTGTTTCCCTTCTGAAAAGCATACACATTAATTTTCTTCCTTGGTAACCCATCTTTTCTTTCTATTTGCTCTAAAGGAAACCTTTCTTTTGGTGTAATTAAAAAGAACCATTTATTCTTGTTTTCTGCATTGTAGTGAAAGAGCATCCCTCTTCCTCTTCATCTTTTGTGTCATCCAAATTCACACTTTGAGTTGGGCTTAAAAATAAGTGCATTGCATTCTGATTTATCACATTAGCTCACATTAATTGCGGGCAACCTATATGTTGGGAGTCATGACCAACTGATGGTTGACAAATGAACCATAGAAAGAACTTTCTTTCTCTTTCTCTCTTTCTGAGTCTTTACAAACCTCATAAAAATTGAAAATACACACATTCTTAAAAAACATCTTACCTGGAAGAAGCTGTAGGTGATCACACGATAACAGCACAATGGGCACCCAACTCACTGCTCTGTCAAGTCATACTTTAGGGCAAGGCCCGCCCCACCATAACATACCTGAAACCTCACCTTTTAGATCTCCTTCTTCGTAGGAAGCCATCCTTACTAAAAAAAATCTATTTCACAGTTCATGTGTCAGTCTTTAAATAGCATAAGCTAAACAAATATAATAGAAAAGGCACTCCTAGGATTGCATTTTTCTTAGTGTTTTTGCTTGGCTTACGTTTTGAAGTGAAAGATCACGTTCTTCATTTTTCTTATTCATCCTTGCATGCTCCTCATCACAACTGGTGTAATCCAGCTTCACCTGAGTGTGCCTGGACCATATTCTCATCATTCTAAGAATTCTGGGTTTGATTCCACATCAGATTTTAATTCACAACCAATATTCTTTCATCACTATTTCAATTTCACAGTGACTGGTGTTGGTCCAGTGACCATCATCAGTTACCCTCTTACCATTGTCGGTTATACCTAACCAGCGTTGGTTCCAGGTCCTTTTGTTAAATTACTCAAAGGGACATTTTTTCATCTTCATCCTTGCTATTTATTCATCTTCTTTCACTTTTTACAGTCCCTGTCATTGCTATCATTCCCATTGAAGTTGTGAACCTCATCAGATTTGGCATACCTGTCAGATTTGACCTTATACCTTATTTTTCACTCACTGTCCATTTTCTACAGTGACCGGCAGTGGTTACCCCTAACCGGTGTCAACTAACCGGAATCGGTTAGCCTGTTTCACTTTCCCACCAACATTTGGTACCTAATCCACTTTTTACAGTAAGATTCACCTGTTCAGGCTACTATTTTTCTGTGTCATTTACAGAGAAGCAACCCTACCTGATTTGTACTAGTTCACATGGTGTTGACCCGAAGACAAGTAAGCACACTTGTATTTCACACCAGTTGTCAACCACTCCCACCTAGTCCTTCACCACCTTCCATTTTATCACTAGACATGGATCCCATCTAACCTATCACTATCGCCACTAGAGATGAGGATTTCACAAGAATCCTTGACCAAAACCCTGTCGCTTTGTAGTTTTACCTTCCCTACTCATCCACTCAAGATGCCTCAGGTCAGTTGATATATGACATGCCCATATCTATCCCCTCGACTCTCGCTCCCACTCCTGCATCGGCCCCATCTGGCTCTGTGTTTCCCACATCTACTTTACCCCCAGTCATTTCACAGCTAGGTCCTATACCCACTATGACTACCACGTCTTGCCACCTCCGTGGCACCTGCCACATCCACTATACCTTTGACAACTACCCAAAATGTAACCTCATCTGCCCCTAATGTCTCACACATACACGTAGCTACACTACCACCTCTAGTGTCGGTGACCCCTACCCCTTTTTAGAACGCATGGTCCTTTCCATTCCACAATCATTAGCCCCCATTGCCACTAGGGTCACCACGACCCTTCCACCTCCATATACATATTATCAGTAGCCTCCTGTTTCATCTATTATTCACTCTGGGTACGTACCCCCTGTTTCACTACCTTCTTCTCAATCAACCTACCTGGCAGCACCATATACTGGAGTGCCACCCCTATTATATGCCCAAAACCAACCCTCTCACGCAAAAGGAGGCACCCAACCATCGCAACCTACTAATGACCTAATCAAATTGATGATGGACAAGATGCAGACATTGGAGGCATCGATCTCCAACTCCCACAACGCTCTCACCTACGATGAGATTTACAACGAGCCCATCCACCCATCCATTCCTATCCGCCCATACCCCATGCATTGGGAAATGCCTAAATTCAATCGTTTCAATAGCAAAGAAGACCCACAGCAGTATTTTGTGAGGTTGTTCAAACATGGGTGTTATCTGATCACTCACGATGATGCTTTTCTATTACAAACCTTTCCCATGTCTCTAACTGGACCTGCATTAGATTGGTATAGTGGGTTACCTAGACACTCTATATTTTCATT
Source organism: Taxus chinensis (assembly GCA_019776745.2). Classification (NCBI taxonomy): domain Eukaryota; kingdom Viridiplantae; phylum Streptophyta; class Pinopsida; order Cupressales; family Taxaceae; genus Taxus; species Taxus chinensis. The sequence goes on from CM034150.1 coordinate 740,777,068, forward strand.
CAATCAGGTAGCCCAAGCCTTCTTGGATCATTTCTCTATCAATATCATCAAGAAGGTTACCATGACCGACCTATAATCCACGCGTCAGTATGAGGATGAATCTATCGTAGATTTTGTCACCCGCTAGCATAGCTTGATCAATCAACTCACCTTCTAACTGCCCCAAACATAACTCATCAAACTCTTCACACGAGCTTGTGCTAGACATATCTAACTGACCTTACAGGTCCAAACTTTCCAAACATTTGATGAAGCATTCACTATGGCACGAAAGTTAGAGATTTGGGCCATCGAAGAGAAGAAAATCCAATTACGCAATAAGAATTCGGCATTCAAAATGAATGATACCTCTTCTTCTTCCAAACCACAAAACAATTATTCAAAATCTAAGGGCACCACTAACGCAGTGGTACTCGAGGTTGGCCCAACTCATCTGTTAAATCAAGCTACCCCCTCATCTAATCTCTCACCTGTCCAAAATTTTCAATTCAGACGAGAATAGTGGAAATACACCCTAATTGGGGAACCTTACTCTTCTATCTTAGAAAAGCTTATCAAAGCAGGAGCCATTACCCTTCCACTTATAAAACCACACACTAGTTTTGACCCTGCTTGCCCCATGCCTGCATGGTATAAAGAACATGATTTCTGTAACTATCATCGAGTAAAGGGTCATAGTGATGGCAATTGCATCACTTTCAAGAATATTTTCCAAGAAATGCTCAAGAAAGGTGAGTTAACCATGGATAATCCTAACACACCTACCAACCAAAATCTACACATCTTCAAGAAACCATTTCCCAACCATGACCCTTCGTCTAATCAAACCGGTGAGACCTCAACTCATGATACCCATACCCGCGAGGTCCATGCTATTTTTAATGATGTACTTATCTCCTCCTAATTACCTCACATTCCCTCCATAGAGGAAATCCTTGCCCGAAATCCTCCTTCCACGTTGGAACCCACCGCATCTACTCCTCCACCCGCAGAGGAACACCTTTCATCTCCTTCATCACCTAGAAAGGAGTCTTCCACTAACATCGAGACCATTTCACCTTTGGCTTCTCCACTTAGAGAACCGATACCCACAATACCTCCTCCACCCACAGAGGAGCACCCATTACCTCCTCCACCCACAGAGGAGCACCCATTACTATTCCTCCACCCACAAAGGAGCACCCATCATCTCCTCCACCCATCATAGACCCAGTCAAGATACCTTTTCCTCTTGGTGAACAATCTCCATCAGCTACCCAAGATCTTGCAGACCTACTTTCCGCAATCTCTTACCCACGAAAGCTAAAGCTAGCCAATTTCCCGTCTCAAAGACACATTTTATGGGAATTACCATTAATTCCTCATTAACTCCACCCATAGACGTGTCATTCTCACGTTTGGCTGATCACTTAGATTATGTGGATAGGGCTTTATTATGGAGGTGTCTTATGTTTCTGGTCTCAACACAGATGTAGATGTTACTTACTGATACTTCCACTATCTACCCAAAAGTATTTCAACCAATTGAACCAAACACAACCATCTCTATCACAACTCCTTCCACGACACCTATCATAGCTCAAACCACACCCTTACCCATAAACCAGCCTATATATAAACCTAAACCCACACCTATGACATCTTCCTCGACTAAACCTATTACCATTTTAGGGGTCACCTCGACCACCAGCCTTACTAATCCACCTATCAAACTGGATTTAGCTACATCCTCCAAAGTCCACACCAAACCTACTCCGAACACCCAAATAAAAGAACTAAACCTATTGACCTCATACCATGGCTACGCCAATCACACCAGCACCTGTCCCGTCTATATTAGGACCTCAGTTTCCCAACATGGTCAAGAAACCTCCACCCATCAATAAACCAAAAGCACAACAACCCATTCCTTCCTCACAAACCTCTAACCTACCTAGATGCCCAACACATGACTTACACCCGCACCTGCAACATCACTACCACTCATACCTCCAATACCCTCAGCTATTTCTTCACTACCCACTACACTCCAGTTGTTGTCCCTCACACCCCATGTGCAACCTGTGTCATCTACCTTCACAACACCTCCGCTATCCCCATGGGTAACTCACCCTCTTCCCCCATCTGTTTTTCCATCTAGACCTTGTACACCCATATCACCTTTACCCAAGAAGGTGCAACCGAAAAAAAAAACTCCACTACCCCACAATAAGGTAGTCAGAACAACCACACACCCTCCTACCTATCCATCTACTATACCCCCACCTAAATAGACACGACCAATACCCAAGACCACGCCAGCACCCAAAATCACAACTCAACCTACTCCCCCTCTTCCAAAGACCATTCCTCAACAATCAACCACACCTACACCCAAACCCACATTCACTTCCCATTGTGATCCACTAGTGGGGTCCTATGCCAAAATTTTAACGAACCTCCTTGAGACTTACGTCATCACATTACCACCACTAAAACCTTACAACCCCCTCAAACCCAAGCCAAAAGGGTTTGATGACAAAATTTTTTTCTCATACCATCATGTGTTAGGGCACAATGTGGAGAACTACAATGCTTTGAAAGCTATCCTTATCCAGTTGTGTCCTCCTGAAGCCAACTTTGATGATGATGACCTTCTCGATGTAGATCCTGCTTCGCCGACACCCATTCCCACAATTCCCACTCAACACCCACATCCTCCACCCTCATAGCTCCTAGAGCCACCTCCAAGATTTGAAATTAACATGGTTCACATTAGAGAACTTGCCATGCCACCACCCAAATGTCATTGCACCCAACTCACCTCATAGGGTTTTTCTCCTCCGGTAGGTTTTTGCTTGTCGTGTTGTTATACCACTCACCCTACACCTTCTCCATTTCCCAACTCCCCTTAGATCAACATGATACACATCACTACCAGTGCTCAAAAGGATAATGGAACAGAAAAGGAAACCAACCCACCAACTAATCCCATACCCAACATACCATCTGCACCCATGCCTAAAATCACTATCCATGACCCCACATATCCTATTTCCAATGGGGTTACACATCACACCATGCTCAAAAAATTACACCAATCTCCCCTCAAAATGTCCTTATATGACTTCATCCAAACCTCGAAATCCCATCGTCAAGCTCTCATGGAGGTTCTTCAATCTATTGAGGTTTTTCTCAATGACCCTATATCCGTAGCCTCCATTATCACACCCCATCATGTAGCCTCTCTTACCAAATTACCACCTTCATCTTCACCCCATTCTAATCACCAAGTAGCTTCCCTTAGCTTCTCAAGAGGAAGAGATCGCGCCACACCAAAACAATGACCTAGACCCAGCTCTCTTCATCTTTGTCCACATCGATGACATACAGGTACGCCATGTGATGATTGATGGGGGCACTAGCATTAACATCATTTCATCCCATGCATTCACTCAGATGTGCATAACTAAAAATTACATGCATAAACATCCTATCTTGTTGCGTTCATTCAATGACGTTATCACCTCTACACTAAGCACCATCATCCTCCACATTCGCGTGGGCCCCCAATTGTTCCAGAACTATTCTACGTCTTGGAAGGGGAATTCCAATATAACTTGTTGCTTTGCTAACCCTAGATTCATGTCATGGGGTGTGTTCCTTCCACTTTACATCATTGTGTAAAGTTTGAACATGAAGGACACACCTATACCATTCCAGATGACCCATCACCTTTCAAAACATGCAACATGCTTTACTGACCCAATTATGTGCTCATACCCATTAAAGTGTCTACCTCCGCGACCACCACTGTTTCACCTACACCTCCACTTACCAATACAGCTACTACTTCTACCACACATGCGTCCTCCATTCCAACCACTACCACAACCTCCACAGCTGACCCATTAGCCTCCCAATCCATCAGCTCTACCTCTTCATTGACCTCCGACACTTCATCCATCCCAGCTACCTACATACCAAAAACCGATCCCTTGGAAGGTGTTTTTCAATGCCTCATTCTTGGGGAATACAACCTATATAGTGTCAACACATTACTTACTCCACAAGAGTACGGAGGCCTTCACCAACACCCATGTTATGATCACCATCTAGGAGGACGTCTCCTGTATGGTCCTCCTCACCTTCGTACTAGTCTCACCTATGGGGGACTTGATACTACCACTTACACACCTGAACCACCATCACAAACCCACCATTTTCTGTTGACTTCCAGTCACTTACCAATCATCATTTTTCCCACACCTTTCCTGCACCGATGTTCATGGAAGGGTTTTGGTTTCGGATTTTACGAGCAAGGCCGCCATAACATTATTCCATGTACCACCCGCAAACATAACAACCATAGTGGTATCAGATTTTCTGAACCACCTACCAAATAGGCCCAAATTGAATTCATCAAGGACACTAGCCCTTCTCCACCTTCTTCACCCGCTCCACCTTCATCACCACCCTCACTAACAGATTCGATGGATCCTAAATCTATCCCTCCTAATTTTTTTTCATAAACACCATTTCCTTGGGGCCTCTGACTTATCAACGTGAGGGTGAGGCCCCTTCCACTCTTCCCTTCTTGTATCCTGAAATGATCGATGACGATACACCTTCAATTAATATCATTCAATGTCAGGATGATGAATATATACTCACCTAACTTGGTGCAGAAGAATCATATATTCATTATTCGTTACCTTCTGAGACGTAAACCATGTTGAATGAATCGAATATCGAGATCAACATTTATACTTATGATGACCTACACATCCTAAAGATCGGTCAATCTTTAGATGCTGCTGAACAGAAATCCACACTTCTTTTCTCAGAGATCATAACCACACTTTCACTTGGTCTTACACAGACATGCCTAGTATTGACCCCACCAGAGTGGTCCACAATATCGTAACCATTATCGATGCCAAACCCATCAAACAAGAGATGAGGAAAATGCACCCTCACATTGCCCTTCTCATCAAAGAAGAACTTCAGTGACTTCTTTCTATTTCCGTCATCTTACCCATTGATTATCCTCATTGGATTTCTAACATTATCCTTGTCACTAAGGTGAGAGGGGGGCTTCATATTTACATGGACTTCCATGACCTCAACCTAGCATGTCTGAAAGATGACTTTCCCTTACCCTGTATTGACCAACTGGTTGACCTTACCGCTGGCCATGAGATGCTATCACTCATGGATGACTTCTCGGGTTACAATCAAATCTTTTTTGACCTAGAGGATCAACACAAAACCTCATTCATCACCCATTGGGGTACCTTCTACTATCAATTCATGCCTTTCGGCCTTAAAAATGCTAGTGTCACATATCAACAGGCTATGACTTACATCTTCCATGACATCATGCATCACATATTGGAAGATTACGTGGATGATATCTTAGCTGAATATCAATGCCGATCCAAGCACCTTACCATCCTCAAAACCATCTTTGACCATCTCATTAACTATTGTGTCTGCCTTCAGCCTAAGAAGTGCGTCTTCGCGGTCCTTTCAGGCAAGCTCCTGGGCTTTATCGTTTCCCTAGATGGTATAAAAGTTGACCCTGCTAAATTCAAGGCCATTCTCGAAATTCCTCCGCCCACTAACCTTAGACAACTCTGTAGCCTACAAATTAAGTTGTAGTCTATTTGCCATTTCATTTCACAATTATCAGATTGCTGCCCACCATTTCATCATCTGCTCAAGAAGGATGTCTCCTTTAGATGGGATGATGACTACCAGCAAATATTTTGAGGCCTTAAAATAATAATTTCTCTAACCACCTGTACTCATTCCACCTAAAGACGATCAACCTTTATACCTATACATCGCAGCTACCAATCATTCCTTGGAAGCCATGCTCGCTCATTGCGAAGAACACCACAGGGAGCAGGCAGTTTATTACATAAGCTGCACTCTTTTCGATTACAAAAATCGATAGACCCCATCCCCAATTTTTTTTTCTTATCCTTAGTTTTCATTGCCACAAAACTCTGCCATTACCTACTCAACCCTAAAACCTATGTTGTGACCAACACCGACCCCTTACACTTCATGTATGCTAAACCTTACCAAAATCAGCGTGTTGCATGTTTGCTTATGGTTTTAGCTGACCTTTACCTCAAATTCATTCATCAAAAGTCCATCAAGGGCCAAGCTATCACCAACCAATTGGCCAATGCACCTATTTCCAAGGATCAACCCTCTAATTTTGACTTTCCAGATGAGTCGATTGCTACCCTTTCCCTGGACGAACCCCCTTACCAAATGACACTCTTTTTCGACAGTTCCAAGTGTCATCGTGGGGGTGGGGCTGGGGCTGGTATTATCCTTATTCCTCTTTATGGTGAACCCATGCCTATGTCTTTCAAACTAGATTTTGAATGCACCAATAATATTTCCGAATATGAAGCACTCGTACTAGGTCTCTAAGCTGCTTATGCCCTAGATGTCAAATCCATCAACATCTTTGGTGATTCTCAATTGGTTATAAACCGATTCAATGGTATATACCAATGTCGTAAGAGAGATACTTCAAAAATATAAACATCATGTAGATGTAATTTTGACCGCCTTTGACCGTTACAACCCCTTCAAACCATCCCCACGTTCAACCAACAAAGTTGCAGATACTATGACATGCTTAGCTTCCCAAATACCCACTTTTCCCACCGATTCTAAAATCTTCTACACCGTACAATGCCTCCAATCACCTTTTTATTTACCTCATGATGTTTACTCTATCGGAACCACTACCTCCAACCCGAGTGACCTTTGGTACAAACAATACTCTAACTACCTTTCTCTCTCCATCTTACCTCCTGATCCCACCCTTAACAAACAACGTGCCTTCTTTAAAAAGGTCTCTCATTAAGGAAGTTCATGACGACATATGTTGAGGGTCACTTCAGTGGCCTTGTTGTTGCTAAGCGTATCCTTTTCCTGGGCTATTACTGGCCGACACTTAACCATGATTGTCGTGACTAACGTCAAATGTTGTGTAAAATGCCAAGAACATGCCAATCTTCATCATACACCCAGTCATGCCTTACAGGTCGTCCATGACCTTTGGCCCTTCTCTCAATGGCGTTTGGATCTTGTCAGAGATATCAATCCCCATTCTTCCCAATGCCATCAATGGATCATCACCTCTACCGAATACTATACAAAAATGGGTGGAAGACATACCACTCATCTCCACGAAAGCTAAGAAAATATGTAAGTTTATCAATCATCACATCATTTTTCACTTTGGTGTTTCCACATCCACCTCATCACTAACAATGGAAAACGATTAAAAAACAAAACATTACAAAAACTATACGACACCTTCGGCATTCAGCTTAGTTTCTCATCACCTTATTACCCACAAACCAATGGCCAAGCCGAATCCACTAAGAAAACATCAAACAAAATTCTTATGAAAGTGGTTGACGATACTGGGAAGGATTGACATACGCACATTCCTTTTTCCATGTGGGCATACCACACTAGTATTCACACTTCCACTATGGGCACACCATTTTCTATAGTCTACGGTACAAAGACAGTCCTTCCTCTTGAAGTCCAGATTCCATCACTCTGCATTTCTCTCCATGACATGCTCAATGATGATGAATTTCGTCAGGACTGTTTAGCACAACTAGAGTTACTATATGAACGTTGTCTTAAACGCTTTGGATCACCTTCAGGTTTACCAAAAATGTATCAAAACGTGCCTATGACAAACTTGTCCATACACAAACCTTCCAAGTCGGTGACCTTGTCCTGAAAGAAAATCAACATGTAACTAAAGCAGAAAAAGAAAACAGGGAAAATTTTCTCCTAATTGTCTTGGAACATACATCACGACTCATACTTATGGATCAGGTGCTTATCATTTATCTTCACTCGATGGTAAACCCGAACTTGAGCCTATTAACGCCTTATATCTTTGATCATTCTATTGTTGAATTTTAAGTCCTACCTCACCCTTTGTCTCTTTCCATGCTCATCCCCTTGAGCACTTTCCACTCCATACACCTCACAAATGATTAAACAAGAATCATGTGAGTACCCATCACTTATTATCTTCTCTTGAATATGTGTACCACGGTGCTACACATAGCATGATTCTCATGGATACTTTTCATCTACCTTAAAATGAGATCCCATGGTCGTTTCACCTTGCCTTTTGAACAAGAGTCCTATCCTCCACCTTGGTCTAGTCCATGACTTCAAATCCCTCACATGGGACCAAACTCCTGTAATCCCTCAAAAGGACATCTTCCCCGTAGCAATCACTGTTGTAAATAGATTTCTCCCTCGAAGGATAGCTATGTAATGCTCTTTAAAAAATGAGAGCAACCGAAGCTTCCCTCATCGATCAACTTCACAAATACCTCAAGGAGTTAAATTTTATTCCTCCCATATAGAATCCTCACATCGATCAGTCTATCTCAACTACAAGTCAAAACAATAAACATTTTAGTCATGGACTTACCCATTGTGACCTAGGATCTCTTGCCCGAAGCTGCTACCTATACCGTATAAAAATTACCTACCTTTCACTCTTCTTACCATTCCCACTTCCATTTCCTACTGCCTCAAGGGACTTCTTGGAACTTAGAAATTTGGTGATCATGTGACTACTTTTCACCATATAATAATCACTCATGCAATGTCTTTAGGGTCTTACGTTCATCACCTCTTCCAAGGTATGATATACTCGGTATAATCCTAACCAATCAGGTGGCATTATTTCCCCCTCTTATATTTTCACCGTCTTTGTTTATGTTTTGATTACCTTATACAGGACTTGGTCCTCGACGTTTACCCACAATCGACCCCACCTACATCACTTTACCTATAATCCACCCACACCTAGCAAACCTAAACCCACACCATGCCTAAAACCTACTAACTCATTTTCATACCTCCTCATATTCTTCCCTAGCTCATGGGAGAATTACATCAGCCTGAGGTCCCTTTTTGCTAGGATTATGTAGGTAGCACTCTGAGGGCATGGGGCCCTTGGAGGTTAGCTCGGGCATTCTCTACCCTAAACAATTCATCTTCCATGTTCCTCACATTACATCACACCTCACTTAGTTTCCATTTTATACCCAACATTGGAAATTAAACCACATAAATAACAAGTTGCTTCATATTTTAATCCTTATCACAGAATACATTTATTACGCCTACCATTTCTTTATTATCACTATGCATAGATTATACCACATCTCACATATGACCCATATTATCATTCATTGCATAAAATAATGAATCACAACTTTACCTACTTTCTAACTCAACCATGCCTAACAAACCTAACTCAACCATACCTACAACCTAACTCAACCATACTTAAGACCCGACTCAATCATGCCTAAACAAACCTGACTCCACCATGCCTAACAAAATTAACTCCACCATGCCTAATAAACCTAAATCAACCATACCTACGACCTGACTTGATCCATGCCTAAACCAACCTGACTCCATCATGCCTAACTCACCTAATTCCCATCCATATCAAAATGATAAATCAACATCTCATCAATGCACCAATAAATCAAAAATATCATCACCACATCAACAAATCAAAAAAAATAAAATTCATGTATCTCATCATATAAATAAATGTGTATCTTAGTACAATATATATGACTATCTCCTCATGTCCATCATCTCAAAATTGTCGGCACATAGGCCGATACACAATACAAAATGTCATCGGCACGCAGGCCAGTCTCAAATATACAATAAAATAATGAAATAATACAAAATCTCTTCAGCGCGTAGGTTGGTATATGCTCAAGATATACAAAAATATCTCATACATCCTCGCTGTCTTTGGCATGCAGGACGGTATGTGATAAAAAAACAAATATCTCTTAGCACGCAGGCCAGTATATATCACAAAAAAAAAATATCATACATCAAAGACTAGGGTACCACATATCAGGCATCTCAGTGGATGTCCTCCATATTTGTATCACATGTACCCTCGACCTCCTAGGTCCCTACAGGTGCCTCAACTGGAGCTGGTCTCCATGTGCTAGTAGCATCTACCTGATCTTGCCTTGGAGCTCGTTGACCCCCTGTGCTCTCCACACTGTGAGTGTGGGATCTCATCCTCTCACTGGATGCCAGTTGTGCCCTGTACTTGGCATAGGATATAAAGTCTATCCCAGCCGCCATCAACTAGTCCTGGTAATATCTAGTCTCACCTAGAGCATTCCGTAACCTAGATATAGGTATAGTCTATGGTGGTCCCATAGGTCTCGGCCCCTGTACCTATCCTACGGGACCTTACACCACTCCATCCTGTGAATTGGGACCCGGTCCCATTGCCTGTGGTGGTGCCCCCTACGCCTGTGCCTGTATCTGGGTCTGTAAGACCCCAATATGTGCCTAGGCTGTGGCCAAATGGCCCTATAAACCTGCCACTTGAGCCTATAAGGCCGCCACCTGACCATCACCCTCCTCTCCATCTCCATCTCCTCCACCGGCCATCTAGGCCTATAGACTGGCCACCTGTACTCATAGCTCTACTATCTCTACCTCATAGCTCTCTAGATATGTCTACAGTATACCCAACTGGGTAATGAGAGTAGCCACCTGCCCCTGTAGGGCATCTATCTGCACAATGATGGTGGCTAGATCCGACTTCCCTGGTCTAGGTGGTATGGCTCATAAGTGAGCAGCCCACCACTATCTGTACCTGTCTGTGACCTTGACATCATCTATCTGTTGGTCCAATGCATGCTCCTCCTACCCTGTGGGCATTGTACGCTGTGGTAGAAGTAAGGGCCTCTCCACATTGTCTCTCTAGTACTATGGGAAGGGCAGAGGTATACATCTTTTACTAGCCCAAGATGCCGCCAGACTCTATCCACTGGGATCATCTCGTACTCCCCGGGATGGCAACTCTATATCCATCTCTCTAGCTGGAGCTCATCTAGCTCCTCGTGCATATGCCTATATGAGGGGAATCCCATATATGGCCTCCAAATAATGTCCACTCTAGATAAACCCTCTAGTAACTTCCAGAAATAGGCCACATCATGTGTGGTCCTCTCAGATCTCCACTCTCCAATAGCCGGCACCCATCTCTTATACCCCACCCACACAAATCTCGGTGGGAATGCATCTTCTCAGGGTATCCTTATAGGCCGCACACAAACTATGTGCTCATATGCCCAGCAGTGCAGTAAAAATGTACAACACATGTTGAACCTGCACAGCTGCCCATATGCCCACAACTCCCTGTATAGCTACACCAAGAATGCTGGTACCCAGGAAAAGTGGGTCTCATCTACCATCATGTCGTGGAGTACCCCCATCGGTGATCGGGGAAAACGTCCACCCTCTGCATCTAGTAGTGCAAAGCAGCACACTGCCTCCATCAACAGAATCACTAGCCTTGTCTCCTCCTGACAGGCTAGGTACATCTCTCCATAGCTCAAACTAGCACTATGGAATGTCATCTTGGCCATCCCCTCTCTAAAAACAGTCACAATCAGCTCCTCTGAGGCCTTAGAGGAGACAGAGTAGACCTGTGCACCCAATATGGGTAGCTATAGTATCCTGAACCTGTCCTCCAAGGTGATAGTAATCTCACCCGTTGGCAGGTGGAACGTGTTGGTCATGGAATCCCATCTATGGATGAACGTGACCATCAAACTGGGTTGCTGGACTACATGCCAATAGTGATGAACCCACTCAAGCCAACTGCCTCCACATGTTGTAGCTCCTTTAGGGTCGCTACATCACATACTATCACCAGTAGAGGTGGAACCCTGTCCTGCATACGCAGCTGATCTCTCCCCTGCATCCAATATAAATAAAACATTAATCTACATTTATCATATCCATATTTACCAATTATCATTTTCCCACACCCTATTTTCACCCTACCCATCTCAACTACCTAGACTACATCAATTTTGGACCCTTGTTCCCAATAACTTGACCGGTACCAGTTCATCTTTACCGACACCGGTCACCCCTTAACTGGTATTGGTCACCTATTTCGTGACCAATACCGGTTCACCCTTACTGACACCAGCCAAACTTGACCGACGCCGGTCACTGTCACGGTAAAACCCGTGATTTCCCAAAGTCCCCCTTTTCTAAAAAAACCTTCCCCTTGCCCCTTTTACCCACCTATAATGACCTAAAATACCCTTGGACCTCCACCCACCCCCCTATCCCATTTATTACACTCCCCATTCATCTTTTTACCCACTATTCCCCCCATTTGCAACTTTAATCCATCCCCACCCACAAAAACAAAATAAATAAATAAAACAAAACAAAACACACCACCACTACAATAAAAAATTTCCTAATCCCCTACTCTATCTACTCAAATACACGTAGAGTAGGGTGCTTACCTTTTCATGCTACCATCATCATGGTGGCACATGTGGCCACTACATTGGTGACCCGCTTGATCCCTCTCCAGTCTCCACCATCACCAAATCGCTACCTGCAACCTCTACCCAATCAAATCCCTCGCACTGTTCCTGTGGACCTGCTTCTCACCAACCGATCACCCATCGTTCACACAACCAACTCAATGCTCCATTCCATCTGACCACTTTTCTCTCTCTTTTTCATTTTCTCAAATTAGATACAAGACAAATGAATAAAAAAAACATGTGGATTTTTTTTTATAACAAACCTGACCTTACCGATGTCGGTTACCCTTGACCGGCATCAGTAGCGTGCGCTACCCTTACTATCATCGATTGACCTATACTGATGTCAGCATACCCCTGACCAACATCGGTCACCCTCACCTGCACATTGCCCTACTTTTTACACTTCTACCCTACCCCCTACCTCCTTTTTTCCCCACCCAATTCTTCACCGTGATCATTTACCCCACCCCACCTTTACCCAAGCCATTTACCTCACCTTCCTGACCTCATCATTTACTACCTCCCTTTGTCCTCCTTTAGGGACTCGTTATTTTACCCCTCCCTTGGCCTTACCCATCGCCATGACCTAGATATTTGGACCTGAACCATCGCTAGTCACATTTGACCTTATGTGTTTGCTATATCTTGTGGCACTGTTACCTATGTTCTTGACCTAATGACCTTACCTAGCATATGGCCATGATTATTTATCCTAACCTTACCTTTGGTGTCCCAGAACATACCTAACCATTCCTGTACCTAACCTATGTTGTGTTTCTTGACCATATCATATACCTTGGATACCGGAATCACTTCAACCTCGTTTGGATAAACCTATCAACCATAGACAATGCAGAGTTTGCCTACTCTTCAACCTGGTAGCGTGCTACAATTTATACATGTGTATGCATTTGACTGTTACTACCTTTGACCCATGACCCATTAGCTAGATTTCCCGAGCAGACCTTTAACCCTTTTCCCTTGTGCCCACCTACCTTTTCCTCACATTTACCTTTTATCAAACCACTCACCGCTTCTACCCTTTTCCCTCGTCAGTTCCTTGTTTTTGGGGGATCACCTTCACCCACACATGGGGCAACCACATCTTATTTTTTTTAGCATCGCTTACCAATACAAGCTACGCAGACAAAAAGGGGGAAAATGGTAGATACTAAAATTAGGTCATACTCCCCTTTGGTCCCTTGACAAATAAACACCCTTCATCACATTCACCTAGCCATGGCCCCCTTCAACTCACTAATATTAATTTAATTAATTAAATTAAATTAAATTCATTATTATCACCATATTTATTATTTAAATATCTTAATTTAGATAATATCCACATATACACTTCACCTAGACACCTCATCACGCCAACTCACCCTATAGACCTATTCTTAGTAAGCTGCCATAACTAACTAAGACTTACCAAAACCCTAAAAATCAATGCCTACATTCTCTCTAACCACATTCCCACATGCTTACAAGAAGCTTCTAGTCTAATCCGTGGGTCAACGACATGAGATCCAAGAAAATCAAGAGGATCTCCTTAGTTTAGTAAACCTAGGAAATACCACCTTGACCGATGCTGGTTAGCTCTAACCATCACCTGTTAGGTCGGAACCACCGTCGGTTACCCTTTTAACCCCAAAAAAAACCTTATTCTCAAGGTTGGAAAAAGATTGGAAAAAGTTGGCAAAACATTGAGATCTCCCTTGAGAGACATCACATCTTCTGAGATCGAATTCCAGCGAGAACACGCATGCAAGGAGGAGATCAAGCATTTTTTCTCTTGTACAGCCATCCAACACTCACCCCAGTAATGATATAATCTTACCAAGAAAAAGGAATGCCCATGCAGCCCATGCAGAAGCTCTCCTATGATTGGTGATCACCTGTAGCCTTCAACCTCTCACCAACACCTCCATTCATCACTCACAGGCTTCCAAGTCTAGAATCCAAGTAAGTAAAATGTTATACTTCTCTAGTTCATTTCATTTCGTTATTATATTATCACCTATTGTTTACCTAGCCAACCATTGACCTCCTTCAACACTCCCCCTCCATATACCCATTAAAACCTCCCTAAATCCCACCCAAGCTACCAAATACCTAATTCTGACCAACCAAATTCCTTTGTGCAATCACAAAGGAGACCCAAAAATCATTTTGTGGCATTCCCCAATTTTCCACAGTAACTAGCGTTGGTTACACCAAACTACCGTAGGTCACCCCTAAATCGGCATCATTTTCTGTATTATCCCATATAACCCAGAACAATGACCTATCCACCTAATTCTACATCACCCTCATGCACCTGTGATCTACCTGAGGACTTTTGTTAGACCTGCATAGATCCAGAACCAGGTTACTTGACCTTTGGATCTTATTTTAAACCTAGCCTGTTAAATTAGATATTTCTTATTGTTTTTTAAGTGAGATACCTAAATCATTTAAAAATAACGGTAGGATTTACATTATTTCCCACATTAAATTTTCTTAAACAGTGGACTCGATAGTCGTCTAAGAAGTATCACACTTCCCGGATCTTGCACACACTAGGTAGTTCACTGCATATATTGTTTAACTCTTTTTGGTGATCTTGATTTTCATTACAGGTAGTTCCTCCTATGCAAAAGGAAGCTCTCAGATTCAACTATGGATTTAGAAGTCATATTCAGGCAACAACCCCTCAACCAACATTTGAACTGGTATTTTCTCCTATGCCTGTTACCCTATCTATTTCGTCAATACTTCAAAGAAACACCCTCTTTGTTTGATTTGAAATTCATCCTTGCAAAATTTATGCATGAAAAGGTCTAGAGGAAGGGCTAATAGACCTAGTAAGCTTAAAACATAGATATAGATAATTGGAAATAAATTTTAATGGTTTGAGATCTAAAATTAAGGGTACACCATATTGATGGAAAAGGGTATTTGAAGATTTTTTTTTGTTAGGTAGGCCTAGATCATCCCTTGCTCTTAAGAGCCTTATTGGGGTAGTTTAACAGAACTTGAGAAGAGTGTCAATTTTCTTGATGTTTAGGGAGATTTTATATTTGATTAACATTTTTTTTGAGTTGTGGGATAGGGCACCAAGGTTTGAAGAATTCATTGAAGGCTAAAATTCCAATATTTTCTTGTCTTTGGGTTAAGAAGCTAGTGATGCTAGAAGCTAGAAGGTAAGAGAAAATGGAGTTTTCATGAAATTTGATCATCTTGTAAGTTGAATTGACATTACTGGAGGTGAGATCTGCATCACACGCCCATTTCAACCAGGAAATAGACCCAAAATTTCAACTCTTCCTCACATGTCACACCTAGTTTTTCGATAGTACGAAAACTCTCCTTTATTAGCTTGTTTGGTTCAAGTTCGTGCTCCAATGCCTTTTCAAAATCCATTCTCCCAAGAAATTATTTATAATCATTTAGTTTTGACTTCCTTAATCAATCCAAGATCACATATATCCTTTTTTTAACAAAATGTAATGTGTATGGAAAGATACACCACGATGTTGTTGTGCATCCATTTTTTTAATGATGTTATTGAAATTGGTGAGGATATATTATTACAAAAATATTTTTATATGAAGCTCTAGATATGGCATCATTCATACAAGATCAAAATTTTATTGAATTATAACTATGCACCCCTAATAATTTATAATTCATAGATAATTATCAATATGGAATTTCGCCAATATATGTATTATTAGATAAGGTAATAAAAACAGGGATTATGGCTTCCGTAAGCCTTACACAAAGATACATCATGAGAGACATAGAGGAGAGAAAGATAAAGCAATGAGGACACTACATAGACGACCTCTACCAATAGTCCGAGAAGAAAAAACTAAAGAAAAGGAAAGCTAGACCTAAATCTCGGTAGAGGAGATGTAACACCCAAAAAATTACACACATAAACACAACACAGTAAAAGTATAGGATAATTTTTTTTTACTTAAAGTTTAAACGACTCTACAGGTGATCTCAAAGGGCTAAAACCCAACTCACGATAATCTTGACACAACACTGACCACCTAGGCATAAAGGAACATACGACACCCATCACAAACATTTAACTTTCCTTTTGACAAGATAAAATATAGAAGTCCAACCATAGAACAAACTTATAGTGAGGGGCATCCCACATTATAAAATATTTTAAGTTTACTTATTTACTAGGACATCTTTCCCAATCTTAACTTACGTTCTAGAATATTTATGTTGTGACTCACATAATTCTCCTTATAGAGCTAGATTTATTTTCTTTTATACTATTGAGTAATTAGTTTGAGATAAAATTTCCTGAAAGAGGATCTTCTCTAATATGTTAATAACATTCTTAGTTAATTTGATAATAAAGGGGCTTTCAATTTTTCACAAGGTTGTTTATCCATCCCCATGCTACTGAAACCCATTTCATACCTCCATGGCACAAGGGATGACCATAAAATCAAATTAAGGTGAAATTCCATTATGTTCGGAATTAAAAATTCCTTTGAGCATGGATCATAACAGTTAAATTACTCAAGAAAGGATTGCAATGCACCATCATAAGAGTTAGTGATATAGGTCAATATGCATTCATCTTCATGATCTCACTATACATTAATCATTAGTTTGTAGAAACTTATAAAACAATAAAGATTGTTTAAGTGCATCATCTAGTCATCTCTTGATTAAATTCATAAAAAGGTTATGAATCAGGTTTTATAACAGATAAATTGAGATTAATGTTTTCTTGATCATTTATCCCTATTTAACATAACCTTCTTAACCTCATAAATTACTAAGCATTGGTTTACATTTTAATATCATTTTACATATCATAAACACTAAGAATAATTTATTAGTATATATTAAGGGTAATAAGGTATATCATTTTAAATATAAGAAGATAGTTTCCTTTTGTTTTGTTTAAAGATTCTTTACTTCAGCTATAAGTTAACAAAGTCGTATTATTTTCTTTTCAGTAAAACCTTTGTATAGATTATAAAACCACTTGTTTAAACCTAGTATTACGTTATTGCCACAATCTAGAAGGGTTTATTAAATCAAGGTTATAAATTAATTTTATTACCATGTTATCATTTTTATAACAAGTCAGAGATACATCATTTCCTATAAAAAATGACACACAATTCAAAGATGGTTAAAAACACAGTAAGTTCCTTTAGAAACATATTTTATTATTATATATATATATATATATAAGTATGCTTAAATTATGAGTTTTTCCTAGGAGAATCATGTTAGAAGAATCTGAAATTCATGTTTCCTTTGACAGGATTTCCCTTACCTTGTTAATGTTAATCTTAAGTGTAAACCGATTAATGGGCAGAAAGAGGTTGTTTCATTTACTTGATTAATTTGTTCATTTGTTAGGAGGACATTTAATTATTCAAGGCTCTTAACTTCCTCATTTTTTAACAAAATCGGATATATAGTTATATACTTCAAATCATTTCAAGATGTTATTTTAAACCATTCATGACTATCTAATTCTATCAAGATTTACTAACTCCAGGTTATATCTCAAGTGAAGGTTTTCCATTATGCTAATTATGATAACTAGATTCCATGCAAGGTACTCTACCAAATGACACATGACCTAAGGTAACTAGAAGTTATGTATTCTAATTCAAGATTAGATAGTTAAAACAAAACTGGAAAAATCAAGCATAAACTATCTTTCGAAAAGTGCAATTACAAAAAATAGATACACATGTCACAACATAGTTCATTCAACCTTATTCACCACAATATATTTCAAAATTTTGAATTTCAATCATTAACAACTTACATGAGGATAATACAAACTTATAAGGCATTGACTTCTAAATTATCTCCATAATTACCATTCCAATGTTTTACAACACAACAAGCATTCATACAATAGCATTTCATAAGTAAGACCGAAGCCACTTTCTACAGGCCTTTATTTCTTTTCTAATCACGAAATCCACCTATACATTTGTTAGCACGGGTCAGTTCATGAGAACTGAGCATAATAAAACCTACATCTTGGAACTTCTATTGGTTAGATATAATTAACAATACCATGAAAGGAAAAACTTCTATTTAATGAAATGGTTCCGATCTCTATTCACTAACTTCATTAATCATGTTAAAATTTCCTCAACATAAAACTAAGGAGAAAGTTATATGTTTCTAGTTATAAACATTGCCTCTACTACAATATATTACAAATCAATCAAATAGGGCAACTGGCCTCATGAGACAAATAAAGTTGTCAAATGTGATTAAATTTCACTCGTATAATGCACTAGATTACAAGTTTTAAATCCAATACTTCATCCAATCATCAAAATGTCCTTGTCTAACAAGTTTCTCCACAAATAAAAATAAATGTAATAAAGGTTAACAACATGTCATAATAGACAATTTCTAGTTTCTAAGTCACTTGATCTATCTAGTAACTAATTATCAAAGCCGGTATAACAAAAAGCCTCTAAGCTACCCAAGTCATGCATGAAAATTAGTACTCCAAAAAACCATTGCAATCATCTTAGTATTTTTGAATTATAATCATCTTAATTTAATCTATGACTTCAAATTAATAAGACGAGACACCATTTTCCCACCACAAGATGGTTTTTATTTTTTAGTGATAAGTAGCATAGCTTCACTCACTTGATTCTTTTTCCCTTTCAAATTCAACAAGACATATATATATACATATATATATATATATATAATCTAGGGTCATCTTGTGCCTTTACCGACTGACATAGTATGCATGTTTCCAAAGAGTAATTGTTAATCTTGCCTTAAATTGAATAAGAATCATTTTCCTAACTTAATCTCTCTACTTTCCTATCAAGAGGGTTTTCATCATTAACATCTAAGGCAATGTATGAAATTAGATTTATAGAAAAATAAACCATACTATGAAGCTTTGAAGGAAGACTATGGACGTAAGAGTGTAAGGATTTGTTTAAAAATGAAATTGCTACCTTAAAATGATTTGATAACCACACAGTACCTCTAGTTACCTCAAATAACACTAAGACACAATGAAGATTGATACACATTGAAATCTAAGGCTTAAAACCCCCAATACAAAGCACGTATCCTCGTCATCACTAATAAGATGGTTTCCTATCACCAATAATATAACATCTTTCCCAGGTAATATCATGTTTGCATTAAACACTTTGTATTCCAACTTCTATTCACCAATCTTGAATTAAGACGTCTATGAAAATCATTACGTAACTGGCCAAGAGTAAAGGATATCTCTAAAGTTCGAAGAAAGAATTTAATGATGTTATTTTATTTTATTTTTCTTCATAATATATCGGTATTTAAAATTCTTTCCCTTTGCTTATATGCAAGACTAATGACTTTTTTTAATAGAAATATGATTAATCTATTCAAGCAGAATATAAAAAATACACTATAGCCCTCTGACTTTCATACATCAATAATCATTCCTAATAACAATTAATTTTTTTAAAGAGGGGAACAAAATAAGGAAATTCTCAAATAAGGAAGCATTCACAACACTCAAAAATACCCAAAAACAAAACAACAAATGACAGAGAATATCAACAAGATAAGAACAACAAAACTACCATCACAAGGACTAAAATGAAAACCTTTTCAGAAAAATAGAACATGATTCTTTTCATGGGATTGTTAATGATGGCAAAGAGTCTCAAGGGTAGAGCTTATCATGCCTGTAACACTTCTAAAGGTTGCATACACACATAACAGAGACAACAACAATAATAAAAAACCAAAACTTATTGTCATCTTATTTGTGAGGCATCCAACCATTACATATAACCACATTTTTTGGCACAGGAAAGAGATATGTGGCCATGGTAGGTGCCTAGATACCTAGAAATGCATTTTGTTTGGGGGTCAAATCCTTCTCCAATAGCACCAAATTGTTCTTCCTCCTCCAAACCCACATGGTTAGGCTTCTTTCAAGCATTTTTAGCAAATAGTCACATGCCCAACGCATGCTTCAACTAGGCAAGAATTCCTTCCATCAAACCCCACACACCCATGCATAATAATTTGCATTTCCAATAACAAACACAGATAGAGCAGTAGGTAAAAAAAAACTCAGGAAATCAAATGAAAGAGACCAACATCACATTATGGCGCATATGCAGAAACTTACAGTATAGCAAGCAGGAAATGACATGTGACACAAAAATTCCTCTACTATACATCCACAACAAGCACTCAGGAAAGACTTTTATCCCCCATGTACAACATGGTGCAGTTTAAAAATAATTAAAATAAAGGAAGGTATAGTGGGTGGCTAATAATGTTTGAAAATTTTATTAAAAAAACAAAACCAATAAAATAAAAGAATCATTAAAGTGGACAACTAACTATGATGGAAATTTATAAAAAAAACCACAGTCCTCTCATAAACCATCGGTGGAAAATGGGTAAGTATTAAAGTATTTTTGTTTAATAAGATTTTTTTTTGCATTCCACTCAAATGTACTACCCACATTCCTCCATCTTCTCCTTTCACGCCACCATATTAGCCAAATTTTTATTTTTTATTTCGTTATTTATTTATTTATTTTACTAAATGAAATTCATTCAAAAGTTAGGTTTCGTTTTAATAAATTTACACCTGAAATTCTTGGAATATTTTAAAATATTTCTTTGGATATTTAAACGAGAACATCATTTAAACAAGTCATTTGAACAAAATATGATTATCCTTCAAATATGAATACTCATAAAATATTCTATTACCGTAAACAACTACGACGACACACGAAGGAAAGAGGGAAAAAAAGAAAGATGTTAAAATAACTTCGCAACATGGTGGAATACACTTACGAAAAAATGGAGCACACCAAAAGTACAACGATGGATAAAAGAATCAATCCAAAACTTGAAAAAAAACGTGGCATTATAGGAGACTTGATCCAAACCAAAGAAAAAGCTAAACGTCAAGAAGCACAAATAGAGGCTGCCAAAGAGTGACTCTGAAAGACTCGGTCAGACATATACACGTTACGTTTCTTATATGTTGTTCGTAGCATAGCACAATATAAAGAGATGAGGTGGATTTGTTTGTTGAGGGACCCCTATCACTTGAACCGAGGAACACTTCTAAAATACCGTCCAAGGACATAGAACCATGAGGAGGGGAGTATCCACATGCACCAACTCCATCAGAATTTAATGTTTGACTGTCATCCATTTCAACATTTTTAATTTACATTGTGAATGTTTTCCCACTTAACAAGCCCACCGTTGCACTGAGCACTCACCTATAATGCCGTCCTTGAATGGTGGAACCTACCCCACCCAACAAAATCTCACACCCAATCCAACAACCTGCTCCACTAATGGCACAGGCAGGGAAGCACTCACTACCAGATTCTCAACATTTGTCTCTGCAATGTTTTCCTCTGACTCATTATCCCCTCATGCATCATTGTTTTGGGGATCAGGCAGAAAGGACTTCACCTACTGTGAGATCGAATCAGCCCTACCATGCTTCTTCAAAGAGCATCCCAACTCGTCATCCCCGTGGAGAAAAGAATTTCTTTAAAGGAATTACATATAACTCCTAACTTAGAGGGTGTGTGCTAAGATAATAAAAATAGAAATAATTCTATGAACACACACAAACTCATAAGATAAATTAAAAACTTAACTTTCTATTCAAAATACTCTAGAGCACTTTGGTGCCTTCTCTTGCTTCTCTCTTGCTTTCCTTGCTTATTGAATTACAAAGTGAAACCTCTTATTTATAGAAGTTTTCCAACCTTCTACCTTAGAAAATATCTCATAATATCTTATATTAGATATTATTGATCTTTTGGATATTCTATAGATATTCCTATAATTCTTACCAACCATTCTTGGATATTTACAAGATATTATGAATAATATCCCTTGATATTTTGGAGGGGATAATATTCACAATAAAGTGAATATTTTACATAAGGTTGAATAAAGTTGGAACTTTTCTAAATCAATATTAGATATTTCCAACGCTCCCTCCTAATCTTGATTCTTCATGTATTGTTGGAGAAAAATGGACCTATGATGCCCAAACAATCTCTCATACGCTCAAATGTGTCCTTTGGTAATGGTTTGGTGAAGATCTCAGCATTTTGTTCTGCAGACTTCAAAAAATCCAAAAATATATTTCCATTGTTGACTAGCTCTCTTATAAAATAATACCTAGTATCAATATGCTTACTCCTTTTTTGAAAAACATGATTCTTTGAAAATTCAATAGCTAAGTTGTTATCACAAAATATCTTCATTGCTCCTTCTTGTTCTTGCTTTAGATATGATAATACTCTTCTCATCCATATTGCTTGACATGTTGTTGTTGTGGCTACCACATATTTTGCTTCTATTGAAGAGAGAGTGACAATAGATTGTTTCTTATAATCCATAAAACTGATCTTGAACAAAATGGAAAACATAGCCAGATGTGCTCTTTCTGTCATCTATGCTTCCTGCACAGTCACTATCTATGTAACCAACTAACTTGAAAATATTAGAAGTTGTGTATAAAATACCAAAAGATTTTTTTCCACTAACATATCTTAAAATTCTTTTCTCATCTTGCCAATGAGAATCCTTTGGGGATTCCATAAACCTAGAAATAATACTTGCACCATACATGATATCAAGCCTTTGTAGCAGTCAAATACATCAGACTACCAAAAAGTCTTTTGTACATAGTTGGATCAACATCACAACCTTTATCATATTTTCTTAGCTTCAATCCTATGGCAACTGGTGTTGATATTGGATTGCAATTCATCAAGCGGAACCTTTTCAAAATATCATTGGAATATTTTGATTGACATATAAAAATTCCATTTTCTGATTGACTGATTTCTATGCCAAGAAAAAAATTCATTAGACCCAAATCAGTCATTTCAAATTCTTTCTTCATTGTTGTCTTAAACAAGTCAATTGACAATCTCCTGTGAATATTAGATCATCAAAATATAGGCATACAATTAGAATTTGTTCTTGATCATTCATTTTGATGTATAGTGTTGGGTTACTATCACTTTTTCTAAATCCATTTTTGAAAAAATATGAATCAATCCTCCTATACCATGCTCTTGGAGCTTGTTTCAGACCATATAAGGATTTTTTCAATCTACAAACTTTGTGTTCTTGACCTACAATTTCATATCTAGGTGGTTGTAAAAGATAAACTTCTTCTTCTAGTATGCCATTCAAAAATGTAGATTTAACATCCATATGATAGAATTTCTAATTATTTTGAGTTGCTAAAGCTAGAACAGATCTAACAGTGTGTATTCGAGCTACTGGAGCAAAAGTATCATTATAATCAATTCTGGGTTGTTGTGAGAAACCCTTTGCAACTAACCTAGCTTTATGTTTTTCAACATTTCCATTTGCATTGAATTTTGTCTTGTAGACCCACGTCACGCCACTTACACTCTTTCCTTCTGGAAGGGTCACAAGATCCCATGTACGATTCTTTTCAATAGAATCAGTTTCTTCATCCATTGCTTTTACCCATTTTTCATTTTCAAATGCATCTTCAAAATATATAGGATCATCATGAGAAAATAATGCAAAATCAGAATATAAATCAACATTCTCATCACCTAGAGTTTGTTCATAAATCTCCCTTAAGCTTCTTGTCTTCCCTGGGGTGTCCCTGTAGTGAGACCTTTCTGTTGCCAATGTTGGATCTGATATGTCACTGCTATGAGAATTTTAGTTTGAAGAATTATCTTCATTCCCTAATGCTTCATGTGGATGTCAATTTTCTAGAGGGGATGACAATCCACTTGAGATACCTCTTGTGATGCTTCTCGAAACTGGAGTGCTATTCGAAGAAGACATCACTGCACTAATCCCTTGAGGTGCTAGATTAACATTTTGTGTGATCTTTTCATCAAACTCATTCTGATGATGAGGTGTTCCTGTAGTGATAGTTGTTAGCTTATCAACACTTCCATCCCATGCTTGTTCTTTGATGAACTGAACATCTCTACTAATAATATAATTCTTTGTGATGGGGTTATATAATTTATAGGATTTTGATTGCTCACTGGAACCTACAAAAAGACATCTCTCTTCTTTATCATCCAATTTATTTCTCCTCTCATTTGGAATATGTGCATAAGCTACACATCCAAAAAATCTTAAATGTGATACATTGTGTTTCTTTCCACTCCATGCTTCTTGAGGAACTTTAATCCTTCACAATTTTTTTGGACATCGGTTCAATATGTAAACTGCACAAGCTACTGCTTCAACCCAATACTCATTTGATAAATTTTTTGGCTTTCAACATACTTCTAGCCATTTCCATAATTGTTCTATTCTTTCTTTCTACCACACCATTTTGTTGAGGTGTATACCTTGTTGTAAATTATTTCTTAATCCCATGAAATTTACAAAAATTTAAAAACTCATTTGAAACATACTCTCCTCCTCTATTTGATCTTAACATCTTTATATAGTAACCACTCTACTTTTCAACCATGGCCTTAAACTCTTTGAACACACTAAAAGCTTATAACTTATGTTTCAAGAAATAAACCCAAGTTTTTCTACTCAAATCATCTATAAAATTCAGAAAATACATGCTTCCTCCAATTTATGGTGTTTGCATAGGTCCACATAGATATGAATGGACAATCTCAAGAAGAGATCTAGCTCTATATGACTTTCCAACTGGAAATTTTTCTTTGTGTTGCTTCCCTAGAATACAACTTTCAGAAGGATTGATTGGTTGCTCTATCAAAGGCAAAACCCTTCACCATATGATTCTTTTGCAATAAATCTAAACCACTAAAAATTAAGTGTCCAAATCTAAAATGCCACAACCAACTTTGATCTTTTAAAGAAACTTTAAATGCTAGTGAAGAAATCTCTTTAGATGAAAAATCATCTTGGATTCTTAATGGAAACATTTTGTTTCTTGTCATCTCAACCTTTGCAATCAATTTGTTTCTTGGATTTCTATCTAGTATAACACATGCATCATATTCAAAATAGACTTTATATCTCTTCTGCACTAGCTGACCAATACTCGTTAGATTATGTTTTAAACCAGGAACATAATACACATCTGGAATGTGTTTGTTCTCACCTTTCTTTGTTTCAATCTTTAAGGTTCCTTTTCCCATTAGTGCAACTTTATTATCATTTCCTAACTTAACTTCAGATGTAACTGACTCATTTATGTTTGCAAACATCTCCTTACATCCAGTCATATGATTACTGCATCCACTATCTAGAAACCAAATATCCTTTGTACTTTCTTGAGAAACATTGCATGTAATAAACATTGAACCATTGTTATAACTTTCAGACCTATTTTCTTTAGAAAAATGTGCATTTTGTCTACTCATATCAAAATGTTTCTTCTTGCATTCATTAGCATAGTGTCCATACCTTTTACAGTAATTACATTCAACATGTGACTTATCATACCTCTGACCATAAGTGTGATTTTGATTGTTTCCTCGACCTCTAGCACTTGAGTGTAGAAATTTGAATTTGTTCTTCCTCCTTCATAATATATGTTTGCTCTTCCAAATCCTCTTTGGAAATCTCTTCCTCCCCCTCTGTTGAAGCTCGATCTTCCTCTTGCTCAATGATTGCCAACTGAAACTTGAGATTTTAAGGCTTGCTCAAGATATGAACTAACTTATCTATTCAATATTTTCTCATGAGATATTAAAGATCACATTAATTCATCTACAAACATTTGGGATAGATTCTTTGATTCTTCTATCGCAACAACAATCACATCAAACTTGCTAGGAAGACTTCTGAGTATTTTCTCTACAATCCTTTGATCCTCTAAAGTCTCACCATGAGACCTAATTTGATTTACTACGCTCATCACATGGGTGAAAAATAAATCTACTGAATCTAATTATTTCATGCAAATATTCTCAAAATCTCTTCTAAGATTTTGTAATTTTGTAACTTTTACTTTACTAGTACCTTGATAATTTATTTGAAGACTTTCCCATGATTTATTTGATCTAGTTGTTGCTGCAACATGTAAAAAGATGGACTCATCCATTTCTTGTTGAATTTGCAACAAGGATTTTACATCCTTCTGCTTGTTCTCCTTCAACAAATCCTTATCTGCTTGAGCCAGTGCATGAAATGCTTGAAGATCTATAGGTTATGGAAATGCATTCTCAACTAACTCCCACACATCTAGTGAATAAAATAAGTTTCTCATTTTTATGCTCTAATAATCATAGTTCTTCCCATTGAATATGGGGGTGTGGGCTTGAGTGAGGGTATTTCTCATACCTTCCATTTTAACTAGACTAGTAGAGAAAAATAAAGACTAATGACGTAAGCTAAACCTAGATTTGATACCAATTTGAAGGAATTACGTCTAACTCCTAACTTAGAGGGTGTGTGCTAAGGTAATAAAAATAGAAATAATTTTATGAACACACAAAAACTCACAAGAGAAATAAAAAAATTAACTTTCTATTTAAAATACTCTAGAGCACTTCAGTGCCCTCTCTTGCTTCTCTTAGATTGCTTTCATTACTTATTGAATTACAAAGTGAAACCTCTTATTTATAGAAGTTTTCCAACCTTCTACCTTAGAAAATATCTTATATTAGATATTATTGATCTTTTGGATATTTTATAGATATTCCTATAATTCTTACCAACCATTCTTGGATATTTACAAGATATTATGAATAATATCTCTTGATATTTTGGAGGGGATAATATTCACAATAAAGTGAATATTTTACATAAGGTTGAATAAAGTTGGAACTTATCTAAATCAAGATTAGATATTTCTAACATTCCTGAGTCAACTCACCTAAAGCAAAAAACTCCTTCACATCATATCTGACCCCTTCTACACTGGCTACAAAAAATCTTGGAATACTCGAATTTAATCTTTTGTTCCCATTTTCCAGTAAGGGAGTGCAAAAAGATTTGTTTTGGAACTTTGAAACCTAGGGGAACATAAATGTAAAGCCTAGAAAAAACTAGCCTAGTTCACGCCTTAGTAATCGGATCAACATCGATTAGCATTCCCATCGATCTAACGATCCCCCAAAAAATTTTTGGTTCCTAGAACTCCAAAGAAAGACCCGAGAGGCAAATCCAGACATGAAGGGAATGGAAGAAAAAGTAATGAGGCATTCCAAGCACCCAATGATGAAAACTAAAAACAGCATTACCAAAACACCATGGCCCCTCATGCATCACTTTCTGCATTTCCATTTCATTTTGCAAGAAAAAGAAAAATCCTTCTCCTATAAGAGCTCATACCTCAATTTTGCAGCACCATTTTCTTCTACTCCACTCCCTCACAAAGTCTATATTTGGTCATAATCCCGCAAACCTCCCTACGATTGCATATTTAAATATCTCCTTAGATCTATCAATAACAAAAATTAGAACATCCAGTTGAGGTTATGCAGCCTTCCATGGAGGGATGAGCTTGGGAGGTTCTCAATTTATTCTCCCCAAACAACTTCGCTTCCCAAGTGCTACCTCCTTTCGTTGCAATCCGTATGTTGTAGTACTATTCTCCAATATATATATATATATCAATAGACCATTGTAAAATGCTATTAACATCTATAAAAATAGATTCTCACGAATTATTACAAAAAATAAATGTTGCATGCGCCAAAATATTATATTACATTCATTTTTTAGGTGCTTCCCCTCATATGATCTCCTATGAGAATTCTATCTATACATTGCCTCTATCCTAATATATTGATGATGCCATAATTTTCTTGCTAAACAATGCATAAGATGTTCCACAAAATAGAATTCAAATGTGTTTCAATTTCTTCTCTACGCTCGAAAACTCAACTAGCGAGTAAGATCCTATGTCTACACTTGAGATATTCCCGATTATTGTTAAACAATTTTTTGGTTTTTTATGACTATTAAATCTATGACTAAGGTCCAAGGACATAACATTATAAATATTTATTCATGTGTTGAAATTATCAAGAAACAAATTAAAAAACATTCAAGCATTCAAAAAAATATAGGAAAAATACATGTTCAAGAGATACAAGAGTAGGAAAAATGTAATCTTTGTTAATTTTTCGACAAGAGCATTGATTTCATCTTTATTTAAGAATTTACTTATCTTCTTGTCTACATACTAGACATTAATGGTATACATGAGTTAGTTGCAGGATAGATCTTCTACATGGAAACATACACCTATTCTTCATCCCTCCTTGATCCCCATGCCTAGGGAAAACCTTCTAGAAAAATTCATACACTTGGGGTATATTATAAAGTATATTTTCATATTATATCTTGCACACAATTGTATGTTATAGATAAATGTTATTTACTATATATGTTGTGCTAACTTGTACTTAATGACATGTGCTTTATTTTAGATATTATATTATGATAAACTGGATGAATACACTTAATGTTTCTATGTACTAATATTACATACTCAAATATTAATATTTCCTTCATATATTATCTTTTATGTTTATTTATCACATGTTAATTTAATTTCTTTAGGAACATGGCTCATGCATATACTTCATGAATTATTAAATTATTTAGTTTGTTGCATATATTTTGGCACATGATTTATCTATATTATAATAAATATTTACACTATGTTCGCTATGATTCTATGCATAAAAATATTAATATTTCTCCTCTATGATTCATGTCATTCATGTTATAAATCTTATTGGGAAGGATCACCATGTATTTTCTTCGTAGGTCTTGAGGCCAATAATATAATTTAGTTTTAAGTCATGTTTATGCCAATATAACCATCTAACATATATTGTTACACTAGAGCTATTGATTTGTATAGATGTTTGATGATGTTCACTTTAAGCTTACTCTTAGAATCACATATATCATGAATATTTTATAGTAATCACATAATTTTCATGATAATTTATGATTCAATTTTTAGTATACATTATTTATATGCTTTATATCTATGTGTTTTTTTTCACTCATGATATAGTTAACCACTTTTAACGTTTACGTTAATTAAGATATATTTTCATTCATTACATAAGACGGGGGGAATGTTATTGTTATATTGAGAATATCAATTAAATTTCACCCAACATTATACAAATTTAGATAGATTGGTGATCTTCAATGGTTCATATCATATTTATTCATATTCCATATTGGAGCTGGTCATACTTTATAAAGTTGAGAAAAAATTTGGTTACATTTTAGATTGTGTTTTATTCAAAGTTAATATATAGTTGGTAAAAATATTTAGAATAAATATATTTACTTATCATAATTTTTTAGTGATCTTATTGAACGCATAATAAATATATTTTCCTTTAATATGTTTAGAATGGTATATTGCTCTCTTAACTACACACGACCAATACATGACTACCTCAATAGATCGAGATTGATTTACGACTCCTCCAGTAGATGAAGACAAATTTTATCCTCAATATGCCAAAAAATTGATTGAAATTTCAAGTTACTATAAAGGATATTAATTAAGGTAGGAAAAATGCTACACATAAAGATATGGAGGTAGCACATAAGCTATAGAAAATTCTATTAATCTATTAGAAAAGATACTAAAAATGATATTAAGCTAGCATAAAAGATATAGGAAAGCCTCATAATTTTGTAAATGCATCTCATGATTCAAGAAATGATATTAAGTTAGAAAATGGTCTACAACAATCACTTTATATGGGTAGATCCCCAAAGTAATAGTATAAATTAAAAAATCGGTAGAATGTTCTGATAGGACCAACCAAATATATTTGTTCTTGTGCACATTTCAATTAATCACAAGTGTTTGATATATAAAATTTATTGAATTTAATTTGTAGGTTTGATATCATTATTGAGCAATGATCTACCTGTATTTTCCATGTGATTACATGTTTCATATAGATTGGGCATTCAAATTAATAAATTCAAACAATTGGCCCATCATGGAGACATGGTCTATGTTTTTTTTTTATTGGAAAATTTTGGAAAGGATGCAAGGTCTATTAAAGGAAATATGTTACGATAAATATCACATGAGATAAAGAAAAATACATCATAGAGTAAAAAAGACTTGATTCAGCCAAAGATTAGAGAAAAGAAATAAATCAAAATGTCACAAAACTTAGTCCAAATAAGTAGAGTTATATTTAAAATTCATGTGTGTTGGGACTAGGGTACCACTTTGAAGAAATTATTTTCTTATTTTTTACAACCATCCACTCCTCCTTGTTGAGATCATCATGAGAATCAGGGCCACATTTAAGAAGAACATCAATAGAAGTGATAGGATTAAAAGAGTTAGAAGGTGAAGAAAAGGATTATTTCTCCTTATCTGACCTAGGAGGGACCGTGGTTTCTTTCCTCAATGAATGTGGTTCAAGACGAGGATCTTGAGGAGGATTCTCTATCAAAATAGGAGTAGATTCAACCTTTGAGGGACACTTGTTAGAAAAGGAATCTTCAATAAGATCATAAGGGTCTTGAATGGTGAAGTGAGAAGGGAGAGAATCCTTCCACCATCCAAACTTATCCCCACTTCTATGCTTGGATTACCCACAATATACAATCAGATGACAAGTTTCATACCATCTGTGACAGTAGAAAGATAAAATTTAATACTCTAGTCTTCGAGTCCAAACCCTCTCTAATCTGCAAGTTAATAATCTTAGGGAGATCAATGGATACATCTAAATCCA
The DNA here is from genome assembly GCA_019776745.2 of Taxus chinensis. NCBI lineage: Eukaryota > Viridiplantae > Streptophyta > Pinopsida > Cupressales > Taxaceae > Taxus > Taxus chinensis. Next base: position 740,808,188 of record CM034150.1, read on the forward strand.
CCAAAATCTGAGGATAATAAGTATGACGAAACTCGTCTATGGTAGCATTTTCTTTTACAAATTCCACCTAAGTGTTCGCTATGGATTCAAAGCATGGTTCATAACATAGCTGTAAAGTAAGACCCAAAAGTTTGACCCATATAGGCATCGTATCAAATGAATATCTTAATGGATCAAAAAAATGATACCAGATTTTAGTCATGATTCCATGATCACCCCAACCCAAAACTAGTTATGAACAACATCTTGGTCTTCACAAGATTAAAACAAAATAGTAAAATAAGCTTTAGAACAACGGTAAAGTTCAACCTTACTCATGATTTTGGAGCTCCACCTCTCTATGATCCATTCGTGAAGTTGAGAGAAATTTGGACATAAATCATTGAAAAAATAGATGAGGCCAAGATTTCCATAATCCTCTTTCAGACTCAGAACCCACTAGAGAAGGTATTTCTCAATATTAAGAACAAGGGTTTCAAGGGATTCCTCACCCGTTGACCACCCCTCAATGATCTTGTAATGGCTGCAACAAAAGATTTACTGTCTTGTTTAGCTGTTGTATTAACAAGCTCCTTATCTTGACATCCCTTATTTCCCTTGCCCTCTCCATTTGCAACTTCTAAAACCAATATCAGGAAATTTTCTAAACCGGTCTCCATGATCTTTGTTTTTCATTCAAGAAAAAATTATTAATACTATATTAATAAGGAAAGAGTTATAGTACCTGAAATATGATTTGAGAACTTGGAAATATGAAAAATGAAGATTATCTTAACATTAACCCCATTTATATACACAAACCAGAAATTAAGGAACCCTATTTATCTTTACTATGTCGTAATTCCACTTGACATCACATGTTCTCTAGATCTATTGATCGAGAATCATTTTATATTCTATGTTAAAATTGTGCATACTTACACTTTTATCATAAATAATTCCTAAGAAACCCTAGAAAGGGTAATTAGTTCAATATCAGTTTAGCTAGGAACTTATCCTATGTGGTATGATAATCTCCCTTGTAATTCTAACAACTATATTTTGAAATTATGCAAAAATTAACTTCATCAGCCTATGAAGTACTTTTGAGTTTGTTGAGCAGGAAATAATTTGAATGGTTATATATATAAGCACAACTACCATGAATTATTAGAGGCATCTGTGGATTATTTATTTCCCCATTCTGAAAAGGTTAAGATAAAAGGATTCGAGAATATAATTCCTTATAGAACTAACACAAAATAATATACTAACTATTTCAATAATATATATTTATACCCTAGACCAACCAAGAGATAAAAATGAAACATCAAGTTTTTGCTTCAAAGTTTGAGGTCTAGATCAATTAATGAATATTATATTATTTTACTCTATATGACATGAATATCTTAATAGGGTTAGGAAACCTACATGTTGCTTGAATGCTCTTTAGATTAGTGGTATGTAGCCTAGAGATTGTGACCTGAGCACTAGGGGTATTGTGAAGGAGTTTAACCAAGTGCTTAAAAAACCCCTTTCTATGGTTATAAGCAAGAAAAATTGAATTTTTAGTGCACAAAAATGATTACAAAAAAAGGACATTTATATATAGGAAATTTAGATCATAACTCATAACACCCAAGGATGGATATTTATCCACGAGGATAAATGTTTTCATGAATTTTCCAATTTTTCCGAAAACTTATTACTTTCACATTCTCTAATCCTCATATATTTATAGATAGCTTGGGATACCATGAAATTTTACTAGTCTAATTTTGAGCACTCTATCACATACTTTGAGTTTGGTAGATTGATTTATTTACATAAAAATTAAACCTTAATATACATTCAATCATTATCTTTTGCCAAAACAAAATGGCCGTGAAAATGAATGTGAGCCCTAAACCTAATCTCTTTAGTGATGGTGATGGCAGTGCGAAAGGTGACATCCCTAATGTTGGTGTTGTTAGGGAAAGAAGAGGTATTCCTACCTCTTTTTTAGAGTTCCGAGATGTTTCTACAGTTTCTAGATGCCTCGTATCTATTCTAGGGGAGTACAAAACAAGGTACGATGACATCACTATGGCTATAAGGGATGAAGATGGTAGGATGAGAAGTTATTGGAAGCAAATCCCTAGGTTGGGGAGCCCAGGTTGAGGTAGTTTTCTTGGACCAAAGTGTGCCCTGGATATGGATTAAACTATGGAGGCAGAATCTATTGGTATTGCGGGGTTTAAACCAAAAGGGTAGATTAAAAATAATATTGGAGGCATGATTTTTTTGAAAGTAGATAAATCCTATAGCATGAATCCTTCCAAACCTATGGCTTATACCAACACCTGACCATCTGTTTCCTTGGGAGCAAAATTTATCACATTTGAAGCTTATTTCAAGAGTAATGGGATCATTTGCATATTTAATAATCTATGCCTAGATGTCCATGTTCTTCATAAATGGATCTCAACTTATTGGAAGCTTCTTATAGAAGGAAAACTAGATATTTACCCCACATATAGAGTTTTATTATTATTATTTTTTATAAAACTTTTAATATAGATATGTTATTTGGTAAAGTTTGGGATTTTCAATCTCACTTTCTACTTATGAAACAGTTGTTCCCCTTGTTTAATCTGGTGAATAATACTTTTCATGTCAAACCAGTTTACATACCGACATCTCTAATTTTGGAGTGAGAACTACTTACTTTCAATAAAGGGCACCTTGGGTAAATTCCTAGATATCGACCCAAATATTTCTCTGTATGATTTTACCACTTATGCTCGCATGTTTTTAGGTATGAATACTACTGTTTATTTAATAGATACTATCAAATTCATAGTGGAGGACTGAATCTCGACTCAAAATCTAGGTTATGAAGGTTTCCATTTTAGATGTAGGAATTATTTTTCTCTTGGTTACTTAGCTTCATATTGTAAGATGGGGAAAACATGTTAAAAGTAAAACTTCATGGTGGAAGAATTCAGATCCTAGTCACCTAGTTGTTGATAGTCAGTTGAATACTGATTTAGAGGAAGATTAAGAGTACGAATTTGATATTGGTTTAAAGAATATGGAGGTAATTTTTTCCCATAATCCTATAGAAAATTTCTCCCTTTGGCATTTTGATGTTGAGGATTCTATTCCTCTTATATTGACAGAGTCTCAAAAGGAAGTGGGCAACTTTGAAATCATCATTCTGATTCTCACTAAGGAAAATGTAAATCTGAAAAATGATCCAGGTTGGATTTCAGGTGGGAAAAATAAGAAATGGAAATTTTCTAATGATCCACTTAATATGAATTTAACATCCCATGGGAAGGATTCTGAGGGATGAGCGAGTAAAATGTTTTATTTTTGTTTTGTTGTTTTTTTGGCTATGTGTTTTTTGTTCCTCTTTGCTACTAGTAGAGGAATATTCACTTGATACTTATTGTTATATATTTATCTCCATTGGAACATGTTGTCATGGGGTAGGGTCCCCTCAACCCACTTTTACCATTAATCAACAAAAATTATCTTTTGCAAATATTTTGGTATATGAAAGAGTGACATAATTTAGGACTGAATTGCTTTATTATTGTGGTTTTAAAAATTATCCTTATACACTATCAAATTAGTAAATTAAATCCTAATGATGTATAAAAACACTAGAGGTAAATACAACCTTCATCCCATATCTTCCCCACACCTTGTAAATCATTCAAATCCTTGAAAATGTGTCTCGCCTTTGAATGATTGGCTAAAGGGTGAAAGATAATCCAAAAATTAGATGATATCAAATACTAATGGTGGTTTTCAATTCCAAAGGAAATGGTAAAACCATATTGAAAAATGGATTTATAAGTGTAAACAAAATTAATTATGAAAATATTTAACTTATGACATGGAATTATTTGGGACATTTTCTAGCCATAGACTCGAAAACTAATTTACATGCATACTACCTTTCGGTAGATTCTGGTGGATTTGCATATTTCAAATGATCTACCAGTGATGATGGATCTCAAGGTCCAAGACAGAGTATGGACCCAATTACTTAACTATGAAGAGATACCTTTTAAATGTATACAATGTTTTGTTGTGGGCCACCTAACCTCTAACTATCTAATAAGGAAAAACAAGTAGAATAAAAGAGTTTCATGGTGGAAGGATTTTCTTCTTGACGAAATAGTGGTGGGGGTTGAGTCAGATAGTTCTTCTATAGTTTCCACTCCTCTTTGAAACTTATTATACTTAAATTTCAACCATTGTTGACTATAGAAATGGATGTTATTGTATCATTTTGGTTTAGCATGATGCTAGATTATAGAGATATTTTGGTTATTGATAGATTGTGATTCATAGTATGATTTTGTGAATTCTTAGATGCATAGAGAGACATTTTATATTGATGATGTGTTGTTAGCATATATATTACCGACATTTGGAATTATCATCATGATTGAGTAAGAATTAACATTTGAAATAATCTTGTATTCTTGCTAATATAGATAAAAGATAGAATTGATATGTTGTTGGAATTTTAGACAAATGATAACAATGTTTGGTTGAGATGTTGATTTAAATATATGAGGATGATTATTGATTTGTGTACATATGTTTTATCTTTTCTATTTTGATGTGGCCATGAGGCCGAAAGAGGTATTGTGTGATTTTACAGGCAATTACATCATAACAATCAAAAGGGGGATTGGAGACAAACCATAGTGGAATACATGATGGATATAACGAAGGTTACCATGGAAAATTGTGTAATGTGTTATGTTTTGTTATTGATTGTTAGGGGGTCCCCATGGGGGGGATGACCTCCAATTGTGACCATGGGCTTTGTGTGTAATTATTTCCCTTTTTCTTTTATTTATTTTGGAGTATGTGATTTATTTCGTGATGTAAATTATTTAATCATTGTTAATTGATGTGCATGTATTAAGTAAATTAATCATGTTATGAAGTGATATGGGGATGTGATATTGGAGTCATTTATTAGAGTTGTTTGTCTTTTTTTCTGTGTGATTTTTATTGAGTGTATGTGACTTGAGTGTTATACACTTTACCTCACCTTGGAACTTCAGATTTGGGCTTAAGGGCCATTTTCGGAGGCTTGTAGGACAAGCTAAGTTTGTCCCACACCTCTTAATTTTTTATACCAACCCTACCTATGGATTTCGGGGTCAAAAATAGACCCCATTATATTTTTTGTAAGACAAAAGTGACATTTACTGCACTTTTCTTTCATGGGTTTTTAATTTTGTCCTTAGAGGGTGTGGGTTTGGATTGTGTGTGTAAGAGGCTTGTCATTCCTCTCAACCACTAATTTATTGTGCGTTTGGGTTGAGGTTTGACTTGTGATGTGGAGTTTAGGATGAATGATGTGGCATCCTACATGGATCCACGTCACCTTAATCTTTTCTTTTTCTATGTATGTAAGTTAATTTTTTTGTTTGGGGGTTACTTCATTTCATTTTGTGTTCTTGTATTTTGGAGTTGGAGGAATTTGGAGTGCTTGTTGAATTTTTGGAGCTTGTTGGATTTGGTTTGAGATTGTAGGAGTTTGGAGGGTGACTCTTTGGACAAGTTCTGCCATGGAAAGGTAGGAACTACTCCCTTGTTTCATTTTTTTTCTTTTATATGTGTATATTTTTATGTTAGTGAATAGTTTGTATACTTGGGTTTTTGGGTAGAATGCCTAAAAATGGTGTAGGAGAAGGCTATGAGGAACTTATATGTGGGGAGGAATAAGAGTTTATTTCAAGTTTTGAGAGGGAGTTGGGTTGGGTGTCCCACCTTGAATAAGAAAATGCTTGCATTTCTTGCTTTGTTCTTTGGGGGAGACATAAGAGATTGTAGGGAGGCATAAGAGAGTGTGGGAGGTATAAGAGGATCTTGAAGGAGGAATAAGAGTGGTATAGGGGTTTTGAGATGTGTATTGGAGGTATTTAAGGTGGGAACCTAATCCCATTGGGAGGCATAAGTGATCTCCCCATAGATCCTTGCTCCATGGGCTTTGCATTTCAAGCCTTGTGTATTTTGAAAAGTTGTATTATTGTGATTTTTTTTTTGTGTTTAGTGTGTTATATGTTTTGAATTTTTTTTTATGTTGAAGTATTTTGTTGCTGCCATGAATTGGATCCATCCTTTACTGCATTTTGGTTGGGGCTCGGGGGCGAATGTGGAGGATTGCTTCTTCTCCTCATTGGATTATTGGTTGGGTGGAGAGTGTTGTCTCTCCCCATTTTTTTGTTGTGATTAAAGTGAAGACATGGTGGAGCTCTTATTTAAGAATTGTCACTTGGATCTTGTATGAAGTCAAAATAAATCCTTCTTTGTGAGAAAATGTTTTTTTTGTAATTTCCACTTAAGGTGGAAGACTAGTAGTATTGTATTTAAAAGAAGAGTTGTATTGAATATTTGTTTATCAAAGTTGAAATGTATTGTGGAAAAGAAATCTCTTTGCATTGTAAAGAAATGAGATATGCTCAAAGAAAAAGAAATTTATTTATCATCTCTTGAAGTTGCATTATGGTAACATTGAAAAGAAGAGCATAGAAGTTGTAAAACATTAATAGTGTATTCATTGCAAATATAAATGTGAAATAAATTTTCCTGTAGTTACTTGAACAAATGGTTGTAGTAGAAATGGAAAGATGCAATAAAATTTAAGTGAGTTATTGTGTTAAAAAAATTGCATTTTGTTGTGGAAAGGAAAACAATAATGTTAGGAATAGATTAAGCTTCTTTCTTACTCTTGAACTTGAAAGAAAATTTGTTGAAAGAAACTAAAAATGAACTTGTAGTTGTGTTTCTTGTTACTATTGAAATAGAACATTTTTGAATTTAGTAATTTTAGGCATGGAATGAATAAATGGTTAAACCCTTCAACTTGAGAGTTTAGGAAGTTAAATTCAACTAAGGATAAACTAGAAAACACTCCAGTAAAATTTGTTTTTGGTAAAGTTATGGAATTGATGGTTCTGTATTCAAATAACATGACCACCATCCTATACAGAGCGGCGACCTCTAAACCGTTGCTCAAGCAAGGTGGTGGTTTTTGAATCATCACCTAGGTAGGGAAGTGGTCCCAAGACTACCGGCTTGCTTTGGGCGGTAGTTTCAGAGCTTATGGCGATAAAATTTAAATCCGCGTCTGTGCAAATTTACACTCACTTTAATTAAAAATTTAAACCTACAAATTTGAAGAGGAAATCACTAGAAAACATAAGGGCATAAATTCATTGTTTCAAACTGGTATATCTTGAAATGGGCATTTAAATATATGGAATCTCTTGGATTAAGTGGAAAATTATTTTTACCCAAGTAGAATACAAAAACAAGGAAATAACCAAGTAAACATTCAAGATTTAGGGAAGAATCCCTATAATCCACTAATAGAAAACAACGAAATAATAAATCCTTAATCCCATCTAAACTAAGATTCGTTCTTGTGAATTCTTTCATGGCTTCTTCCTTCTTTGCTCCCATGGCTTCCATTTTTCCAACCTGCAAATTAAACAAAAGAAAAGTGACCAAATGAGGAGGCTAGGGAAAAGAAAAAGTTTTAATAATATTTCATAAGGATAGTTAGGGTTAGTATGGAACCCTAATATCTAGTGGTCATAATTGATTTAATCCAAGGGTTTACAATCAGCCCTACAATTGTTATGTAAGAATAAATATTATAGGTTTTTTACGATAATTTAAGGGTATGTGTAAATGGGTGAATGGAGTCATTTCATACCCTTGTATGTTTAGTTATTTATTTTAGTTCCTAGTATGTTTTAGTAATTTGTTAAATGGACTGTAAGGAAATGGTTTGTGAGAACTTAGATAACTATGGATAAGATTTGATTAAATGTGAGTTTAATGTTAATTCCTAGGGGGGAAACTATTTAACCTAGTGAAAGGAATTATTGAAAACTTATCTAGTGATGATAATTAAATTGACCTTAGAACTAGATTAAGAATATTTAATTAATAATATAGACTAGATCTAGTCTATGAAATGTAATATTTTTGGTAGGAACTAATTAAACGTATATCAGGGTTTGACACCCTTGCAACCTGTTTAAATTAAAAAATTGCCCCAACTTTCTAGATAATTCTTTAAGAATTAATTTGGTTTTAGAATGTCAAATTTGTGGGTGTTACACTTGGTATCAGAGCCATGGATTCAATGCATGGACCCAAGGCACACTTTGAAACATAATACATAACAAGAAAACATAGTGCAACCCTAAAACTAGATGACACAATTTGCATGATATTTTAAATGTAGAAAACCGAATGAAATAAAACAAAATATAGAGTAATAAACTAACTCTCACCTTGCTCTATGTAAAAGGTGCAAACCAGATGAGGGGTTCTTTCTTGTTAACCTAGACTTGCCACCTCCAGATGAGGAAGTAGCATCCATATTGCCTCAGATACTTCATACATTACAGGATGTTAATGCCAATATATGCGGAGGATCCTTTGGGAGGGAGACACAACACACAAGATAGAGAGCCATTAGTAGAGGCTCATGCACCTTCCCTACATAATGATGATCATAGGGAAGAGAAATCCCACGTGGAATCCATTAGATGAGATTCACCATAGAGAGGTCATGGAGACAGGGCTACAAGACACAGAGACAAATCTAGGATCCCTAGACAACGTGATGATTATGTCGAGAGACCTAGAGGCAGAAAATCTACACCTGTAGTGCCCACTTCCCTTCTACGCTTACTATAGTTTGATTTCGAGTAATGTTGACTCTATACATGGATATTATTGTATCATTTTGGCTTAGCATGATAATTAGACGATAGAGATACTTTTACTATTGATGGAGTTCGATTCATAGTATGATTTGTGTGGATGTTTTTAGAGACATTTTATATTGATGATGTTGTGTTACTGACATACTTATATATTTCTGACATTTGAAAATTCTCATCATATTGAGTAGGATTTAGCAGTTGAATGAATCTTGTGATTTTATTGGTATCAGTGAAATATAGAATTGAGATGTTATAATTTTTAAATAATAACATTATTGGTCTGGATGATGATTCAATTCATATATGGATGATTATTGATTTGTATGTGTATATCTTATCTTGTATGTTCTAATGTGGCCACGAGGCTAAAGGAGGTATTGTATGATTTTTGCAAGTAATTATATCACAACAATCAAAAGGGGGATTAGAGACCAACCACAACACAATATTGGGTGGATATGAAAATGGTCGCCATTGCAACTTGTGTTATATTGTGTATGTTTTATTTTTTGTTTAGGGGTCCCTATGGGGAGGCTGACCTCAAATTGTGACCAAGGGGCTTATGTGTTGTTCTTTTCTTTTGCTTTATTTAATTTTAGAGTATGTGATTTTATGGTGATGTAATTCCCATTTATCATTAATTGATTTACATGTCTAGATTAGTAAATTATTCATGTTACTAAACTAATTATGGATGTGAAAAAAAAAGTCATTTATTAGAATAGATGTTTCTTTGGTTTATGTGTTTTTAAGTTGAGTGTAATTAAATTGAGTGTTGTACACTCTACCTCACCTTGGAAATTTGGATTTGGCCTTAAAGGACAATATTGGAGGCTTGTGGGACAATCTAAGCTTGTCCCACACCTCTTAAGTTATTATACCAACCCTACCTATGGGTTGGGGGGTCACAAATAGACCCCATTATATGTTTTGGAAGGTAAAAGGTGAGTTTTAATTGTACTTTCTTACATGTGTTTAATTTTTGTCCTAAAAGGGTGTGAGCTAGAGTGGTGTGTGTAAGAGATCTTTCATACCTCTCAACAACCCATTTATTATGCCTTGGGTTATGGTTTTGACTTGGGTGATATGGGATGGAGAAGAAATGATGTGGCATCTTACATGGAGCCACATCATCTCCCTCTCCCTATTTTCTATTTATTAGAATTTTTGGGAAGTATTTGGGGTTACTTTCTTGGTTTTGGCTCTTGGATTTTGGGAATGCTTTCTTATTGGAGTTGAAGGGTGCTTGGAAATTGTTTTGGAAGACTTCAGGACTTTCTTGGAAAGTGGAGCTCTACCATGGCAAGGTATGGTCTTGCACTCTTGTTTTCTTCTTTGTCTTCTTGTATGTTATGTGCTGTATGGATTTGTTTTCTTGCTTTAAGTTTTGGGTAGTGAAATGACTTTAGGTTGTGTTGAGAGAGGGAAATGGGGATGAAATATATTGGGAGGCATAAGAGATTATTTTTATTTTTAAGAGGGAGTGGGTTTTTGATGCCCGACCTTGTTCTATTTTGTTATTTTGTGCATTGTGGGAGCCATAAGAGAGAGGGAGCCATAAGAGTGAAGGAGGCATAAGAGAAATATTTTTTTGTTGTTGTAGGGAGGCATAAGAAGAATTTTGGGTTAATTTTGTTTTGGAGGATTTTAGAGGTGGGCATCCAAACCCTTGGGAGGCACAAGGGTATCCCCATATTCTTATCTCTACTTGGCTTATTTTAGAGTCACTGTTTTGGGAAGTTATTGTGATTAAAAATGATTTTTTTGTGTGGTTTTCTTCTTGTGTGTGTTTTTTGCTTGAAAGTAAGTGTGGAAGCATTGTATAGTTGCCATGTGTTCGATCTATCTCTTATCACCTTGTGGTTGGGAATCGGGGCCAATGAAAAGAATTGCTTCTTCTCATTGGAGTTTTTGTTGGGTGGAGAGTGCTGCCTTTCCCCCATTTTTGTTGTAGTGATCAAGTGAACAAAAGCTATAACCTTGTTGGATATTTGACATTTGGAGCACTTGTATAAGACTATGCAATCTTTCATTGTAGCTACCCTTCTTGTAAATTCCCACTTAAGGTGGAAGATCTATAGTGTTGTAATTGAAAGAAAAGTTGTATTATAGATTTTGTTATTAAGTTGTAATTTCATAGTGGAGGAAATCTCATTAAAATAATGTGTATTTTCCTTTCTCTTAAAATTTTCATATAGAACGGAATGAATTAGAATGGACATCATGCTTAAACTTTACCTTGTGTTGAAAAAAAAAGGTTGTAAATTTTAATGTTTGATCACAATATGAATTGTAAATGTTGTTATAGTTTCATTTCAGTTGCAAACAGTTAAACACTCTATGGTTCTTATTTATGTAAAGTTAAAGTTATCCCTTGATATATATTTTACTTCAAACATTCATTTTTAGAGCTCTCTGGCCCACACAGTGACCAATACCAGTCATTCTAAACCAGTTTCAATGTACACAGTATCGACATCGGTCATTGTTTTATGTTTAAAGTTTGAAAATTTAACTTCTAGATTACATCTTAACTTTAATGATATTATGATTTGCTTAGTAAACATTGAATTTTATGTATGATTGTTGGAAATGTCGTTTAGAAAAATGTAAATCATAAATGTAGAAGATATTGTAAAATTTATAAAATAGGTTCAATTGATAGTACTGGGCGTCAGCAACTGAACTGTTGTCGGTATTCCTATGACCAACATCGGTCACTATATACGACATAAATTGTAATTTTCCAACTTGTAGGACATTTTTGGTGCTTTTTTTGAACCTGATACCTTAGAGACTATTATGTTGTGATAAAATGGAATAATAAGTTATGCCTTGTAGAAATCCAATATCCTTTGCATTTAATAATAATAATAATCTAGCATACTCTGATGCATTAGAAACTGACACCGATAGTAGAGATGATGTCGGTAGCATACTTTACCACATTCAGTCACCTGTGCGTGGACTATTTAAAAAAAGAGATGTATTTCCATCCAAACCATTGGCTCTTATGAATCTAAACTTCTACTAAAGGTAGATCTAACCTGTTAGGTTCGTGTACGCTTGTTAGACCTACATCCTAACCTATTTATATAGATTTATGTGCATAATATTCTTGATATTCAAATTTGGTTCTCCCCATCAATGAAAACAACAGATATACATATAGAGAGAACTAATCAACATTAGATCTCAAACCAGATCTAGGATATACATTTGCATTGAAACTAATTAACTAGCATCCATGACTAATCTAAGATGTAACTATTCTAAAGGAGGATCCATTGGATGGAATTCCCTTATTCTCACTCATTGGATCCAAGAAGACTCCTCCATGGGTTCCCTTGATCCATGACATCCACTCCTTCAACTTGTAAATCAAAACAAAGAAATAATAAGCCAAACAAAGAGAAAGAAGCCTTTCGTAAGCAAACTTAGTGTTAGTGGAATCCCCATAGCTTTTAGCCCCAAATAAATCCATACAATGGATGAGATTCATCCCTACAAAATTACGTGGGGAGTGGGTGAGAGAAATTCAAATTTAAAATGCATGCATTGAATTATTTTAGGGGCCACTCAATTAAGTGAAAAATGGGATGGGTGTTATTAACCTTCTAACCCAAATGTCTTTTAGAGAAATTTTAATTAAATGTCAACTTTGACCCTTTGTGGGTATAATAGAATCCTTATTATTTAATTAGTTATACCACTTTACCCTTGGTATTAATTTGTGCAATTTTAACTATGGTGTAAATTAAATTTTATCAAAATAAAATGTAGGGGGAACCTAAACCATGACTTAGACTAATTAAGTTTATTAAAAGGGTATTGAGAGTTTTATTATTTTATTATAATGGGGATTAAAAAGGAAATTTATATTATTAGTTTAAAGTAACTTAGAAACAAGAATGTGAAAACTATTAATTCGAAACCTTTTTGTGAGAATGTTTTTCAAAAACAACTTATTCCATAATTTTCTAGTCAACCTAGGTTTGTTCTTGGGTTTCATGATAGCATTTTATGCAGGCATTACATTTGTTATCAGAGTCATGAGTTCAAATCTTGGACCATTGGGCACACTTAAAACAAGAGACATGAACATTAAACCTAGCATAACTTAAAAACCTAGAAAAGAACATTGCATGATATTTGTGTAATAAAAAAAAATTAGAAAACTGAAATAAAATCTAGAATGATGAAGTAACTCTCACCTTGGTCTATGCAGAAGGTGCGGATCAGAAGAGGGGTTCTTATACATAGGTCTAGACTTACCACCTCCAGATCAGGTTGTAATGGCCATCTTACCTTAGATATTACATATGCTTTGGGACATCAATGCCGCTATATGCGAAGGATCCTTAGGAGGACAAGTTGCTAGACAAGATAGGGAGCCATCAGTTGAGGCTTGTGCATCTCCTTGACACAACGAGGTGCATAGGGAAGATAACTCCTACGTGGAGTCAACTATATCAAAGTCACCACAGAGAGGACATTGAGACAAGATTTCAGGACACAGGGACAGATCTCAGAGCCCTAGGCCAAGGGAGGAGCATACAAAGAGACCTAGGGGTTTTCATTCATCAGCTACATACCATATCACAAAGATCCTGAAGCTACGCCCATCTCACTATTCCTGAGATACAAGTGGTTTTCAGGAAAAGGATTGGTTAGTGAGCTTGAGAGGGTGCTTCAAGTTGTGCCCATGTACTAGCAACATGAAATCTCATGTTGCAATCCATCTTCTGAGAGATGGATCAGGTGTCTAGTGGAGGACTGAGGATCATAAGCTCCACATAGACTCAAAGATAGTTATCAGGGAGCTTTTTGAGGAGTAGTTCAGGAGTAGGTACTTATCTAGGAGGTTTATTCAGTAGAGGATGGATGAGTTTTGTGACCTTGGTCAGGCATCCATGACTGTAACTGAGTATAAGAGTGGATTTCTTGATTTACTTCAGTATGTCTACTATATGTAGGACAAGAAGGTAAGGATTCAGAGGTTCATCAGGGGCCTAAATTTGGATTTTGGAGATGTGGTGCACATTCATTTCCCATAGACCTTAATAGAGGTCGTTGAGAAGGCCTACATTACATAGGAGACTTATGGAAAGACTCAACAGACCAGGGAAAAAGTGCGGAGCTAGATTCAATAGATGCAAGATAGTAGGTTGCGGGGGTCAGCTCCTCCTCCTCATGGTAGACATTGTTCAGTGCAATCTTCATTCAGGCCACCACATCAACCATCTCAATAGTATTAATAGTAATAGACTTGTCCACCATTCAGACCTTCACATATATTTATCACTCAGAGGGGACAGAGAATGGGGCCTCCCCCTAGGGGTCCCATTATGACACAGGGTGCACCGAGATCTCTATCAGCAGGAGCTCATCAACAACGACCTCATCATTCCATAGCTAGATCATCAGGATCCATGACATAGACCTCTAGAATACCGGCTAGAGCCTCATCTCATTGGAGAGGACCAGGAAGTTACTATGGATGTGGTGTTATTGGACATCATTGGAGAGAGTGCCCACAGAACCCTAGTAACAAGGGTGATTTCAAAGCCTATCGTTGGTGACACGGGACATAGCCATTGAATCTATGTTGTGGTCAAGAACAACTAGGATGAGCACCTAAGCACTATGATAAATACTATAGGTAGCATTGGTGCTATTCCTACATCCATTATGTTTGACTCTGGTTCGTCAAAATTTTTTATTACACCATCCTTAGTAGAGCATTGTAGGCTGGTGACAGTTAGGAAGGGCCTTATTTGGGACATCGAGATGGCTTCTGGAGACAAAATCTCTGTAGACCCCTTAGTTAAGAAGTGTGTAGTGGATTTGGGACCCTTCACCACCTTGGATCTTCGTATCCTTTTGTTGGGTTTGTATGGAGTAATCTTGGGCATGGATCGGTTATCTACACATAGAGCCAGAGTGGACTGTTACTATAAGACTATATCTTGTATATATGATCTGGGAGTTAAATTAGTGATAGATAGAGTTAGGTTACCCATTTCTATTTACACTATTTCCACTATGCAGCTTAAGCGGTGTGCACAACATGGGTGTCAGTTGTATGCTATTATTGTTAGTGATAGGTCAAAGGATGGGGCTAGTGGACCTTCACTTGAGGATCACCCCATCTAGAAGGAGTTTTCTGATGTGTTTCCTAGTGAGCTGACGGGGCTGCCTCCCCCATGTGAGATAGACTTCCACATTGACTTGATTCTAGGAGTAGAACCTATCTCACGCTCTCCTTATAGGATGACCACACCTAAGATTTGTGATCTCAAGTTATAGCTTGAGGGTCTTCTTAAGAAAGGCCTAATGTGTCCTAGTGTATCTCCTTGGGGTGCACCAGTGATTTTTGTTAAGAAGAAGGATGGATCCTTGCGTTGTGTGTGGACTACAGGCAGGTGAAAAAAGTAACGATCAAGAATCATTACTCCCTTCCTCATATTGATTATTTGTTTAATCAGATTAAGGGACCCATAGTATTTTCGAAGATTGATCTTAAGTCTAGATACCATTAGATGAGGATTGTAGAGATAGATATCCACAAGTCAGTTTTCCACAGGAGATATGGGCACTATGAGTTCACAATTGTGCCCTTTGGTTTGATGAATGCCCCCACAATGTTCATGAGCTTGATGAATGGGGTGTTCGGGATTTTTTTGGATTGCTTTGTGCTGATTTTCCTTGATGAAATTCTGATATACTAACGTGTGCATGAGGAGCACGAGGAGCACCTTCGCTAGCTTATATAGTGTCCTCGTGAGCAAATAATTTACGGGAACCTAGAGAAATGTTCATTATTTTAGTATGAGATGCAGTATTTGGGTGACATCATTTCTAGGGAAGGTATCATAGTTGATCATTCCAAGGTTAGATCCATTATGGATTGGCTAGCTCCCACTATTGTGACTGAGGTGTGGAGTTTCGTGGGCTTGGTAGGATACTACAAGAGATTTGTACATGAATTTTCATGGGTTATGCACCCCATCACTTCCATTAAGCGGAAAGGGAAGAAGTTCCTATGGTTAGATAGATGTGAGCATGCCTTCAGGACACTGAATGAATGCCTCACGACAACGCCTATTCTTGTAGTGCCAGACCCTCAGGGTGAGTTCTTCATTTGCACAGATGCTTCTTTGGCAAGACTTAGAGGTATGTTGATGCAGGAGGGCCGAGTAGTTGCTTTTTAGTCTCGAAAACTAAAATATTATGAACTCAATTATCCTATTCCTGACCTTGATCTTGTAAAATTTGTTCATGTCTTGGTTCAGTGGAGACACGTCCTTCTTGGTTAGAGATTTACACTTAGAATTGATCACTTGAGTCTTCACCAGCTCTTCATGCAACCCAATCTTAATGATCGTCAACGACATTGGATGAAGTTTCTTTTTGAGTATGACATGGAAAAAGATCATGTGAAGGGGAAGGAGAACATGGTTGCAAACACCTTGAGTTGACAAAGACATATTGTTATGGCTATTGCAGTGGGTACATATTTGTGGAGTAGGAATTTTCTGCAGGTTCCTCACAACAACTTCTACCTTGCAGCCATATTAGAGATTGAGTCTCAAAGACCCCTGGAGGGGAGATTTGATGTATTTTCATTAGAGACATATGTCCTTCTTAAGCACAGAGGCTAGATATATGTTCCTATATATGGATCCTTGATACATGAAATTTTGATAGAGGCTCATCGTGCACCTTATTTATCCCATCTCGGGGTGAAGAAGATGCACACCACCTTGAGACAGTTCTACTATTATAGGGGACTATGGAGAGAAGTGTCTCAGTTCGTGTCACACTACTTAGATTGTCAAAAGGTGAAGGCTAGCATCAGCATCCAGTTGACCTTCTCTTCCCTCACGCTATACTAAATTTGAAATGGGACACCATTTCCATGGATTTCATATTTGGGTTACCCCAGTAGTAGCAGTAGCAGTAGAATCGCCCTCCATTCACGCCTCCACGTAGATTTGATGCTCAGAGGTGATGCAGTATGGGGCCTCCTCCTAGAGGACCAGTCAGGAATCGAGCATTTCCTAGAGCTCAGTCACAAAGAGCTCATCAACAACGACCACAACTGTGTATATCATGATCATCATATCTACGACACAGACCACTAGATTACCTACAGGAGCTGCTTCTAGTTAGAGGGGACCTGGTAGTTGCTATGGGTGCAGAGTAATTGGGAATCATTAGAGAGAGTTCCCTCAGAACCCTAATAAAAAGGGTAAGGCACCAGTTTCAGAGCCGACAATAGGAGACATGGCTAGGATCCACAGGATATATGCAGTGGTGTAGAACCTTCAAGCAGAGCATTAGAGCATGGTGATTGAGACATCAAGTAGCATTGATGGCATTCCTATTTCTGTTATATTTGATTCAGGATACTCATATTCTTTTATTTTTCCATTTATAGTAGAGCAATGCAGGCTGGTGGAAGTTAGGCAAAGTCATAGTTGGGATGTGGGGATGGATTCTTGAGCCAAACTCATAATGGACTCCATACTCAAGGAGTGTATAGTTGACCTAGGACCCTTTTCCACAACCTTGGATCTTCGTATCCTTCTATTGGGTTCCTATGGGATTATTTTGGGCAAAGATTTCTTATCTGCACACAGGGATAGGGTTGAGTGTTACAATAAGGCAATATAATGTGCAAATGATTTGGGAGTGGATTTAGTGATAGTTAGGGTCAGGAGACCCACATTTATTCACACCATATTTGTTATGCAACTAAATTTGTGTGCATGATGAGGTTGCAAGTTTTTTGTTGTCACGTTTAGTGAAAAATCTGAGTATGAGTCTAGTGGGCCTTCACTTGATGATCATCATATCTTGAGGGATTTTTCATGATGTCTTTTTAGGGGAGCTTCCATAGGATTACCTCCCCCCATGTGAGATAGATTTTCACATTGATTTGGTTCAGGGAGCAAAGCCTATCTCACAAGCACCTTATAAGATGACTACCCCTAAGCTCTGTGAGCTCAAGTTGTAGCTTGAGGGCCTTCTGGAGAAATATCCTAATTCATCCTAGTGTATCCCCTTGGGGTGCATTGGTAATTTTTTGTAAATAAGAAGGATGGATCTCTATGATTGTGTATTGATTATCGTCAGCTGAACAAAGTAAGGATCAAGAATCATTACCCCCTTCCACGTATTGATGATTTGTTTGATTAGATGAAGGGGGCCACAGTATTTTCTAAGATAGATATTAAGTCTGGATACCATCAAGCTGAGGATCACAGAGGTAGATATTCATAAGACAGCCTTCCATATGAGATATGGCCACTATGAGTTCACAGTAGTGTCCTTTTGGTATGACAAATGCCCCCACAGTATTCATCAGTTTTATGAATGGGGTATTTTGGAAATTTTTGGATCACTTCATGCTAATTTTTATTGATGAAATTTTAATTTACTCATGTACACATGAGGAGCATGAGCAAGCACCTTCGATAGGTTTTACAGTGTCTTCATGAGCATAAAACTTTACGGGAACTTGAGAAGTGTGCATTCTTTCTAGTTAGAGGTGTAGTACTTGGGTCACATCATTTCTGGGGAAGGTATCATCCGTCAATCCTTCCAAGATTCGATCTATTATGGATTGGCCCACACCAACTAGTGTGACTGAGGTGTGCAGTTTCATGGGGTTGGCAGGATACTACAGGAGATTTATTCAGGACTTTTCTTGGATTGTGCACCCCATCACTTCCATTCAGTGGAAAGGGAAGAAATTTTTTTGGTCTCCGACAGGATATGAGCAGGCCTTCAGTACACTTAAGGGATGCCTTACATCATGCACTGATTCTTGCAGTGTCTTAGATTTCATATGGAGAGTTCTTCATTTGTACTGAGATGCTTCCTTGGCAAGGACTAGGTGGTGTATTGATGTAGGAGGGCCATGTGGTTTCCTTTGAGTCTTGCAAAATCAAAGATCATGAGCTCAATTATCCAACTCATGACCTATTGACCTTGCAGCAAGTTTTGCATGCTTTGGTTTGATGGAGACATTTCCTTCTTGGCAGGAGATTTATTCTCAGGACATACCATTTGAGCTTACATCACCTCTTCATGCAACCCAATCTCAATGCTCATCAGTGGCGTTGGATGGAGTTTCTATGTAATTATGACATGGAGATAGAGCATGTGAAGGGGAAAGATAATATTTTTCTGATGCTCTGAGTAGATGGAGACATTTGGTTATGGCTACTTTCAGTGGGTACAGATTTATGGAGAAGGATTTTGCAGCAGCTTCCTCATGACAGTTTCTACCTTGCAGCTAGATCAGAGATTGAGTCTCAGAGACCCTTGAGGGGAATTTTGATGGTTTTTACACATTAGATTTAGATGGAATTCTCAAGCATAAAGGATGGATCTATGTACCTAGGGATGGAGGTTTGAGATAGGATATCTTCGCAGAGGCTCATCATGTACCTTATTCAGCCCATCCAGGGGTGAAGAAGATGCACACCACCTTGAGACAACTTTACCATTGGAGAGGTCTTAGAGAGATGTAGCTCAGTTTGTGTCATGGTTGTTTAGAGTTTCAGAGGGTGAAGGATCGAGCATCAACATCCAGCTGGCCTTCTTTACCCACATGTTATCCTGGAGTGGAAATGGGACACCATTTCCATGGATTTCATAGTAGGGATACTGACGTCAAGATACCACCATGATGCCATCATGGTCACGATGGATAGATTGACAAAAGTTGCTCATTTTTCTATGGTGAAGACCACCTATACAAGCTAGTGTAGTAGCAAGAGTGTACCTTGGATGAGATTGTTAGACTACACGTGATTCTATGGAAGATCATTGTGACCGCGATCCTTTGTACACATCACACTTCTAGACTACCATGCAGCAGGCCCTTGGGATGAGCATCAACTTTCAGCACAACCTATCATCCAAAGACAAATGGACAAACAGAGCGGGTGAATCATATTTTAGAGGAAATGCTTCAGATGTACGTCATGGATCATCAGTCTAAGTGGGAGGAGTACTTGTATTTGGTGGAGTTTTTCTACAACAACAATCTTCTAGAGTTTGATTGGCATGGCACCTTTTCAAGCACTTTATGGTAGGGAGTGCAGGACACCTTTGAGTTAGGATAGACTTGAGGAAAGAGTATCTATTGGCCCAGCTTTGTTATAGGACATGGAGCAGTAGGTTGTTTTGATCTGACAGAGGTTGCAGGAGGCACATGACAGGAAGAATAAGTATGCAGATCAAAGGAGATTCGACCATAGTTATGAGGTGGGAATGAAGGTGTTTCTTCATGTCAGACCTCATAAGAGTCCTATCCATTATGAAAAGGCTCTAAGTTGTCTCCTAGATTCATGGGTCCATTTGAGATCCTGGAGTGGATCGGTCCCTTAGCTTATCGTCTAGCCTTCCACCCAGCTTGTCTCATGTGCATGATGTGTTTCATGTATCTGTTCTTAGGAGATATATCCCTAGATCCATCTCATGTATTGGATTGGACCACATTGTAGGTGTAGGAGTAGGGGAAGATGATGGTGGATCCCATGTGTATTTTAGAGAACATAGGACCCTGGGCCTTCAAGGTTGAGAGATTGATCAGGTGTGAGTCCAGTGGGATAGGTATGATGAGACTATTGCTACATGGGAGGATGCTACATTGTTACGAGTTTAGTTTCCACACCTATTTCAGTGACTTCTGAGAGGAAGTCGAGTCTAAGGGGAGGGGGATGTAGTGCCCACTCCTCTTTGACACTTATTATATTTTATTTCAATTATTGTTGACTATAGACATGGATGTTATTGTATCATTTTGGTTTAACATGATGTTAGATGATAGAGATATTATGACTATTGATGGATTGTGATTCATAGTATGATTTGTGTGGATTCTTAGATGGTATAGAGAGACATTTTATATTGATGATGATGATGTGTTGTTGGCATATATATTATAACATTCAGAATTCTCATCGTGTTGAGTAGGATTTAACATTTGAACTAATCTTGTGATCTTGTTGATATTGATAAAATATAGAATTGAGATGTTGTTGGAATTTTAGACAAATGATAACATTGTTTAGTTGAGATGATGATTTAACTATATGAGGATGTTTATTGATTTATATGTGTATATTTTATATCCTTGATGTTTTCATGTGGCCATGAGGCCGAAGGAGGTATTGTGTGATTTTACAGGTAATTATATCACAACAATCAAAAGGGGGATTGGAGACCAACCACAGCAGAATACTAGATGGATACAACAAAGGTCACCATGACAACTTGTGTAATGTGTTTTTGTTTGTTTTATTTTGTTAGGGGGTCCCCATGGGGGGATGACCTCCAATTGTGACCATGGGCATGTGTGTAATTCTTTCCCTTTTTATTTTATTTATTGTAGAGTATGTGATTTATTTGTGATGTAATTTATTTAATCATTGTTGATTAATGTGCTTTTATTAAGTAATTTAATCATGTTATTAAGTGATATGGGGATGTGACAAATGGAGTCATTTATTAGAGTTTTTTGTCTTTTGGACTATGTGATTTTGATTGAGTGTAAGTGACTTTGAGTGTTGTACACTCTACCTTACCTTGGAATTTCGGATTTGGGCTTAAGGGCCATTTTTGGAGGCTTGTGGGACAAGATCTAAGCTTGTCCCACACCTCTTAATTTCTTATACCAACCCTACCTATGGATTGGGGTCAAAAATAGACCCCATTATGTGTTTTCTAAGACAAAAAGTGACATTTATTGCACTTTTATTACATGGGTTTTTAAATTTTTCCTTAGGGGGTGTGGGTTTGGATTGTGTGTGTAAGAGGCTTGTCATTCCTCTCAACCACCAATTTATTGTGCATTGGGGTTGAGGTTTGACTTGTGATGTGGAGTTAAGGATGAGTGATGTGGCATCCTACATGGAGCCACCTCACCCTCCTCTTCCCTTTTTATATATATGCAAGTTTATTTATTTGTTTGGGGGTTACTTCATTTCATTTTTGTGCTCTTGTATTTTTGGAGTTGGAGAGTTTTTTTGGAGTGCTTGTTGAATTTTTGGAGCTTGTTGGAGTTGGATTGAGCTTGAAGGAGCTTGGAGGGTGATTCTTTGATCAAGTTATTACCATGGAAAGGTAGGAACTACACCCTTGTTTATTTGTTTTCTTTTATATGTGTATATTTGTATGTTATTGAATGTTTTGTATGCTTGTTGGGTTCTTGGGTAGAATGCCTAAGTATGGTGTAGGAGAAGGCTATGGGGATCTTATATGTAGGGAGGCATAAGATTTTATTTCATGTTTTGGGAGGGAGTTGGGTTGGGTGCCCCACCTTGGATAAGAAAATGCTTGCATTTCTTACTTGGTTCTTTTGAGGGAGACATAAGAGATTGTAGGGAGGCATAAGAGAATGTGGGAGGCATAAGAGGATCTTGAGGGAGGAATAAGAGTTGTGTAGGGGTTTTGAGATGTATATTGGAGGGTTTTAAGGTGGGCACCTAATCCCATTGGGAGGCATAAGTGATCTCCCCATAGATCCTTGCTCCATTGGCTTTGCATTTCAAGCCTTGTGTATTTTGAAAGCTTCCTATTATTGTGATTGTTTTCTTGTGTTGATGTGTTTTGAAATGGTTGTGAAATTTATTTTTTGTGATGTGGAAGCATTGTGTTGTTTCCATGAGTTGGATCCATCCTTTATTGCATTTTGGTTGGGGCTCAAGGGCCAATGAGGAGGATAGCTTCTTCTCCTCATTGGATTATTGGTTGGGTGGAGAGTGTTGCCTCTCCCCCATTTTTGTTGTTGTGATAAAAAGTGAAGAAATGGTGGAGCTCTTATTGAAGAATTGGCACTTGGAGCTTTTGTGAAGTCAAAAGAAATCCTTCTTTGTGAGAAAACCTTTCTTGTAATTCCCACTTAAGGTGGAAGACTAGTAGTATTGTATTTGAAAGAAAAGTTGCATTGTATATTTTGTTTATTAAGTTGTAATGTATTGTGGAAATAAAGCTCTTTTCATTGTAAGAAATGAGCTATGCTCAAAGAAAAAGAAAGTTCATTATTATTTTGTGGAAGTTTGCATTTTTGTAAAAATGAAGGAAAACATAGAAGATGTAAAACATTGAGAATGTGTATTCTTAGTAAATCTTAAATGTAAATAAAGTTGCTTGTAGCTTTACTTGAGTAAATGGTTGTAGTAGAAATGGAAAGATGCAATAAATTATAAGTGAGTTATTTTGTTGAAAAAAATTGCATTTTTCTTGTGGAAAGGAAAACAATAATACTAGGAATAGATTAAGCTTCATTCCTACTTTGAACTTGAAAGGAAATTTTGTTGGAAGAAAATAAAAATGATCTTGTAGTTGTGTTTCTTGTTACTATAGAAATAGAAAATCTTTAAATTTAGTAATTTTAAGCATGGAATGAATAAATGGTTAAACCCTTCAACTGGAGACTTTAGGCACATAAATTCAACTAAGGATAAACTTTAAAACACTCTAGTAAAACTTATTTTTTGGAAAATTATGGAATTGATGGTTTTGTTTTCAAAGAACAAGACCACCACCTTATGCAGAGCGACGGTCTCTGAACCGCCGCTCAGGACCAGAGCAGTGGTTTGTGAATCGTCACCTAGGTAGGGTGGCAGTCCCAGGACCATCTGACCTACTTTGGGTGGTGGTTTCATCACTGACAGGCAGAA
Source organism: Taxus chinensis (assembly GCA_019776745.2). Lineage (NCBI taxonomy): Eukaryota > Viridiplantae > Streptophyta > Pinopsida > Cupressales > Taxaceae > Taxus > Taxus chinensis. The sequence goes on from CM034150.1 coordinate 740,831,631, forward strand.
AAATAAAATAATTCGTCTAGGGAAATTTAAACTTGGTTTTATTAAAAATTTAAGCCTACAAATTTGAAGAGGAAATCACCAACAAGCCATAAGGGCATAAATTCATTGTTTCAAACATGTAAATCTTTAAATGAAGCATTTAAATGTATGGAATCTCTTGGATTAAATGGAAAAGGGTTTTACCCAAGTAGAATACAAAAACAAAGAAATAACTAAGTAAACATTCCATATTTAGGGAAGAATCCCTACAATCCACTAATAGAAAACAATGCAATAATAAATCCATAATCCAATCTAAACTAAGCTTGATTTTTTGTGAATTCCTCCATGGTTCTTCCTTCCTTGCTCCCATGGCTTCCATTTCTCCAACCTGCAAATTAAACAAAAGAAAAGTGACCAAATGAGGAGGCTAGGGAAAAGAAAAAGGTTTAATAAGATTTCATAAGGATAGTTAGGGTTAGTATGGAACCCTAAGATCTAGTGGCCATAATTGATTTGATCCAAGGGTTGAGAATCAACCCTACAATTGTTAGGTGAGAATAAATATTATGGGTTTTTTAAAATAATTTAAAGGTATGTGTAAATGGGTGAATGGGGCCATTTAATACCCTTGTATGTTAAGTTAATTATTTAAGTTCCTAGTATGTTTTAGTAATTATTTAAATGGACTTTAAGGAAAATAATTTAAAAGAACTAAGATAACTAAGGATAAGAGTTTATTAAATATGAGTTTGAATGTTAATTCCTAAGGGGGGAAACTATTTAACCTAGTGAAAGGAATTATTGAACACTTATCTAGTGATGATAATTAAATTGACATTAGAACTATATTAAGAATATTTAATTAATAATCTAGACTGGATCTATCCTATGAAATGTAACATTGCTGGTAGGAATTAATTAAACGTATATAGGGTTTGACATCTCTTGCAACTTGTTTTTAAAAAAAATTCCACAACTTTCTAGATAATTGTTTAAGGATTAATGTGGGTTTAGAACGTCAAATTTGTGGGCATAAAATCTTCTATAACAGACTCGGAGAAAGATGAATAAGAGGGTGTGGATTCTCAGGATCGTAATGTTAAGGAATCGACTTTTCATTAAATTGGAAAGGATCGGGCAGGAGTGGAGCCATCCCAACTAGGGATGGAGGGTGGTGCTTAAATTGATTAAAAGTTAAATGACGTGATTCTTGCGGACATTGATCATAATAGAATTGGAGGGTAACCATCAACGATGGGCGATAATGGGGATGGGAACCATATTATGGATTCCTCCAAAGTTGAGATGGGAATACTTATTCCCATCTCACTAGTTGAGGAATCTTAGATAGTGGTGGGAAAGAGAGAGAAAAAACAACAAATGATAAATGAAAAAATGATGTTGCAGTTCCAAGTTAATAATCCGATAGGAAATTAGCTTTTAACGACCTATTCACTGCTCCATAAGGCAATATAGAGATTTATATATCCTATTATAACGGGTGTTTATTTTCATAGGGGCCATAACTAGTTGGTTAGGATGGCTCAAGCTTGTTTGGTCCTAAATTTAGTTTTTTAGAACTATTTTTATATGTGGCAGTGTGTCGGTAAAGTTTATATTGATCCTTTTGTGTTTTTTTTTTTAATTTATTTTTTAACTCCTTCCTGAATACCTTTCTTGGTAATGTATGGTTCTTTGAGTCTCTTCCAAAATTTACAAATAAAAAATAAATAAATTATTTAATTAAATCGAGTATCAAAATTTCATCTACTTTTTAGAAAATATAATATGTATGTTTCTTTGTAAACATTTCAGCAATGAATAACTAGACACACATATTTAGATAGAAACAAAATAATAGAAAATGTGTGGTTTTTACTATTAACATTTGTTATTCACAACACCTGTTTTTCTCTCAATAAACGCAACCCTCTTTCTCAATGAAGAAAATAATACAATATAAATATTCAGCAACATGGTGGCTTAGTTTTCAAAGTCATTTCGTAATTTAATCAAAATATTGTCCTAGAAAGTATCCGTTCATTTGAAATAAAAAGGTTTCCTTAGACTCAATAATATGTCAAAGACATGTGTTATTTCTATACTTGTATGGTTTTGGCCATTCTATTTCCATAAGTATAGGGTTTTATCTCTCAAGTTCTTTAATTTCTTTAGAACTATTAGGTTAGACTTTCCTTCTAGTCTCAACTTTCTTTTCAATTGTAGTGCATTTCTAACACCTCTAAATTGATGTAAAATCAAAATTATCTTAAAACCCTATGTTATCTTTCGCACATTTTCTATATTCTAAATTTAGTAAAAAAAACGTTTGCATCTAATTCTAATTTATTGATTTAAATTTAATGAAAAAATTAGATCTAATTGAAAAAAGTAATATCATTTTTAATCTACATCTAGAGTTTTTTTCATTATTGTTTTCGATAAAACCTTAGATAGAGATCTGATTTTTGGGAAAGTTTGGGATTTTCAATATCATTTTCTACTTATGAAGCAGTGGTTCCCACTGTTCAACCCTCTAAATGACACTTTCCATGTTAAACCTATTTGGGTTCGAATGCCATATTTTCCTCTCCAATTTTGGGGTGAAATTTGTTTGCTTTCAATTGGAGATACCTTGGGAAAATGCTTATTTATCAACCTAAAGATGACCTTATATTATTATACCTCATGTATGCATTTTGGTTGATATGAATACTTATGTTGATTTCCAAGCTACTATTGAGTTCAAATTTGCAGACAAAAGTTTGACTCAAAATTTAGACTATAAAGGGTTCCCCTTCATATGCACGACTTGTTTTTCTCTAGGCCATTTAACTTCAAATTTTAAAGCTGAGAAGAAACATATTAATAATAGATCTTCTTGGTGGAAGAATTCAGATCCTTGTCCCTTGGATAGTGACATAGAGGATTATTCAGACAATGAGACTATTGCTTCTAAGGATGAGGTGGTCATTCCTTCTTCTACCCCTATAGAAAAGGTTTCTTTCCTGAGTCATGAAACATTTACAGAAACTCATTCTCTTCATCTTGTTTCAATGGAGGCTCATACTCTTGAGGAGAAGGAGAATTGGAAATTAACATTCCATTCCATGATAGTGAAAATGTGAATCCAAATCATGGAGAGCGATGGACTAAAGTAAATAAAAAGAAGAAAAAGAAAAAATTTTCCCTTAAGATGCATTTAAGATCGCATGGGCAAGTGTCTTAGGTATAAGATGGTCTCTTGTTTTCTTTTTTGTATCATGGTGTTGTTTGTTTGGAAGTATTCTTGTTGTTCCTTTTGTCCGCCGGAAGAGGCAGCCCTATTAGATCATCATTGTTAAATTTTTGTCTCCAATGGAACATGTTGTATTGGATAAGGGTCCCCTTAACCCTCTTTTACCCATAATCAAATAATACTAGCAATCGCATGTGTTTCATGAGATGTGAACGCCGAATGGTATATGTTACTTGATTTAGAGGTATAGTTATTACTTTTGTAGTTGATGTTGATAAGGGGTTCGATTGTTTTCTTAAGTGTAGAAATATAAATGGGCCACTTAATTTTAAGGTTGTTTATATATTTCAAAGTTGTTATAAATTCGTACATGAATACATTTGATACTGTTTTCAATATTTAATTTATTTTATAGTTGATGTGTTATGTATTTAATTCGGCTTTATTGTGCTAGTTGTGCATCGGCTGTTTGGTTGGTGTTTTATTGGAAAAACATTTATTGTACAGTTGATAATGTGTGTGATTGAAAGTTGTAGTGTAAGAATTTAGTTGAAACATTACATTGAAATGTTGTATGTGTACATTTAATTATGTTACAGATTCATACGTTTAAAGTTGCTTTTCATATTTGAAAACATAAAAAAAAATGAAGATATACGTGCACATAATGAGACATGTATACATTTGCAATATTTATATCATGAATGGTAGCCTTTAGTGGGAAATTTTAGTTTCAATAAACATGATTACATTTGATACCCCTTGAAAGACACTGTCGGTTTGGATAGAAGAAGTGTTGAGTATAGTAGTGGTGGAGGTGTTATCAAAGTAGAGGGTAGTATTTACGATGGGTTGAGTGATAGTAGTCTTGCTTCCTCCTTTCTTTTTACTCTGAGTGCTGGTACATGTGCCATATTTGAGTATCTCTCGAATGAAAAAGTAGGTGAAATGCACAAATTTGCAAGCGATGGAACTCTGGAGAAAGCTGTGAATGTCAAACCCTGCGGCGTCACTTTCAACGACACATCTCAGAATTTTTTTTCCAACATTTAATGATATAAATGCACGGTTTCACATAACAAGTGGAAATTTTTACAACATGTGGCATGTTTCTTGTGCACTTATGTCATGTTCAATAATGCTTTATGTGAGCATTTTATGGATCACGATATGTGCTGGAGAATTTGCGTCTGCGTCTCTTGAAAATATGGATAGTATTTGGTGATATGTTTTTTTAACGTTGCTTAGCTTTCGAAGCATATTTTGCAATATAATTAAGAACGACATGGCAAGAAAGTACCAGTTGGCAATCAACATTTGCTCTCCATATGTATATCATTGTTCAATTATGGATGTTCAATATGTCATCGTTTCTGGAAGGGAGGTACTTAATTTTCCCATCACTTTCAATGTGCAAGGAAGAAGCAGGTTGCGTGGCCCAGGGGGCATTGTACCCGCACTGCAGCTGTGATTGCTTTCTATGTAGGCATGTCTACTCTGAACATTTAGTGTGGCATTGAACTCGATTAAGCAGTTCTTCAAGGTTTGTATGTGGGGAGGTGGATAGATATTTGTGTTGTATCTAGCAAGCAAGGGTCGTCTAGGAGTGACCTGCGAATAAAATCTAAGCGGTTGCAAGTCAGGTGGGGTTCTAGGTAGACACGAACTTATCAAAGTATTGTTTTATCGCCTCAATAATTGTTGTATCCTCCCAATCCATTTTGTCAACTTTTGGCACATTCTCGAGCCACAATAAACCATGGACATGTGTTGAGCCTCTATGTTACCATCCATACATGTGAGATGAGGGAACATAAATATTAGATATCTAGTTTGGAAAAAACTTTGAAATAAGTAGATTTGATTACCTGTACCAAAAGTCTACTGCTCTAAATTCCTTATGCAATATTTGTTCCTGAAATATTGCGAATATGTGATGCAGGTATGTTGATACTCAATGAGGGTTAGAGACAATGTTAAGTGTTCTCCAATGTTGTGCGGCTTGAGGATCTGTTGGGCATTCACCAGGCATAATATTGTGGAGATCTGGCCATTTAGTGTCTCCAGCACTTAGAGTGAAGAATAAGGTTGGTGTGCATTTATTTACATACAAAAAACTAACCAAAATAATTACAAACCACCCTCCCAAATACATTGTAACACTAACATAATTTCACCATAAATAATTACAAACTACATCAACTACAAAAGTAATTACCTATCCCTCTAAATCAAATAAATTAAACTGTTTGGCGTTCACATTGCAATTTACATATGTGATTGCTAAACAGAAATATGTAGAAAGAGAATCGTCCCGCCCGTGTTCAGTCCCGGAGCCCTGCATTAGTAACAAGACTCTGTTTATGATAGGAATTTTCCTATTTTCTAACGACAAATCCTGCACTGCGGAAGTTGAAAAATTTATCGAGAGCCGACTGGTTGAACAAATGTGCAGACGAGAGGTGACGGGAAACGGAAACTCCCAAACATGTCAGCTGCAACAAAATCTCTCGTATGAATTGGAGGACATGGTTTTATACAGGGTTCTGAAAGAGGCGATGCAGAAGGGGTGGACGCCATTTACCCCAAAGGAAATGACCCCTGCAATTTCTGTCAAGAATCAGACAATTTCCCTTCACTGGATGGAAACTCATTCTCAGCAGTAGCCGATAAAGAGCGGCAGGAATTATACGAGCCAAATTGCTACGAAATATTTGGAGTGCTACTATTGTTTTCAGGGTAGCGGTAGTGGGGGAAATTTGCGGCAGAAGCTAAAACACTAATCTTTATCCGTCTAAAGAAGGAACGCAGGTCAAAATAACTGTTAAAAATGTGAAAACGTCCATACGGCCGTCAAACCGTCAACTTTAATACAGTCGTAGAAATGTCTGAAGGTCCTTTACCATAGGGGGATACAGTGTCTAGGATGTCCCATAGACTTCCATTTACCATGTAATCATAATACAATAGGTTTCCATGTGGAGAAAGCAAATATCCATGTAGACTCACAAGATTCCGATGTTTGATGCTTCTAACTCAGTTTCCAGCCAAGTGCTCAAACATCTTGTTACCCTTAATTCTACCATGGTAAATGTTTAATGCTGATTGTGTTTTATTAGGGCTCTAATCATAATTTTGCCTCATTTTGCATTGTGGCTTTCAAAACTTTTTGTAACTGGGAGCTAAACCTAGCTGCCATGATTGAGAATCAGAAGCTCTATTTTGGCATTTTGAGTTTTCTGCTGCCATGGGGAAGCCATATTTGGTTTGAATATGGTGCATTTTCTTCACTCTGAGTGATTCTCCACCATGGCTGCCATGATAGTTTATTCTGAGCTCTAGTTTCACACTGGATTTTTGGCCATTGAAGGTGAATTTGGAGCTCTTTTTTCAGATTTTATCTGCCATGGGCACGTATTAGTTGAGTGTGGGTTCATCATTTTCTTCTGTGACGGAGATTTATGAGCCCTGCAAATCATGATTTGGAGCTGAGAGGTTCTGTGTTGCTATGCACTTGGTCGGGAGGGGTTTTGTGATTTTTTTGGTCCTGTTTTTTTTTATTTTTCACTCTGCCTCTATGCATGTGGTTGCCATTGTTGATGCTTTTTTTTATCTACACGAGATGTACTTCTTTTCTGAGGGTCGAGATTTTCCTCTATTGTGCTTTACAAAACTTGAGTTTATTATTGCCCTATTTTGATGCGATAGAAGGTAATCATTTCCTTTTTCTCAAAACTCGACCTCACATTTACTCTTTTTCTGTCTGGGTCGAATGCACTCCATCGATATTCAATCACTCTGCATTTTGTTGTGTTGGGTCTTCACGACCATCGCTAGAGGGAGAAAACTCTATTTTTCACGTTTGTGAGTATGTTTGTTCACAAATATTCCATCATTCCAGTATTGAAACCTAGATTTCGTGTGATCAACAATCTTAAAAAACTGTTAAAACAAGAAAAACGTCTAAACGGCCGTCAAACCGTCAAACTTAAGACAGATAATCAAATAATATCATATTTTATATTTGCAACTAAATACAATTTAGATTTGATCCCCACCCCCTAAGAAAAACTAATTCTATATTGATCACTGTAGAATGTATTATTACTGCAAAATACCATTAAGAAGAGATGTTAATTATATGAATTTAGAAATATATGTAGAAAAATACATCGAATAAGTCAAAAGGACATCCTCGCCGCTCGCCATCATTTCCAACCTCTTTTGTCTTCTATTCACCTTTCCCTACTTATCATCTCCGCCTACCTTTAAACCTCGCTCTTTTATATGGTCTAAAGTTTCTCATCTGTTTGTTACTCTTGCAGACAGCAAAACCCTATTTGACAAGATCATTGTATTTCATGGGCGACGTGGAGAAAGACATTAAATATAGATAGAGCGATTATCTATTAAAAGGGTGTTTCAAATACTAACATTTAAAGGTAGAATACGGTGACATCTTGCACAAGCTGCATTTTTTTCTCTGGTATGATTTTTTAATGTTTAATCGTATGAATTTTTAGTGTTATTATTCACTTCTCTGGTCTGAGATTTATATGTTTTATCTACTAGAAAAGTTCGATCTTTTGAATACAGGGTAGGTTATACAAGGTAGCGTATTTCCTGTAGGAAGGAAGATTACAGCATTGCAATAGAAGGTCCCTCAAATTCATTCCTTTAATAGTTTTTTTCCTTTTATTTTATATTTATTACTCGAAAAAAATTTATTTGTTTGTTTGTTTTCTTTTAATTGAAGTTAGTTTCAATTAGATATTTAAATTGAGGAGACTGTATAGGATCTGTTTATTAGTGGGTCAAGTAATGACCATTCATGATCAATAGATCAATGAAGTAATCTGTTTCTCTGATTTTATTCTAATTTTTTTTAAATTTAAAATATTATATTATAGTTTTAAAATGTTGAGGTAATTTCTCAGTATTTGTTAAATATTGATAAAAATTATTCCAATATTTTAATAATCAAGATAAAATATGATAACCTAATATATCAAGATAAATCTTAATATCTGTATTTCTCATTAAATATCATAATCAAATATTGAGATAATTCTTCTACAACCTTTCACTAGATGGAATCCCAATAATAAATGGTTCTTTATGTAAATGCTTATCTACACTTCATTCTATTATAACGACTTTGTTTTTTTCTCAGAAATTGATTTAGTCTCATTCTTCAATCTTAATGTCATCGAATCTAGTTACATTTTTCCTTTTATCTATTACTAAATTAGATACACTTTTAACTATCATCTTTACTATTAAATTACAAAACAATTTATTATATTAATTATAAAACTTACAATAAACAACCTATATTAACTAATAACTCAAAGAAATCAATATATCTTGTTTAGAGATGTATGATTTTGTTTATTGATAAAAATTGGATTTCGAAGGATTTCAAAAACTTGATACAACCGCCAAAAGATAATCAATGACAAATCACATACTTCAAAACCTGACTATCACAACAAGAAGAGTCAAAATAACTTGACCTCTATCACCCCACCATAAAAGAGCCAAACAAAACCATACAAAAACTAACTCCCCGATTGGGAGCGTAGGTTCATTTTGAGATGGACTATTTCTCTATTCATGAATCTTTTTTTTCTTTTTTATTCACCTCATCCAATCTTTGTGTACATTCAGACCCCCATTTTCAAAAAAAATTTGAAGAGCAACTTCCAAATTTTTTAAGGTCCTTGATCCCTTATAAATCTTATAGGGCTATATATTCTCTTCCTCAACCTCTTGACAAAGAAGAGGGAACCCTTTGTGAATCTTTATCACCATGTGTTCCAAATTTTTCATGAAAAGGAAGTAACCCTTCCTCAACTTATTAAACAAGTATGATTATTACAAGCCCAAAAAAACGCTGTTGTAATCAATAAAAAAGTTAATACTTTTCTATTCAGTTATTTTTCTTATGACAAAATTTCTGTAAGGAAGGTTTGAAGCTAACGAGAACAAATGCCTTTCATTTGTGTTCAACTGCACATAAAATTAATTTATCTTTTTAATATATATGTCTAGCAATTCATGTTTCAAAAACTATCTTATTCGACTGTGCAAAAGGCTTTTAAGGATACAAATGAACCTTAGACCTATTATAAATAAGGTTTACTTATAATCCACATTCTTCAGCTTATATTAATAATAATAGGGCAGGGATATTCATTTCCCTGCCAAATTTACCGTTTGGCATCCTATAGACTATACTAGTCCAAAACCCTAAAGAAATTGCAATCATAGCCTCTTCTTATATAGTTTTTCATTCCAAATCCTAATACAAGTCGGATCATGGCATCTTAATAGCATATTTTTCCATGTGGTCATGTCATGCCATTAATTCTTTGAGATATTAACTGTGTATTAGATATATGATTAATTAAATGTTTTTTTGAATAAAAAAATAACGCAACATACATAATATTTTCTAGTTACATTTATAACATTTTCTATTATGTATTAGTCCACCGGTGGATTGGTCTGCAGGTAATTAACTTCTCTCTCTCTATATATATATATTTTGATGATATGATATACATTGAAAAAGAAAGTTTTCTTGCTTTTACAAAGTAAATGTTGGTCATACTGAGATGTTGCAGAAATAATATTGAAAGAAATTTTTTAGTAACGTTAACTTTTTTCATGTTTTGCAGGCTTTGGACAAAATACAGTTGGCGACTTATACTGTAATGGCATTTGATAATCGGTCGTCCTCGTTACTAGGGAAAAGAAAGAAGGAAGAATATGGTGTGAATGTAGAACCAGAAGCGGCCATTACAACATGTAAGAGCAGCAGCACTACTAACACAGAAAAGACTGTTAATATTGATGATGAAGAAAAAAAGGACGAATGTATCACAACTCCAAAGTCTGAGAAACACAAGATATCTGCCATGAAGTGCTGCCCTCCTGCACCACTCAAGCCCAAATCAACTGCCAGAAAGAGAAAGCTTCTAATGTCTCAAGGAGCAGTCTACATTCCTTGTAATTTTCCTTACTTGGATTTGTTTTTCGGCTCAGATCCAAAGTTTAAACAAAGCAAATCCAGGAAAGTTGAAAAACATACTCCCGGCCATATGAGTATAGACGAACCTTACAAAAATCTTATGATAATAAGTTTGTGTTAATTATAAGTTACATACAACTAAATATTGTTGTTATAACTAAGCATTTGTTTATTATAAGCTACAGACAGAACTAAATATTGTTGCTATCACTATATATAACTTCAAAAGTTAGCTTTTGTAGAACACATAAGGCTTGTCAGGAAAGCCTTGAAGTAAAAGGTTGCAGGTACGTCCCAATATTTTTTTTTTGGCACCATTTATACTTAGTTTCATGGTAGCTGAGGTCTCCCGTGGACTACATAAAAATATTATAGTGTATCCCTATTGTTAATACTCTTTATGTGTTTGAGATGGCGAAGTAATTTTAATTTTTTTTAATTTGTATGTGGTCATTATGAACTATTAACTAGGGCTACCATTGTTATATATACGTTTTTTTTCGTTTTCCATCAGATAACTATGCAAGTGGAATCTAGCATGTATGTTTACAAGCATGAAGACCTGGATAAATTACATGTCTTAGAGAACTGCTGTGTTGGCTTCTTATATTGGAGCTGGGCAGCTTATTATTGTTTCTTATAACATCATAGAATTGCTTTGAGGGTGTGGAACGAAGAGTTTAATTATTATAGAAATATTTTAAGGATGTTGTATATGTTTGTAAGTTGAATTGTTAATCAAATAATAGACTATATGATACATTTTTAGCTGTTCATTTTTCATTGGTTTGTCAGTAATTTAACCTTACAAATATATTTAATGTTTAAAGTGAGCAGTGCTAAACATAACAATTTTTATTGTTATTGTGGGTCTTTAAACTGTAAAAAATAATCATGAAAGCATTGGGGAACTAAAGATGGTTGTCAAATTTTTTAATGATAATTAGAAACTTTGTTGCACTTATAATTTCTTATAAGAGGTGTACATAAGAGGAAAGGTGAATGCCCTATTTTTTGGGCTCGTTTTAGTTATAATAAAAGGAGCAAGGAAGAGGAATGGTGAATGCCAGCTCTGGTTAGGACTTCCCTATTATATTTAGAAGTACAATAGTTACAAGATAGAAGTTTGTTACTGCAATTTAAATATTCTGTAATATCGATATTTTTGTAAAACAAAAAAGGATATATTATTTCAAGGTTTTGTATTTCCCTTTGAGGGTAAAAAGTAAAACAGCTTAGATTTATTCAGAAGGACAGATGAAAATGATAACTAGCAACAGCATGTTTTCTGCATGTTATTGTAGAAAGGATAGGTAATATTTATCTAATATGTAATTCAAACAGTTTTACTTTAAAAGAAAACCAATTTATTTTTAATTGCATATGTTACTAGGCATTGTGTCACAATTTTATTTTTTTATCATACAGCTATATTTTCTTATCGTACATGAGGATTCTAAAATGCTCGTTTGCAATAATCTGTATTCTCAATAATATTAATAGGTATTGGAATAGTACTTTTCTCAATGCCATTGTAAAAAGTGCATGAGTTTTGCATTGGACGTTTCAAATGTTTCTGTATATTCCAAAAGAAAACCGTAATTAAGTATGGCAAGGGTTTTAGCTGCTGAGATCAGAAGGCTTTGGACTAAAGGATTCTTAGATTTGTTGTGTACTACCTGGAGTTATAAGGAAAAACAAGTGTGTGATTAGTGCTTCCATATTTTGTTTCTTCCACCGTCTTGCTTCCAGAGGCTAAGCCAAAGAAGAAAGATACGCCAATCAACAAAACCAATGAAATGATTATACGATGAGAATCATGCGAGCGACCAGCGTCGTATACAGTGAACCTTCCGCAATTTAGATGAAAAGTGCTTACTTTGGTATAACATGTGTTTTTTTTGGGTTAAAATGTGTTGTTATGTTTTTTAGATAACGCATCTTTATGTAAACAATATTAATTATATGTTATTTATATATTAATGTTGATAATAATTATAATTTTTTTATAAATTATTATTTTGTTTCAATTTTGAGAAGTTAGAAAGGTTCTTATTTTTATAATGTCTTGATATCCTTCAATTTTTGTTAATAAATTTTTGTATTATTCTTTGTTGTCTTACTATCTAAGCACAAGACAAGAAAGTGGTGCTTGAATTCTAGCACATAGAAGACCTAAATTATAAAGTGAATGCTCCTATACCATGATTAGAGTTCTACCAGATCTGTATATTTTGTGGCCGTTACTTGACTCTTCACCTTCTTCTGTCAAGAGTAAGCGAAGTCTCCTTACAACAAATTTTCTTCACCTATCTGTGGACATTTTTGCATTCCTCATTCTCAACGAAGAGAATAGAATCCACTACCTCATCGAAAGTTCATTGTTTGAACTTCTCGGTGGCCATCATTAATATATGTATGTGTTACTATAGTTGAATCTGCATCACCTAGGTGGAAAATCATGGTGCCTTTGTCTTTGCAAGACAACACTTAGGTTCTAGATAGATGGAATGTGCCAAATACTTTTTCAAGCAATCCCTTTTGTATGTGTTCCCTTCCACCCAAAGATAATCCATCCCATGTGCTTAGTGTTGTTGATACTTTCCTTGTAGTTCTCTTCTTGCATATTGCTAATACACAACTACCTTTTATGGTATTATTTAAGCGTTTGACCAGTTTTTTTTGTATGCAAATTGGGCGATGAATTCAAAGCTATAAATTTTTAATTGAAACCATCTTGTATTTCTTGAAGTTTTATTGATCAATATAATGGTATATTACAGTAAATAATTATATCTCCAACTTTTAAGCGATAAACATTTATAACTAATCACTATGTTAATGACATTTTCCTTATTTATAATAGTGCCTAAGCAATGTATATATTTTATTTGATTAGGTAACAGTGGGTTGAGGGGACCCATACCCTTTAACAAGATGTTACAACTTGGAGGAAAAGATAAAACCATAATGATCAAGTAAAGTTTCCTCTACATGTGGCATAGAGAAACCATACAAGCATCCACAGTAAATTGGAAACATAAAAATAACCAAAAACCATGTAATCCCGAGTCTCCTTCCCATGGCATCTTAAATAAATTTTGAGGGGAATTTTGTAATTTCCCCTTTCTTCTTATTCCCTACAATAATACATCTAGCATCATTATTCATATTCACATTTTCCTTTGAGTGGATCGAAATGATGATTTCAATATTCTCCTTGTGCTTGAATGAGAGTGAGATACAAGAGGAAGGGAAATTGTGTCTTCTACAACAACATGAGGTGTATTCTTACCAACAGAAATGGGTGAAGTAATGGCCTCCATGATCAACGTATCAAGATTGTTTTCTCTCTCAGAATCTACCTCGTAGTGACTATCTGGTTGGCTATTAACAACTAGATGACTAGGGTATGAATTCTTCCACCACAAGGATCTACTTTTACCTTTTTTTTCTCCATCTGACAATCCATTAGCTAAGTGACCTAGAGAAAATCAAGTCCTTCATCAGAAAGGTAACCCTTCATAATCAAGAGTTTGGGTCTAGGTACGATCCTCCACAATGATATATATAGTAGCCAAGAAATCAACAGAGGAGTCCATATCAACTAGGATACAAGGATAAGTGGCGAAATCATATAAAGATGTCTTAGGATCAATGACTAGACATTTACCCAAGGCACACCCTATGGAAAATAAGCAGTTTTCACTCCAAAATTGAAGGGGCAAGTAAGGCAACCAGACCCAAACGGGTTTGACATTAAAGGTTTCAGTCACTAGGTTCAACAAGGGGAACCACGATCTCATGAGAAGAAAATGAGATTTGAAATCCTAGATTTTACCAAAAATCAAATCTCTATTAGAAATTTTGTCAAAAACTATAGTGAAAAAACCTCTAGATGTGGGTTAAATGTCAAGTTTACCTTCCATAAGAGGCTTCTACTGATTCAAGATCCAATTGTGAAGAGAAGGGAGGCCCGGTAAAATGTTATTGAATCTACAAATGAGCACATTACTCTTGAAGTAAGCTTCAGATAATCCGTCCCATGTGCTTAGTGTTGTTAATACTTTTCATGCAATACTCTTCTTGGATATTACTCTTAAGTAGCTGTCTGTTATAGTATTATTTAAATGTTCGACCAATTTTTTCTTCTATGAAAATTGAGCAATACATTCCAAACTACAAATTTGTTACTGAAACCATCTTATATTTATTGAATTTTTATTGATCAATATAATGGTAAATTGCAATAAATAATTATATCTCCAAAATTTAAGTGATAAACTTTTATAACTAATTAGTATGTTAATTATATTTTCTTTATTTATAATAATTCCAAAGGAATGTATATAGTCTTTACTTCCATTTATTATTTTCCCACTTCCTTTAATTTTTTTATTAGATTAGGTAATAAAGAAAATTTTGAAGGGATTGGGAACCCTGTACAACGAAAAGATAAGCATCAAAGCACAAAATCAAAACACCATGGAACAAGGCCCCACAGGCCAAAGGTGAAACATCGAGACAAGCCAAAAGAAACCAAACGTAGGAAAAACCTAGAAGGAGGAAGGGCACCCATAGTAGATCTATCAATAGCACTTGACCGTCAACGCAAGGAGCAACCCTAACTAACAAGGTCTTTCCCCTATGGGATCTAAGGCTCATTTTGAGAGGGGAATTTTAAGTTTTTTCTTTCTTCTTGTTGTTCACAACCTTCCATCCATTCCCCCATTAAGATCCACATTCTCATCTAGGTGGACAAGTAGACAAATATCAAGAACCTCCTTAATATGAGAACTATGAGTTTGCATAGACCTAGGGGGACGAGAAACCCCCCCCCTTTCTTGCAACCTGTTGTGAATCAAGAGTCGAAGATTTAGAGGGAGAGGAAACAATCTCACCTTTCTTCTCATCGTGATTATCCATAAGACTAACTGAATCATTTTCACAATCACTGTCCTCAAGAGTGTATACCACTAAATTATATCCCACTTTATTCACATTACCATGTGTTGATCATTTCGAGGTTTGAGTTATAATTTGTATTAAAAAAAACTATTTTAGATTTTTTAAATATATATTTATCTTAAATTATAATGGCCTAAATATATTTTAACGTTAACCATGGCTTTTCTATATTTTTTAAGTTTTTTTTCATTTCAATCAAATAAAAAAAATTCCATTTCAGAGGGACTATAATATGTCAATTTTCAAAACTTTTTTTTTGTGAATATTCCTTCAATAACGACCACTATTAGTGATCACTTCCATAGAGAACTTGATGGGTGTATTTCTTTGAATTGAATACAAGGAGCATGTTTCATGTCAATGTTGTTGTGTTTATTCAATGGCAGGTCTTAACTTCTCAATAGATTCATTGTGGTTAAAGGACAAGACCATTTCTAACGTATTTTAATATGTCTTCCTAACAACTTTGGATGAAGTTGATGATGGTTATCAAAACTTATTCTTGTTGTATATTTTAATATGAATGTGTATAGTGATGCATGTTATTTCTTTGTTTGTAGAATACTTTGAAGTGACGTTTATTTTCCTATTGGCATGTAAGGGAAAGCCAAAAGAAGTGTCTTCAATTTTAGTGATTTTCCTTATGCTTATTCTAATACATTTCATAATTTATATATATATTTTAATGGGTGTTGCAAACAATTATCTATTTTAGTGTTTGTAGTTTTGCCAAACTTTGTATGTATTGTTTTCATATACTGTTCGAATGCAAATTTCTATAGATGGATTGTTTTTTTGGATACAACCATATGGTTCCTTTGAAACAATATGTGGTTTTATCTGTTACATTTGTCACTAAAAACGTCATGCCATTCAATTTTCCCTACAATAAATGATATAGGTTGAAGATGTTGTTTGTATATATTCAAGGAATATATCTTGTTGATGTTGTATTTTGTAGTAACAAATAAAAGAAAACATAAAAAAATTGATCCAAAAATGGATATGAAAATACCCAAATCTATGTGTTGTCCATATCTGATACTTGCAGTGCAGATTATAATCATATTATTTATTCAGGAGATAGTCTAGGCAAGCTTAGGGTGATCTAGACACCTTTGTATGACATCTGAGGGGTCATCATTGCTCTATTCAAGAGTTTTCTAGGTGATGGTTATGCAACCACTGCTACGATTTCGTAATCGTCACTCTTCACAGAGTGGTAATTGCGCAATCATCACGATAGTTACAAAACCACTTGTTATAAGGACCAATGGTTGTGTAACCGCCACTCTATTTTTAACGGTAGTCCTATCCCCAACGACACTAGAATTTAAGAAACTCAACAATTGCAAATATTTGGACTTCTAAATAGTTCGGTTTGGTTTTCTATCCTTCCTTGTGAAGAGAAGCTATAAATATGCCTTCATTTGATCATTTAAGATAGGTTATTTTGAGGGAATTCAATTATGTAGAAGCCACCATCAATAGGAATTCAATTTACTACAATTTGTTGATGTAAATATTTTATCTATTGCACAAATTTTGTTTATTATATTTAAGCAAGACCACTTTGAAGTGAAATCCTAAAAGGTTGATCTATTGAATGATTTCAAAAAATCAAACACTCAAAAGGGTGGTGTATTGGAGCATATACTAAATTTAATTGAAGGAATGGAATTTAAGTAGTGCATAATTGATTAAAAAAACTAATAAATGTCACTCCATGTGTAGACTATGAGCACAATCTCTAAATGCACATATGATTTTTTGGAAAACAGTTAAAAAATGAAGAATGAAATATCACAAAACATTTTTTACTAGATATCTTGTGATACCTTGTATATTTTACATGTATTTTATTCTAGATAATATAGTGTTACTGCACTTCATATTTCTATGTATTAATAAATTATTCTCAAATCTACCACATTATGTTTTACCTATATTATGTTTTATATTGATCTAACACATTTTTCCCTGATTACTTTTGGCCCAAGGCTCATTCATTTACTTTATTAAAAACTTACTTTGTGGCATAATTTATTTAGGCATTATTTCCTTGTACATACTTAATTGACACATGACTTACCCATAATATATGACATTTATATACTTTATACTATATGACTCTATACATAAAAACTATTATCTATAATATATTCCATGATTCTTTGATTACTACTTTCTTATTACTAACACAACTATCGATTGATTCAACATGTCATCAGAGTTTCATGCCCATAATGTTATCACAATTATTTATGTAGGATTACCATGTTGACTCTTGTTATACTACACCATAGGTCCCATAAAATACTTTGGTGTGAAAGTCATTTTTATTTTAACATGCCCCTCTTAATTATATTGATACACTTTAACTATTAATCTGTATACATATTTTTATGATGTTTGAAAATTTAATGAAATGACACATATCATCCTTATTCTATAATGGTCACATATTTTTCATGTTAATTTATGATTCTATGTTTGGTAAACATACTTTATAAGGTTTATCTCTATATACGTTTTCAACGTGATAAAATTAACCACTTTTCTCTTTTTTTTAGTAATATAGTTGCATTCTTCATATAAAAACGAGGCATATTATGTGCATATTTAAAAGGACATTGAGATTTCAGCTAAAAGTATATAGATCTAGATCCATTGGGGGAATTTCAAATGGTTCGTATAAGAGTAATTCAGAGTTCATATTGGATTTGGTCATGTTTCAAAGAATTGAGAACTTATTTATTCACATTTTAAATGTAATCTTATTTAATGTTATTTATTTATTTTTACTATTGATCCCTAGGGAAAAGGCCTTAGCCTGCAAAAAAATACATTTTGGTACCATTCCATGATATACACGATCATCAATGGACTTTCGAAATTAGTTTTTACACCTTATCGTGCATCATACAAAACCCGAATACAAAAGACACGGTAACTATTACAAGAACTACACATAAACTACCACTAAAACTATAAAATTATAAAAAAACCTAGGCACTTAGGCCTGACCATAGAACCATATCCTACCATAACCCCAATAAAAGAGTGACCCAAACACGAGCACTCTAAACCATCTACTCCGTCTTCTTGCTGGAAGGCATTTCAGCTAAAATCTCAAAGTCGGAGTTGCTCCTGCACGATAATGAAGAAGGAGAACTGTCCACGTAGCATTTCGGCATCTTCTCCTTGGCATAATCAGGGAGATGCACACCTTAATTTTGTGCTATATTATAAAACCCCTGGAAATGGCCTTAAATCCTTTAGCCAATGCCTGAATGTGGTATTGCATGGTCACCAACCGATCTTGCAAGCCCTCATGTTCTTTGTGGAGGACGGGTTGGCCCGAGGAATTTGATAGAATATTGTCTATGCTCAAACCCTGACCAACCTCAAAGACATTCTGACGGCCAACAGACTGGTTGGGATCTAGCGTGAGCTTTCACATTTTTTCCGAGATATCAGTCTCCTCTTATCTCCTCGATGTTCTCTGCCACCGACCAGACTTGCGCCAGCCATCTTCTCATCGAGGCATTCTTTATCTTCCCCTCCATCCAATCCGAAAAGGATTCTTCTAAGGCCTCACAGCGACATCTGGGCACGACATCTCTTATGGCTGGTACTTGAACTCACATCTTCTACATTCCCCATGCTCACCAGGTATGAAACTAGGGAAAAACCAACAGAGCACCAAAAACCGTCAGCGAGATAGGAAGGAAAGCTTGAAGCGATAAAAGGAACCAACCCTGACCTTCCATAAATATACATTCCTTCACCCAATTCCACACGTGCCAGTACCCAAAATCTTCATCCAAATCCATCGCTTTAATCGTCATCATATTACATGAAATGTAATAAATAGTTGGGGGGCATCTCTCTCAATTCCCCCCTCCTTCCTACACCATATATGTGTCCTTAGCCACAAGGGACATAATATCATTGGGAAAGAAGGTCTCCCAGATATGGAATGTTGTATGATGATTTCCCCATAATTTAGAACCTCGATTGGCGAGATTGGCGAGACTATCTTGAACCTGATTTCCTTCTCTTTTTAGTTGAGAGAATTTGACGTCAGCAAAGGAAGTAAGAATTGCTTTGATTTTTCTCCAAAATGGAAGCAAAGACTATGCCTTTGGGGTATTCCCTTTCGCCAAATCATCGATAATTTTCAAATCACCCTTAACCCAAAGGTGTCTCCAATTTATCTTCTTAGCTTCAGAAAAAACAAAGAGGAGGGCCATCCCTTCATCAAAATTGTTTGTAGAAAGACAACAATCAGTTGCCAAAGCTAAAATTGGTTGACTACAGGAGTCTCTAAAAATGCACCAATAACCAACAATGCTCAGGTTACCTCTGGAAACCCCATCAAAATTTAACTTAATACACTCTGCATCCGGGGGTTTCATCTCAGCCAAATTATTTTCCATGCTTCTCTTATCAGGAGGGACAATAACAACTTTTCAAGGGATGGAAGGACATTTTCCACAAAGGAATCTACCATCATTAATCCCACAGTCTAAATCCTTACACCAGGAGCTTACTAATTAAGAAAGAAGATCCTCTAAAAAAAGATAGTGATATTGGTTTGTTTGTCCATGGAATTCATCCCGTGCCCTAACTCTAGCACACCGGAGCTTAACAAAGATGATGGCCAGGTGGGAGGAATAGTATCCACTAGAAAAAATGATGGAGGCAGGGGTTTATCGAGCCCCACTGGTTTGCAAGGCGATGGGATAGGGTCTCATCCTCCCTATTTGAATAACATCAGATTTGACGATAAGGGGCATAAGGAGAATGATAGATGACCTGATGGAATAAACAACGGAGCCTAGATAGTAAAATCATTTGTGGATGCAGTTGATGGGGTTGTGAATGGTGAGAGTGGTGAGAGGAAGTCCTTAAACCCTCAACCAAAATTCCTATTCTTAAGTTCGACGAGGACCTTCGTTTTCAATTTCAGAAATGGGAGGACAATTTTTACAAACACGCTCTCAACTACTGCTTCCATCATCTATGGCCAAAGCTTTTTCAGCTTCATGAATGGATTTCAAAAACATCGAGTTTAAAAATTATGGGTCAAGTGGAAATTTTTCCCTGTTTGAAATTTTGTTATCATTCTTTGAATTTGTTCAAGATACAGGTGCTATCAATAAATCATACTGGGTATGGGATGATTATGGTATTATGAAAAAACCATGGTTCCCATTGTTTGACCCTTTGAGCTATTGTTTCGACACGATGCTTGTTTGGGTTAGGATTCTAGGCCGCCCTTACAACTCTGGTTTGAATCATGTCTCAAAACTATTGGTAATGCATTAAGTGTCTATGTTGCCACTGATGAGGCATCCACTCAACTGATGCATCCTTCTTTTTCTCATGTATTGGTAGATATGGATGTTCCCCTTGATCTACCAGATAAGATTTAGCTACAAATTGGAGAAAGGGTTTGGATTTAAAGATTAGATTATGAAATATTGTTCTTTCGCTGCCATAGATGTTTCCAAACAGGAAATTTGATTGATGAGTGCAGGCTTCCCAAATGTAAAAATAGAGAAAACTCATCTTGGTGGAAGGATTCTCTTCCTTCTCACTGTATCATTGAAGCCCCTTTGGATTGTAATGGAGATTTGTCTTTAGAGAAGAGCAGTTCAAGGGTCGAATCTAATCTGGCAGTTGAAAACTCTTCTCAAGAGCCTCATTTTGGATCTTTGAAGGAGATTCTAAAAGTTTCATAATAAGTGATTTTCGATAGGGATCCTTTGTCCCCTCCCAAATTGGTGTTTGAATCTATTTCTTCTATTGCCATTATCATCCCGTGTGGATAGGATGGTGAGGATTCAAATAAGGGTGAATGAAATTGGGTACAGAATAAAAAAGAACTTCTTTGAAGCATATTTCAGCTCCAACACATATGACTTTAAGATCTCAATCCTCTAATTTGGGCTGATTTTTGTTTCTGTTTGATGGGTTGTTATCCTTTTTCTGTTGTTGTCTGAGCCAAGATTGTTTGGCTATTTGTTGTTTGTTTGTCTGATAGTTATGAGCGTCATTATAATATCTTTTCTGTAATTTCCCTTGGAGCCTTTCCAAATATTATCAATCAAAAAGAAGAAGAAGACCCTCCATCCTATTCCAGACATGATGCATAGAAAGCTTAATTCCTTGAAAAGTCCTCCTCTTCACTTTCCAGCCACAAACTCTAGATGAATTCCGCAGGAGTAAGATTAAAAAGGAGATTCAAACCTTTTTTCTCTTCTTTCCTCTACAATAGATAGATGAGATCTGACACCAAGAGAGGAAGAACCCAAAAAATATTCCATTGAAACCACACGAAAGGCCATATTTGGAAGGAAAAGGAAAAATTAACGAAGATATGACTCCCTAAATCCTAACCTTCTTCACAAATGAATAAAAACTCTAGCACATGAAAGCCCCTTTTCATAAAATTATCATATGTCAAGCATTTTCCTAGAGTAGCAAGCCAAAGGAAGTAATTGGCCTTTGGAAGGGCTTCTTTTATCCAAATAGAAGAGTTTGGAAAAGACTTTGAGACTTCCTTGATCCTCAAACTTGCATAAATCTTACCATAAATATTTTTAATAGTCATAGACCCAGAGCTAGAACCAGACCAAATCCGGAAATCCTCAGATACTTCATCAGGACAAGGTGTGGAGCTCAAATCCTACAGAAAGAAATCACACCTTCCAAGTTTTCAAATCTATCAAAATTTGGGGAAAGCCATCTTCTGAGACCATCAGAGACGTCTGAATAGCCCGCCACTTTGACCCCCCAAGAATCAATAGCTTCTTGAATCAACCTTTGCTTGGGGGCCCAAAGGATGCTAATTATCATCCCACATATTTACCCTTCTACCATTGTCAAGCTTCCATTTCAGATCTAAGATCATAAACGAGTGACAACTTTTAATAAAGTCCCAGATGCCTAAATTGGAAGGAAGCTCCGATTGAAAAAACTTCCTACCGGATCTTGCACGTCTATTTATTTTGCAACAATGATTCTACTCCACATGCCCTCATGATCTTCATACACTCTCTAGAGAGGCTTACCCCCCAAATATTTATTCATCGTCATACAATTTGTAAATCCCAGAGCCCCCATACTTTTTGGGATGGAAGACATCATCCCATTCCACTAGATTAAACCTTTTTGTCTTCAAATCCACTCCAAAAATAAATTATTTACAATCAAATGATACACTTTGCCTCCTTTTCAGGAATTTTAAATAGAGACATAAAACAAGAGGGTATTTCTTGGAGATACAATATTATTAACTTTTCCCTACCAGCAAAAGTTAGCAATTTTCCTTTGCATGAGGCTAGTTTCAATTGAATCTTATCCACCATAGGTTTCCACAAATATTTCCCTACTGCTCCACCAATTAAGGGCATACCTAGACATGAACTAGGTAGAGATCCTATAGAGAAACCAAAAATACTAACAATCCTTATTTGCAACATAGGATCTATATTGATAAAAAAAAATAATACATATTTCAGAGTGCTCACCTTCTGACTCACAACCTTCTCATAATAAATAATAATCTCCTGGAAATTCTTTTCCTTAGCCACATAAGGCTCACCAAAAAGCATGCAGTATCATCCATGAATTGAGAATTAGAGACCGGGTCTAAGTTTGAGGAGATCTTCATACATTTTAACTCTTTCATCTCAAAAGCTTTGTGAAAGTATCTGGAAAGGATTTTAACCATTATGATAAAATAGAAGGGAGAAATTGGGTCCCCTTGCCTTAGACCTCTAGATGTAGAAATGTTCCTAGCTGGAACACTATTGATCAACACCGAAAATTTAAGATTTGAAAAACCATTACTGATGAATTGAATCCAATTAGGTGGGAAACCAAACTTTGAAAGAAGAACTTTTAAAAACCTTCAGTTCACCCTATCATAAGCCTTTCTCGTGTCCAACTTTATTATCATCCATGGGTTCTTCTTATGGGAAAGAGAATGGATAGCTTCATGAGCCACCACAATACCATCAAGAATATTCTTACCTTCCATGAAACCATTCTCACTATCTGAGATTAACAAGCATAAAAAGGATTTCAGCTAGAGATCCATCACCTTGGACACAATATTGTAGATCCCATTACATAAGGCTATTGAATGAAAAGCATCAAAATACATATCATCTTATTTCTTTGGAATTAGTGACAAAAAGTTGAGTTCCATTCTTTCAAGACCGCTCTCTTTCTTTTGCATTCATCAACCGTAACCCATACATCAAAGCCCACAACATGCAAGAAATTTTTAAATAAACCCATAAAACCATCCGAACTATGGGCTTTATCAGCTCCAAGGTAAAAACTTCCTCACGATCCTCCTCTTGAGATGTAGGACTCATTAATCTATTAGCTTCCTCCTCATCCAGAACTTTGGGGATATTTGCAAGAAAAACATCTTCCTTGAAGTGCATTGATATTCATCATCTTCTAAGAGTAATTGCTGAAAGAACGACACCCCTTCCTCTCATAATCTTTCCAAATCCTAAATTTCTTCCCCGGAAGGAAGAGTCACATGTAGAATTTTGTTCACATTTCTTCTTATCATTGTGGAGAGATGAAAGAAATTCATATTCCTGTCACCTTCTTTCAACCATTTCACTTCATACTTTTTATTCCAATAAACTTCTTCCATGTGAAGGATGTGATCCATCCGAGCCATCCCTTCCTATTCTTTGGAAATAAAAGACTCCAAACCTCCTCTCATTAGCTCCTCTAGGATGACCTCTTGATCAAAGATATACTCATTCTTATTTTGGAAAAAATTACCAGAAGTGGCTTTATTCCACTTCATTGCTTCGATCTTCACATGTTTCATATTCCTCATCAAGTATAACCTCCTGCAACCATACACTTTAATACCCCACATGGACTTGAGATTATCTAAAAAAGAGGGGTCGAGGAACCACATGAATTCCATCTTGAAGGGGATCCCGATAGGGCTATCATCTGCACTTAATGATAAGGTTGTTGGAGCATGATCTGACACAACCATATTTAAAATGTCTGAGGAGAAAAGGAAATTCTCTAGTCCCTAATTCAATCTCATCACGAACCTATCCAACCTTTCCAAAATCACCTCATATCTAGTTCTTCCCTTAGTCCATGTGAAGCCTAAATATTTAGGCTCAACATCAATCACTGCAAGATCACTGTAAAAAAATTTTAAATCACCCGATCTTGGAGGCAGATATTTCTTCCCTCTTTTTTTCCCTTCAAATTGAGGATTGCATTAAAATATCTCCCAAGAAACGTTTTTCCTTTCATCTTCTTTACAAATATCAATTAACGCTAACCAACATTCCTTTTTCTATTCCAAAAACATAGGCCCATAAAAATTAACCAACACAAAGCTTACATTATATCATAAATCACGACAGTAAAAAAAAATGAACCAATTACATTTTACTATAGGAAATATTTGAATCCTGCTGGGATTCCAAGCTATGGCAAGCCCCCAAGAGCTCTCATCAGCCTCCACTGAAATTGCTTTACAATTGAACCAAAACGTTTTCCTGACTCCTTCAAAATTATATTTCGACATATTGGTTTCCTATAACGTAAATATGTCTTGGGATTCTAATTCACAAAGTCGTTTAACCAAAAGACCTTTGTCAGATGAATTTAATCCTCTGAAATTCTAACTTACAAGCTTCATGGCCTCCAAATGGAAGGGTAGTCCCTTCCACCGACCACAAATTCCTCTAAGGTACCATGACTGCTAATATCAATGTTCAGTTTATCCTCAAACTGAGTTTTGAGAGAATTGGAAAGCCTCCCATCGGATTTAAAACAACCTGTCTCAGGCTACGACCTAGACTAGGAAGATCATAGTCTTTCATATTTCCTAACCGAAGTTACTATAAACTTCTTATTCAAATCAACCTCCTTCAGGGCCTCCCTAGGCATAGATTAGACCTTGACTGGAGAAATCCCATTTTCATTTTATAGATCCAGATCCACATCTTTCCCTTCAGGATTTTCAAAACCAATTTTTAGTACAGACTTCATTCCCCAATCACCTTAGAAATTAAAGCCTTCCATTAATATTTCCAAATCCTCGTGCTCGAAACACCCATCCTGGGTAGCCTCCTTACCTTGGAAGAAAACATACTCATCCTCATCTTTTCCTAGGTTTTCTCTGGGGAGGCTTCCACGTCTTAGCCCCCAGGAGGAATTTCCACCTCCAATTTCTCAGTAACCTAGAGGGTGTGTGCTGCAAATAGAAACAATATTATTAACACACACAAACTCACAAGAGAAATATAAAAACAAGGCTTTGTATTAAAAATAATCCAGAGCACTTCGATGCCTTCTCTTGCTTTTCTTGCTTTTTGAATTACAAAATGAAACCTCTTATTTATAGAAGTTTTCCAACCTTCTACCATAGAAAATATCTCATAATATCTTATATTATATATTATTGATCTTTTGAATATTTTATAGATATTCCCAGATATTTCTAGATATATATAATATCTCTTGATATTTTCTAGATATTATATATAATATCTTTTGATATTTTGGAGTAGTTAATATTCACAATAAATGTGAATATATTTTAGATAAAGTTGAATTCCATAAAGTTAAAATTTATCTAGAACAAGATTAGATATTTCCAACACTCCCTCCTAATCTTGATTCTTCATGTATTGTTGGAGCAATACGGACCTATGATGCCTAAGCAATATCTCATATGCTCAAATGTGTCCTTTAGTAATGGCTTGGTGAAGATATCAACATATTGTTCTGCAGACCTGCAAAACTCCAAAAATATTTGTCCATTGTTGACTAGTTCTCTGATAAAATGACACCTAGTATCAATATGCTTGCTCCTTTTGTGAAAAACATGATTTTTTGACAATGCAATAGCTGAGTTGTTATCACAAAATATCTTCGTTGCTCCTTCTTATTCTTACTTTAGATCTGATAATACTCTTCTCATCTATATTGTTTGACATGTTGTTGCTATGGCTGCCACATATTCTGCTTTTACCAAAGAGAGAGTGACAATAGGTTGTTTCTTAGAAGCCCATGAAACTGCTCCTGAACCAAAATGGAAAACATAGCCAGATGTGCTCTTTCTGTCATCTATGCTTCCTACACAGTCACTGTCTATGTAACCAACTAGCTTGAAAATATTAGAAGTTGTATATAAAATACCAAAAGCTTTTGTTCCACTAACATATCTTAAAAATCTTTTTCCATCTTGCCAATGAGAATCCTTTGGGGATTCCATAAACTTGGAAATAAGACTTACACCATACATGATATCAAACCTTGTAGCAGTCAAGTACATCAGACTACCAACAAGTCTTTTATATATAGTTGGATCAATATCACAACCTTTATCATCTTTGCTTAGCTTCAATCCTATGGCAACTAGTGTTAATACTGGATTGCAATTCATCATCCAGAACCTTTTCAAAATATCATTGAAATATTTTTATTCGCATACAAAAATTCCATTTTCTGATTGACTGACTTTTATGCCAAGAAAAAACTTCATTAGACCCAAATCTATCATTTCAAATTCTTTCTTCGTTTTTGTCTTAAACAAGTCAATTGAAAAATATCCTGTGAATATTAGATCATCAACATATAGGCATACAATTATAATTTGTTCTTGATCATTCATTTTGATGTATAGTGTTGGTTCACTATCACTTTTTCTAAATCCATTTTTCAAAAAATATGAATCAATCCTCCTATATCATGCTCTTGGAGCTTGTTTCAGACCATACAAGGTTTTTTTCAATCTACAGACCTTGTGTTCTTGACCTACAATTTCATATCCAGGTGGTTGTAAAACATAAACTTCTTCTTCTAGTATGCCATTCAAAAATGTAGACTTGACATCCATTTGATAGAATTTCCAATTATTTTGAGTTGCTAATGCTAAAACAATTCTGAGAGTGTCTAGTCGAGTTACTGGAGCAAAAGTCTCATTATAATCAATTCCGGGTTGTTGTGATAAACCCTTTACAACTAACCTGGCTTTATTTTTCAACATTTGCATCTGCATTTAATTTTGTCTTGTATACCCACTTCACGCCAATTACACTCTTTCCTTCTGGAAGGCTCACAAGATCCCATGTACAATTATTTTCAATAGAATCAGTTTCTTCATCCATTGCATTTACCCATTTTTCATTTTCAAATGCATCTTCAAAATATATAGGATCATCATGAGAAAATATTTCAAAATTAGAATATAATTCAACATTCTCATCACCTTGAGTTTGTTCATAAATATCCCTTAAGCTTCTTGTCTTCCCTCTGGTGTCCCTGCAGTGAGACCTTTCTGTTGCCAATGTTGGATCTGATATGTCACTGCTATGAGAATTTGAATTTGAAGAATTACCTTCATTCCTTGATGCTTCATGTGGATGTAAATTTTCTGGAGGGGATGACGATCCACTTGAGATACCTCTTGTGATTCTTCTTGAAACTGGAGTGCTATTTGAAGAAGATATCACTGCACTAATCCCTTGAGGTACCAGATTAACATTTTGTGTGATCTTTTCATCAAGCTCATTCTGATGATGAGGTGTTCCTACAGTGATAGTTGTTAGCTTATCAACACTTCCATCCCATGCTTGTTCTTTGATGAAGTGAACATCTCTACTAATAATATAATTCTTTGTGATGGGGCTATACAATTTATAGGCTTTTGATTGCTCACTGTAACCTACAAAAATACATCTCTCTCCTTTATCATCCAATTTCTTTCTCCTCTCATTTGGAATATGTGCATAAGCTACACATCCAAAAACTTTTAAATGTGATACACTGTGTTTCTTTCCACTCCATGCTTCTTGAGGAAATTTATCCTTCACAATTTTTGTTGGACATCGGTTCAAGATGTAAACCACATAAGCTATTGCTTCATCCCAATACTCATTTGGTAAATTTTTGGCTTTCAACATACTTCTTGCCATTTCCATAATTGTTCTATTCTTTCTTTTTGCTACAACATTCTGTTGAGATGTGTACCTTGTTGTAAATTTATTCTTAATCCCATAAAATTTACAAAAATTTAAGAACTCATTTGAAACATACTCTCCTCCTCTATCCGATCTTAACACCTTTATAAAGTAACCACTCTGCTTTTTAACCATGGCCTTAAACTCTTTGAACACACTAAAAGCTTCTGACTTATCTTTCAAGAAATAAACCCAAGTTTTTCTACTCAAATCATCTATAAAAGTCAGAAAATACATGCTCCCTCCAATCAATGGTCTTTGCATAGGTCCACAGAGATCTAAATGGACAATCTCAAGAAGAGATCTAGCTCTATATGAATTTCCAATAGGAAATTTTTCTCTATGTTCCTTCCCTAGAATACAACTTTCAAAAGGATTGTTTGGTTTCTCTATCAAAGGAAAATCCTTCACCATATGCTTCTTTTGCAATAAATCTAAATCACCAAAACTTAAGTTTCCAAATCTCAAATGCCACAACCAATTCTGATCTTTTAAAGAAACTTTAAATGCTAGTGAAGAAAGGTCTTTAGATGAAAAATCATGTTGGATTTTTAATAGAAACATTTTGTTTCTTGTCATCTCAACCTTTGCAATAAATTTGTTACTTGGATTTATATCTATAATAACACATGCATCATCTTCAAAATAGACTTTATATCCCTTCTGCACTAACTGCCCAATACTCATTAGATTATGTTTCAAACCAGAAACATAATACACATCTGGAATGTGTTTGTTCTCACCTTTCTTTGTTTCAATATTTATGGTTCCTTTTCCCATTACTGTAACTTTATTATCATTTCCTAATTTAACTTCAGATGTAACTGACTCATCTATGTTTGCAAAAATCTCCTTACATCCAGTCATATGATTACTGCATCCACTATCTAGAAACCAAATATCTTTTGTACTTTCTTAAGCAACATTGTATGTAATAAACATTGAACCATTGTTATAACTTTCAGACTGATTTTCTTCAGAAAAATGTGCATTCTGTCTACTCATATCAAAATGTTTCTTCTTGCATTCATTGGCATAGTATCCATACCTTTTACAGTAATGACATTGAATATGTGACTTGTCATACCTTTGACCATAAGTATGATTATGGTTGTTTCCTTGGCCTCTAGCACTTGCAGTGTAGAAATTTGAATTTGTTCTTCCTCCTTCATAAGATGTGTTTGCTCTTCCAGATCCTCTTTGGAAATCTCTTCCTATGCCTCTGTTGAAGCTCGATCTTTCTCTTACTCTATTACCACTAATTTAAACTTGTGATTTGAAGGCTTGCTCAAGAGATGAGCTACCTGCTCTATTCAATCTTTGCTCATGGGATATTAAAGATCCCATTAATTCATCTATAGACATTTGGGTTAAAAAAATTTATTCTTCTATTGCAACAACAATCACATCAAACTTGCTAGGAAGAATTCTGAGTATTTTCTCTACAATCCTTTGATCCTCTAAAGTCTCACCATGAGACCTAATTTGATTTACTAAACTCATCATGTGGGTGAAAAATAAATCTACTGAATCTAAGTCTTTCATGCAAATATTCTCAAAATCTCTTCTAAGATTTTGTAATTTTGCAACTTTTACTTTACTAGTACCTTGATAATTTGTTTGAAGACTTTCCCATGCTTGCTTTGATCTAGTTGCTAGTACAACACGCGTAAATACGGACTCGTCCATTGTTTTTTGAATTTGAAACAAGGCTTTTGCATCCTTCTGCTTGTTCTCCTTCAACAAATCCTTATCTGCTTGTGCTAGTGCTTGAAATGCTTGAAAATCTGCAGGTTCTGGAAACCCATTCTTAACTAGCTCCCACACATCCAGTGAACAAAATAAGGTCCTTATTTTTATGCTCCAATAATCATATTTCTTTCCATTGAATATGGGGATTTGGGATTGAGTGAGATTTCTGCTCATAACCGCCATTTTTAACTAGACTAATAGAGTGAAATAAAAACTTATAACATAAGCTCAACCTAGCTCTGATACCAATTTGAAGGAATTATATCTAACTCCTAACCTAGAGGGTGTGTGTTACAAATAGAAACAATATTATGAACACACACAAACTCACAAGAGAAATATAAAAACAAGGCTTTGTATTAAAAATACTCCAGAGCACTTCAGTGCCTTCTCTTGCTTTTCTTGCTTTTTGAATTACAAAATGAAACCTCTTATTTATAGAAGTTTTCCAACCTTTTACCTTACAAAATATCTCATAATATCTTATATTAGATATTATTGATATTTTGGATATTTTATAGATATTCCCAGATATTTCTAGATATATATAATATCTCTTGATATTTTCTAGATATTATATACAATATCTTTTGATATTTTGGAGGAGTTAATATTCACAATAAATGTGAATATCCTTTACATAAAATTGAATTCCATAAAGTTAAAATTTATCTAGAACAAGATTAGATAATTCCAACATCCACATCTTAGCCCCCAGGAGGAATTTCCACCTCCAATTTCTCAGTTACCATCCCAACTTTTGTTGGGCCCTCCCCACCCTTAGGGGCATCCTTCTTACAATTTATAACCAATCTTTCTGATACAAGATATCTATCCCCTTTGGCCCTGTAATTTTCCTTCTAAGACTCCCTCACCAAATATCTTTGCTCCATCCCCCTTACGATTAAAGGGAATTTATTCATTTTACATCCAACTTCCCTCCACCTGAAACATCTGAATGGTAGAAATTTATAATCAATTGGTTGAAATCATACACCGATTGGTGTATTGATTCTTATAGCATGGACTAATGGCTTGGTTATATCTATTTTGATACATAGCCCGGTGTAAGAAGAAAAGTTCATGGATTTGGTTTCCTTACCCAAACCGATTGGCTCGCCTAAGACTTCCATTATCTACCTCAAGGTATCCTAACCACATAAATCCAAAAGAAGCTTGTATATCCTTACACATAAAGAGACTTTCCAGACAAGTTATTATTCTGGATTGAAAAGGGGAGACCAAGGTCTCAGATAGAGACCAGAATTTTTAAAGAACCATGGACCTCCAAAAAAATCTTATTTCTATCCTTAGAATTTCCAAAATAACCTGAAAGAATCCATTTGTCAGGAATCTCAGACCTAGAAATTCATTATAAACCCAATTATTATCAATCCAATTAAAAATATCATCCTTCGAAGGCCAAATTCCAATAAATTTGTAATTGATAGCCCTATTTCCCTTTCTTTTGTAAATTTCTTCTGAAGTAAAAGATCCAACTTCAATAATTTTAACTCCTTTTGTGACTTTGAGCTCCACTTCACCCAAGGACAGCGATACCAAAATATCCTCCAACAAGTTGTGCTACTCCGAAGACTCCTCAACCACAAGGGCCTTCTTTGGGTTTGGATCCTCTTCCAACACTACCTTTTTTGGGAAAAACCATAGACCAGACTCAGGGAAACTACCCTTGTCATTCTCATGAAAATATTTTGATTTCCCTTCCCACATTGAGTTCCACCACTCACCCCACCCTCCCCCCAGCACAATAATGTTCACACCAGACAGTTTCTTTCCACCTTCCTTAACAACCTTTGAATTATCATGAAACCAACACGCTTTCCCTTCCCATTTGTTCATTCCTCTCACCCATCCGAACAAATTCCCATCTTGATACTTGGTCCCGTCCCTAGAGCCATCCTTAGAGAATATGTACTGAAAGAAATTATCCCCCTATAAATACTTCTCACAGACCGTCCTCCCTCCTTTTTTTTCATTTTTGCACTTATTCGTCATGTGAGCTCTAATGCCCTCAATTTGTAATCTTAAAATTATTATTTTTAATGTTATATAATTGGTGAAAAAAATTAGATAAGATTTATTTTCTCTAAAAAAAGGTTTATTTATCTTATCAAACAAATAAGCAACATATATTTCTTTTAATATCTCAAGAATGATATTCATGAATTGTGCCTGATTGTGCTGAGGATGGTTTTAGGCTCTATGATTTTTGTGCAGTGAATGCTCGGATTGTCGTACGCCACCATAGCGTCACACCGCCGATCTTCTAATCCAAGTGGGAATATCTGCATTAATTTTGTATTGATCGCCTCCCCGCCCCTTGGGCAGCTTATATAATGACCACCTCCTCAGGCCATGCATCTATTGATGTTGGTCTTAACGCAGGAGCTCTAGACAACAATGGCAATAAAGAGAGCAAGGAAATTCATTCCGAAGGTATTCGACGAGGTAAGGATTATGATACTCCTTCCCCTGATATTGTGCTTGATTTACCTACGTTTGATAAAGCGTGCAATTGGTTTGAATCATTTTCTCTTGTTGCTTACTTTGTGGGCCAAGTTCCCCTGGAAGGCATCCTCCGTCAATGGATTCATAACCATTGGCAACCCCACGGTGTCAAAGTTGAGGGAGTTCAGAATATGACCAAGGGTTTTTTTCTGTTTCACTTTGCTAATGCTAAGCATTGCAAAGTTGTTATCAACCATGGTCCCTGGTTTATTTGTAATACCCTTGTGGTGTTTTCCCACTGGACTCGGGACTTTCAAGTCTCCGAGAAAGCCAAACTCAAGATTCCTATTTGGATTGAATTCCCAGGTCTGTCGTTTCCTCTATGGGGATTTATTGACCATCTTATCAAACCCTTGGGTCGTCTCATCTGCCATGAACAACCCAAATTTTACTCAGCTCGACCCCAGAAATAGGTCTATGTGGAAATTGATCTCTCAAAGGACCTTAAGGATACCCTCGACATCTACGTGGGGTATACATGCTTTACACAGAAGGTGCTTTATATTAACGTACCTGACACCTATTTCTAGTGTTAATCCGTCGATCATATGATCAAGGATTGTCCCCTCATGACACAAAGCTCACCAGCTATTGTTGAGAAGCCCCCGACCGACCCTAAATCCAACAACCCCTCTTATGACGGATGGACCACCGTTACTGGCCGTAAACCTTCAACTCGCAATAAATCTGAAACTGCCACTTATAAACAGGTGAATGCCTCCGTTTCTGCTCCTGTGAAGTCATCTACTGCATCCCTTCCCAAGCCCTCATTTGCCATCTCCCAGACTCTACAAGCTGCTATTGCCATTAGTTCCCACCCATTGGTGCCTATTTTTACACACCCCTCACTTCCCGAACCCCCAAACATCATGGATAACAGTGCCGGCAGTTCGGCTACTCAAACAGAAATAAAATCAGCCTTACGTCTTTCAATAAGTCGCTCCCCTCCTTCTGATGAGGATTTTTCACAGAGACCTCACTAACAGTTTGAGCTTGGAGACTATTTGCATGGTAATGCACAGCAAGTTGCTTTTTCTAACCATTTTGGAGCGTTAACAAGCCTCGAGGAGGAAACCATGCACCTTGATAGTTCTCCATGATAGTTTACTCATGGAATGTCAGGGGGCTCACTAATTTGACTGACAGATATCTTATAAGAAACAGTTGCAAGTATTTTACAAAGTTTCAAGTTTTGTGTTTACAGGAAGTCAAAATCACTAGTTTCTAGCTTTCTTCTGCTATGCGTACCATCTGGCATAGTTCTCTTTGCCAGATGTCAGCACATGATAATGGTCGAGGTGGTGTTGTCACTCTTTTAAGTCCTAACCTCACCTCCAATTTCATATCATGGGGCTCTGACCCCACCCATCAGGTGGTGGACCCTTTTTTATTTTGACGGTCATATTCTTGGGCTAGCAAACATTTATGCTTCCATTGATGCTTCGGAGCACTCTTCTTTTTGGTGATGGCTGGCTGATCACTTTCCTTCTGCTACCTGGCTTCTCTGTGGTGATTTCAACATGGTGGAATATCCTGAAGACAAATTGGGCTGGCTTCCTATGCATTGGTGTGCTGGGGAGCGTGAAGCCTGGTTTTACTTGCGCAATAAGCTCTATTTGTTTGATCCCAACCACTACAAGCACTCAAATTCTGCCACTCCATGGTTCACATGGTCTAAATTTTGAGTTGGTGATGACAGAGTTTATAAACGCCTTGACAGAGTTCTGCTCTCAAAACAACAATGGTTCTCTTTTAATGCTTCACATAGCCTCCTGGTCTCAATTTTGGATACTACTTTGGTCTCTGACCATAAGCCTATTTCTTTAGGCTCCAATGGAACTTTCAGTGTCCCAAGCCCAAATCCACTTAGTTCTACTTGAATAAATCTCATATTTCTAATCCTAAGACTCTGGATTACATCAGACGTATTTGGAATCTTGACCCAAGACCTGTTGATGGGATTGGCTAGATTGATTGATGGTCTCATGCCATCACTTGCCACCATTGCTTTTCTTCGGATTTATGGGAAGCAGGCTACTTTTTTCCACAAAAATTCTCATGAAGCCTCTCATATTGAATACTTGATAGCTATTCAAGAGCTTAATTTGTCTCCCTTTAACACTCATATTCAAGTGCAAGCTTCTCATTGGAAGCATAAACTTCATATTGAGGAGCACTATAAGGCTAGAGGAGTTCAAGTTCATGCCATACTTCACTAGCTTAGAATTGGTGATAGAGTCACTAAGGAGTTTTTTACTTCTCTTAAATCTAATCAAATTCTCACCAAAATCAAAGCAATCAAGGAAGGTAATCAAAGGCTTACCCTCTTACCTAACATTCTGCAACCTTTTGTGCATCACTACCATGTTGTGTTTGCTTCCCAGCCTGCTACTCCAGTTCATGATGCTGCTCTCCTCCAATGCATTAAGGTTGTTCCCTGCAAGCTTTCTGAAAGCCAACATGTTTCCTATGATCGGCCTCACACACTTGATGATTTTAAGGAAGCTACTCTTCAGATGGCTTCTGATAAAGTCCCTAGAGTTGATGGTTTTCCCTATGAGTTCTACCAGGATTTGTGGCCTACTGTTGGTCCGGATCTCTACCAGGTTTATCTTGAAGCTATGTCCTCCAAAACTCTGGGAGCTCTGATCAACCAAGGAAACATCAAATTCATACCTAAGAATGGTGATCCAGAGCTTATCACCAACTGGCGGCCAATCACTCTGCTCAATGTCTCATACAAGATTATTGCCAAAGCTCTTGCTAACAAGCTTACAAACCTTTTTCCTTTGATCATTAGGAGTGAACAAACTGGATTTATTAAAAATAGATATATCTTGGACAACATTATTGCAGTTTGGGAAGGCATGGAATATGCGTGCCAGACTTCTCAGCCAGCTTTGTTTGTCAAAATTGATTTTGAGAAAGCCTATGATAGATTTGAGTGGCCTTTCATTCTAGCCATGTTGCAGGCTATTGGCTTTGGACCTCAGTTCATCTGCTCTATTAATATGCTCTTCCAAGATGTAGGTGCCTATATCACTATCAATGTTCAATAGTCTGAGTGGTTCTCTCTTCATCGTTCCATCTAACAAGGTTTCCCTCTTGCTCCTTCTCTTTATGTCATTACTACTGAAGATCTTAGCTATTTGCTTGCTAATGCAGCTCATGTTGGTTTAGTCCAAGGCATTCAACTGCCTTCTTCTCCTCAGTAGCTGATTAATGGTCATTTCGTTAATGATTATTTTCTCACCCTGGCTGAGTCTAAGGCTTCTGTTTCTAATGCTATGCAATGTCTTCATACCTTTTGTCTTGTTTCAGGTTCTGCCATTCAATGGAAAAAAACACAGTGCTACAAGCAGGCAGTGGGTCCCAAACCTCCTTGGCTAGAGGGATTTCAATGGCTCTAGATTGAACCTGGCGTTCAGTTTAAATTTATTGTCATCCCCTTTTCCTTTATGGCTTCCCCTACTGACCTTTGGGACTATGTGATTCAACGAGCTGAAAAAAAATCTCCTTTTGGCTCACCAAGCATTTATCTCTTACTGGAAAATTTCAAGTTTGTTCCAAGGTTCTTGCTGCCACTCATGTCTACTATTCCTCCTGTTGGGCTCCTTCTAAGGCTTCTTACCATCGGTTGGAAAAAATTCTATGTGAATTCCTTTGGGCCAACTCTGAGGGGAACCATGGTTTTCACAGGGTTGCTTGGGATGTTTGTTGTACGCCCAAAAACACCAGTGGTCTTGGCCTTATCAACATAAAATTTCAAGGGGTTTCTCTTACCACCAGTTGGATAATTCACAGCCTTGAAGGTGAGGAATCTTGGAAAATTCTTCTTAGGCATTGTATATCTCGAGGGTCTCCTCTTAATCGGAAGGCATGGCAGGGTCTAAACTACTATTCTTTACTGCTTTGCCCTGTTCCTCTTAAAATTGGTGGTTCTTTTGTGGCTAAAAGTATTTGGAAAGCCTGGGAGCTCCTCAAACCCCACCTACTTTGGTAGGGTGATGGTTTCTTAAATGGGCTCTCTCTCAACTCTCTTAGGTTATGGTGGAATCCAATTTTTCAATTTCAGGACAAACCTCTTGCTCTTTCAGTGTAGTTTAAGGGTATGCGTCTTTTTAGAAAAGGAATTAAGTTTATTCAGGACCTTTTTTATCCAGCCACAAGGGATTGGCTTCCATGGATCAGCCTGAAAGCTAAATTTTCTCTTCATGACAACAATAAATAAGCCATTTTTCTAATTCAAGAGCTCATACCTGGTGATTATTTGCATAAAATTGGGGTTCATACACAGCACCTGTGGTGGTTTGACTGGCATTGGCCCGTTTCCACCCCCTTCAGAAACTATAAACCTTGTTTGGGTTACAAGCTTCTTGCTCAGAAGCAACTCCCTTTCAATAAGCTCAATGCTCGTTGGAGCTTACATTCCACCCGTTTTGGTTGGAAGCAACTCTTTCAGGTTGTTTGGGCCATTCCCATAGAGCCCAAAGTTAATCACTTCCTTTGGTGTATTCTCCACCAAGGGCTTCCTATGGGAAAACGTCTCATTCTTATGGGAGATCCTTCGTTGCGCTGCCCTTTCTACAACCACATTGAGACTCTTCTTCATCTCTTTTGGTTCTGCCCCCATGCTCAGTCTACTTGGTGCTGGATTCATACCCTTATTCAACCTTTTCTGCCCACATTCTTTACATGGAAAATGGTTCTTCTAGAGGACTCGGCCTTTGTTCCTGCAAAATTTTACAACATTTGGCATTCTTTTAGAGCTACTATTTTATATCACATCTGGAAAACTAGAAACTCAGTTATTTTTAACAAAGAGACTGTGGATAGAACTTTTGTTATTTCTAACAAACTTGTTGTTATCTCTAATGTCTCGCTTCAGATCCAAGTTTAAGAAAAAAAAGTTTGCATTGAGGTGGAACACCTATGGACCCTATTGGATCACTAAGGGAGCACCCCCTACACTATCAGTCATGTTCTACCTGATTCTCCTCATCACTGCTCTCGCTCACAAGGTTGTTTCTCCCGTTCCCATGGGAGGCACAATTTTGATCGGGGTCTGGCTCGTGGGCAGTGGATCACCTCCCCTCATCAGCGGGGTCCTTCTCTGCCTCCATTTCAGGCTCCTCCCACGCCAGGGGTGTTTGGCCGGCTAGGCGGTGGCGGTTCTGGGTGGTAGGTGCCTGATCACTCCAAGTTTCCTCATCTCTCCTTAGCCATATCGCCCAACCAGTGGGGCAATGAGGAGGAGCAACAACAGATTGATGGTTGGGAGCTGATTACTAACGCCCTCACGAACCCTCCTGGTGGGTGGGCTGACCATCCAAATAGCCCCCCGTAATTGTCTCCAGCCTCCATGTTCGCCGCCACCGCCTAGCGGTTTTTTCTCTTCTACTTTCTACAATTTTTGCTCCAACTTTTTTTTATTGATAATCTTATCTTGATATGATTATGTAATATGTGTCACTCGTAGCCTGTTAATGGGTACTTTTACTCTACATGTGGAGTGTGATCTTTTCCACCTGATTTTGTATGATTAGCATTGTACACTTCATCATTATTATATGGATATGATTTTCAATCAAAAAAAAAATGATATTCATATTCCCTAGTATCTCAACACTAATATATTACTCCCTTATTAGCTCAAGATTGATTTGTGGCTCGTCTAGTAAATGAAGACTACATTTTTCCTCAACATCCCACAATTTTTATTACAATATTACGTTACCAGCAAGGCTATTAATTAATTTAGGAGAGAAAATATATGTAAGGATATTGAGTTAGCACATAAGTTATATGAAATTATTTTAAGTTAGCACAAACGCTATTGGAAAAACTATTAATATAGAACGGAAGGTATTGCAAAGGATATTTGAATTTGTAAAAAACATATGAGAAAGGATCTTTAGTTAGCAACTTGTCCACAATATTATTGTCATGTGTACTCATTATTGTGCAAATTTCACTTTATGATAAGAATCACCAATTTAGAATTTATCAAATTCAATTTATAGATTTATATATCATTATCAAGTATTGATGTACATGTCTTATCTATGTAAATACAAATTTTAAATGGATTGGACACTGGTACTTCAGAGTTGAAAAACTATCTTATGATGGAGGTGTTGGTTCTCAAAATAGTTTTGTCCTAGTTTGCCTTTGAAAATCTATCGATTTATGGCCTCTGTCACTTTATTTTTCCCTATGTTGTGTCTGGTTAATATTTTTTTCTATTTTTAATTTGTTCCTGGGTTGTAGATCACTTATGGGTCCATGGTTTTCTCCTTGTTTCTTCATTCCTCTTGAAAAGATCTGTAATTTGGGTCTCCCACTCTCTATTCATCTAAAAACTCAGGTTCTCCCATGCTTTCCGTTCTCCACGGTCGATTTTTGTTTTCTTTTTCATTTCTTCCCTAAATAATTGAAGAAAAATGAATGGATGTGTCTTTGATGAACAAATTTGAGCCTTGTAACGCTTCTAAATTCTCTGTCCTTGGAGAAATTTTCATTTTCAGGCTAAAATGATCATTTCTCGGCATTTTACGGTTTCATGGGTCTTTCTCCTAGTCAAATTTACATCCTTGAATTGACAGGGGATGTGGCCTCTTTTGGTTGGATGCGGCTTAGCTGGGTACTTCAAAATTTCTATGAATCACCTCAACTTAAAATTTGTCCACATGGAGGCATGTTGCTCATTTGAAGGTCTACGTTTTGGTTTTTCCTTGGAGTGGCACTGAGAGGACACGTGGAGGTTTCCGCTACTTTGGGCACCATCTTGAAATTGCACCACGGAGACACATGGAGGAACTGTGCATGTTTGGGGATCGGCCCTTGAGTTTCATTTTAAAGAAGTGCTATGAGGACACGTGGAGGACACCGCTCACTTTGCATTTTGCTTAGAATTTTCAATGGCCAAAAGAAATAGCCTCAAAGCATGACACATGGTGCCTTCCTCTGAGCTTCAAGCATTCATAAAAACTTTGTTGGGCCAGGACACGTGGCGAGCCCGCACTCGTTCAAGGTATCAAATTTTTGGGACCATCTCAAGGTGCGCCATGGTGACATGTGGCGGTTTGAAAAGTCAAAGAGTTGGGGAGGCAGACCATCAGGGGCAATTTGGATTTTTTGGCCCTTGAACATGCAAATGACTAAAAACATAAAAATGGCCCACAACCCTGATAAAGGAAAGGTCAAAGTTTGCTCCAGTCAATGGCAGAGGTGTGGACTTTCGGATGAAATTTGGAAAAATTTCCTTTTGGGAGAAAAGAGTTAAAACATCAAAATGGCCCGCGGACCTGGGAGGAAATAGTCAATATTTTGCCCCGGTCAACGGTGGAAGGGCAGAGTTGTGGGGAAAATTTGGAAAATTTTCCCTTTTCCAAAAAGGAGGTGAAATGGTAGAATTTGGCCATGGTCCCACTGGGGCGCACCTTAGGACACGTGTTAGGCTCATTTCCCGAGGGTAGAGGTGTGGAGAAAAATGTGAAATTTTTCTATTTATCCAAAAGTTGTAAAGAGTTAGAGGAAGCCCCCGGGTTTGTTTTAAGTTTGAATCTTCCACATGGACGGCCCAAATTCAAAGTAAAGATCAATGGCAGCTGAGAGTCTGAATCTGATTTTCCCCCCATTTTACCGAAACACACCTTGAAGTGCGAGTCTTCATGATTTCTTGGTATTTCCTTCACACAAAGCAGAGAGGGGATTCAATGTTGATATATGAGTTTGGTGGGAAGATCTGGAAGACATCTTTCGCCATTCAAATGGTCTGACTATCGTGCTCGATCGGATTTTCCATTTTTCTTCTCCCAAGCATGCAAGGAGCCAGATTTGACAGATTAGGGGCGGAAGTGGTTGGTAAATTGAAGAAAGAGTGATCTACTAGAGTAAGGAGTTGAATGCGGGAGATATTCGATGAGATCTGCCCCCTCGAGCACATGATGAATTTTTACAGATCTAATTATGAGAATCACGATTAAAATCATGGCGAGCACTGGTGTATTAAAAATGTTTTTGTCTTTTGGGGAGAAGGGGATCTATTGTAAATGTTATAAATGATACAAATTTTTCGTGCAAAGGGTTGGAGGTTGGAGTGTTGGAGGTCGGGAATGATTTTTCTAAATAGAAAAAGCTTGACAGAGCCCATCATTTTAGGAAGCCATTTGAGAAACTTGTATATCTCTTTTGTATTAAAATCTGATCTTGTGAAGGAGCATGCAAGTGTACCATTGACAAGCTCTAAGACTATTCTAGAAGCTTTTCCCTACTGATAGATTTAATCAAATTCGAGTATTCTATGTTTTCTTGAGCAAAATGTGTTTGTTTTATATCTGAATGTATGTAAGTAGTTTTTATTGTTTCTGTTGCAATCTTGTATTAAATCTTATTCAATCACACAAGACTCAATCCTTGTGACAGTTTATTGGCACCTGTAATTTCATTTCTCAGAAGAAATTTCATCTAGGATTGGAATAAACGGTTTAAAATCACTTTTCTTGCATCTGTTGACAGAGATTGTATGTAAGCCTTTGGGTGTACCTTAGGCGTGATTTGACTCAGATCTTGATGCTTTGTTGGATTTTCTAACTCGAGCCTTCATGATAGAATCTTAAATATTGTGTGAAAGAGTGCTAATTTAGGCCTCCATTGAAGCACATATTCCAGTTAAAGAAACATTTTAGCTATTTTGTGGCATTCTGTTGGTTTAACCTTCCATTTTGTAAGATTCCTCAAGGATCTGGTGCATCAAGTTCATCCTGCCCCACCTCCCACCAAAAATTCACTCAAAAAAAACCAATCCTACCTGTATTACCCCTATTTGTCCTGTGTGCATACAAATACATAATATTTGTTACCAAAACATGCAGAACCAATCAAGGTCTCAAATGTTTATAGTAACCTTTGCCTTGTTGTGAAAATATCTTCATGATTTGGAAGTGACAACTCGTGAGAGTCTGATTTTATGTGTTGATCATATTTTCCCAAGGTCTTCTCTATAAAATTTTTGTAAAAGAAGGATTTATTATTGTTCTTCAATAAATAGAGGTTACAGAATATGTTCTCTTACCTTGGTTGAAAGACACAACCTAAAATAGTGAGGATAGATCAAATCCTCTTGAGGGTGCTATCCATGATCTAATCTGGCTACAAAACGACTCACCATGATCTAATCTATCTCTAAGTTTCCTATAAAATTAGTGATGTTGCTCAGACTTTTGAGGGAGAATGAATTTGGATACCAACGGGAGGCATGAGATTTTCATTTTCTTATATGCAA
Organism: Taxus chinensis; assembly: GCA_019776745.2. NCBI lineage: Eukaryota > Viridiplantae > Streptophyta > Pinopsida > Cupressales > Taxaceae > Taxus > Taxus chinensis. The sequence goes on from CM034150.1 coordinate 740,873,462, forward strand.
GAATTTATAAATTATACTAGATTAAAAGGGAAACAATTGAGTTTTGGAAATATGGATTGAGAAATTTATAATATCAAAATTATAACTCATCTTGATACTAAATCCAATCCTAAGCTAATGAAAAATTGAAGAACTGTGTTGGTGTTTGTCATGCCCTAAGTCAACTTGATCTCAATTAATTCTCTAGCTTAACAAGAATCATTGTACATGTTTCAAAATACATGTAGATAATTATACTTTAGTCGTAACTTATTCCTCGAACACCCTACATATGTTCATGTTAAATATAAGTTCAGTCATGAATTTGATCCTAAATTTTAGGATCTCGTCCCTTGTAATTCAAGCTGAAATATATTTTCAAATGCACAAATTAACTTAGTTGTCATATATATTACTTTTGGCATGGTCAAGCGAGAAATTATTTGAGTGGTCACACATACAAAGACAAATTCCATAAGATAATCCATAAATCTAATAAGTTCCACATTCACATCATTAAATCATCCAATTATTTGGAGTACTCTCTTTTAAAAAAAATACTATTTTTTAATTAATCTATATTTCTACCCTAGAGAAATTATGAGATAAAAATGAAGTATCAAATATGTTTTCTCAAGTTTGTGGACTAGATCAAGGATCAATCCTCTTTTATTTTACTCTTTATCACATAAGTCTCATAATATGGTCGGAATAACTACATGTTTTTCGATCCCTCTTCATATCAGTTGTATGTAGTCTAATACTAATAACATATATGATAGTCTAGTAAAGGATTCCAACCAAGGTCTAAGTAAACCATGTTTTAGAGTTATAAGAAATACAAATCTATATATTAGTGCAAGACAATTATTGCACAAAAATTAACATACATTAATAGGTAGGAAATATATATCCATAAAATTATATCCAACGTATAACACCAAAAGATAGATTTGTATCCACAAAAATAGATTTTTGTACAACCTTTTCCATCCTTCCACAAACATATATTATACACATTCTCTAATTGTTATATCTCATAAACAACATTCTGACACCGTGATCTTCTTCTTCCCCAATTGTGAGAACTCTATTACATCATTTTATCTTGGAAAAATGAATTATTTATATAACATTAAAACCTTTAAAACAATTCCTTGATCACCATTTACAAATTTTTGAGCACATGAAAGAGTGAAATAATTCAAGATTGTTTCAATCTAATATTGTGGTTCAAAAAAAGTTCATTATTGTAAACAATATTACAAATTAGGAAATAACAACCTATTAATATATCAAAAAAATGTTAAAATCCAACTTCATTCCATGTCTTACATGCATATTACCACTAATCCAAATCCTCAAAAGAGTGGCACATCTTTGAATTCTTGGCTAAAGTGTCAAACGCAATACAAAATTAGATAATACCAAGTACTAAAGGTGGTATTTTGATCCCAAAGGAAATGTCTCAACCATATAAATAAGAAAATGGAATAATAACTGTCCAGCTAATTAGTTATAAAATATATTCAATGAAGTCAAGTATCAAGTGTTTCATCTAATCCATGATAGAAAAAAATAGAATATATATTTATTTTTAATCATTTCAATGGTGAATAATTACATAAAAACACATATGTGTATTTGTATGTATGTGCACATGTGTGTGTGTGTGTGTGTGTGTGTGTGTGTGTGTGTGTGTGTGTGTGTACACACACCTATATATGTATACGTATATGTATGTATAAAATATGGGTGTCTATATTAACATTAGTAATTCACAACCATTTTCTCCCAATAGACACAAACCTTTTAATCAACAAATAACAAACTCAATCTGGAATGTAGATAATCAACAAAATGATGGTTTGGTTTTATAAATGATATTCTTATTTGTTCAAACTTATGTCATTGGTTTATCTATGGATTAGAATATTCACCATGGACAATGAATAAACCTATTCTTTATGTATTTTGGAAACCTATTGAAATTACTAGATTTGAAGATAATGTTCTAGTCAGGGTTCATTTTAAGACCCCCCTAAAAAAACTTAGAATATTTTAGCGAATCTCCAAAATCAATTTCAAATTTAATGGCCAATATCCAATAAGACATTTTGTCACAAAGGCGATTCAATATGCCACATATTTCTAGGGTTTCAAAATAATGTTAGATGACCGTATAATAGGTTATATTAGATGTATGTTGGGAAATCATCTATCACCTTAGGGTTAAATGAAACTAGTTTGCATGACCCTTGGTTAGACGATCATCATTTGGTCTAGGTTAGACGCCCACCCTACCCATGAATAGTTAGAAAAATGTCATTGTATTGGTCATATATACACTATAAGACATGCAACATATGGATTGGACAGTCATCTCATGTATGGCTGCATTTCCATAGAATAGAAAAATGTCTCTTTCATGACCATCTCTTCCAATCATGGATCGTCACTATTATTATGGTTAAACGCAGGTCTCAAAAAATGTTAGTTGGATAGATTTCATTATATTGGTTGTCTCTATATGATTGAACGTGCAACATATCCTAAACCATCCCTTTTTGGCCATGGCAGTTGTTTTTCGAATTACCATCTTCAAACACCTGTTCCCATAAATTTATCCACCTATCAGTTTCAACCACATGTCCTAAACGGGAACTATCGATATATGTATGTATATATATATATATATCACTATGAGGTTCATTTCTTTACTTTTCAAAAAACGCTATGAATCTAAAATGCTCTCACGAATCAAATTTTCTACAAAACCATCCTAGCACCCACAACAACCAACATTCCCAAACCTGTTGTTGACTCACCCTTTGGCCCCTCCCTCTCGTGCATATTTTCAAAAAACATTTTAACATTGGATAGTTCCATAGCCACTCCTAAGAATTCCCCTAAATTGCATTACAAAAATCTCATGTGCCCTCAAACCATTGCTCTAATCAAACTCAAACAAACACCTAAAGAATGGATGAAGAAAACACAATTCAGGGGGCTTTTTAATTTGTCCTAATTTGAAATAGATGCTCATGTCCTTGATAACTTGATCAATGCTTATAAACTTGAAGATAAAATTTTTAATGTCCCTTTATTTGATAATATAATTTCATTTGGTGTGGAGTCCATAGACATCCATTGATTAACTGGTTTACTATATCCACAACAAATGACTATGACTGCCAAGGATACCTTAAGCGATTTTTATCGGTCCAAAGTACACCTTTGCTCTAGATAGGCTATTTTAATTTTACTTCAGTCGGTACAATGGGACCTCCTTCGAGTTGTGGATGCCTCAAACTGAGGATAACCTCAAGAGTTGGTTGGTTCCCTTGATGAATCACCTAAAACTATAATTATGGTGGGGTTGTGGGATGGAAAACAACACAAAATAAATAGAAGTGGGAAAATACAGTGATACACCAATGTTTTTAGGAACTCAAATATGCACAAGACACACTAATTTACTAGTAAAGACCGACAAGGTTCACTTCAACTACATTTTATTAACTTTGACACTCACAAAAGGCATGCACAAGCTCTCAGTCGAGCATAGGAGGGCGTATTTCCAATTGCAAGTTGATTGGTACACTAAATATGCACTTAAATGACTTGTAAAGTTTCACAAAAGACTAAAAAGAGGTGTTGTAACAATTCACATGCATGGAAAGGAAATAAATATTCACTAAACATACCATTAAATTGTTGTGACACGCATTGACAAGCTAAAAGTGGAGGAAATCATTCTTTATTCATCAAATAGGTGTTGTAGTAAAAAATTAGCATGGCCTTAGCACATGTCCAAACTAATGATCTCCCCTTAACTTTTAACAAGTAAGGTATAAAAACAAAATCCTAACCTAAGCTCTCCAAAAATAGAACTTTCCAAAATTAGCCAAGTTGGCTATTTGGAAGAACATAAAAAAATAACACTACATGCACAATTTTAGTACTCTTCCAAAATACAATTTTCAAATAAAACAAATTTGAAATTATGTGCATGATCATGAAGGGCTAAAATAAACCTGAAAGGTCTCCTTTACCACTTTAGTCAAACTGGCTCTTGGCTGGTCAACACTGCTCAAATTTGTAAAATTAAAGTGAAAATCCCTTTTTACCAGAAGCTAAGGTATTGTACAAACTTTAGAAAAGATTAAGGTAATTTTCGAGAGAAAAAACGTAAATCTTTACTTTATATTTTCCTCCAAAGGATTTTTTCACTATGTGTATGCATGATAATGATGCTACTTTGGACTCTAGTGGCTAATTATGAAATGTTCAAATAAGAGGTTATCTTTGGCCTTACATGCATTATTTCATCATGGGATTATTTTTTGGACTTTACTCAATATGCATGCACTTGCAAGATAATGTTTGGTCATTTGACCTTGGTTTTAAACATAGGCACATCCTAACACCTTTCAAGTTTAATAGTATCCCCAAAGACCATTATACCCAAGGGCCAAACCACGTGGACATAGCAAAATGTGACGTTTAAAAAATCAGTTAACTATGGTAAAAAGAAGACCCTAGGTTGATCGATGACCATTTACGGTAAAAACCCTAAAAACTCTTCACTTTTTGTCGGGTATGTTTCGAAGCCTCTGGTGGATGTGAGAAAAACTGTAGAGAACTTTAAGCTGCCATTATTGAATCTTTGGAGCTCTGAATCTGCTATTGTTGGCCACTTTTGACACTTCTCGAGCTCTGGTAATGCTTCCTTGTTAGCACTATGCTATTTCCCTTTGTTTTTATTGTGCATTTGTGGAATGTGTAACACCCACATTTAATGCGTCAAAACCACGCCAAAACTACAACACTTAACTAGGAAAGAAGGGAACATTTTTTTATTTATTAAAACACGTTAAATCAATCTTAAATACATTAAGTATGATTAATAAATTTCTCACTCATTTATTTCATACATATTCTTTTGAATTAATTTCATTTATTTAACTGAAATTATTAATTTATTAATTTTAACTATTCAAACAATTAATTCCCAAATAATTTCTTTTTAAAAAATTTCTTCCCCCTTAAATTCATAATAATTTTAATCCATTTTAATTAAAATATTCCCTAGCTTAAATCCCTTGATTTCACCCACTTAAGGTTCACATTAAGTTTAATAACATTAATTCCTAGGTTAGCTTTGATTTATTTCCTAACATAAAATACCCATGCCACCCCTTTTTTTAATATATTTAAACGCTTTTGACCGGAGCATAAACCAGAAAATCGCCTTGCAACCCCTTTTTTATTCAATGGCCACACCTTTAATATTAATTATTTTAATTCCCCTTAAACAATTTAATAAACACACTCATGCACATTATTTATTTATTCGCCCTTAATATTTTATTATAACATAACTGAAGTTCATTGCATCCTGTTAATAACTCCCTTGGGCTCTTTTAGTTTAGTCTTACCCAAATTTTATTAAAATTCACTCACCCATCACTTAAGGGATGAGGATTAAATCAAAGCAACATGATTGATTTAATCCTCACCCTTGATCTTAGGTTTCCCCCATTTTTGCCCTAAATTTCCTTAGGATCTCTTTTATTCTCATTCTAACCCTAATGTGCCTCCATTTGCATAGGTAGAGTTGTAGGGAAGGCAAGAATGGAGGCAAGATAACTTGATAAGGAACTAGGTTGGATATGACATATATGGGACTACAATGGGAGGAACTTCTCTCTACCATATCTCATGTTCATTATTTTTTATTTAAATCTCCCATAGTTTTAATGGTATTTATTTTATTTTACTGGGTATTTGCATCTACCCTAATGATATGTATAATTTATTTTCTCCAGATAACGATGTACACACACACACACACACACACACACACACACGTGTGTGTGTGTGTGTGTGTGTGTGTGTGTGTGTGTGTGTGTGTGTGTGTGTGTGAACACACACACACACACACACACACACACACACACACACACACATATGTACACACACACACACACACACAAACACCCATAATTTTTAGGTGTATATTTTGCATTGTATAAGGGCCCAATTTAGGGTTGTGTGTGGTTTCTGGGTGGTTTGGCCATGGTTTTGAAAATAGATATATGCGGTGGGCTACATGGCTGACCAACAACCCCTTTTACAAACAGTGGGGTGGGTCCGCCAAGCTGCCCAGCCCTCAATTTTTTAATTTATTAAAGGTTTCTAAGAAAAACATAAATCGATTTCATTTTCAATAATATTTCGTAATATTAAAGGTTTCTAAGAAAAACATAAACACACACACACATATTTCGTACATAGTATACACACACACACACACATGTACAGGTTGATCTTTTGTATGATACTTTTCATTTGTTCAAATATGAGGCTATATCAGCCTAGAGATAATTATATGAGTTTATATATATACATATATTTTAAGTATGTGTGTGTGTGTGTGTGTGTGTGTGTGTATTATATACATATATGTAAATCTAAGTATGACTTATATAATCAAATTTTTAGGGAAAGCATATTTTAACATGCAAGGAAATTAACATTTTATTGTTTATATTTTGCACAATATACTTCAGGTGCACAAATTTATAATCTAAATTATATCTTCCTACAAGCTAGATAATTTCAAAAATAGATTACATGAAGAAAAGGTAAGTTTCATTTGAATCTTAACAAGAATATAAAATGGAAAACCATGAGATATTACTTCTTATAATATGCCCAAATATGAAACACTGAACTATATATTCTAGATTTCCATTACAACCTTAAGGATGGCGAATTTCAGATTTCAAACTAACAATAATGCAAATTAGCTATAATTTCAGAGTCACCAAAAGATTTATAAACTTGTTTCATAACAAATTTTTCAATAACAAAAGAACAATCCTTTCTATTTTTAGAATCCATGTACATTTAGACTCATTAAAAACTTCTTACAAAGCAGATTTAGAATTTAAATACAAGAGTATACAATATCATTTCAACCTCTTATTTCTTACCGGCAAAATTACATATCAAGATTGATTAATATACTTTACAAGAAGATTGAAACTAAAATTCAAGTGTTACAAGCCCTCCACCCAAAATGGTGGAGACAGCATGCCCTTTTTTTGAAAACATAATTCTAGATACTCCAATTCTTTAATTAAATATGTAACTCCTTCCCTTCCCTTCCCTTCTCCAACACACAAACAAAGGTAGGGAGCTATGTAACGCTTTCCTCCCAACCTAATTCCAATGAAGGGGTGAATGCAAAACCCTTCATTGGCCCCCAAGCCCCAACCAGGAAACAATATATCATGTTCACAACCCATGACAGCTAAAACAATGGCTTCCACATAACAACATACAATCAAGACTGTAACACATGGCCAACAAATACAAAAACAAATATGTAACTTACAAATAATCACATAGGCTCAAACTAGAGCCAAAGGAGAGAATAATTATGGAGCACACCCTTATATCTTCCAAGTGGGATAAGAGTCCACCTTGAAACCTCCAAATGATTTCTCCACACACACAAATCTCTTATACCTCCCTGAAAACACTTATCACTCCCTCATGTAAGATATACAAAGATATAGCAATAAATTTCCCTTATACCTCCACAAGGTGGAACCTCCTACCCACACTCCCTCCATTCACCTCACATACTCCCTTATTCCTCCACCATGGCCCCCATTTTATTTATCCCTACACCTTCCTTAAGGTTAAAAAATACCCAAAACCAAACAAACATACATACATACATTCAAATTTAAATATCATACACAACAAGAACAAGGAAGAAAATAATTTAAGATCCTACCATGCCATTGATGGCATCTTCTTCCTTCAAGAAAATCCACTTCAACTCCTTTCCATAAGCAAGCACTCCAAGCAAGTTCTTCCCAAATCCAAATCCAAATCATAAAGCAAGTAACCCCAAAAACATAAAAGAAAAACATATAAATAGACTTGGTGGAGGAAGAGGTGATGTGGCTCCATGTATGATGTCACCTCATTCTCCTCAAATCCACCTCACATCTCAAAACTCATCTCAAAGCCTCATAAAGAGGTAGATGAGGATATGACATTACCAAATTTGCACACAATCTCCATTTTGCACATTTCAAAATTCAATCTAGAGGATCAAGAGTATGAGGGAAATAATTGCCTCTTTTTCATCAAATTTTCATGATTAGAGGGTAAATATTACCCCTTAAGTCATAGGATAGGTTCGGAGGGAAGTTTAAATATTGTGGGAAAAGTAAAAATTGTCCCATAAGCCTTCAAAATTGGGCTCAAAGCCCAAATCCGAGATTGGGTTAAGGAATGACACAAAAACCAATGCAAATTTTAAAATTCAAATAAAAGAGGTAAAAGGGATAAGATATATCCTAAGCAATATTTTACCCCTCATCATCACATTCACATAAACCCATACAATTAACAAAATTAAACCAAAGTACATAATAGACATAAGAAACATAAGGGAACCATTAGAACCTAATAGAATCACAACATCAATAAGTCAATAAAATAGAAATACAAACACATATTTTCCCATGGACACATATGAGGTGCTCCCCCATGGAGACCTCCTAACAAATGAAAAACAACAAGATGACACAAACACAAAAAAAATGACTGTCAAGGTGACCATGTTGTGAACATGTGAAATTCCTTCATGGTTGGTCTTCCGAGTCCCTCCTTGTTTTGTGTGATTTCATTTCCTGAAACCATAGAATAAAAGAACCATTGGCGTTAAGGCCACATCAATACATCAAGGAAATCAAAACACATATAAATCATCCATCATATAATCATCATCATACATCATAGTTATATCATTATCAAGGTTACACAATCCTAACATAAATCAATCATTTACATTTACCAATAAACAGATTTCCTATTTTATGAAAAATATGAAATTCACCTACTTGTTGATCACCTAATATGATCACAACATTAATAACCCCTAATATCAATGTACACATGGTTAGATGATGCATCAAAACATAATCACAACTTTTATGAATCCAAGATGTCAGTATATAAATAAGCAATGCTAAATCAACATGTACTGCAACATCTACCAATGTCAACTAGGCATCCATATAGGTCCATGATGAGGGTAAAATCAAAATAATCATCAAATGTCCATATAGTCTTTTAACATGCTAACCAAAATACTTTATCAATATCCATGTCTCTAAGAAACTAGTAAGCATGATCATAACAAAAAAAAGTGTCCAAAAGGAGTGGGCACTACAAAATGGTTTTGAGTTCAAGCTTATTTCATGTGCCCTATTCTCAACCACCATTAACGAAATGTAAGATATTTTCACCAAATTTATTCTTTCTAATCATTTCGAGGCATTTTTTTAAAACTAAAATTGTGCCTTACTAAAATTTTTACATTGTGTCTCAATTTAGGGTTCTGTAAGACTTGGTATTTTGTGCATTTATACGTCATTTCATATTGTTTTTGTGACCTATGTGTTTCTCATTCCATGTATTTTGTTGCTAGCTCGGTGTTTCAAAATTGGCTCAAGATCGATGGATGAATGAAATCATGATCTGTAAGATAACCCCCAATGGCTCGTTCATGGAGCTCACAGTTTTTCTTGTTATTGACCAGTTCACCATGTTAGTTGATGGTGTGACCCATCTCATGATTTTTCTAATACTGATTTGTGACTGTAGGTAGAGTTGTGATTTTGATCACTACGGATTCCATTTCTAAGTTCCAATAAATTCTTCTTTAGTTAAGGTCATGCCCCTTTGGGATTCAATGTTTCCTTCATGGTTGTCCTCATTCATTTTGTGCTCTTTATTGTTTTATGATTTTCCATGTACTTTACATATTTAGCTCGATCTGTTTATGATTATGTCTCTACCGAAATCAATATTTTCTATGTGTCATATTGGTTGTAGAAATTAGGCACATAAAATAGCAACTAACATAAATAATATAAAGAATTACAAATAAAACATATTATTGCAAAACTCTGATAAGAACTTTTGTGCATATATTTCTTCTTCTATTTCTAGAGCTTCAGCTCTATACAATCTCTTTGAATGTATTTGATATATCAAAACACTTACAATTTCCTCTAATAAATAGATGGCTTCATCTAACAATAAAACACTCAACTCATAAAAATAGAGCTAAAAATCACATGCTTTTGTGCACTACAAATATTTTGTTTTATTAGCTTTTCTGAAAAGTACGAATCTAAAAGAAAAATACCTAAAAAATTAAAAGCATGTAAAAACCAAACTAATTTTTTCTTTTCTTGGGGAAAAATTAAACTAATTTTTCTAACACTCCCCCTTAATTTTGACCTTCAAACTTTTATTCTTCTGCAGCTGAGTGTCCACTTCCATATCTGACATATTCCTAATCACAAACTCCCAAACAACTTCTCAAATACTCAAAAAATTCATTTACCAAAGCTTTTGTAAAGATATCAGCAAACTGATCTTCAGATCTGCAAAATTCAATACAAATTTCCTTATTGTTAACCAAATCCCTAATTAAGTGATACCCCATGTCTATGTGCTCACTCCTCTTGTGAAAAACATGATTTTTGGACAATGGTATTGTTGAATTGATGTCACAAAAAATCTGTGTAGCATCCTCTTGATTCTACGTCAAATCTTTCAACACTCTTATCATCCAAACAGTATGATATGCTACTCTTGATGCTTCTATTTTTTTTGAGTTTTTTTTATATTTGGATGATTTAATCATCACTAAAAATCTATCTACATATTCATTCAAATCAGCTATGAAGAAATAATTTGAGATGACATATCTAGAAGCATCCCCATTGATCTTGATGTATAAGGTAGGCTCATTGCTGCTCCTACTGAAACCATTATGTATCAAGTAAGAATCAATCATGTTGTACAATTTCTAGGTGCTTTCTTGAGACCATAGATCACTTTTTTCAACATGTATACCTCTCCTTCATGACCTTCAATCTCATTACCTTCTGGATGATTCACATAAACTTCTTCTTCAAGAAAACCATTCAAGAATTCTGATTTTACATCCATCTAATAAATAGGCCATTTTTTTAGCTGCAATTGCTAAAAACTATTCTTACCATGTCCAAACGTGTTACAGGTGTAAATGTATCATTGTAATCTACTCCATATTGCTGCAAAAAACCTCTGGAAACAAAACTTGCTTTATGTTTTTGTACTTTACCATCAGTAGTATATTTAGTCTTATAGACCCAATTCACTCCTATCACGTCCTTTCTTTCTAGAAGAACTACCAATTCCCATGTTTGATTCATATCTATGGCATCTATCTTATCATAAAATGGCTTGAACCCAAACTTCATTGTCTATAGCCTCTTAAAAGTATATTGGATCTGCAGCTTGAGAAAAAAATTCAGAAATTGAAAAAGCATTAGTTGTATCAATATTATAAATCTCACTAAGACTCCTTGTTTTCCACTGCAAAGAGTTATCTGATGATGGATTGTTTTGTACTGAAGGAGTAGATTTTGGTGTGCTTTGTAGTGTCTGTTGGATGGTTGAATATGACTGAAATCTCAGAGATATCCTAGATGTAGATGGAGGTGTAGCTTATTATACAACTTGTGGTGCATGTCCAAGATTTGAAGAAGATACAATACCTTGTTGCTCTATGATTTCATCTGCCATATCATCCTGAGGAATAAATACTTCTACACTAAGTTTTTTCTCAATACTTCCATCACATGCCTCATTTTTGAGAAAATATACATCTCTACTGATTATGAACTTTCTAGTAACTGAATTGAACAACTTGTAAGATTTTGTATTATCTAAATATCCAACAAAGATGCATTTTTCTCCTTTTTTGTCTAACTTATTCCTTAGCTCATCAGGAACATGTGCGTATGCCACATAACAAAAAACTCTAAAATGAGAAACAATGTGTTTCCTCTTAGTTCAAGCTTGTTGAGGAACCATGTTTCAAACAATTTTTGTTAGACACCTATTTATGATGTAAATAGAAGTTCTTATTACTTCTGCCCAATACACATTTGAAAAATGCTTTGCCTTCATCATACTTCTCGCCATATCCATGATGGTTCTATTATTTCTCTCTATCACACCATTCTGCTGTGGTGTATACCTGGTAGTAAACTATTTTTGTATACCATGATATTTGCAAAAATTCATAAAACCTAAAGTGAAGATGACAAGAAAAAACCCAGGTGATTAATAACCATAAGTGAAGTTTACAGTTACCATGATCACACAGTACTTGGGTACTATAGCAATTACAATCACACATTTATTATCTTCAATGTAAACTTTCTATCCCTTTTTTACCAATTGACTAATGCTCATAAGATTATGCTTTAAACCTACAATAGAATAAACATCCTGAATAATCTTCTGCTCCCCCTTTTTAGTTAGAATGTTGATTGTTCCTTTTCCTTTTATAGTCACTGTATTATTATTCCCAAGGGTAACTTCTATCTTTACTGACTCATCCAAATTAGAAAATAAATCTAAGTTACTTGACATGTGATTACTGCAACCAGAATCCAAATACCACACATCACTAGGACTCTCTTCGGATAGATTACACTCAATAGGAGATGCTTTAGCAATATTTTTGCATGCAATAAACATGGAGCTTTGAGTAGAGATTCCAACCTGATTTTGATTTTTCTTGTTCTGATCATTCTTATTTTTCCTCTAATGAAAAGCATAGTGCCCATACCTCTTGCAATAGTGACACTGCACATGTGACTTATCTCGTATCTGACCTAAAAAATGATTATGATTATGCTCTTGACTATGTCCACTTGATTTTGATGGACGGCTATTGTGTCCTCTAGATGAACTTCTTCCTTAGGGCTTGAGTTTCTTCTTCCTCTTCCACGATTTCCTAATACATGTGATGAAAAAGCTTGATCTATAGCTGCATGTGATCTATTCAACCTCTGTTCATGATTTACTAGTGATGCATGCAACTCATTAATTGAAAACTGACTTATATCCTTAGTTTCTTCAATAGCAAATACCAAATGATCAAATTTTGTAGGAAATCTTATAAGAAATTTTTCAATAATCCTTTTATCCTCAATAGTTTCACAATGAGATTTAATTTGATTAACCATACCAACTAAAAAATTAAAGAAGGATTTTATGCAATTTGAATTTTTTGTTGACATATTTTCAAAATCTCTACAAAGTAATTATAGCTTAGTGGTTTTTACTTTTTCTTTATCTTGATACGTAACTTGGAGAGTTTCTCACGTAGTTTGTTTTTTACTAGTTGTTTCCACTCTAGGTAGGATGCTTTCATTCATGGCTTGATGAATGAAGAAAATATCTTTTCCGCCTTTCTTTCTTAATTCCATCAAAGTGTCTTTCTCTTCATGTGAGTGAGTGTTATATATTGTTGCATCTGCGGGATCTATGTACCCATTCTCTATGATTTCCCACACATTTTGGGATCTGAATAGTGCCTTCACGGTTAATTACCAATACTCATAATTCGTTCCTGTAAATTGTGGTGTTTGCAACCCAGATATAGAAGCCATAACCTATTGTCAATTATAAACCTGTTGAAAAAATCCACGCTCTAATACCAATTTGTAGAAATTAGGCACATAAAACAACAACTAATGGGAATAAAATAAAGAATTACAAATAAAACATATTATTCCAAACTCATATCATCACTTCTATGCATATATTTCTTCTTCTAGTTCCAGAGCTTCAGCTCAATACAATCTCTCTAAATGTGTTCGATATATCAAAAAAATTACAATTGCCTCTAATAAATAAATGGCTTCATCTAACAATAAAACACTCATCTCATAAAAATAGAGCTAAAAATCACATGCTTTTTTGCAATAAAAAGATTTTGATTTATTTGCTTTATTATCTTTTCCTAAAAGTAGGAATCTAAAAGATAACTTCCTAAAAAATTAAAAGCATGTAAAAAACAAACTGCTTTTTGATTTTCTTGGGGAAAAATTACCCTGTTTTTTCTAACACTGGTATCCATTGTGAAGATAATTTTTTGTTTTTTTAATCCTAGAACCGTAATGCTTTCAGATCTGTTTCCATTGTTTTAGATCTGTATATGCTTATTCGTGCCTATACTTTGATTTCCCCTTTACTATGTGCAGCTTGATATGAGGTCTTTGGTATTGTTTTCCATCTCTTCCTGTGGCATAGCTCGTTATATTCACTAGTTTAGTTTTATATGGATTTTTGTTGTTAATATGTGATCCTGAACCTGCATTTTGTATTATTTTAAAGTTTCCCGTAGCTCAAGTTGGCCGTAATTTGTTTCCTTCTAGGTTCATTTGTTATTGCTATGTAAACCATTTGTGCTCAATTTCCATTTTTATGGCTGGAATTAAACACCCATCCCGTGCAGTAATTGTTGCATTTATCTTGAACATGGTTGTGGTTCGTTGTTTTACAACCTGGTTACATACCCAACATTTATTCTTGATGGACTTGGGCTCCGTTTTGTAACTAGTTTAACCTAAAACAAACACCCATTCAACTTGGCCTCATTTTGTCTGAGCTAGTGATTGCAAACTCACACATCTCATTGGGTATTTTCTTCTTAGCTTACTGTGAGTTGTTAGATTTTTAAATGGTATAGTCATTATCTTCTAGCTAGCTCTGTTTTTCTACTCATCTACGTTTGAATAATAATTATCATTAGCCCAACCCCTGCATGAAGAGAGTTTGTTCCTTTATCTTTGTATAACTCACTCATTCCTTAGCTTGACCTTGAGCTCTTTTGCACAATTTTACCCAAGCTTACCAATAATGCAACTGAATCTCTCCATTTGGGGCCTTGAAATAGTTGTCTTTCTTTACAATATTTTAAATGACCTCCACCTTAACTTGGTGGTATGTTTCAAAATTAAAGAATAACTGCATTTTTCTCACTAAAAATTCCTCAATTGTATCTTCATTAATAAAATGTGTTATGTATGAACTTTTCCTACAGAGAAAAATTTAAGGTACTCTATGTTTCTACTATAGGACTCAATGTAGACCAAGATCTATCTAATATTTTCTTCTTCTTATAAGGCTTGTGCCTATAAGGTTTGTAAATACTGAAATTTTATTGATCCTCCGTAAATTTGAACTTGTTCATTTTGGAAAACAATCTGTACTATTTTGAGTTAATTCCATGAGCTTTATGGCTTTTATTGACTGGATGCATATTGATATGATGTATATCTATGGTTTCTCTTTTCCTGAAACGTATTGATCCTAATTCAATTTTTGGTTGTTATTGTTCCTCCCTTCATCAACTAAAAACATAGAGTAATATTTTATGTAGAAAAACATGAAACATGTAGTTTTGAATTGTTATAAATTTGTTCAAATTTTGATAAACTTTGAATCATATACACTTTTCCCCTTCATCTAGAACTTTTTTGTCATTGCACGAGTTGTAACTTATTGTATTCTGCATAACTTCATTGATGCAATGTGTAACCTATAACTCACTTGGTTAATCATTCCGAAATTTGCATTATTAGTTGCATTCTAAAACACTTCTGATATTGCAAATTTACATTTTTAAAGACTATTTCTTGATGCTCTCCTTTGACTAAAAAGTTGTAATTTCCTGAGTGATATGTGACTCTCTTTTTTAGTTGGTTACTATTTCATTGCACCGATGTTTGTATCATTTACATCGATTGTAAATTTTCTCTTTGTTGAGATGATATGAACTTGAAGATTACAATTTACGTGGCCATCTTGGAACTTTATAAAATCTAAAAGGATGATTTAGTTTATCCAGCAATGTTTCTTTCCGTCCTTTATCATAAATGCTAATTATTATACCTATAAAATTGGCAACATGAGATATCAATGACCCTAAGCTCTAATCCATTTCTATTTTTCCCTTTTAGTTACTTGCATAAATATGGAAATCTTGGAGCAACCTTCAAACTCAAGCAATGACAGGTTACTCATACCTCATGCTTTCAACTTTTTATCTGTATGAATTATCTTTCTTGTTTTTCTTTACTCAGCAATATCATATGGCTTATGTGGGATGAATGTACTCTTCCTTTATGAATGAATTAAATTACCTTCTATTATGAGCTGTCTAATTTCCTCTTACATTTATTTTCCATACTCATGATGTGGAATCATCTTAAACAATTAAACACTCTAATGTAATTTCACTTAATCATAAAGGAAAAAATTGTCTTAATTGTACCTTTGATTGATCTGAAAATGATAAAAGAACAACTTATTACCTCTGTAAATTATATTTTCCTTTTATACTTCTAAGTGTTCAATCTAAATGCTTTATTGTCTCAGTGTGTTCCTTTTTTATATTTGATGCCCTTACCATCTCTGTCATGACCTTACAGTAGTCTAAAGAGGATGATGCATGATCTTGGCAAAGGTGCAAACTAGAAAGGAATCTAATATGAGGAATAAGCATCCTGGATCAGCATCCATAGTTGTTAGTTACCTGTGCACTTGTCCAACTTACCACTGAACCTATGCAACCTAAAATTTTCTTATACCCATTTTGGATGATTTTCCAAAATGGTCAACACTGATAAAGAAAAAAATATATTTGGAATATCATTGCAATGTGCAGGTTGATGGTAATTTCAATTTTTTTTTAAAATTTTCTTTCTTAATATCAATTGATTATCCCTGCATCTAACTATTTTTATAATTGCAGATACAATTAATCGATTGAAAGTAAGATTTTTGTATAAGGTGTGACACATTATTTATTTCTTGCAATGATATCACTCTTTCAATCCAAAATTATGTTGCAAGGTAGATCCGTCAAGATTCTAAATTCGGCAATTCAATATTTATTGTGAAAACTAGCAAGGCAACAATTCGATTGTTGCACATATTTATCCATTTGCATTAAAGAAGACGTCGACACTGCCTATTCCAATATCAATACATATGATAAATCAAAGACTCTATTTTCTTGTATGAATTATGTTCTTTATTTCTATCAAGAAGCTTTTCGTCAATTACAAAACAGACAAATTATGACAGCAACAATCCAAAAATTATTATCAATAGGTCTTTCAGTGTAATAATAACATGTAACAATTAATTTTAACAATATATTAGTTAATTATA
Organism: Taxus chinensis; assembly: GCA_019776745.2. Classification (NCBI taxonomy): domain Eukaryota; kingdom Viridiplantae; phylum Streptophyta; class Pinopsida; order Cupressales; family Taxaceae; genus Taxus; species Taxus chinensis. The sequence goes on from CM034150.1 coordinate 740,890,565, forward strand.
TTCAAATGTAATAATAACACTAAGAGTAATTTATATTCTGCAAAGAATAATTGTATTTTCAAAAGCTCACAAATAGGTTATTTCTTGGGGTAAATCCCCTCTAGAGACATACTGATTCTGATATGGATTTAGGAGAATAGAACCATGGTTTGATATACTCAAAAGAAAAGAGCTAGGGGTTTAATCAACCCTAAATTAATACCTCCTCCACCACCTTTGCCTCCATAATTTTCTACAAGTATTTATATTATTATTTATAGCTAAAATACTAACAGGAATTACTAACAAGCTATTTACTTTTATGTAAGTGTTAAAGTGTTTTAATATATTTTAAAAAATTATTTACAGGAACTTACGACTTTAACAGTGTAGATCATTCTAATCCTCAGTCACAAATTCATATGGTCTCTTCTCCCACCATGCGAGATAATTTATAATGTTTAATTTCTTTTTTCTCACTTATAAATATTATATTTTTTTATTATCAGTAAATGAGGGTTGAAGGGACCCTACCCCATACAAAGGATAGAGAAAAAGATAGGACAACGAGGAAAAAATTAAGCTTCCACTTCCAATAGTACAAAGAGACCAAATCAACAACAACATCAAGAAAACTAACAGCAAAAACATAAAACCAACAACTATCTCAAACTTTTGACCCTTTCCTTTTGGATCTTAATTGCATCTTAAAGGGAGAGCTAATCACATTCTTTTTCTTACTCACAATTGTCTAATCCTCTTCCCTATTTGAATTTTTAGTTTCATTATTATAGATTGGAATCAAAAATTCAATCTACTCCTTGAGATTTTGGGACCCTGATAAAGAATCCACATCACTATTTATACCTTCTTGCACTTCCTCTTTTTTTCAATCAGCCAAATTCTTAGATTCAAAGTCTGAATCACAATCTGATGGATCATTCACAACCAAGTGTCTAGAATTAAAATTCTTCCAACATGAGCTTCTACCTTTAACATATTTTCTTACCAAGTGACAATCTAAATCTAGATGACCAAGAGAAAAGCAAGTTATACACCTAAAGGGAAAACATTCATAGTCCATATTTTGAAACCAAGTTACATCCTCCACTTTGAGTTCAATAATTGTAGGGAAATTAGCAGAAGTGTCCATATTAACCAAGATTATAACATATGTTCTGTGCTCAAAATCATCTTTTTTTGGGTCAATAGCCAAACATTTCCCTTAAGTGTTACCAATAGCAGCTAAGCAACCTTCCAACAAAAATTGGAGGTGTAAATACGGTAGCCAGATCCAACCCAACTTAACTTGGAAAGTGTCAAACACCATGTTGAACACAGAGAACCAAGGTTTCATCAATAACATATGGGATTCAAAATCCCAAAAATTTCCAAAAATAATATCCCTGTCTGAATATTCAGTAAATACAAATATGAAAAAAACACAAGCACTAGGATAGATATCCAACCTACCTTCCATGACAGGACCCATGTGCCTTGATATCTAGTCATGAAGTGCTGGCAGACCCAGGCAGAAGTTGTTGAATCTACATATCAAACCATTTCACTTAAAAAAAGCTTCAGATTGTACCACCTCTTCACCAAAGTAAATTGATGGGGTATATTTTTCATAAGCCAAAGGATTTGAAGTTTGTCTAGTAGAGGAAATGCCCTTAGAGGAAATATTTCCCCTAATTTTGCTGACAAAAGGAAGGGGATTGGATCCCACATTCCTTTGTAGTTAGTATTATAGTATATTATATATAGTACTTACAAGGGTATAATGTTTAAATTTGTAATAATTTTCTTCTTGCAATTAACAGATTGAACATAACGGATTTCAAATAGGCCTCCTCTAGTCCCACCACCATGGGTGGTACAAACAAAAAGAAAATTTCCAGGGAAGAATATTACATTTCTTGCTGACTCCGCAAGTACAGTTCACCCTGCAACCTCTAAATTTCTAGGTTTTTCACCAAGTGGTATCCAGAGTGTAATTGGTACCCATATTTTGAACCAAATAAAGCTCGATGATGAGTTTTTGGGGTTTTCTAGTGTTGACACCAAGGAGGGTAATTATTTTGACAACCATGATATGATACAAAGTAATCATCCACCTAATCAACCAAAAATGTAAAAAAATATCCATGAAATCAGAGATTCCCCTCCTCAACCAATTCACATTCCACTCACGGATGATCAAAAGATAGATTTTTCCTTCAAAACACTAATATTATACAGCATGGGGGACACAATTCAGGAAGTGGTTATGTCATATGTGGAATTAGTGTGCAAGTGGGAGTATAGGGAAAACATTTTGTTCAAATAAATAAATAACCAATACAATAATCATGCACAAAGGAACTCGTTGTTCAGTGTCGTAGAGAGCCAACCAGCAAGGCTTTACATTTTGTTATTAAAAGTGCAGTCTGGTACAATTTTTAATAATAATCAATATGATGATGAAATTTCATATATAATTTTAAATAAGTTAGAAAATCCTAATGTTGAAGCACATGTGTACTACAACAAATGGGATAGATACAAAAATAATGTTTTAATTGTAAATGAAGAAAAGGAAAAAGTTGTGGTAGCTCATTTTTACACGTGGAAAATTGTGAAATAATGAGTATTGCAATAAATTTCTTATAACTTATCTAATACATTACTATTTTGTAGGAAAAATATGAAAATTTAAAGAAATAATTAGTTGTATTTGATGCACATTTAAAGAATGCTCAAAACATATTGAATTCATTTATATAATTGAAAGAGAGACTTTTATTGTTATAAAACCAAAATAATGCATTGAGAAAGATAATCAAGAAGAATGGGCTCAATCTAGAAATCTAACTGAAACAAAAGAAAAATGTTGATCCATCACTGTTGTCATAAAGAGATGTTGCGAGGGAGGAGAAAAATATTCTTGCCAATATCAATATTCTAGTGTAAGATTTACATAAATTGGAAGTTTTAACACAAAGCATTATACAAACTGAACAAGCTCTTCCTCCATTGCAAGAAGAAGCTCATGTTGCCCTTGCAACACAAAATTGAAACAAAATTTATTTTCACCATGTGATAGGTGTGTTGTCACAACTTTGACACTGTCGTAGAAATTAAAATATAGTAGCCAACCAATTTTCCCTTTTTTATTTTGTGTGGTAGACGTGAGGATAATTATGACTCATAATCATAAGCATATTTTTTTATTATATGCAGAAAAGTGGATTACCTCACAATGTATTCTTATATGACAGAACTTTCCCAGAAGATTTGAAAAGAAATTGATGACAACCCATAATTTTGTAATTGTATTAACCGACAATGCTTTATGAAAAAATGTATGTCTTCATAAAGTGATTTGCCACTTGTTAGTATGTATACAAGTTTAATTGTGAATTGGAAACTCTATATGTCGTTGTGACACATTTTTTTTTAAGTTTTGAAAATTTTAATATGCACTCTTGTATTCAGATTTTTGCTTTCTTGTGAATGTTTTTAATGTTATTATTTGAAGATGTTTTGCATGGTTTTATTTGTTTTTTGTGTGTTTGTTTCAGTACATAAAATAATTATGTTTCATGCAGAGATAAAATATCAATCACATAGAGATGGATCTAAATAAATCACTATCCTTCTTAAAATAATAAAACAAAATATAACAAAATTAATTAGCTACAATTAAAACAACATATATAGTCTAGTAAGACCAGTTGATATATATTCGCTAAGAAATACATAAATAATCAAATCATTTTGTCAATACTGTTTAGATTATAGATAAGAAATTAGGACTCTATCATTTAAAACAACACTAGAGCAAGCTCGTTCTTCATAAGTGTCCTCAAATTCTATTTAATTGAAAGCATATTCAATGGATATGTGTAGATCTCCCACATTAGTCACAATATTACCTAATACTCTTCTTTCTATAAGTGAACTCCATAATCCAATTTCTCTTTCATAAAGAAAAGTTTCAACGAAATAATTCAAAACATAAAATCTTAGAAAAGTTTCTAAATTTTTATCTAATCTATTATGAACTTTCAATTTTATGAAGGATAATGTATTAAATACTCTTTCATCTTCAATAGATCTCAGAATCATAGTTTGGCACAACTAATATAGTAAAAAATACTTGTTGAAATTACCTTACAAACTACTTCTTGAATAAATCTTCTTCCAAAACCTTTTAACAGAGCCATTTTCTATTGGCTCATCTAAAAAATGAAATTTTCTCTAACATAGTAAGAAAGAAAAATTGTCACTGAGAAATCGGTAAATTTTTATGCTAAATACCTTAAACTACAACATCATTTATCTCTGTCAAACTTAAAAAAATGTTTGATTAGAGTATTCATATATTTTATAAATAAATTAATGATGGAATTTTCAATAATGCCACTAGTTGTATTTCATAATAGTGGATTCACAACTACCATCACTTCAAGTAATTTATCTTTTTTAAATCATTCATGGATCTCTATAGATAAATATTAAGAAATATTTTTGAATTTATTTCATATGTCACGTAATATTGTCTCATATAACTTCTGTGTCACACGTACTTCTTCTGACTCTGATCCAACCAAATCTACTCTTGTCTGAAAAAGTGTGAAGTGGTATCCCTTTCCCATGAATTGTTATACACAGATGATCATTTATATTACATTTTAAGTAGCAACTTGGATTCTTAAGGTTATTTAATGTGTTCCATATTTCAAAAACATGTCCTTGAAAACTTCCATTTGACAAATATAAATTATCTAGAGTCAAGCATACATGTTTTCTCAGTCATATGAGGTCAGTAATGTAGATGTATAGCTCTTGGGCATGCTTCGTCAAACATTGATCTCATTCAACATTGAAAAAAAACCACATAATGTAAGTAAATTTTCAACATCTATCAGATGGTACAAACAATATTTATCTTTATCTACTTCCCTGTGGTATTTATACATAAAACCTATCAATGAAGGATATTCTTCAAATATTATACAAGAAGGCTCATACATGGAAATCTATATGGTATCTACATCGTTAAGAAGATTTTCTGTCAATCCAATTAAAAATTTGTGAAATTATAAAATTATTTTGGAACTATTTGAATAATATGTATGCAAGTCACAACTGAGCTCCTCCACTCTAACAACACTTTTGAATGTACTCACAATTTTATACCAGATTCATTATATGATCTATGCAATGGATTGCAATCATATACGGTGTAACTATTGTTTGTAGTCTGATGAATAAACCATTTTTGGCCCCTTGTATTACTACCACACCGTCAGTTCCAACACAAATTAACTTCATGCTAATGGAAAAATTATCCATAAATGTTATATCCATTAAACTTGACACCCCCAATTTTTAAAGGTGTTTAGAATTGTAATTTTCTACCATTTTATGAATATCTAGGAGATGAGGCTTTCTTACTTAATTTACAAAAGTATACACATGAATGCAAACCAAAGAATTGTTTTCCACCTCTATGACCTCATCAATTGAAAGTGAAACAAAATTTGCATTTTTAATAGCTTCCCATTTCTACCATAGCAAGACATTTTACGAATTCCTAGTCACTTATATCAAACCAATGTGATTGTGGAATGTTCTATAATCCAATAACATGATACCAAATTTTATTAGTTGAGAAATCTGAAATAGGTCTTCCCTTTTTCAATATATGGAAAATACCATAGAAAATTGAATACTTTTGGTGAGCATTTTATTTTTCATAGCTTTTCCTAATTTCGCTGCAATTGTGCCTCCTTTTTCATTTAGATTTTTGAAATATTTTTCTTTTTTTTCATACTCTTTTACATACTTTACAAGAAAACAATCTTTTACATTTTTCCATTTATGAGTATTTAGTATGTGCCCATCCTCCTACTTTTGTGAAATATATATTTTCGCACAACATTTTTCCATAGTGTCTAATTTTAGTTCCATTGTATGATTTTTCCCTTGTTTCAAACTATATATTTTACATCAACATTGAGTTATAATATCATTACCATTTTTTGGCTCCACACGTTAAATAAAAGGATATTTGGTTTCCCAATCGAACTTGAAAGTCCTTATTGTCCATTTATTCCTTTTTCTTCTCATATATTTTTTATTGCTTTCTTCAACTTATGCCTCTAGCTCTTTTGTAAGTTTGTTCTCATCAGGAATATCCTAATCATCATGTCTCTTATTTCTGAAAAATTATATTGTAATAGAAGATTCATCCAAGTTCGGTGTTGGATCACAATTCTAGTGTATTGATAGTTCAATGTCATCAATGGAATGAATTTTTTCAACAATAAGATCATGTTGAAATACATTAATTTCTGAATTTGTTTGAGAGATTTGCTACATAAATAAGTTTTATAGAAGTATAGTATTAATTAATTTTATGAGTAATAAACCTAAATAAACAATAGTAAAAAGGTTCAAAAAATAATTTAATAAACAATACTACAGTTTATTGTGACCTCAATTATCCGACTCATGATCTTGAGCTTACAACAGTTGTGCATGCTTTAGTACAGTGGAGGCATTTTCTTCTTGGTTGGAGATTCACACTGAAGACTGATCACTTGAGTCTTCGCCACCTCTTCACGCAGCCCAATCTCAAAGCTCATCAGCGATGTTGCATGGAGATAGAGCATGTGAAGGGGAAGGATAATGTGGTTACAGACGCCTTGAGTAGACGGAGACATGTGGCTATGGCCACTTCAGTGGGCACAGATTTACAGAGTAGGATTTTGTAGTAGCTTCCTCAGGATAGTTTCTACCTTACAGCAAGAGTAGAGATTGAGTCACAAAGACCCCTTGAGGGAAGATTTGATGGATTTTCATTAGAGGCAGGTGGCCTTCTTAGACACAGAGGTTGGATATATGTTCGTAGAGATGGAGGCTTGAGATAGGACATTTTGTCAGAGGCTCATCATGTGCCTTATTCAGCCCACCCCGGGGTGAAGAAGATGCACACCACCTTGAGACAGTTGTATATCTAGAGAGGACATCAGAGAGACGTGGCTTTGTTTGTGTCACACATTTTAGAGTGCTAGAGGGTGAAGGTTGAGCATCATCATCCCGCTGGTCTTCTCTATTCTCATGCCATACTGGAGTGGAAGTGGGACACCATTTCCATGGACTTCATCATTAGGTTACCCGTGTCGAGATACCACCATGATGCCATCATGGTCACGATGGATAAGTTGACAAAAGTAGCTCATGTTTCTCTAGTGAAGACCACTTATACAGCTAGTGCAGTGGCACAAGCATATCTTGATGAAATTTTATGATTAAATGGGACTCTGGGGAAGATCATTTGTGACTGTGATCCTTTGTACACTTCCCATTTCTAGACCACCATGCAGTATGCTCTTGGGACGATGATCAATTTCATCACAACATATCACCCTGAGACAGATGGATAGGCTGAGCAGGTGAATCAGATCCTAGAGGACATGCTTAGGATGTATGTTATGGATCACCAGTCAAGATGGGAGGAGTATCTGTATTTTGTGGAGTTTTCCTACAATAATAGTTTCCAAAGTTCGATAGGCATGGCTCCTTTTCAAGAATTATATGGTAGAGAGTGCAGGACACCTCTTAGTTGGGACAAGTTAGAGGACAGGGTTTCTCTTAGGCTAGCATTATTACAAGATATGGAGTAGCAGGTTACCTTGATCAGACAGAGATTGTAGGAGGCGCAAGACAGGTAGAAGAAGTATGTAGACCAACATAGGATAGATCATAGTTTTTGAGGTGGGCACGAAGGTGTTTCTCTGTGTCAGACCACATAAGATCTCTATCCATTATGGAAAAGGTTCTAAGCTTACTCCTAGGTTTGTGGGACCCTTTGAAATCTTGAAGTGCCTGGTCCCTTGGCCTATCGTCTAACATTGTCACCTAGCTTGTCTCGCATCCATGACGTGTTTCATGTTTCTGTGCTTAGGAGATATATTTCTGATCCTTCTCAGATGCTAGATTAGACCGCATTACAGGTTCAGGATCAAGCGTAGGTGATGGTAGAGCCCGTACACATTATAGAGCACAGGACACTAGGCCTTTGCGGCAGAGAGATTAACCAAGTTCGTGTCTAGTGGGACAGATATGATGAGACTGCAACCTACTTGGGAGGATGCTACTTTACTACGAGTGTAGTTTCCACACCTATTCTAGTGACTTCCAGAAGGAATTCAAGTCTAAGAGGAGGGGGATGTAGTGCCCACTTCCCTTCGACACATTTTTTATTATTTTTTTCGATATTGTCGTCTGCACTTATGTATATATTATAGTTTTCGAAATAGCATGTTAGCAGATATCAGAGATACTGAAATCTTATTGATTTGATTTTTATATGATGCATATGGACTACTGGAGACATTTGATATCGATATTGATATACTTTGACATGGTTATTTATCTGTAATTCTAACATGTGATATATCTAGTCATATTGAGTAGATCTTGATAATTGGATTAATGTGATGATCGTTTTGACATAAATGAAATATGGAATAGAAATGTGCTTGAAATTGTAAGTGATATCGTATTTGCATAAATTATATTAATTCATATACAATTGATTTTAGATTTATATCGTATATTTTGGCATGAATGTTTTAATGTGGCCACGAGGCCAAAGGATGTATTCTTTGTTTTGCACATATATTATATTCAAAACAATATCGGGGGATTGGAGACCAACCACATCGGAATTCGAGAAGAATTCAACTAGGGTCACCATGGCAACGTGTAACTGTGTGTGTGTTAGAATTATTCAGTTAGGAGAAAATTGTGACCTAGGGGTCATGTGTTGTTTTGTTTTAATTTTCCCTCTTTGATAATGTTGGTATGTGTTTTCCTTTAGAAATTAAATTTACATGTTTTATTATTTATATTTTTGGATTTATGTTTACCCCTTTATTATTCATGGGTTGTAGTGTCTTAATTAAGCTAATGTAAATTTGTCTTAAACTAATTAAAGATGTGACCAAAAAGGAGTTCATTTATTAGGCTTGATTTACTTTTGGATTTTGTGTTGAGTGAAGTGTGCTTGAGTTTTGAGTGTAGCACACTCTACCCTTCATGGGAAACTCGAATTTGGCCTTAGAGGCCAAATTTGGAAGCTTGTGGGACAAGTCAAACTTGTCCCACACCTCTTAAATACCCATTCCAACCCTACCTATGGGTTAGGGGGTCAAATTTAGGCTCTTTTAGGTGTTTTGGGGGAATAAAAAGGTGAAATGTTAATTGCACTTTCTTTCAAATATTTAATTTTTTCCTTTGGGGGAGTGCGCTTAGATGGAGTGTGTAAGGTTCTTGTCATTCCTCCAACCACTTATTAATTGTGTATTGGAATATGAGGTTGACCAAGTGATGTGGAGTGGAGAGGAAATGAGGTGGCATCCTACTTGGAGCCACATCATCCCTCCCTCTCCTTTCTCTATTTATTGAATTCTTGTTGCTTTTTTTGGGGTTGGATGATCATTTTTAGTCTCTTGAATTTTTGGAGAGTGAGAGGATTTGGAGAGAGTTTGTGGATTGTTGGAGCCTTGTGGATGCTTGCTTGATATTTGGAGAAGCTTGGAACTTTATACTTGGAACAAGCTCTACCATGGAGAGGTAGGAGCTTCACCTTAGTTTAAATTATGTTGCTTGTTTTATTGTATGTGTGTATATGTTGTGTTGTATGTTTGTTTTCCCTTTGGAATGTTTTTTGGGTATGGGTAGATTGCCTAAGTTTTTGGGAGTGGGAGGGGACTATGGGGAGTTTTATGTAGGGAGGCATAAGATTTTACCCCTTTTTGTGGAGGGAGTTTGGGTTGGGTGCCCCACCTTGTTTTGAGGGATGCTTGCATTGCCCTTTTTTTTGTTCTTGCTATGAGGGAGACATAAGAGATGTAGGGAGGCATAAGAGTTATGGAGGTATAAGGGGTACTTGAGGGAGGCATAAGAGTTGTAAGGGGAAATTGTGTTTTGCATTGGAGGTTTTTGGGTGGGCACCCATTCCCATTGGGAGGCATAAGTGGCCTCCCCATAGGTCTTACTCTTTTGGCTTTCTTGATAAGCCTTGTTATGTTGTTATTTTGTTTGATTTTCTTCTTGTTGAGTTGTTGTGTTTGTATGTAAATGGAATGAATGTGAAATTATATGTTAAGTATTGTGGAAGCTAGTAGTTGCCATGAGTTGAGTTTCTTCTCCCATTGTAATGTGGTTGGGGCTTAAGGGCCAATGGAGAGGATGGCTTCTCCTCTCCATTGGGTATCTTGGTTGGGTGGAGAGCATTGCCTCTCCCCCTATTTTGTTGTGAATCAAGTAAACTTCTTGGAGGAGCTATCTTGTTGGAGTTGGAGAATGGAGTCTTGTTGGTGACCATGTGAAACTTCCTTGTATGTTTTACCCACTTAGAGTGGAAGAAATTGTATTAATGTAGTTCATTCTTTAATTACATTTGGTATGGATTCCCACTTCAAGTGGAGGAAATTGTAATGACTTTGTAAAAGAAATTTGTAATCCAATTGTCATTATTGTTATTGTATTGCATGTAGAAAGAAACAAATGAAAAAAGAAAGAAGAAAGAATGTTATTGTAAAGTTAGTTTGCAAATAGAAAAGAAATTATTTTCTCCTTGTTGAAATATTGAATGTATTGTGAGAAAAATAGTGCTTGTATTGAAAGATTAATCTATTTTACAATGGAAAAGAAAGTATATTTTCATTGAGTATTTATTGTATTGTAAATGTGAGAAAGAAGAAAATGTAGAGATTGTTAGAAGTTGAATTTGTTTACAAAATATCATTGTATGGAAAATAAAGTTAATATAGTTATTTGAATGAATGAACATTGTAGCAAAATGAAAGAGGAAAATAAGTTAGATTATCCTATTGCATTGGGAAAGTTGATTTTATATAAGGAAATGACAAGTAATGAAATAGATTTATTTTCCCTTCTTGCTCTTGTAATGGATGAAAGAATCTAGTTAAACAAATAGAAATTATTCTTATAAGTAGATGAATTTTATTAGAAATGGAAACACTTTAAAATGACTAGACTTAACTAAGAAATGAGTAAATGAGCAAAAAACCTCAATTTTGGACCTTTAAAATGAACAAAGACAACTTAAAATGCATTTTTACACCCTTTAGCAACTTTAGTTTTTTGTAAAATTCTCGGCATTAAGGTTCTGTTTTTCATAAACAAGACTGCCGCCCTGTGCAGAGAGGCGGTCCCGTAACTGTCACTCAGGCTATGGTGGCGGTCTCAAAACCACCGCTCAATAGGGCGGCGGTCCTGTGTTTGTCACCCAGGTAAGGTGGCAGTTTCACAACCGTCACTCTGGAAGGCGACGGTCCACTGTTTGTCACCCTGGCAGGGCGGCGGTCCCAGGACCGCTAATCTGCTATGGGCAGTGGTTCTGTCACTTATGACAGAATTCTATGGACCCGTGCCTATGCGTGAAATTTAACCTGTTTTCACTAATTCCTAAGTTGTAAAATTTAACCTATTACTACCAGCAAGTAAAATAAAGATAAATGCTTAGGAATGGGACAAAAAAACACTCAAATGGTGAATCTAAAAGCATTCTTTCATTAATATCAAAAGGGGTAGGGTTTCGCCCCAAATTTAAACCCAATACACTATAATCTTGGAATAAAAAACCAAATTGGAGGAGGAAATCCCTCCCAATCTTTAAATGAAATAGATTACATAAATAAAAGACAAAACTAAGCTAAGCCTAGACTAAATCTTCTTGTAGAATTGCCTCCATGGCTTCTTCCCTCCATGGCTTCCTCCTCTCCAACCTGCAAATTTAACAAAAGAAAAGAACCAAATGAGAAGAATAGAATGAGAATAGGTTTTAATAGAATTTCATAAGGATTCTTAGGGCTAAGTTGGGAACCCTAAGATCTAGTGGCTAAGATGGATTTGATCCAAGGGTGGAGGATTGACCCTACCTTTATTAAGAAGAAATGTATTTTAAATGTTTTAATTTAAAATCCTTAAGGGTATGTGTAGATGAATGAGTGGGGCCTTTTATTTCCTAGGGGTGTAACGTTTCCTCCCCTTTTAAACCCTTAGTGTGTGTAGGAAATTTATTAAAGGATCTTTAAGCTTTTAATGTAATGAATTTAATAATTTAACATAAGGTTAACCTTGTTAGGAATGAACTTAATCAAAGAAAAAAAATATTTAATTAAGTAAACTAATCCTTGTTACCTTCCTATAGAACTATCAATTAATGTACCCTTGTTGCATCCTTGTATCTAAGTAGTGTAAGTAACCTTCTCTTTGTATCATAACCTAAACAAAAAAAAAATTAGTCACATTTTCGGGTTAAGTGTTTGGTTGAAGTGAGTTCCTAGAATGTCATTTTTATGGGTGTTACACTTGGTATCAGAGCCATGGGTTCAAAGCTTGGACCCTTGGGCACACCTAGAAAACATGAAACATGAACATTTAACCTAGTGCAAAATTGATTCTTTTAAATCTAGAAAACCACAATGTTTGATAATTGTATGAAATGGAAAACTTAGAAAACTGAAACAAGACCTAGAACAATGAACTAACTCTTGCCTTGATCTGTGTAGGAGGCATGGATTAGGTGAGGGGTCTTTTCATATAGACCTAGATATACCACCGCCAGAGCAGGCTGTAGCGGCCATTCTACCTCAGATTTTACAAATGCTTCAGGACGTCAATGCCACTATATGCGGAGAGCCCTTGGGTGGATGATTTCTAGACATGGCATGGAGCCATCAGTAGAGGCCCAAGTATCCCCTTGACACAACGAGGAGTATAGGGTAGAGAACTTCCACGTAGAGTTAGGCTAGGGAAGAGTCACCACAGAGAGGACATGGGGATAGGATCTTAGGACATAGGGACAGGTCTTGGAGCCCTAGACAGAGGGAGGAGCATGCAGAGAGACCTAGGGGTCATCAGACATCAGCAACAGACCATATCAGGGAGATCCTGAAGCTATGACCATCTCACTATTCAGGTGATATAGGAGGTTTTCAGGAAGAGGCCTGGTTGGTGAGCTTGAGCGGATGCTTCAAGCTCTGTCCTTGTACTAGCAACATGAAAGCTCGTGTTGTGATCCATCTTCTGAGGGATGGAGCAGGAGTCTAGTGGAGGACCAAGGAGTAGAAGCTCCATGTTGATTCAGAGACAGTCACCTGGGAGCTATTTGAGGAGCATTTCAGGAGCAGGTATTTTCCCAGGAGGTTTATACAACAACAGATAGATGAGTTTCACGACCTCCGTCAGGCATCAATGACTGTAGCCGAGTATGAGAGTCAATTTCTAGACCTACTCTAGTACGTCGACTATATGCAGGATGAGTAAGGTACGGATTCATAGGTTCATCTGGGCCTGAACTTAGATTTGGGTGGTGCGGTGCACATTCACTACCCACAGACATTAGCAGAGGCCGTGGAGAAGGCCTATATTACAGAGGAGACACGAGGGAAGACGCAGCAGGCTAGAGATAGAGTTCAGAGTTGTATCCAGCTAGATGCAGGATGGTAGATCAAAGGGGTCAGTTCCTCCTCCATGGGGTGGACAGAGTTCAGGGTAGGCTTCATTCAGGCCAGCACAACAACAGCAGCAGCAGACCCACCCACCTTATAGACCTCCTCAGAGATTTGATGCGCAGAGAGGATGTAGTATGGGGCCTCCTCCTAGGGGTCCCACAAGGACACAGGGTGCCGAGAGCTCAGTCTAGAGCTCAGTCAGCAGAGACCTCAGCAGTCTGTAGCTAGATCGTCAGGATCCATAGCTCAGACATCTAGAGTACCGGCTGGAGCTGCATCCCACTGGAGAGGACCAGGTAGCTGTTATGGTTGTGGTGTTGTTGGACATCATTAGAGAGATTGCCCACATAACCCTAATAAGGGTAAGACACAGATCTCAGAGCCTACGGTTAGAGATATGGCACAGAGTCATTGGATCTATGCAGCGGTAGAGAATTACTAGGCTGAGCACCAGAGTATCGTGATTGAGATGACAGGTAGTATTGGTGGTATTTCTACCTCTATTTTATTTGATTCATGTTCTTCTGATTCATTTATTGCACCATCCTTAGTAGAGCATTGCAGGCTGGTGGCAGTTAGGCAAGGTCATAGTTGGGATGTTGAGATGGCTTCTGGAGCCAAAATTTCTATAGACTCCTTAGTTAAGGAGTGTGTAGTGGATTTGGGACCCTTCACCACTACTTCGGATCTTTGAATCCTTCCATTAGGATCTTATGGTGTCATTTTAGGCATGGACTGGTTGTCTGCTCACAGAGCTAGAGTGGACTGTTACCATAAGACTATTGCTTGCATAGATGATCTTGGAGTGGAGTCAGTGATATCAGGAGTTAGGAGGCCCGTTTCCATTCACACCATCTCCGCTATGCAGCTTAAGCAGTGTGCACGACGGGGTTGTCAGTTGTATGCTATTACGGTTAGTGACAGATCAGAGGATGAGTCTAGTGGACCATCCCTTGATGACCATCCCATCTTGAGAGAGTTTGCTGATGTGTTTCTAGGGGAGCTACCAGGGTTACCTCCCCACGTGAGATATATTTCCACATAGATCTGGTTCCGGGTGCAGAGCCTATCTCACGAGCACCTTATCGGATGACTACTCCTGAGCTATGTGAGCTCAAGTTGCAGCTTGAGGGCCTTCTAGAGAAGGGCCTAATGCATCCTAGTGTATCCCCTTGGGGTGCACCAGTGATCTTCGTGAAGAAGAAGGATGGATCTCTACAGTTGTGTATTGATTACCATCAGCTGAACAAAGTAACGATCAAGAATCGTTACCCCCTTCCATGCATTGATGATTTATTTGATCAAATGAAGGGGGCTACAATTTTCTCCAAGATAGATCTTAAGTCAGGGTACCATCAGCTCAGGATTATGGAGGCAGATATTCATAAGACTGCATTCCGTATGAGATATGGCCACTACGAGTTCACAGTGGTACCTTTCGGTTTGACGAATGCCCCCACAGTGTTTATGAGTTTGATGAATGGGGTATTCAAGACTTTCCTAGATCACTTCGTTCTCATCTTCCTTGATGAAATTCTGATTTACTCATGTATGCATGAGGAGCATAAGGAGCACCTTCAGGTTCTTCAGTTCTTCGCGAGCATCACCTTTATGGGAACTTGGACAAGTGTGCGTTCTTTCAGACAGAGGTGCAGTATTTGGGCCACATCATTTCTAGGGAAGGTATTGTAGTCGATCCTTCCAAGATTCAAGCCATCATGGATTGGCCAACACCTACTAGTGTGACCGAGGTGCACAGCTTCATGGGTTTAGTAGGATATTACAGGATATTTGTTCAGGACTTTTCTCAGATTGCGCACCCCATCACTTCCCTTCAGTGGAAAGGGAAGAAGTTTATATGGTCAGATAGATGTGAGAAGGATTTTAGTACACTGAAGGAATGCCTCACGACAACACCTATTCTTGTAGTACCAGATCCTTAGGGTGAGTTCTAGGTTTACACAGATGCTTCTTTGGCAGGACTTGGTGGTGTGTTGATGCAGGAGGGAAGAGTAGTTGCTTTTGAGTCTCGCAAACTCAAGGATTATGAGCTCAATTATCTGACTCATGATCTTGAGCTTGCATCAGTTGTGCATGCCTTAGTGTGGTGGAGTCATTTTCTTCTTGGTCAGAGATTCACACTCAGGACTGATCACTTGAGTCTTCGCCACCTCTTCACGCAACCCAATCTCAACTGCTCGTCAATGGTGTTGGATGGAGTTGCTTTGTGAGTATGACATGGAGATAGAGCATGTGAAGGGGAAGGAGAATGTGGTTGCAGATGCCTTGAGTAGATGGAGACATGTGGCTATGGCCACTTCAGTGGGACACAGATTGTAGCCAGAGCAGAGATTGAGTCACAGAGAGAAGGATTTTGTAGTAGCTTCCTTAGAGGACAGTTTTTACCTTACAACAGAGATTAGAGATTGTTCCACAGAGACCCCTTGAGGGGAGATTTTGACAGAGGCTCATCGTGCGCCTTATTAGCCCATCCCTGGGGGAAGAAGATGCATGCCACCTTGAGACAGTTGTATATCTGGAGAGGACTTTAGAGAATTTTCATTAGACAGATGGCCTTCTCAGACATAGAGGTTGGATATATGTTCCTAGAGATGGAGGCTTGAGACAGGACATTTTTTCAGAGACTCATCGTGCGCCTTATTCAGCCCATCCCGGGGTGAAGAAGATGCATGCCACCTTGAGATAGTTGTATATCTGGAGAGGACTTCAGAGA
Organism: Taxus chinensis; assembly: GCA_019776745.2. Lineage (NCBI taxonomy): Eukaryota > Viridiplantae > Streptophyta > Pinopsida > Cupressales > Taxaceae > Taxus > Taxus chinensis. The sequence goes on from CM034150.1 coordinate 740,906,819, forward strand.
GACGTGGCTTTATTTGTGTCATGTTGTTTAGAGTTTCAGAGGGTGAAGGCTGAGCATCAGTCATCCCGCTGGCCTTCTCTATCCTCATGCCATACCGGAGTGGAAGTGGGACACCATTTCCATGGACTTCATCGTTGGGTTACCTACGTCAAGATACCACCACGCTGCCATCATGGTCATAGTGGATAAGTTGATGAAAGTAGCTCATTTTTCTTCAGTGAAGACCACCTATATAAGCCAGTGTAGTGGCACGAGTATATCTTGATGAGATTTTCAGATTACATGGGATTCCGTGGAAGATCATTTGTACGACCGCGATCCTTTGTACACTTCCCATTTCTGGACCACCATGCAGTATGCTCTCAGGATGAGGATCAATTTCAGCACACCATATCACCCTGAGACAGATGGACAGACTGAGCGGGTGAATCAGATCCTAGAGGACATGCTTAGGATGTACGTTATGGATCACCAGTCGAGATGGGAGGAGTATCTGTATTTGGTGGAGTTTGCCTACAATAATAGTTTCCATAGTTCGATAGGCATGGCTCCTTTTCAGGCATTATATGGCAGAGAGTGCAAGACACCTTTTAGTTGGGATAGGTTAGAGGACAGGGTTTCTCTTGGGCCAGCATTATTACAAGATATGGAGCAGCAGGTTACCTTGATCAGACAGAGATTGCAACAGGCTCAAGACAGCAAGAAGAAGTATGCGGACCAGCATAGGATAGATCATAGTTTTGAGGTGGGCACGAAGGTTTTTTTCCATGTCAGACCACATAAGAGCCCTATCCATTACAGAAAAGGTTCTAAGCTTTCTCCTAGGTTTGTGGGACCCTTTGAGATCTTGGAGCACCTCGGTCCCTTGGCCTATCGTCTAGCATTGCCACCTAGCTTGTCTCGCATCCATGATGTGTTTCACGTTTCTATGCTTAGGAGATATATTTCTGATCCTTCTCACGTGCTAGATTGGACCACATTGTAGGTGCAGGATCAGGGGCAGGTGATGGTGGAGCCCATATGCATTATAGAGCGTAGGACCCTGGGCCTTCACGGCAGAGAGATTGACCAGGTTCGGGTCCAATGGGATAGATATGATGAGACTCAGCTACTTGGGAGGATGCTACTTTACTACGAGTGTAGTTTCCACACCTATTCCAGTGACTTCCAGGAGGAAGTCGAGTCTAAGGGGAGGGGGATGTAGTGCCCACTTCCCTTCGACACCTTTTTTTTATTATTGTTTTCGATATTATCGTCTGCACTTATGGATATATTATAGTTTTGATATAGCATGTTAGTAGATATCAGAGATACTGAACTGTTATTGATTTGATTCTTATATGATGCATATGGACTACTGGAGACATTTGATGTTGATATTGATATACTTTTGACATGGTTATTTATCTGTAATTCTGACATGTGATATATTTAGTCATATTGAGTAGATCTTGATAATTGGATTAATGTGATGATCGTTTTGACATAAATGAAATATGGAATAGAAATGTCCTAGAAATTGTAAGTGATATCGTATTTGCATAAATGATATTAATTCATATATAGTTGATTTTAGATTTATATCATATATTTTGGCATGAATGTTTTAATATGGCCACGAGGCCGAAGGAGGTATTCTTTGTTTTGCAGGTATATTATATTCACAACAACATCAGGGGATTGGAGACCAACCACATCGGAATTTGAGAAGAATTCAACTAGGGTCACCATGGAAACATGTAATTGTGTGTGTGTTAGAATTATTTGGTTAGGAGAAAATTGTGACCTAGGGGTCATGTGTTGTTTTGTTTTAATTTTCCCTCTTTGATAATGTTGGTATGTGTTTTCCTTTAGTAATGAAATTTACATGTTTTATTATTTAGATTTTTGGATTTATGTTTACCCCTTTATTATTCATGGGTTGTAGTGTCTTAATTAAGCTAATGTAAATTTGTCCTAAACTAATTAAAGATGTGACCAAAAGGAGTTCATTTATTAGGCTTGATTTACTTTTGGATTTTGTGTTGAGTGAAGTGTGTTTGAGTTTTGAGTGTAGCACACTCTACCCTTCATGGGAAACTCGAATTTGGCCTTAGAGGCCAAATTTGGAAGCTTGTGGGACAAGTCAAACTTGTCCCACACCTCTTAAATGCCCATGCCAACCCTACCTATGGGTTGGGGGGTCAAATTTAGGCTCTTTTAGGTGTTTTGGGGGAATAAAAAGGTGAAATGTTAATTGCACTTTCTTTCAAATATTTAATTTTTTCCTTTGGGGAGCAGGCTTAGATGGAGTGTGTAAGGTTCTTGTCATTCCTCCAACCACTTATTAATTGTGCATTGGAATATGAGGTTGACCAAGTGATGTGGAGTGGAGAGGAAATGAGGTGGCATCCTACTTGGAGCCACATCATCCCTCCCTCTCCTTTCTCTATTTATTGAATTCTTGTTGCTTGTTTTGGGGTTGGATGATCATTTTTAGTCTCTTGAATTTTTGGAGAGTGAGAGGATTTGGAGAGAGTTTGTGGATTTTTGGAGCTTTGTGGATGCTTTCTTGATCTTTGGAGAAGCTTGGAACTTCATACTTGGAACAAGCTCTACCATGGAGAGGTAGGAGCTTCACCTTAGTTTAAATTATGTTGCTTGTTTTATTGTATGTGTGTATATGTTGTGTTGTATGTTTGTTTTCCCTTTGGAATGTTCCTTGGGTATGGGTAGATTGCCTAAGTTTTGGAGTGGGAGGAGACTATGGAGAGTTTTATGTAGGGAGGCATAAGAGTTTACCCTTTTTGTGGAGGGAGTTTGGGTTGGGTGCCCCACCTTATTTTGAGGGATGCTTGCATTTCCCTTTTTTTGTTCTTGCTATGAGGGAGACATAAGAGATGTAGGGAGGCATAAGAGTTATGGAGGTATAAGGGGTACTTGAGGGAGGCATAAGAGTTGTAAGGGGAAATTGTGTTTTGCATTGGAGGCTTTTGGGTGGGCACCCATTCCCATTGGGAGGCATAAGTGGCCTCCCCATAGGTCTTACTCTTTTGGATTTCTTGATAAGCCTTGTGATCTTGTTTTTTTTTATTTCTTCTTGTTGAGTTGTTGTTGTGTTTTGTATGTAAATGGAATGAATGTGAAAATTATTTGTTAAGTATTGTGGAAGCTAGTAGTTGCCATGAGTTGAGTTTCTTCTCCCATTGTAATGTGGTTGGGGCTCAGGGGCCAATGGAGAGGATGGCTTCTCCTCTCCATTGGGTATCTTGGTTGGGTGGAGAGCGTTGCCTCTCCCCCTATTTTGTTGTGAATCAAGCAAACTTCTTGGAGGAGTTATCTTGTTGGATTTGGAGAATGGAGTCTTGTTGGTGACCATGTGAAACTTCCTTGTATTTTTACCCACTTAGAGTGGAAGAAATTGTACTAATGTAGTTCATTCTTTAATTACATTTGTTATGGATTCCCACTTCAAGTGGAGGAAATTGTAATGACTTTGTAAAAGAAAGTTGTAATTCATTTGTTGTTATTGTTATTGTATTGCATGTAGAAAGAAACAAATGAGAAAAGAAAGACGAAAGAATGTTATTGTAAAGTTAGTTTTCAAATAGAAAAGAAAGTATTTTCTCCTTGTTGAAATCTTGAATGTATTGTGAGAAAACTAGTGCTTGTATTGAAAGATTAATCTATTTTACAATGGAAAAGAAAGTATATTTTCATTGAGTTTTTATTGTATTGTAAATGTGAGAAATAAGAAAATGTAGAGATTGTTAGAAGTTGAATTTGTTGACAAAATATCATTGTATGGAAAATAAAGTTAATATGGTTATTTGAATGATTGAATATTGTAGCAAAATGAAAGAGGAAAATAAGTTAGATTATATTGCATTGGGAAAGTTGATTTTATATAAGGAAATGACAAGTAATGAAATAGATTTATTTTCCCTTCTTACTCTTGTAATGGAAGAAAGAATCTAGTTAAACAAATAGAAATTATTCTTATAAGTAGATGAATTTTATTAGAAATGGAAACACTTTAAAATGACTAGACTTAACTAAGAAATGATTAAATGAGCAACAAACTTCAATTCTGGAGCTTTAAAATGAACAAAGGCAACTTAAAATGCATTTTTACACCCTTTAGCAACTTTAGTTTTTTGTAAAATTCTCGGCATTAAGGTTTTGTTTTTCATAAATAGGACTACCACCCTATGCAGAGAGGTGGTCCCATAACCTCCACTCAGGCTATGGAGGTAGTCTCAAAACCACCGCTCAGTAGGGCGGTGGTCCTATGTTTGTTTCCTAGGTAAGGCGGTGGTTTCACAACCACCGTTCTGGAAGGTGGTGGTCCACTTTTTGTCACCTTGGCAGGGCGGTAGTCCTAGGACCACCGGTCTGCTCTGGGCGGCAGTTCTATCACTTATGATAGAATTCCATGGACCTGCACCTGTGCATGAAATTTAACCTATTTTCACTAATTCCTAATTTGTAAAATTTAACCTATTACTACCGGTAAGTAAAATAAAGATAAATGCTTAGGAATGTGACAAAAAAACACTCGAATGGTGAATCTAAAAGTATTCTTTCATTAATATCAAAAGGGGTAGGGTTTGCCCCAAATTTAAACCCAATACACTATAATCTTGGAATAAAAAACCAGATTGGAGGAGGAAATCCCTCCCAATCTTTAAATGAAATAGATTTCATAAATAAAAGACAAAACCAAGCCAAGCCTTGACTAAATCTTCTTGTAGAAACCTCCATGGCTTCTTCCTTTTTGCTCTCATGGCCTCCTCCTCTCCAACCTACAATTTAACAAAACAAAATGAATCAAATGAGAAGAATAGAATGAGAATAGGTTTTAATAGACTTTCTTAAGGATTCTTAGGGCTAAGTTGGGAACCCTAAGATCTAGTGGCTAAAATGGATTAGATCCAAGGGTGGAGGATTGACCCTACCTTTATTAAGAAGATATATATTTTAAATGTTTTAATTTAAAACCCTTAAGGGTATGTGTAGATGGATGAGTGGGGCCTTTGATTGCCTAGGGGTGTAATGTTTCTTTCCCCTTTTAAACCCTTAGTGTGTGTAGGAAATTTATTAAAGGATCTTTAAGCTATTAATGTAATGAATTTAATTATTTAGCATAAGGTTAACCTTGTTAGGAATGAACTTAATCGAAGAAAAAAAAATATTTAATCAAGTAAACTAATCCTTGTTACCTTCCTATAGAACTATCAATTAATGTACCCTTGTTGCATCCTTGTATCGTAACCTTCTCTTTTAACCTAAACAAAAAAAAAATTAGTCTCATTTTCAGGTTAAGCATTTGGTTGAAGCGAGTTCCTAGAACGTCTTTTTTGCAGGCGTTATAATAACTCGACAAATATCAGCGCAGTTTGATTTGAAACATTTTCGAAGTACAGGGATAAGTTCATTTTTTTTTAATAGTAGGAAAACTAATCCATAAAATGACCTATCAGCCAAATTTTTTGGTAAACTAGGTGCCAACTGAAAGATGAAAATTTTCCATTTCCAATTTCCAAAACCCCTAGTATTTGTGAGTTTACAAAAAAATTCCACTAAAATTTTCCTTAGTTCTAGTGACTCGAGACAAATTAACACTTGCACCATTTAATATTTATATTTGAAGGTGTTTCATTTCTATAATTTTAGTATTTTGAGCATTTTATTTCCATATCTATTAGATTTTGGCTCTCAAGTTCTTTGTTTTTTTATGGAATTTCTATGTTAAATTTTCCTTCTTGTCTCATCCTTCTTTACAATTGTGGTTCAGTTCTAGTGCCTTCAAATTCATGTAAAATCTAATTTATTTATTTAAATTTTAACAAATTGAACTAATTGAAATATACTACGATTAGTGTAATGTATTATGAGTGTAGGACCACTTTCCACATCAACAATTCTAAACATCTTAAAATTTCTGAAGAGATATATGTTAAACTATACATAGAATGAGTGAAAAATATGTTTCCATCATCATCAGCCGGAGTAATTTGCAACCACTTTTGTCCGTATTATATTCCTTTCTTCCATTCATCTTTGCATGTATTGTGCTTTCCTCTAAACCCCAATGTTTTATGTGGTCTAAAGTTTCTCATCTATCCATTTCTCTTGCAAAAAAAAAAAACATATTTGACAAGATCATTGTATTTCACGGTCTATCTGAAGAAAAACATTAAAAATACATAGAGAAATTGTATTTTGAAAGGGTGTTTCCAATAGAAAAATTGGAGGTGAAATTGGGTGAAATCTAGTATGATTAGCACACACTGCATTTCTTTCTCTAGTATGAATTTTTCATGTATTTATTTATTCCTCTGGTCTATTATCTGAAATGTTTCATCTATTTTTCATGATATAAAAGTAGAGTATTAGCAGTAGCAAGGAATATACCTCTAATTTATTGCATGAAGATTACTCTAATGATTATAAGTAGAGTATTGACCTCATTGCAATATGAGATACCTCTAATTCATGTCTTTAATAGTTTTTTCATTTATTTTTTGATGAAAATTTATATATTTATTTGTTTTCTTTTATTTTGGGGTTAATTTCAATAAATATTTAATTTGATGGAACTGTATAGGATCTATAAAAAATAATTAAAATGGTCTTCCACCTCCTTTACTACTGATCAACAAATCATATAGTTAATCTGCAAGAAATATCATGAACTACTTCACTTTTCTTTGATTTAGGTTTCATACATTTAGCTACAACTTTCTTTTATTTGTTATATAGCTTAGTATTTTTAAATAATCAAATCCATTAAATTTAATGTACAAACAATGATATTTAAAAATAAATAAAAAATTATCCAATAGTATATTGTTGTAAAAGGTGTTGCTTAATCATTTATTAAAATTTCATTCTTAAGAAATAACAATAAATGAAGGATGAGGCTGAAATCATGACCTGAATAGATTTTGGAAAAGGGAAACTCCCTGATCCATAAAATTAAATATAAAAATTAGTGCAGCTAATCCCTACAATTTTAAATTTAATCAAAAAAAGAAAGAAAGAAAGAAAAATAAACAAATTAGGTGTACTTATATTTTATCTTCTATATTGTAGGTATTGACTATTAATAGAACAATTGAAATCTAGTGGCGAAAACAATAGTATTCAAAATAACCAATATTTGAAGAGATAATTGCATTCAAATTCACAATTCTGTAAATTCAATAACTCGGGGTACCCTCTTCACACTCTATAAGGATCAATAATAATTCACAATCTTCCACTGTTAATAAAATTAAACCCTAGAAACATTGATTACCCCAAAGTTAATGTTTGAAAATTTACATTATTTCATATCAGACATACACAAGTTGTTAATATATCATGCATTCAAACACATAAATAAATATGAACTGGATTGATTTCCTAAGGCTTTCATTCAATTGGTATTTATAGATTACAATGGAGGAGTAAACTAAAAAACATATTTCTAGATGGTATGTGCATCTGGATGGTTTGTGCATTAATTTTTTTTAGACTTGGTATGCAGTCTTTGGTCTATGTAGACCATCACTATTCATTGTCTACATCTTCTTTTAAATAAATTTATTCCAACACTCCCCATAAATTTATTCTTTCATGTTCACACAAACTTAAAAAAACTCTCGGGCCGCATTTTATGGGTCCCGACTTCCTCTATGGGTCTTATGGATTAATAGGTACCCATTTGCATAATTTCCTTAACCCCTAATTTATCTCTAAATTTTGTAAAATTTCTTTCTCTTAATGCTTTGGTGAAAATATCTACAATTTGATCCTTAGTGTTGCAGTAGACAAGTTAAATAACATCACTTTGAATCAATTCTCTAATGTGGTAATGATGAATCTCCACATATTTATTTCTAGCATGATAGATAGGATTCTTTGCCAAATTAATTGTACTTTTGTTGTCACAATCTAATATTGAAGGTTTTTTTGAGGAAAATATAAATTAAGTATTCTCCTTAACCATATTGTTTCACAAGCAGTTGCATATTCTTCCTTTATTGATGATAATGCAATTTTTTGTTATTTTTTGTTGGACCATGAGATAGCACTAGATACAATGTTGAACACAAAACCTGTAGTAGATTTTTGATCATCTATACATCTAGCCAAACCACAATCTTAAAAATTTGCCAAAGATATATAACCACCTGCAAAATACTCAATACAAAAATTCTACGTTCCTTTGACATATCTCAAAATTATGTTAGTTTCTTTCTAATGAGAAATTTGTGCAGATGACATAAACCTTGAAACTAGACTAACTAAATAAGTAATGTAAGGACTAGTTATTTTCAAATAAATAAGACTTTCCACTAAGTATTTAAATAGTGCTCCATCTATATATCTGAGTAATCATTTGTTGATAATTTCATCCCCACTTCTACTGGAGTAGTAGCATCTTTAGAATTTTTCATTTTGAATTTGACCAAAAAATCATGTGCATATTTAGATTGGGAGAGTAGTATCATGTCATGTTTTTCCATACTTGTATTCTAAGACACTAATGATGCAATCCTAAATCAATCATGTCATAATTTTCCCTTAATATTTTCTTTGTACCAAAAATTAACATGTTATGATTACCCACCCTTAATCAGTTATGGAATCAATGGAACCCACCCTTCAGACATTGTGTTATCAAAAGGATCTGGAAATTGGCTATCCCACATTTAATCTGGAGGATTTGGTAGGACAAAAATGATATCATTTTCAGAAATAAGAAGCAAAACTATAAACTCAGTATTGGCAAAATTTCTAATGGTATCAAAGAGGATATTGCCAGATTTAAACCTCCCAAGAACAAGAATTATCCTGAGAATGAAGAGTACATCTTATCCAATTGGTAGATTGGAAATTGGAGCAATCCCGGGAATAGTATTGATAGATCTTCGATCAAATGGATCCTCCTGATTTTAATTGGTACAAGTTGAACTTTGATGGGGCCTCTAAGGGAATTATTATTTAACAGCGGCAGGAGGTTAGACATTCCCACGGGATCAATAAATGGTAATGGTTGTCTTGCTACATATGCTTGTGAAAATGGGAGTTCAAACTAATCATTAAATTGCTGAAGCATTATCCTAAAATATCTCTGGGGCTGAAAACAAGACATTTGCCCAGGCATAAGTTTAATAAATTATCAGAACCTAGTTGTTGAAGGGGACTCCCTTAATATCAAGTTAAACTTCTTAATCAGTCCTCATCTCACTAGTTGGCCCCATTCACCCCATTACCCATCTCTGAGTCCATAAGCATCAGTCATACTTCCCACAAAATCAGAATCAGGCATACTTACAGTGAGGTAGGGAAATAAATTGGGCCATTGCGCTGGCCAATCTATAGGCATTAGATGTTGGGTTTCACCTAAATATCCTTGGGATAATAACTTTTTCATCCCTAATCAGCTCCACAACAGCATTCATTTGCATTCTTGTTATATGCAAGCAATCCCTAGAGATGAGAGGATAATCTTTGGATGAAGATCAGCATCAATAACACTCTCACACGTGTTGCTTTAATGAATATGATGATGCAAATAATATCTAATATTCATGATAGTAAGAATTATTTGGGGAACTCAATTGGAGTTATGTTGATTTGAAAATCGCGCATTCGGGATGTACTACAGCTGTTAAAATCCGGATTCATAGCTCCTCGGAAACTAGATGGGAGTTGTAATGTGATTGTTGATAGAGAGAGAGCTACTCACACACGCGACTTCCCGCAGGCTCAGTTCAGCAGTCACACAGCCGTTCGTGGAAGAGCAACGGCTATAGTTTCCAGTAACTGCTGCAGCTTACCCTAGCAAGGGGTGGTTATTAGACCACCTCTCTAAGCTACACAGGCAGTTCTGGGAAATTGTTGTAATCAGTCTATCACAAGAGCAACGATGGGAGGACTTTTTACCAAAAAAAAAAACTTCATTATATGCGATTTTCAACAGTTTTTCAATTTAAGTATGGTGCTTCAATGTAACATTAATTTTAATGATGGCTTCTTCCACTTCATTGGGTGAGGGGCATTGACCAAATCATCTCTTGTGTGTTTTGCTCAAGGAATCCAAAGGCATACGTTTTTCTATTCAAACTATGGGCAACCTTCAGACAGATATCAGTCAATGTAAGATTTTCTTTCATTAAGCGACGGTACTTTGTTTGGAGGGATTTACCGCTTTTCAACCATTGAATAGGGTTGATGACATGCTACAAGTTACAATAACATTATTTGTTCAGGGATCTGACAAGCTCACATTTGGTAAATCGGGCCTTCTTTTCCTCATAGAAAATCTTCCAACCAAACAATGAATGAAGTCAACTCGCATGACTTTATTTGAAAAGCAACTTTCTTTTGGAAGATAGATCTATCCTCCAACTCCCCTAGGTAACATACAAGTGTAGGAGAGTTTTATTTCAACCACTTCCGTAGGAATCGTAAATTGGTACTTCTTTCACTATTATGCTTATGAACTCCCTTGAATCCATTTTGAAATTTCAGAAGCACATACGGGTCAGTTCCCTTGCATCAAGGACTTATAGAAAATTCACTAAATGTTGAACAATTATGATTTACAACATGGAATTCCTTCCTAACAAGGTCAAAACACAAGTCTACCCCTTTTCAATGTCCTCTCCCAAATTTTAGCCCTTTCAACTCCTGCATTATTCAACTCTTCAAAAATATGGATCACAATACAAGTAAAGCGGTATAGAAGAAGCTTCTCTATCCATTCCCCCTGCTGCTGCTCAATAAGACCCAGAATCGCATCTACCTCTTATTGTCCGGTCTCGAGGGCCTCAAGCAAAGAATCAACCTTGAGGCAAATTGAGTAACTTGGAGACAGGAGCCTTTACAAAAATGAGCTTCCACAAAACATACAACACATATCAGCAGGACATTCCCCGGGAAGTAGTTGGACAACTTTCAATCAGACACATAGGCCTTAGAGGCATCAAGATAAAAATGTTGAAAAATGAGGTACAAGACCACCTGGCTTTTTCAGAAAGGCAAGTGAAAGCATGGAGTTTGAGGGGAAAATCCTCAATGTGCAATCAATATTGAAAACATTCATAAGAAGCTGACCTCCTTAGACTCTCCCCTTAGCAAATATGCCAGAAATATTTCCATGTTTTCAGCATTTCACTCCTCATATAAGGGTCCTAATTGACAGTTCATCTAAAATGTCATGCCTCACAACTCCCTTTTCCCTCCTAAATGGTGTCCATACTTCCATATTCCACTCCCTTCTTGGGGCTAACCAACCCCAATATATCAGCATTCACAACACCCATGCAGGATACTTCATAGAAACACAATGTTTCACATCTATAAACTTTGGGTATGTTTCACGCCTGGAAGAGAATCTTGATATCCAGTGTTATCGACCAAATCTACCAAGAAGTAGTATTGGTTTGCATAAATGCTGCTGTTTGTTTGATGCTTAGAGTGTTTATGGATAACATTTACTGCTTATATCCAAGTTTTGATATTTTGCTCGTTTGAGATAGACTGTTTCTAGAGAAAGCTACTTCGAGCTTCATTGTAACACTCGGATCCTGCATCCATACTACTCTAATGTTGAACTCTTATTCCGGCTCCTAGGCCTAACTTTATAAGGTACTCAAGAGGGATAGTCCCTTTGAAAAAACTATTTGCCTACACTAAAGCAGTGATACACCAGAAAAGGAGGGGTATGAGAATAGTCCTCCAATGTAATTAGTATGAAGCAAACTACAAACTATAAGGGGTGATAACAGTTCTCCATTATCTAGTTCCATACATCAACAATATTTCATGCACACACAATGATAATTAATCCCTGTCAACAACATAAGAAAGACACAATATATACCTTGTAATAGGTTTGAAGGACTCATCAGAGGATTTGCATAACATACCCTTCGTGCAGGGGAAGCCAGTATCCACAATACTTGTATCTACTTGCAAACATGATATGCATAGTTATCCCTGTTCTAACAAATCATTGTGCCTTGCTCCACAATGCAAGGATTCCAATACAAGGGCCTCCAGCACACTGAGGAATTCATAATTACAAAAATGCCCACAGAGTTCTTCTACATCAAAACATTATCTCCCTTATAATGAGCCCAACACCTCAAGATTCAATAGATTTTACAGATAAGAGAGAGACTTTTTTGTAAAAGATGTCCTTCAAGGTTAGACACTTGCATAGATGTAGTAAGTAATAAATCTGTTTTATTGTCTTGAAAAACTCCCTATAATGTCTTATGAACTTTTGCAATGAGAAATGTTAATAATGCTTCAATATAATATCCCAACTACCAAATATCATCTATTTGAACCAATATGTTTACTGAAAACTCATAAGTTAATTCTCAATTATCATTCCATATTTTTTAAATCATGTGCATCAGGCTCAGAACCATCCAAAAGGTACCAATTTTATTTATTTTTGTTCTAGAAATGCTAGTTATGGCCATCTGAGTGTGGGGTAGCACCCCATTATGGGCCATGCCAGACTTTCTTTAATTTAACGGGACTGAGTTTTATTTACTGGAGCAAAATACAATTTTATTTTCACTTATCACCCTCATAAAAAAAATTTGGCGTCATTAGATTGGATATCGTAGCCATTCTTAGAAAGTCAAATTTTTGAAAAATTGGAGCTCGGAGTGGATTTGGCCATTTTTTTATTTCGGGAGGGTCAGGACAACCTCATTTTTTATTCTTGTATTACAAGCATTTGGAAGCTATATCGGGAGGACTTGTTTCCCATCCCAGAGCAAAAACCTTGAATCCACCCACAAGTACTCATGGAGAAATTTTCTTGGTTTTAATTGTCCCATGGTTTACTATTCGTAAGATTTTCTCATGGCTGTAATGTAGAGATCTCACCCATGGATCCTTTTAGTCAGCTATTTCAGCATTTAAGCCCGCGCATCCTAGTGTTGAACTTCACACAGACTATGTGGGACATTTCAAACTTCAACAATCATTTCTTAAATGCGGTGAAAAAAATTTTCAGCCATTCCTGACTGTCCCGACGTCCCAAAATGCGATTAAACAAAAACATATTTAAATAATTCTAATTAGTTGTTGGTAGTGGCCATTTTGATCTTTCCCAAAACCCTTAGATGTCTTGCATAAATTGTGCAATCTAGGTTTATCACAGTCAAACCCAATTTATTTTCCTTTGCAATCGGTGAAGTGGCGATGCGGGTCCCATGCCTCCCTTGAACGGCATGTCAGCCTAGAAACAATCTAACTTCCTGAGTGTATTTCTTCAAATTGCCATTTTGTACTTTTTGGGTTCTGAAATTGTTCTCTACACAGATTGGAACTAGGGCCAATATATTCGATTTCCCGAAAAACTAGCTGAAGCCTTATGATTTTTTCAATTTTTTCTAACTCCTTAATTTTTCTACTTGAATGGAGGGGGTTAGCAAAGAGCTAAAGGGAGCTTTGAAACCTCAATTTTTCTTTCAGCCATTTGTTGCTTAGATAGCCTGATAGAAATCTAGTTTTCCAACTCAAAATTACATAAACATGAATTTGGGATTTCCTACCTTTCCATTAAGCCTCCAAAAAATTTGACTCTAAGAATCTTTCAACATTTCGAACTAAGAACAATCCAAAATGAAACTCCAAAAAGGTTCCAAGCACGCAACCCAAGAACAAATTTCAATAAATGCGAGAAAATAATATAGACAAGTAACCCAAAATCCTTCAAATAGTAATCAATAAATAAAAATGTGAGGGATGAGGTGGCTCCATGTAGGATGCCACTTCATCATTAAGCTCCATTCCTTTCAAAAATTCAAACACCAAGCCCAAATTTGAATTAAATGCACATGTAAGGACTTATGACATGCCCACATAACACTCCAACTTTCCACCATGCATATTAAGGAAAAATTAATTGTGGTAAGTAGTTCAAAGTGCAATTATTTTCACTTTTCTCAGACCAAAATGCATAAAAATGGTCAAAATAACACCCATACTATTCATAAGATATGCTGGTAGAAGATTTTGAAATGTGATAGGACAAGATTAACTTGTCCCATTAACTCTCAAAAAGTTCCCTCCAAGTCAAATTTTGAGGGAAGGAAGAGTGCTACTCCAACCAAAATCTAATAAATTTAATTCATCATCAAGCAAAAAACAAGGACCATCTACCTTCATAATTATCCAATTGAGTCACAACAACTTATTTTAGTTAAAAAATTAAGAAATTGGGTTAGCTAATTAAGACAAATTAATAATTGCTAATAAACATGACTAAAATTTCAAAAATAATTAAATATTTATAACTTTCAAAATAAACACACACAAAATTAAGCCAAAAGGGAAAAAGTATTACACCCCATGACCACCCATGTGAGGTTAACCCCCCATGAGAAACCTCTAACTAGGCATGCAATAACACAACATAAACATTAAACACAAGTTATCAAATTTGGCCATGTTGCAAAAAACCGAACATTACCTTTTTGGTTGGTCCCCTATCCCCTTTCAGATATATTATATAATGGTACTCATGCAATTTCCATCTCCCACTCCCTTTATAAGGAAAAATACCTCCTAACACTCAACACCCATGCATCAATAACATCTAAAAAGAAAATAAGAAATAACAAATAGAAATCAATAATCATTCATCCAAATTAAAATTATATCATCTATCAACATATCAAATAATTCGATTCTAACAATCCATGAGATCATAATTCTACTCAGAACATCCAGAGTATAATGTTTCAATATAAAATCCAAATAATGAAAATCAACATAGTATCAAATTGTCTGCCAGTGTCATCTATTTTATCAATAATCAAAATGTGGATCACAACATATCAATGGCTCCATGTAGGATGTCACTTCATCATTCCTTCATTCCAATAACAAAAGTCAACACCAAGCCCAAAATAATTAAATGTACATGTAATACTTATGACATGCCCACATAACACTCCAACTTACACACCATGCTTACCAAGGAAAAATTAATTGTGGTAACTAGTAAAGTGTAATTATTTTCACTTTTACATTCAAAAAATGCATTAAAATTGTCAAAATAAGACCCATACTTCATAAGTATGGTTAGTAGAAGAGTTTAATATGTGAAGGACAATATTAACTTGTCCTACAAGTCTCAAAAAGTGCTCTCCAAGTCAAATTTCGAGTTTTGGAAGGAAGAGTGTACATAACCAAAATTGTAATAAATTTAATTCATCATCAAGCACAAAACAAGGACCATCTACCCTCATAATTATCCAATTGTCACATCCTTTTTTTAGTTAAGAAATTAATTTGGATAGCTAATTAAGACAAATTAATAATTGTTAATAAAATGACTAAAATTTCTTAGTAATTAAATACATATAACACAAAATAAAAGACACACAAAATTAATGGAAGGGAAAAATATTACACCCCATGGCCACACATGTGAGGTCACCCCCATGGGAAACCTCATAACTAGGCATGCAATAACACAACATAAACATTAGACACAAGTTGTCAAATTTGGCCATGTTGCAAAACACCCAACATTATTCTGTGGTTGGTCCCTTATCCCCTTTCAATGTATGATATAATGTCTATGCAAAATACCTTGCATGGTCGCATCAACAACATCGAGAAATAATATATACATAGAAATCAATAATCATCATCCAAAATTAAGTAATTCTATCATCTATCAACATATCAAATAATTTGATTCTAACATCCATTTGATCATAATTCTACTCAGAACATCCAGAGTATAATGTGTCAGTATAAAATCTAAATAATGTAAATCAACATATATTGAACTATCTACAGTGTCATCTAGTGTATCATAATCAAAATGTGAATCACAACATATCAATAGTCCAAATATTTTCATAGTCTATCATCTACTACTCAAAATAGAATAATCAAAATGTCTAAGTATCAATCTAACAGTAATATCATCATAATGAAAATAGTGTTGAAGAGGAGTGGGCAATACAACATTCTTTACATCCATTTGATGAACCAGTCATTTAAAGTTAGCAACCAAAGAAATAAAATTCCTTATTGTACTCATTTTTACAATTGGAGAAAATGTATCACCAAAATAAACCCCTTATTTGTTAGCATACGTTGCATAGTTCATTTTTTAGGAATGTTTGCTTCTGTTTTTATCGCTTTATGTTCTCTTCCTTGGTGTATTCCATTATTCTCTCTCCCTCATCCAAATCTTCCTCCTTCAGTTTAGGGGAATGTAGTTGATTATTTCTCTTATATAATGTACGCACTTCTAAATAACAAAATAAGTATGTTGAGAATTATTCACTCCACATTATTCTTAGGATCTGTTTGATTCCTACATTTTGGTATCTAAGTAGCAGCCAAATCCTCTGATCTGTATGGAAAGTAGAAGCAAACTTTGGAAAAAGTTTTACTCCTTGTTGCTGCGTAAAGCTCCTGCCTGTACGTGGAATTTTTTTGCGTGGAGAATTTTTTGACTACCGTGATTTGTCTTCGTGCTGTGACACCTGTGTGGAGGAGTTGGAGCATGCAACTGAAGCCGAGTGGAATGTGCATGTGGAAGTATAAAATATAGTCCTATATCTGCTCAAAGACTCTAGCGTGGATTGAAGTCCCTGCTAATGCTGCGTAAGAAGAAAACAAAACAATTGTATGCTTTGTGGTGTAACCTTCAGCCTGCATGGAGAAAGAAGATTGTTTGCATGGACATGCACGTGGGATTATTTTTCATCAACCTATGTGAAAAGACAGGCTTGAAGCTTCTGCTGCTAACAATGGAGGAACAAACCAAAGAAACTACATGGAAGATAATTTTTTTTTGAGACCCGTGCTTTAATTTATTTTCTACCTGCGTGGAGGACAATCAGACATATATTATATCATCATACTATCTAGTGTAGGAGATTTTTTTTAGACCTGTGCTTTGTCTATTGTTCGCGTGGAAGGACATGCATTTAGCTATGAAATTAAGGAAGTCATAGACTACATCGGTATTTTGAGAGGATTGTCTGCTGTAGGAAATTTCAGATCGATCTGCATGAAACAAAATTAGAGAACGTGAGATTTTTTTGAATCAATCTGAGTGGAGAATTACATGGTAGATCTTCATTACAGTTTGAAACTCTTTGCATGAAGATATTTTATTCCTAGCTATGGAATCTGACCAAAGCGCTAGTCTATGAAGCAAGAGACAAGTGTCTAGTCCCAAACCTACGTAAAAAAAAAACAAAGGAACAAAAGCACCTACGTGGCCTTGCACATGTTTGAAGTGATTACTTTGGCTCAACCTGAAGTGACTGCTTTTCTCTGTGTGGAAGTCTGACACTACGTTTGAAGCATTTCCCTTCTTGTAGCAACATGGGAACTCTAGTCATGGTTGTAGCATAGAAGATCTCTAATGCTACTGTTGTGTGAATTTGGATATCTTCAGAAAAGAGTTGGAGTTGAACTACTGCGTGAAAAGGTAGATACTGATACTCAACCAAGGAGAATGTGAAACTTGGATCCTACGTCAAAACTTTGCACCGAATGTCAAGTGTAGACAACTCGATTGAGAGCATCAATAACACGGTCGCCATAGCTGAAAGTTGAGAATATCAACTTGCCAGCCAAGAGAAAACTGTGAAGAATCCCCTGAGAGCTCCAGGTTCTACTTTACTTTGCTGAACATGCTTCGGAATAACGGAAATCTAGCCTTTGACAAGCTAGTTCAAGAAGGAATTCTTGAATAATTATCTTTTCAACATCAACTACCAAGCAAAGTTGAGTACGAAAAGAATTAGAAGCCAAGTACGACACCAAATGTGACGACAAAGAAGAACACCCTACAAAGTGTTTTCATCTCATAGCACACGAATATCGTGAGCATCTATGAAGCAAGTAATTATCATAACTGAGTCAAAATTGTAATAACTCTTCAAATAAATAAATAATTTTTATTGTTACGATGTCCTGCTCCAAAATTACTTCTGTCCGATGCTTAGTTGCTCAAAGGGTCCAATTTTGCGGCCTGGAAGACAAAAATGAAGACAATCCTTCAGCTTGAAGAATTATGGAGAATTTTCATAGGGTCTGTGCCCACTCCCACAACTCTCGATGAACTAATAAAATATGAGATGGCTAGTGCTAAAGCCTCGATGCTGATAATTCTCAATATCAGTGACGATGTGCAATCGCATGTTCAGAATGCAGAGAAACCAAAGGAATCCTGGGGACAAGCTGGGCAACCATATATGAAGCCAAAAATAAGATGGAGATTCTTCATCTTTAGTCAAAGCTACACACCCTCTCTATGGGGTCAGACGAGAAAGTAGAGGAATTCTTACGTTGCATGACTAAGCTGAGATCGAAGTTATTAACGCTCAGTGAAATAGTGGAAGATAAAATTATCATCGTAATCACCTTGAGAGAACTCCATCCTTAATTCTAAGGTGTTCCTTACGACACTGAATGTGTCTAAACAAGCTAGTGACATTCGAAGAGCTTGTGAATTTTTTGCAACAGGAAGAGGCCATCACTTCATCCCATCAGGAGTCTCAGGATAAAGCCTTATTCTCAAAGCCTTACCATGGCCAGAAGAATCGGAAGGATCTCCCAGAGACTAGCAAAATCAAGTGCAACCCAAACAATAGTAGAAAGATCAAAATTCAAAGAGATGGTGTCAAATTTGTAGAACCAATACTCACAACACTGATCATTGTTGGCATAATAGCTTGAAACAGGGGTCTTCAAGCCATACAGGCACATCCTGGAGTGCAAGGATTTTCAAAAGTCCGAAACGAATGTCCCCGCTAGAGAAAGCACAAGGGACATCTCGCAGCTCAACAAGAAGATGATGAATTTGATGAGGAGACATTAGAAGGAGCCCATTGTGGTAAGAACCTTGTACTCGTCTATCAAAATTCTCAGCCCATAAAGAAATTCTGGTTGATAGACTCTGGTGTAAGCAAACATATGTCAGGTGACAAAAAGTTATTTGACTCACTACACGAAGAACCAACTAGAGATCAAGTTTAGATAGCAGATGAAAAATAGTACATTGCAAAATGAATAGGGAATGTCATCATTCCTTTGGGACCAAGAAAATATACACTTACAAAGTTAATATATGTTCCTCGCTTGACTAGAAATCTCTTGTCTGTTACTCAGCTCTTCAATCAACATCTTAAGGTAGAATTTATTGTTCAAAATGGCATTAAGTCATGATTAATCTCCTAGAACAAGGTACAATTATTTCTAAAGCATTTATAAAATATAATTTATTTGCTTTAGCTATTGTTTCATCTTCTGCAATAGATTTATTTGCTTCAACAATAGAATTAACTACCATATGGCATTTTAGATATGGACACTTGTCAATCAGTTCATTGCACTAGATGAGTTCAAAAGTAATGTTGCGTGGACTACCCAAATTGTCCAGTTTATTGCCTATTTGCCCTGGCTGTCTTACAGGAAAACAACACAAAGATCCGTTTCAAGTGAGCACCTTCCATACCAAGAATTTTTTGGAGGTAATTCATACTAATCTGAACGGCCCCTTGCCTGCTTTGTTTTTAGGATACAAGTATTTCTAACTGTTCGTGGATGACCAATCTCGCAAGATGTGGGTATATTTCTTGAAGAATAAAAGTGAGGCTCTTCAACACTTGCATAACTTCTATCATCGTGTTGTCAAAGAGTCTGGACAACCACTTCTTCTACTCCACTCAGATCAAGGGGTGGAATTCACATCAAATAAGTTCTTAGCCTTCCTGAACCAACAAGGCATTAAGCAGCACGTGACTGCTCCCTACACACCCTAGAAAAATGGCATTGTTGAGCATCGCAATCGCATAGTGATGGAGATGGCTCGTTGCATGCTAACAACAGCAAAGCTAGAGGAACACTATTGGACTTAAGTAGTACAAACAGTTGTATATCTTCTCAATAGGGCACCGACAAAGATTCTACAGAACAAAATGCTAGAAGAGGTATGGAGCGGTAAAAATCCATCAATTTCTCATTTGCGAGTATTTGATTGCACAGCATACATGCATGTCCCAGCTTAGAAGAGAAAGAAGGTTGAGCCAAAAACACTCCCGTGTATCCTTCTTGGTTACAGTACTACCCCGAAGGCATACTATCTCATGGATCCTGAGATAAAGAAAATATACGAGAGTCAGGATGTGGTTTGTGACGAGGTATCCTTTGACTCAATAGTATCAACAGAAGATCCACTTCCAACCACATCTCACCGATTAGTCTCCGAATCAGATGATGAGCTAGAGGAGACTACTTAGATAAAAGAAATGTTGCCAGGAGAACTATTTGTTGACCTTGGAGAACTGGAGAATGTGACTCCACATCAATCCACATGAAAATGACACAGTTCTTCTCAAAAGTAGCAAATTTCTCGTCTGAAGTGGGTACAAAGCACTATCAAGGACTCACATTTACAACAACTCCCAGATACATCATCTGGAGTCAAAACAAGGAGTCAAACAAGAAATAAGGTAAACTTTGCACTCATGAGTTCACTGATGAATAGCTTCGAGCCAGATAATGTTCGTGAAGCACTCAGTCAACCTTAGTGGAAGGAAGCCATGGATATAGAATATGACTCACTCATGAAAAATTAGACATGGGAACTTGTCGATCTACCTACAGGAAAGAAACCCATAGGCTGCAAATGGGTTTTCAAGACAAAATATAAGGCTAGATCCATCGATAAACATAAAGCATGACTTGTAGCAAAAGGATATGCTAAGAAAGAGGGCATCGACTATGAAGAAACCTTTGTACCCACTGTGAAGATGAAGACCATCATAGTAGTTTGCGCACTTGTAGCACAAAAAGGATGGAGACTTCAGTAGATGGACGTCAAGAGTGCTTTCCTAAATGGTGATCTCAAAGAAGAAGTATACATGACCCAACCTTAAGGATTTTTTTATGAAGAGCAGCCTAAGAAGGTATGTCATCTCATCAAATCACTTTACGGACTGAAACAAGCTCTCAGGGCATGGTATATCAAGATCAACGATCACCTTTTGCAGTATGGGTTCAGTCGTAGCCCCTCATATTCAAATTTGTATATAAATAAGGTAGGTAAAGAAACTTTCATTCTTTTTGTATATGTAGATGATCTTGTGATCACTGGCAGTTCAGAATATCAGGTTGATATTGTAAAGAATGATCTCAAAATAACCTTCGACATGACAGATTTGGGGCTACTACATTATTGTCTTGGCTTGGAGATATGGAAAAAGGAGCATCACATTTTTGTCTCCCAGACAAAGTACGCCAAGACACTCCTAGAAAAGTATAGAATTTCTGATTGTAAACCTATATCCACTCCCATATAAAAAGGCTTGCAACATTCAAGATTCCAAGACTCACCTCAAGTAGATGCTACTCTCTATAGGCAATTTGTTGGAGGGCTCATCTATTTGACATATACCAGACCAGATCTCTGCTATGCTATCAGCTATCTTTCCAGGTTCATGTAGGAGCCGAAGAAATGTCACTGGAATGTAGCAAAGCATGTTTTGAGATATGTCTAAGGAACAACTGATTATGGTCTGGAATATAAGAAGAATGATCAATTCTTATTATAGGGATACGTTGATTTGGACCACGCCAGATCTGTTGATGACAAGAAGTCAACTACAAGATATATATTTCATCTCGAATCTAGACCTATCTCGTGGATAAGCAAGAAGCAGATTGTTCTTTCTATCTCATCCACAGAGGCAGAATATCATGCTGCACAAGGAGCTGTGTGCGAAGTGATATGTATACGTCGCATTTTGGATGACCTGGGAATTCTTGAAAATTAGTCACCTATTCTCTATTGCGATGATCAGAGTGTGTTGAAGCTCATGTAGAATCCAGTCTTTCATGAACGAACAAAGCATATTGAAACTAACTGCCATTTCATTCAAGAGCACATCTTGAACCATCAAATTCAGCTCCAATACTATCCTACTGAAGCACAAGTTGTTGACATTCTCACTAAATCTCTTGGAAAAGTGAAATTTGAACTTTTCAGGAGTCACATTTGCAAGAATAATGTAATAAGGGGGTAATGTTAGCATACGCCGCATAGTTCATATTTTACGAGTGTTTGTTCTATTTTAATTATCCCTTTATTTTCTCTTCCTTGGTGTATTCCATTATTCTCTCTCCTTCATCCAAATCTTCCTCCTTCAGTTTAGGGGAATGTAGTTGATTATTTCTCCTATATAATGTATGTAATGCCCACTTCCCTATGACACTTAGTTGATTATCATTTTGAGTTATGCAGACTTTGGATATGGACATGACTTATACTTATGTTGATTAGCATGATGTTTTGTGACTAGATGCATTTGGATTATGATTGGATTTTGTTTTCAGTATGATCTACACTGACTTATGGACAGACTATTGGATACCGATATTATTTTTATATGGATATATTGCATGTGTTCTAACATTGGATTTCTTCGCCATGATGAGTAGAATGTAGTTGTTGAATTTACATTACTATAATTTTGGATAATGATGAAATGCATAATTAAGTTGTGATTTAGACCTAGAAATAATGATTTATTGAATTACGTATAGATGTTGATAAATTTCATGCATATGGTTATTTTGGACATTTTGACATGGCCGCAAGGCCGAAGGAGGTATTTTGTATTTTGCAGGAAACACAGCATGATCACAACCATGAGGGGGGATTGGGAACCAAACACAACAGGATGTCGGGTGGTTACAACAATTGGTCGTCAAGGCAACTAGTAAGTTGTATTGTGTTCCCTTTGTTCTTTTATGTGTTGAGAAAATTTCCATGAGGGGGAAATTTTCTAATGTGACCAAGGGGGTAAGAAATTTATTTACTTGTTTTAACTTACTTTAGTAGGTGATTTTATTTGTGATATCTTTTTAAAAATTACTTTTGCTAAGTATGTTTAGAATTAATTTAACACCTTGTTTTAAATTTTAAGTTTTGGAGGGAAGTCTTGTGGATGTAATTAATTTTGTTGGTTGGCTCCTTGAGCCTTGTGTTTCCTCATGTATTGAATGCTTGGTTTTGAGTGTTGACCACTCCAAATCCCTTGAATCTCGAATTTGAGATTTAGGGCAATTTTGGGGGACTTGTGGGGCAAGTTGAACTTGTCCCACACTTCCCAAAACCCCTTACCAACCATATCTATGGGTTGGGAATCCAAAAAGGGGATTATTTATTGTTTTGGGAAGGGAAATATGACTTGGAGTGCACTTTTCTTCTTTTTGCATTTATTTGTGCCTTAAGACACATGGGAAGGGATGGATGTGGAAGAGAGTTGTCATTCAATCCAACCACCCATTTATGGTGTTTTGGGATTTGAGTTGACTAAAGGGAGGTGGTCTTGAGGATGTGTGATGTGGCATCCTACAAGGAGCCACATCACCCTCACTCTCCCCTTTTGTCTATTTATGGAAACTTCCTCTCTTGTTGAGGGGGTTGGAGGTTTTTGTTGAGGAGTCCTTTTCTTTTATTTTCTTTTTGGGAGAGGAAAGAATTGGGAGAAAGAGAAAAGAAGGAGCTTGGACTTGCATGCTTGGGATTGCTTTTGGAGGGAGCTTTTGCAAAGCTTCTTGGTTTAGGCTTCTCCAATGGAGAGGTAGGAAACCTTCTCTTTTTTGGTTGCTTTCATATTGTTGTTGATGCTAAAATTGTGAATAATGTATGTTTACTTTTGTGTATTGTGAAAATGGTTAGAGTGCTTAATGTGTAGTGTAGGAGAGGTCTATGGGAAAACTCATGAGGGAGGCATAAGAGTAGAATAGGATATTGTGGAGGGAGTTTGAGAGGAATGCCCATCTTGGGTAAGAATGTTCATATTCTTACCTTGTTCTTGAGGGAGCCATAAGAGGAGGGAGGCATAAGAGTATGGGAGGAAAAAGGGGGTACTTGAGGGAGGCATAAGATTCATAGGGGCTTGAGTTTTATTGTGGAGGGTTTTGGATGGGCATCTCATCTCAATGGGGAGGCATAAGGAAAACTTTCCCATAGTTCCTTCTCTTGTTGGCTTGGATGAAAGCCTTGTTGTGAAAGGTATTGTGTTGTTTGTGTTTCCTTTTTGTTTCTTCTTTTAACCTTCAATGTTGTGAAGAAAATTGTATTGTGGAAGCAAGTATTGTTGCCTTGAGTTGGAGACCACCCTTCATTGTGTTGTGTTTGGGGCTCGGGGGTCAATGGAGGAGATTGCTTCTCTTCTCCATTGAGTTTTGGTTGGGAGGAGAGTGTTGCCTCTCCCCCTATCTTGGTTGTGATTTGAAATACTTGGAACTTGGAGCATGGATGAAGAACACCTTGGAGATTTGGAACCTGTTGTTGACAATGTAAAACCTCCATGTATTTACCATCTTGAGTGGAGGAAGAATGTAATATTACTTTGTATTTTAGCTTACATTGTTGCAAATTTGTTTCCACATGAAGTAGAAAGTGTTGTAACAAATGTTGAATGAAAGTTGTTTTTTTTTTTGGACTCCAATAATAAGTATGTAATATAGATGGAATCAAAAGTTGAAAGGATGACAATCTTTCTATTCTCCTTCTTACTTGATTTGGAACCTCTCATGAGTATGTCAATCTTGTTTACATGTTAGTAGACCTTGCTTTAAAATTAATGGAAGTAATTTTGGAACCCTCTTGAAGGGTGTTGGGAATTGGTACAAAAATATATATTAAATTTTATCTTATTACTTGAAGGAGATGTGTTTGAAGGATGGGAAAAAAATAGTGCATTATCCCTTCTTGTATACTTGTTGGAAAGACTTAAGTTTTTTAATGGTTTTTAATATGCCAATGAAACCTTTTTTAAGCTCTAGATCTTTTATGTTCTTCTTCATTATGAATCCATTGTAAATCTAATTGCAAATCGTAAAAGGAAATGAAATCCAACATCCTTGAATTCCCGTACAAGGTCTATTAAAATATGTAGAAGGAGATCTTAATGTAAAGGTTCCAAGCTTGTTTAACCCTTTACCCACATTTTGGTAAGAAGAAAACTAATATTCTAAATGTTATTCATATTTAAGTGTCATTAAAAAAAAGATCTATTGGATTTACTATTATTAAATTCCATTTATGACAATATACTCTAGTATCCCTGTTACATCAACAAAGAGTAATATTACAAACTCCAACCAAGGCATAATATAAATTACATATATGGTAAGGAACCTGCATCAGTGCTTGCGGAACTCCCCAAGGTCCATGAATAATCATGTTTTTTTCAAACAAACGTTGCTAAATTATATATATATAACCATACATTAATATCTTATAAAACAATTAAAACAAGGACACGCTTCTGTAAAGCTTCCATGACACATGACTGTCTTAGAATGCGAGGCCGTCTGTGCAAACAAAAAAAAAGGGCACGCAGAGATGCTCGTTAATTTGTAAACCCAGCTACCTCATGAATATTCTAATATGCAATAGATTTACTTCTATGAGATTTCCTTTTCTCTCGCCTACGCTGTCTCTTAATCAATTTTGATAAAAATATCTTGAAGGTGAAACCCGAATTTGAGGATACGTTCAGCACTAAACAGATAACAACATAGTTGAACAGCCTGCTCTTTTGGCATCCTCGCAACCTGATATCCCCTCTCTCACCTTGCAGCACCCAATGGAAGTGGATGTAACGCACCTCCTCATGCGCTGAGCTCCATTTCGCACCTCCTCTCCTATCCCACGTGCCTGAGATGGTAGTTTCTACCTCTCTGTAGCATGCACGGCCATGGGCGGATGAAAGGAGGTA
Organism: Taxus chinensis; assembly: GCA_019776745.2. Lineage (NCBI taxonomy): Eukaryota > Viridiplantae > Streptophyta > Pinopsida > Cupressales > Taxaceae > Taxus > Taxus chinensis. The sequence goes on from CM034150.1 coordinate 740,932,600, forward strand.
TAAAACATCTGCTGTTGCACCTATATCTTCTTCATTTATTCACCACTCTCCTACCCGCGCGGCCAGAGCAGTTGGGATTCGATTGGGCGACTGTACAGAGAAGGATTTGCAAAATATATTTGACTAAATTGATAGTTCTTCCAGGAGATTAATCTTCATGCAATGGGACAGCAATTAATTGATGAGGCAGTGGATGTTGATCTACCCACACCTCCCAAACTTAAATTCTCATTCAAAGCATGTAAACGTGGAAGTGCCAGCATAGCTTTTAAATGGGATTAGATATGGGCAGGCCAAAAGCCTAGGTTCTCTAGATGCACCCATTTTTGTTTTAGCTGATGTGAAGGCCTACTTCAGTGCATTGTTTAGTATAGTACTCTTTTAGTATTGATTCTTAAGCTATGTTGTTTTCCTAGTTCTGTGTGATAGGTAGGTAGTGCAGTATTTAATCATCTTTTTTTTAATACGGTTATCTTTTGAGACATGGACAAAAGTTCAAAGCCTCACGATGTTGATTGTGGATCTATGAAGAAGCAGATATAAAAAAAATAACTGTGCAGTCACACTCTAGTACGTGGATGTGGCGTAATGATCCGTGTACTTCGGCAGATTGTTCGTAGCTATTTTAACTAGATTTTTTTTCAATCCCCAAGAATCCTGTAATTCGGCATCTAATCGACCTAATTCCTATTGAATATTAGATATAACTCAAACATAATTTAAAATTCAATAGACCTAAAAATTATTTGGAAGATTTTAATGTCCATGTTAAGATAGGTGTAATAGACCTTTATTTCTCTCGATGTATCAGATCCCTCGCAAATCAATCTCATGGGTCTTTTGTGTGATATTGATGTATCACTCAGATATTGTAGCGGCATGGAAAATTATACATTGAATCTGCTTTAGATTGGACTGTGAAGAATTTATCCACGTTGCTTGGTAGATTGCTGTGCACATTAGGGATAGGGGATTTTAGTAAATCATACTATAAATATTTCGAAATGCATTGAAATTGAAATAATCAGGGGTTCTATTTGTAAGTATTTGCTGATGCTTTGCTAGGCAACTTTTACTTACATTATTGTTACACATTGTGAATATGCGACTTCAGTAAACATATTGGAAATTACAATTTTGAATCTGAGGCTTCGTTGGTAAAAAAAAAAATTGTCGCTTCTTTAGGTCGTTTATTTGTTTGAGACCCTTGTTGTCATCGACGTCGTGAGCATGGCGTCATACTTTTTGAGTGGCGTTACATTTTGGTATCAGAGCCAGGGGTTCAAAGCTGGGACCCTTGGGCACATGCAGAAAATGTGAAACAGGAACACTTAACTTAGTGCAGAACATTATTCTTTTAAAATATAAAACCATAATGTTGATAATTATAGTAAACAACAAATTTTGAAAACTAGCACAAGACCTAGAACGATGAACTAACTCTCGCCTTGATCTGTGCAGGAGGCGCGGATTGGGCGAGGGGTCTCTTCACATAGACCTAGACATACCACCGCACAAGAGAAGGCCGTAGCAGCCCTTCTGCCTCAGATTTTGCAGACACTCCAGGATGTCAATGCCGCTATACGCGGAGAGCCCTTGGGAGGACGACTTGCTAGACATAGTTTGGAGCCATCAGTAGATGCCCAGGCATCCCCTCGACACAGCGAGGAGCACAGAGCAGAGAATTTCCGTGCAGAGTCAGCTAGGGCAGAGTCACCACAGAGAGGACATGGGGACAGGATCTCAGGACATAGGGACAGGTCTCGGAGCCCTAGACAGAGGGAGGAGCATACAGAGAGATCTAGGATTCATCATACGTCAGCTGCAGACCATATCAGGGAGATCCTGAAGCTACGACCATCTCACTATTCAGGTGATACAGGCGGTTTTTCAGGCAGAGGCCTGGTTGGTGAGCTTGAGCGGATGCTTCAACCTCTGTCCTTGTAGTAGCAACACGAAAGCTCATGTTGCAATCCATCTTCTGAAGGATGGAGCAGGAGTCTGGTGGAGGACCGAGGAGCAGAAGCTCCATGTCGACTCAGAGACGATTACCTGGGAACTGTTTGAGGAATGTTTCAGGAGCAGGTATTTACCCAGGAGATTTATACAGCAGCGCATAGATGAGTTTCATGACCTCCGTCAGGCGTCGATGACAGTAGCTGAGTATGAGAGTCGATTTCTAGACCTACTCCAGTACGTCGACTATATGCAGGATGAGCAGGTACGTGATTCACAGGTTCATCTGGGGCCTGAACTTGGATCTAGGTGGCGCAGTGTGCATTCACTACCCACAGACGTTAGCAGAGGCCGTGGAGAAGGCCTATATTGCAGAGGAGACACGGGGTAAGACACAGCAGGCTAGAGACAAAGTTCGGAGCCGTATCCAGCAGATGCAGGATAGTAGGTTGAAGGGGTCAGTTCCTCCTCCACGGGGTGGACAGAGTTCAGGGCAAGCTTCATTTAGGCCACCATAGAAGCAGCAGCAGCAGCAGACCCACCCACCTTACCGACCTCCTCAGAGATTTGATGCACAGAGAGGACGTAGTATGGGGCCTCCTCCTAGGGGTCCCATCAGGACACAGGGTGCACCGAGAGCTCAGTCAGTAGGAGCTCGTCAGCAGAGACCTCAACAGTCCATAGCCGGATCGTCAGGATCTGTATCTCAGTCATCTAGAGTACCAGCTGGAGCTACTTCCCACTGGAGAGGACCAGGCAGCTGTTATGGTTGCGGTGTTGTTGGACATCTTTGGAGAGATTGCCCACATAACCCTACCAAGGGTAAGACACAGAGCTCAGAGCCTACTGTTGGAGATATGGCACGAAGTCATCAGATCTACGCAGCGGTCGAGAACCGCCAGGCTAAACATCAGAGTACTGTGATTGAGACGACAGGTAGTGTTGGTGGTATTTCCACCTCTATATTATTTGATTCCGGTTCTTCTGATTATTTTATTGCACCATCCTTAGTAGAGCATTGTAGGCTGGTGGCAGTTAGGCAGGGCCGTAGTTGGGACGTTGAGATGGCTTCTGGAGCCAAAATTTCTGTAGACTCCTTAGTCAAGGAGTGTGTAGTGGATTTGGGACCCTTCACCACTACTTCTGATCTTCGGATCCTTCCATTAGGATCTTATGGCATCATTTTAGGCATGGATTGGTTGTCCGCTCACAGAGCTAGAGTGGATTGTTACCATAAGACTATTACTTGCATAGATGATCTTGGAGTAGAGTCAGTGATATCAGGAGTTAGGAGGGCCGTATCCATTCGCACCATCTCCGCTATGCAGCTTAAGCGGTGTGCGCGACAGGGTTGTCAGATGTTTGCTATTACAGTCAGTGACAGATCAGAGGATGAGTCGAGAGGACCTTCCCTCGATGATCATCCCATCTTATCAGAGTTTGCCGATGTGTTCCCAGGGGAGCTACCGGGATTACCTCCCCCACGTGAGATTGATTTCCATATAGATCTAGTTCCAGGCGCAGAGCCTATCTCACGAGCACCCTATCGGATGACTACTCCTGAGTTATGTGAGCTCAAGTTGTAGCTTGAGGACCTTCTGGAGAAAGGCCTAATTCGTCCTAGTGTATCCCCTTGGGGTGCACCAGTTATCTTCATGAAGAAGAAGGATGGATCTCTTTGGTTGTGTATTGACTACCGTCAGCTGAATAAAGTAACGATCAAGAATCGTTACCCCCTTCCACGCATTGATGATTTATTTGATCAGATGAAGGGGGCTACAGTTTTCTCTAAGATAGATCTTAAGTCAGGATACCATCAGCTCAAGATTGCGGAGACAGATATTCACAAGACAACTTTCCGCACGAGATATGGCCACTACGAGTTCACAGTGGTACCTTTCGGTTTGACGAATGCCCCCGCAGTGTTTATGAGTTTGATGAATGGGGTATTCAGGACCTTCCTTGATCGCTTCGTGCTTATCTTCCTTGATGACATTCTGATTTACTCACGCACACGTGAGGAGCACGAGGAGCACCTTCGCCAGGTTCTTCAGTGTCTTCGCGAGCAGCGCCTTTACGGGAACTTGGAGAAGTGTGCGTTCTTTCAGCCTGAGGTGCAGTATTTGGGCCACATCATTTCTGGGGAAGGTATCGCAGTCGATCCTTCCAAGATTTGAGCCATCATGGATTGGCCAGCACCCACTAGTGTGACCGAGGTGCGTAGTTTCATGGGTCTAGCAGGTACTACAGGAGGTTTGTTCAGGACTTTTCTCAGATTGTGCACCCTATCACTTCTCTTCAGCGGAAAGGGAAGAAGTTTTTATGGTCAGATAGATGTGAGCAGGCCTTCAGTACACTGAAGGAATGCCTTACGAGAGCACCTATCCTTGCAGTGCCAGATCCTCATGGAGAGTTTTTCATATGCACAGATGCTTCCTTGGCAGGACTTGGAGGAGTGTTAATGCAGGAGGGTAGAGTAGTTGCCTTTGAGTCCCGCAAACTCAAAGATTATGAGCTCAATTATCCGACCCATGACCTTGAGCTTGCAGCAGTAGTACATGCCTTAGTGCGGTGGAGACATTTTCTTCTTGGCCGGAGATTTACACTCAGGACTGATCACTTGAGTCTTCGCCACCTCTTCACGCAGCCCAATCTCAATGCTCGTCAGCAGCGTTGGATGGAGTTACTCTGTGAGTATGACATGGAGATAGAGCATGTGAAAGGGAAGGAGAATGTGGTTGCAGATGCCTTGAGTAGGTGGAGACATGTGGCTATGGCCACCTCAGTGGGCACAGATTTGCGGAGTAGGATCTTGCAGCAGCTTCCTCAGGATAGTTTCTACCTTGCAGCCAGAGTAGAGATTGAGTCTCAGAGACCCCTTGAGGGGAGATTTGATGGATTTTCATTAGAGGCAGATGGTCTTCTCAGACACAGAGGTCAGATATATGTTCCTAGAGATGGAGGCTTGAGACATGACATTTTGACAGAGGCTCATCGTGCACCTTACTCAGCCCATCCCGGGGTGAAGAAGATGCACGCCACCCTGAGACAGTTGTACTTTTGGAGAGGACTTCAGAGAGACATAGCTTCATTTGTATCCCGCTGTTTAGAGTGCCAGAGGGTGAAGGCCGAGCATCAGCATCCAGCTGGCCTTCTCTATCCTCATGCCATACCGGAGTGGAAGTGGGACACCATTTCTATGGATTTCATTGTTGGGTTGCCGACGTCGAGATACCACCACGACGCCATCATGGTCACGGTGGATAAATTGACGAAGGTAGCTCACTTTTCTCCAGTGAAGACCACCTATACAGCGAGTGCGGTGGCACGAGTATACCTTGATGAGATTGTCAGATTACATGGGATTCCGCGGAAGATCATTTGCGACCGCGACCCTTTGTACACCTCCCATTTCTGGACCACCATGCAGTATGCCCTCGGGACGAGGATTAATTTCAGCACAGCTTATCACCCTGAGACCGATGGACAGACAGAGAGGGTGAATCAGATTTTGGAGGACATGCTCAGGATGTACGTGATGGATCATCAGTCGAGATGGGAGGAGTATCTGTATTTGGTGGAGTTTGCCTACAATAATAGTTTCCAGAGTTCTATAGGCATGGCTCCTTTTCAGGCATTATATGGTAGAGAGTGCAGGACACCTCTTAGCTGGGATAGGATTGAGGACAGGGTTTCCCTTGGGCCAGCATTATTACAGGACATGGAGCAGCAGGTTACTTTGATCAGACAGAGATTGCAGGAGGTGCAGGATAGACAGAAGAAGTATGCAGACCAGCATAGGACAGATCACAGTTTTGAGGTAGGCACGAAGGTGTTTCTTCGTGTCAGACCGCATAAGAGCCCTATCCGTTATGGAAAAGGTTCTAAGCTTGCTCCTAGGTTTGTGGGTCCCTTTGAGATCTTGGAGTGCCTCGGCCCCTTAGCCTATCGTCTAGCACTGCCACCTAGCTTATCGCGCGTCCATGATGTATTTCACGTTTCTGTGCTTAGGAGATATGTTTCTGATCCTTCTCATGTGCTAGATTGGACTGCATTGCAGGTGCAGGATCAGGGGCAGGTGATGGTGGAGCCCGTGTGCATTTTAGATCGCAGGACCCTGGGCCTTCGCGGCAGAGAGATTGATCAGGTTCGGGTCCAATGGGACAGGTACGATGAGACTGCTGCTACTTGGGAGGATGCTACATCATTGCGAGCTCAGTTTCCACACTTATTTCAGTGACTTCCAGGAGGAAGTCTAGTCTAAGGGGAGGGGGATGTAATGCCCACTTCCCTACGACACTTAGTTGATTATCATTTTGAGTTATGCAGACTTTGGATATGGACATGACTTATACTTATGTTGATTAGCATGATGTTTTGTGACTAGATGCATTTGGATTATGATTGGATTTTGTTTTCAGTATGATCTACACTGACTCATGGACAGACTATTGGATACCGATATTATTTTTATATGGATATATTGCATGTGTTCTAACATTGGATTTCTTCGCCATGATAAGTAGAATGTAGTTGTTGAATTTACATTACTATAATTTTGGATAATGATGAAATGCATAATTAAGTTGTGATTTAGACCTAGAAATAATGATTGATTGAATTACGTATAGATGTTAATAAATTTCATGCATATGGTTATTTTGGATATTTTGACATGGCCGCAAGGCCGAAGGAGGTATTTTGCATTTTGCAGGAAACACAACATGATCACAACCATGAGGGGGATTGGGAACCAAACACAACAGGATGTCGGGTGGTTACAACATTTGGTCGTCAAGGCAACTAGTGAATTGTATTGTGTTACCTTTGTTCTTTTATGTGTTAAGAAAAATTTCCATGAGGGGGAAATTTTCTAATGTGACCAAGGGGGTAAGAATTTTATTTACTTGTTTTAACTTACTTTAGTAGGTGATTTTATTTGTGATGTCTTTTTTTTAAATTACTTTTGCTAAGTATGTTTAGATTAATTTAACACCTTGTTTTAAATTTTAAGTTTTGGAGGGAAGTCTAGTGGGTGTAATTAATTTTGATGGTTGGCTCCTTGAGCCTTGTGTTTCCTCATGTATTGAATGCTTGGTTTTGAGTGTTGACCACTCCAAATCCTTTGAATCTCGAATTTGAGATTTAGGGCAATTTTGGGGGACTTGTGGGACAAGTTGAACTTGTCCCACACTTCCCAAAACCCCTTACCAACCATATCTATGGGTTGGGAATCCAAAAAGGGGATTATTTATTGTTTTGGGAAGGGAAATGTGACTTTGGAGTGCACTTGTCTTCTTTTGCATTTAATTGTGCCTTAAGACACATGGGAAGGGATGGATGTGGAAAAGAGTTGTCATTCAACCCAACCACCCATTTATGGTGTTTTGGGATTTGAGTTGACTAAAGGGAGGTGGTCTTGAGGATGTGTGATGTGGCATCCTACAAGGAGCCACATCACCCTCACTCTTCCTTTTGTCTATTTATGGAAATTTCCTCTCTTGTTGAGGGGGTTGGAGTTTTGTTTTTGTTTTGTTGAAGAGTTCTCTTTTGTTATTTTTGGGAGAGGAAAGAATTGGGAGAAAGAGAAAAAGAAGGAGCTTGGACTTGCATGCTTGGATTGTTTTGGAGGGAGCTTGGACAAAATTTCTTGGTTTAGGCTTCTCCAATGGAGAGGTAGGAAACCTTCTCCCTTTTTGCTTTCATATTGTTGTTGCTTCTATGCTAAATTTGTGAATAATGTATGTTTACTTTTGTGTATTGTGAAAAATGGATAGAATGCTTAATGTGTAGTGTAGGAGAGGTCTATGGGAAAACTCATGAGGGAGGCATAAGAGTAGAATAGGATATTGTGGAGGGAGTTTGAGAGGGATGCCCATCTTGGGTAAGAATGTTCACATTCTTACCTTGTTCTTGAGGGAGCCATAAGAGGAGGGAGGCATAAGAGTATGGGAGGAAAAAGGGGTACTTGAGGGAGGCATAAGAGTCATAGGGGCTTGAGTTTTATTGTGGAGGGTTTTGGATGGGCATCTCATCTCAATTGGGAGGCATAAGGAAAACTTTCCCATAGTTCCTTCTCTTGTTGGCTTGGATGAAAGCCTTGTTGTGAAAAGTATTGTGTTATTTGTGTTTCCTTTTTGTTTCTTCTTTTTAACCTTGAATGTTGTGAAGAAAATTGTATTGTGGAAGCAAGTATTGTTGCCTTGAGTTGGAGACCACCCTTCATTGTGTTGTGTTTGGGGCTCGGGGGTCAATGGAGGAGATTGCTTCTCTTCTCCATTGAGTTTTGGTTGGGAGGAGAGTGTTGCCTCTCCCCCTATCTTGGTTGTGATTTGAAATACTTGGAACTTGGAGCATTGATGAAGGACACCTTGGAGCACAAGAACCTTGTTGTTGACAATGTAAAAAACATCATGTATTTACCCACCTTGAGTGGAGGAAAAATGTAATATTGCCTTGCTTTCTTTAGCTTCCATTATTGCAAATTTGTTTCCACATGAAGTAGAAAGTGTTGTGACAAATGTTGAATGAAAGTTGTTCTTTTTGAATTCCAAAATAAGCATGTAAAATAGATTGAATCAAAAGTTGAAAGGATGACAATCTATCTATTCTCCTTCTTACTTGATTTGGAACCTCTCATAAGTATGTCAATTTTGTTTAATGTTAGTAGACCTTGCTTTAAAATTAATGGAAGTTAATTTTGGAACCCTCTTGAAGGGTGTTGGAAATTGGTACAAAAATATATATTAAATTCTTTCTTAGTTACTTGAAGGAGATGTGTTGAAAGGATGGGAAAAATAACTTGCATTATTCCTTCTTGTATACTTGTTGGAAAGACTTAAGTTTTTTAATGATTTGAAATATGCCAATGAAACCTTTTTAAGCTCTAGTCTTTATGTTCAAGATTCATCCAACCATTGTAAATTATTGCAAACAAAAAGGAAATGAAATCAAATCCTTATTTATACAATATCACTATTAAATATATGCTTAGAAATTAGATCTTAATGGTAAAAATAGCTTGTTTAAACTTACCCACATTTTTCAGTCTGAAGAAAACATGATAATATTAATTAATATTCTAACAAGAATGTATCGTTGACATACCATTTCTAATTACTTAAGTTCATTTGCTACAACTAAATGAGGAATTAGCTATTAATATATCAAATTATGAAAGTAATATTAAAACTGCCCTTAATTGGAAATTAAATTTGTCTTCGTATACCTATCAGTGCTCTGCAACATACTTAAATCACTGTCATATATGCAGAATAAATGCTAATTATAATGTCAATGAATTATATATGATGAACCTACGTTTCTAGATAGGCCTTATAATAACATGGAAGCAACATGGCGCCTGACTGTATATATTCTGAATATTAAATTGTTGCATTGTCTTACAAAGATTTTGAGGTTTTTTTTCCAGATTACGAGCACTGCGAGTGGTCTTAGCCTCAAAAATATCAAGTTGCATCAGGATCTCAATGTAACGCCCAAACAAATGTGAAGCCTTTAGTTCTCAATATGGGGAATAAATCGCTTGACTTTAGTCAATCACCCTTAAATACTTTGTCTGTCTCGTGTCTAAGAGAATCGATTTTGATAAAAATATCTTGAAGGTGAACCCGTTTGAGGATGCATTCAATACTGAACTGATAACAACATAGATGACACAAAGCCGCTGACTGTCCTCACAGCTGAATATTTAAATTGTTGCAATGCTTGCAAAAGTGAGTTTTGTGCCGTCTCTATTTAACACCTGTTGCGATAGTCACCTAGCACTGGTAGTTCTACCTCGTTGGTATAAGAGGTCCATGGGTTGACAGAGGTAAAACACCGTCTGACATTGGCGCTATCCAACTCGTAACGCCCTTCATTTATCTCTCCACTCTCCTCTTTCACGCGGCCAGATCGAATTGCAGAACATCTCTTGAAGGTGAATCCCGAATAGAGAAGGATTTGCAAATTCGATTTGAACAAATTACAATGCGTCCATTAATCTTCACGCAATCAGACCAGCAATTAACCTAAGGCAGTGGCAAAGAAATTGATTCACCCACACCTCCCAAACTTAGATTCTTTTCATCAAGCTTGTAAACGTTTCCCCTCACTACCGCTTTCATCTGGTGTTCCATGCAGCCAACCACCACAGTAACCAGGTTTCTAGATGCGCGACCAAGACAGTTAAAAGCTGATGTGAAGGCCTACTTCAGTGCATTGTTCTGTATGTACTCATTTACAAATCTAAAGAGTAAGGATGTACTAGTTGTGATAGGTGGTGCCAGGCAGGAGATCATATTTTAATGTTATCTGATGAATGGGACCAAAAGAGTTCAAAGCCTCATGGATGTTGACTGCGGATCTATGAAGAAGCACGCCTATAAAACAAATAACTATGCATTCACACTCTTTCGTGGATGTGGGTGTAATGACGTGTACTTCGGCAGATTGTCTCGTAGCTATTTTAACTAGACTTTTTTTTTCAAGCCCCAAGAATCCTGTAATTCGGCATCTAATCGACCTAATTCCTATTGAAGATTTATATAACTTAAATATAATTTAAAATTCAATAGACCTAAAAATTATTTGGAAGATTTTAATGTCCATGTTAAGATAGGTGTAATAGACCTTTAATTCTCTCGATGTATCAGATCCCTCGCAAATCAATCTCGTGGGTCTTTTGTGTGATATTGATGTATCACTCAGATATTGTAGCGGCATGGAAAAGTATACATTGAATCTGCTTTAGATTGGACGGGAAGAGTTTTATCCAGGTTGCTTGGTAGATTGCTGTGCACATTAGGGATAGGGGATTTTAGTAAATCATACTATAAATATTTCAATTTTGAAATTGAAAGAATGACATCGTGAGCGTGGCATCGTCTTTTTGCGACGTTACAATGTACGTGCTTCTTCATAATAAAATCAGTGTGTGTAGAGTACTTCACTCCGCATTCTTCTCTCTTATCTGCCTCCTACATTATTTTTGTGAAAATCCTTTTGCAACAAGACGTGTTTTGGATTTTTCAATGCATCCCTCAGATCTAAACTTATTCTTATAGACCCATTTAGTACCTACAATGTTTTTCCCTTTAGGAGTTTATTGATTGGGGATCATTTACTTTATGTATTCTAGTCATCAAGGCATAGTTAACACGATGATCATTTTCTTCAATTTTCTTACTCCTTTGATAAATTTCATGAAGACTTTTCATTTTCTTCCTTTTCTACATCTTCAACTTTAGAAACTATATCAAAATTAGATGTATATTCCTTATGAAGACCTTCAAAAAACACAACATCCTTACTGACAATTACTTTTTGATTTTGAGGATCATATAACTTGTAGCCTTTAGACTGTTCACTATAACCAATGAAGATACATTTCAAGTTCTTCTTATCATTTATCTTCCTTAATTCATTGGGCATGTGAGAATAGGCATGACATCCATACACTCTAAAATACTTGACTGATGAATTACTACCATACAATGCCTCATGAGGTGTCATATTTCTTGCTACTTTTATGGGAGATATATTTAATATATTAGCAATATTAACTATTGTTTTAGCCCAAAATAAATCAGGAAAATCTTTAGTCTTGAGCATGCACCCAACAATTTCTTCTAAGGTTCTATTTTTCCTTTCTGCAACACCATTTTGTTGAGTTGTGTATCTAACTGTTAACTACCTTTTAAAACCTAATTATCACAAAAATTTGAAACTCTTTTGGTGATATAATCTCTTCCATTATATGTTCGAAGAGCTTTACTTTATCTCCCACTCTCATTTACCATTAGAGATTTAAATGTCTTAAATTTTTCAAACACCTCACTTTTGTTTTTGAGACAATAAATCCAAAATTTTCTTGAGAAATCATCAATTAAATTCGACACATGTTTTTATCCTACAATAACATCAGTATGCACTATCTCAATTTTTTCTCTTTCTCTATATGCCCCATTCTTCTCAAATTTATTTCTATGATGTTTCCTATACAAACATCCTTCACACACATTTGAATCTGAATGAATTTTTGGAAGACCATACATCATGTCCAATTTCTTCATCAAACCTAGACTTTGATAGTTAAGGTGGCCAAATCTTAAATGCCATAACACACTAATATTATCATGTGATGTAATAAGAGCATGCACACATGTACTTCCTGCATCAAATTTATGTATTCCCCCATCTAAATTACCTGATGCAATCACTTTGTAACCATGTTTCATATCCTTAATCAGACAATTATTCTTATAAAATTCAACTTTGAAACCTTTCTTTGTGATTTAACTAACTGAAAGAATATTCTTTTTTAAACTATGTACATACATCACATTAGTAATACATTTTACTTCACCATTATTCATTTTAATATGAACATCACCATGGCCCTCTATACTATAAGAACTATCGTTACCAAGAAATATATTTTCACTTTCACATTCTTCATCTTTTTCAATAGATTTGAAACTTTCTTTCTTAAAATCCATATGTTTACTTGCTCCTGAATATATATACTACACATCATTCGAAGTATCTTGATTAGATAATGATGCAATGAAGATATTACCTTCCCTTTCTACTTAATTTTTTATGTTGTTGGTTTGATTTCTAGACCAATTATCCATCTCTGGTTTCCTTTTTTACATTCCCATTGAAAATGGCCCAATTTACCACAATTAAAGCACTTCAACTTTTGGTTTTGTTGCCTTCTTTTTTTTCTTCTTGGTTTATCCTTTGCATGGATTCTATAACCATCTTGTCTCGACTTTACATCTTGGTACCTCTGAATCTTCCCCTTGAAATGTAGGCTTTCTCAATAGAGTTAGTTTCATCAAACTTCCTTCTAACAATTTGTTTTTCCTCCAATAAGTAACCACTTAATGCTCTAAACTTTAGAGTGTCAATCTTATCAGCAACTTCTAATTATGTGATTAGATATTCATACACTGTGGGGATACTGTTAAGAGTTATCTCAACTAACAATTTCTCTTCAACTTTCTCTCTGATAGCCTCTAATTGATTTTTTATCTCCTATAATTTTGTGATATGATATGTCACATTTTGATCATTTGTCATTCTTAAATTATGTAGTTGTCTTTTTAGATGCATAATCCTTGTCTTTTTAGGCTTCTCAAATATTTCCCTAAGTGTTTTCCGAGCATCATTCACATTATTGATATGTTGAATTTGTAGGATTATTATATCAGCAACAACAATACCAATAATAGATAAAACTTCATTATTGTTTCTTCTATATTGAGTTAACTCTCTATAATCAAAAGGGGGTTCTTTCTTTCTTCTACAAATTCCTACAAATCTTTTGCAAGAAATACATTTTTCATTTTATATTTCCATAAAGAATAATTCTTTCCATGTCTAATTTGCATTCAGGAAATAGAATTCTTGAATAATTCATCACCCAATAATAATTTTTAACAAGATTCAATTTCAAATTTCATTCACCCAAAAAAAAAAATATTCGATTTAAGTAAGAGAAATCTCAACATAAAATTGTTCATGACACGGTAAAAAAACAATACTACATAACATGTATAAAATAATCTTATACATCCTTCTTTGTTGTGGCAGCCACATCAATCTATGTTTTCCTTGCAACGTACTCTTTAGTTTGCCAAAAGAATAAACTGCTTCGTCACTACTAAAAGCAACTCTTTTTCTTAACTCTTTTAATTCTAATACCCAACACATTCACAACCTCGCTGTGATACCATATTAGATATACAATAGTTGTTGATATATCAGACTTTCAAACATGCAAATAAATTTGAACTGAATTGATTTCCTAATGTTTTCAGTCAATTAGTATTTATAGATTACAATGGAGGAGTAAACTAAAAAGATAGTTCTAGATGGTTTGTGCATCTAGATGGTTTATGCATTAATTCTTTTCAAATCAGCTCGGTGGTCTATGGTCTTTGGTCCATGTAGACCATTACTGTTCAGTCTCCACATCTTCTTTTAAATAAATTTTTCTAACATTTCAAAACTGTGAAGAAATTGTTGTCATGGATTCTTCTTATATATTTTTTTGTATCTTTATCCGAATTCACTCAATCATTAAGATTGTCACCTCTTGTAAGTAGGGAATGTTGTTTTATATATATATATTTGGGTTCATATTCGAGTTATAATAGAATCATGTAATGTTAGTGAAATCCAGTATACATAATCTATTCATATAATTTACATTTTGGAATTTTGATTCTATAATAATGAAAATAAATAAATAAATAGGAGTTTTGTTTTTATTATTTCTATATTACAAAATAGATTAAAGAAAAACTTATTTTATATAATAAAATTTAATATATTTAATAGTTTCATTTAGTTTTAAATGAAAAATTAATAAATCAGGGTTTGCATTTTTACTCCTTATTTTATTAGTATTTTTTATTTTTTGTTTATATTTATTTAATTTCATATGTTATTTGTTAATAATTCTTCTAAAAACCAGTTTTGATGTCATTGTAAAGAACTCTGTCAACATAATGATTAATATGAATACCTTTTTATGATTCTATACAAATTTAGATAATATTTAAATGTAATATATATTGATAATAGAAGTTTTTTTTTTGGCCTTTACAGTGATTGCTATTCTATTCTATTCTCTACGACTTTTGTAGCCAATATTTAGTCAATATTTGAATTAATATTACTGTAGATGATATGGTATATATTGACAAAAGACGTTTTGTCTTTACAGTGTTTTCTATTCTGTACTGTGATTTGTTTTTTACAGTGTAAATTTGGACATTTTTTTGAATCAACCTTAATGTATATGATATGATATGTTGACAAACGTATGTTTTCTTTATTTTACAAATTAAATGTTGCAAAAATAATATTGAAAGATAACAGAAGTTATTTATTAAACTAGAACTTCATTCATGTATTGACATACACTTTTGCAGGATTTCAATAAAAAACAGTTGGTGAGCAGCAGCCTATAAAATCTGCAAGAAATTTAAGAAACAAGCATGGCGATGTCCTTCGCTACCAAACATTTTTCTGTAGATAGTTTGTCTATTGTAAAATTTCAAATTGTAGCTAGAAATTCATATGATTCGCACAAGGATTCTATAAAAAAAAATGGGGTGCGTGCAGAAAACAAGATCTGTCATGACCATATTCCAATTATTTAATAAATTTATCGACTTTATTGTTGTTTCAAATAACAACCCTAATTAAGTAGATGCTGAGCTCAGAAGACTATGGAATAAACGATTCTTAAATTTCATTTGTTTTGCCTGGGGTTATAAGGGAAAGGCGTGATTTTCGTGCTTCCATAATTTGTGTCTTGCACTGTCTCACTTCTTGTGCTAAATCGAAGATGTGAGAAACGCCAACAAACACAACCAAAGAATTTGAGAAATGTTTGTATCGTCAGAATCACGCGACCGGCCACTGTCGTATACAGAAAATCATCCACAATTCAAATGAAAAGTGCTTTTATTGGTGTATGTTTGTAATTACCTGTGTTTTTAGGTGATCACTAGTTTAGTTGTAGGTTTACTCGTAATGTCAAAGGCACTGCCCCTATGGAAAAAGGCTTTGTGGACATTCATGGAAATTTAACAGCTTAAATGACGGTTTTGCAATTTTGTTTTTCTGATTTTGCATGTTGCTTTGGCTTTACTATTTTTAGATTTTATTTTATAGCTTTTACATGCATTAACCTTTAAATAGTGGTCACTAACACTATAATTTCATTCTTCGGACTCTCCAAGTTCCAGTCAATCCCCTGCGTTAAATTGAATTCTACATGTATGCATTTAAATTTTGTCTATACTTGTATGTAGCAGTAGAACTATATTTCTTAACCTCCTCTTATGACCAGTTCTACAGCTTTGGTTCTCGGTCAATGAGGTTTTGTTTTGTGTTGTGCCGGTTTAGCTTTTGAGACGCATGAAGATGTATTAACCGTACACTCGTCCAAACTATCATCTGTTGTCACAAAAACTCATCTTCCAGAATTGCCAAAGGAAACTTGCTCATCCTTTGAAGGTTCATAGGCTGCCACATTTGCCAGCTTCATGCCCCTGTCATCGTAAACTATACTAGTTACTTTAGAAAGGTGTGGACGGTTCTTCACTGAGACTGTTGTTGTCAGAACATTTTCACCTATTTTAACTATTTCTCCATCAACCAGATCCTTTGTTGGATTACTCTCTTTACATGATGTTGATGATAGAGTTGTATTGGATGTTTCTAATGTTTTCTCAATTTCCTCACCCATTCCACTACGGTCTTCACTTGGAATACCAATAGATGATATGTCTCCATCCTCACCTTCTGTGAGACCATCTTTAACTTCATTGTTCTGCCAGGACTCAGTATTTACCTCTACAACAGTAATACCACGAGAAACATTAATCTTCACTTTCTTTACTCATCATGTAGGATGTCCCACAGAATTTCGTTTACCATGTAATCATAAAACAACAGGTTTCCAGGTGGAGAAAGCAAATATCCATGCAGACTTAGAAGATTCCTATGCTTGATGCTTCCAACTGTTTCGAGCTCAGTTCCAACTTCACACAAGCTTTGTGGGTAGTGACTGTGCAGTCTCTGTATAGAAATTTGATTACAATTCTTTAGAACACATTTATAAACAATGCTTATAACACCGTAGCCATTTATATTTTCTCTGATTCTCATTATGTCATCATACATGTGAAGATCCATGTCCATAAATCATTCTAGCCAATGGTGCAAGGTTTAAGACTATAATTGTTCGTTATATCTTGTAGTGGTTTGTCTACAAGTGTTTTTGAAACAAACTGTAACTCATTTCAAATAATTCCATGTATGTATTGTGGCAGTATATATCCAACAGAGAATCAAACTTATCAAAATCACGTTCATTTTTTGTTATCCAACAACTATGCATTCCTAATTTGTTTATCATTGTGTCTCCATACAAATACCTATAGTTTTCTCACTTCAAGTGTACATATTGTTCTTATTGTTTTCCATTCTATTTTCTTAACATAATAATCTATAATTCATTTCAAATAAATGCATGTATATATTGCAACGAAACATATAGAACACAAAATCTAACTTTTCAACAAACGTGTTCAATTTTTCCTTTATACAATTGTAAACTACTTTATGTAAACCAACAACAACGCATTTTTAATGTGTTTTTCATTATATATTTCCTTTATACAATTGCTCGCTTATTTATGTAAGCCAACAACAACCATTTTTAATGTGTTCTGCATTATATCTGCAAACAAATACATATAGTTTTAAAATGCCAAGAAAGAATCGTGTAATTTTTAGTTATTTTTGTGCAAAGCTTTGTACATTATATCATTTTTTTGCTTATTGAATTGTTAAAGGGTTAGACCTCATGTTTACGCTTTTTAGAAAATATAAATGAAAAAGGAAGCAAACTATAAAGGTTCTCATTACTTAAAAATGCATGCTTTCCATAACACATCGTTCATTTCATCTTTGACTACACTACAAGTTTACATTTTCCACCATACATTTGCAGAAATCCGACTATCTCAAACATCTTTTAGTTGCCATGGAAATAACTTTGACACGTGAAGGCATTTTTCAATTGATTGAGGGCAGTTCTATTATTGACCCCACATTTCAAATAATGCATTTGTCCTCTCTAAGGTCCATTCTCAACATAGATGCCCAACATCGTGTTGACCTTTCAGATGGGAAACATTTTCAAACAGCACTTCTACCCTCCAAATTTGCAAGCCGTGTAACCGAAAAATCAATACAAGAAGGCTACATTATGTGCTTACACAAATCCCGCATTAGAATAATCAAAAGGAACTGTAAGCTTCATCTCTTGCTCGATTACCAATATGTATAAACTCCCTATATTAATTAGAATTTCTTTATGTTTGGTTTTTTCATCCGTTGCTCAATTTTAATTCTATCATGATTTTCTTTTCCACTACAGGACTGTTCTTATAATTGAAATGGATGTTCTTTTTGAAAAGCCACTTGTGGTTTTACAAACTTTAATCATGCTTTCCCCAATTCCCACGTAGGTGGGATTTTTGTAATGTTTTAAATGATTATACTTATTTGCTACATGGTTGGGAAGAAATCATACCTTTCCCTAGGTCAAAACATATCAAATAATTAGCTCTTATATGTCCGAGGCCAAAAGAAAGAAATCAAGTATTTCCTTAGTCATTTTTAAGAAGACCAATTATTTCCTTAGTTTTTGCTAAAAGGGAATTTGTTTTGATGAAGTAACTTTTGCAAAAGGGGAAGGTTGACCAAGATTGAACAAGAAGATATATGCCATGCAAACTCATTTTTGCCCCTTTTGTAAGCCATATGTGTAATTTAATAGTCTTTTTATTATAAATAATTATATTGTAATAACAAGGCGTTGAATTGTGCAATAAAAGACTGAATTCCTCCATTTTTGTTGTTGAATTGAAGTGTGTTATATAGGTCCATTGAAATGATTAAGTGAATATCTTTTTTCCTTTGTTTGTTATGAATTTTAACACCTCCATTAAGTTGTTTTGAGGATTTCAAAGGCCATTTTAAGTGCAATTTACTTTGTTGATTAGTTTGGAAGTGGAAAAGACCTCAGATTTGCCTTCCCATCCTATATTAATAGTTGTTCCTGCCTTTTTGTGAAACTCTATCAAATAAAAAATGAAGTGATATTTGCAGGTCTTGAAGAATCTAATAGTTTGTCTCATGTAGTCATAAGTCTCCAAAACATTGGTGTGTCACCTAATTTTACATGGTTTTTTGTGAGTTTGAGTTATTTCTCTCCCTCATCCCTAGCAAGAGACCAATTTAGGTGATTGATCCAGGGAACCAGCCCTCTCTGCAGGTTCTTCTCAATTTGAGTCAAACACACTCTGAGAAGATCCCATTATATCAGCCAAAGAAAAGGATTGCTTGCACTTCTTCAACCCAAGGTGCTCTTCGGACTGATAACACCAACCTAACTGGAAAGGCAAACCACAAAATTAAAAAATTAATATGAATAAATAAAATTGAAATCTAACTGAGATTCTTCCCTTGTTTAACTTCTTCTTACCCACAAAAAGGAATATGAGCAAGAAGCCTTCAATTTAAAATAATTTAAGGGTTGTAGAAATAATTCTAAGATGTACAATTGAAGAGATATATTGAATATATTGGACTAGTAAGGGATGTATCTCGTAAGGATGTAAAGAAGAAGAGATACAAATGAAGAGCATAGATATTCATTCCACAATCATTAATCAACCATCGTATTAGCAAGAAGGCTACTTCTATTGTGGCATTATCCTTGTTGGCATAAGAATAATTATATATTGGGGTCTATATGTTATCAAGGACCAAGCCAACCAATCAACATGGAATTGAATTTTTTCATTTAAACAAGCTTTTTAGAGTTGTCAAGGAAAATCCAAAATACGCAAAGAGACATATCCAACTTAAGATACTAGTAAGACATTTATTTAGAAATGGTTATATATTATATTTTGGAAAGATTATAAAGTTACAGAAGAAATGAAAAGATGAAAGGACTAAAAGAACACAGACATACTCGCACTTACAACCAATCAACCATTATATTAGTAGCTAAGCATTTCCTTACATACATGGAAAATGTATTTTTTTTTAATTGATATGATCAAGAAATGTACATAGGGTTTCCCATCAAAAAGCCGGGTGGAAAAGTCACACCCAAAAAATCACCACACCAAGAACACACATGCCACGGGATACAAAAAGTAGATGAACAAAAATTAAGTCACATAAGTGACAAGTCACAGAGAATTAAGCAGCAACAATGAACATGGTGGAAGGAGGAGGAGGCAGAGGCGGCAACCTACGCGAAGCATCACCCCCACCCGTTGGGAAGATGATGCATGATCCCACCCATCGCCCTGATCACGGGACGGATCATCCTGCTTGGTCGGAGAAATTGCAAGAGCCAAGTGAGGAAATTTATCATGGGGGCACCCCACCTGGAACCAGAGGCCAGAGAGGAGGAAGGCCACCCAAAGCCACTGCCATTGTCGCGACAGAAGGGAAGAGCCTCTCAGCCAGAGCCATCGCCATCTTGGGATCGAGGAGGATCCCCCCAACCATCGCCACCGAGCCATTGGAAAATGCCACCGGTCTACCGCCGAGGAGGGGAGGAATTGCATCGAGCCCGGACATGCTATTGCTGATGAGCACCTTGACCATGAGACCGAGGCCGAGGGGGAGGCAGGAACCGTCGCCGCGGCAGAGACGGAACTCAGCTAACAGAGCACGGGGCGCTACCCCAGTGGACGAGAAGAACTTGAAGATGTTCCACCTCCAAGTGGACTTTCTCCGTAGACCTGGATCTGAAGTAACACATGAACAATAATTCCAGTTTTAGCATACACAGAAAAAGTATTTCTTTTTAAATTTACAAAAACCTTAAACATTGTGAATTGATTGGCGAAGTTCCAGCCCACTAGATCTATGTGCATACCGGTCTTCTTCTGTCAAGTGCTTCACAGAGATCGTCAAATTTTCTACCTCGATCAGAAATTCAGAATATAAAGCCAACAGGTCCCATAAACACCAAACACATTGTTCAAACAAACCTCAGAATTCGCAGAGAATCAAATAAAAATTCAATCAATATCTCTCAGAAAAGAGAAACCTACCACGCGTTATCATTCACTCTGTATTTCGGCTCTACCGAGGCAGGTTTGGAAAATAAAAATGGTGCTGTTTTTTCAGAATATGGGGCTCCAGCGGCGTACTGTTTTCTGCTATCATTGCCATGGCTGAACGCGCTTCAAACTGGTATTAATCCCCTCAGACCCGAGCCATGCGCAGTCCGTGGCCGGATAGCATTGTCTGATTGCTTTTATAAGCACGTTAAGAGTTTGATTATTATTATATAAATTGGATTAAGGATTTTAGAGTCATATACATTTTATTTATTTCGACTTCAAAAGCAATCATAAGAAACATACCACTTGCTTAATGGAAAGATCAAACTCAAAAAAAAATCAATGCAAATACATTTTATGGAGACTTCAAAGGCAATCATAAGAAACATACCACCTTTTTAATGGAAAGATCAATCTCTAAAAAAATCAATGTAAATATATGGTGTTACATTAAAAAAAACATACCACTCGTTTAGTTGTAAGAACAAAACATGTACTTTGTGGTTTTGGAAATTGTTGGACATAAATAAATTGAGTTAGCAATGAGCATCCTTGTTTGTCTACGTGAAGGCTCTAAAAATTTTGTGAGTTTTTTTTAATGTAATTCATTACATGTCACTAAAAAGCATGTTAAGAGTTGTATTAAAATTATTATATAAATTTGAACATAGGAATATTTTTTGTAATTATTTTGTGAGCATAAGAAATGGATATAATTGAAAATTCTATTAAAATTAGGATTTTAGAGTGATATAGATTTTATTGCGACTTCAAAAACAATCATAAGAAACAAATGGTCTTTATCAAAAGCATATCACTCTTAGTTGCAAGAACAGAACTTGTACTTTGTGGTTTTGCAAAATGTTAAATATAAAAAAATTGATTTAACACCTTTATTCGTCTACTCGAGAGCTCTACAAATTTTGTTCGTTTTTCTATTATTCATTGCATGTCACCAAAAAGGTTCACTCCTTCCTCAAAACACTAATGTCCGTGCAACACCATAAATTTTGGAAGGAGTAAATATATGCATGTTAGTGTTACCCCTTTACCCCTTTATTATTATCTGTGCCCTTAGATTTTGAATAGTTTAACAAATGACATATTAAGGACTATACAATTCAAGTAGCAATTTGGTACAATGTCAGTGTCTCAACCCTTATCACTTTTAATGCTCTAATTAATGCTAGATATTTTTCTTTAAATCACTAAAATATGTGTTCAACATAGGGATGTGTCTCTATCACTTCAATTAATAACTCATTATTTTCAACGCTTTTTATTCTAAATGTGCTAGTGCAATTATGCTTTTATAGACTTATCAAATTCATATTAGGACTTTAAAGACACAATGTTGACAATTGATAGGCAGAACAAACTGAAAATGAAGGGCCAACAACCTCAAAAGACCCAAAACAAGGATCAAAGTGGACCACAATAATCAAATATTATAATTGTGGTGATATAATTATAGAAAATTAGAACTATATTACTACAATTGTAGAAAGAGCCCCATAAAAAGAAGGAAAATGGGGGAAGAGCAAGAAGAGGGGAGGAAAGAAAGATTTGGAGTAAGAGAAGAAGGCATGAATAAAGAAAGAAGAATAGAAAAAACAACAAGAAAATAACAAAGTGGAAAATGTCGAAATTCAAATGATACAAGGAACACATGTCAACAAGATCCTACTCTAGAACGGTAACTAATAAACATATAAATAAAATTATTTAACACCATAACAATTAATTTAAATTCTTTTACCAAAATTAATCGTAACCTAATACCTCACTTTGATGTATGTGCGCTCATATATGTTTATACTAATCAAAGTAAACAAATAAAATGGCAATACTAAGATATCCCCTCCCTTAGTACACAACATCACTTCTCCACAACCAAAAAATTATAGTTCAAACACCAGATTGCAAAGAAATAAATGTGCACAAATTTTCTTCTTCATAGCAATAATAGAGAATCACATCCTTTGTTTCACTTCATATATATATATATATATATTCGCAACATAGACATGTAAAATATGTTTTAAAGAAAATGTTAATAGATTGGCTTGATTGAGTATCTAGTCTAAAATCTCAAGTAACATACATATCTTAGATTACTTTAAACGTTATTAGTACTGCCCAAGGCAGGTTAACTATAGGTTTCATAATCACTTAACATGTTGTTATTGTTTGTACTTTTCAACCAATCAAACATGGTTATTATTATTTTCATTAACAAAATATACTCTTCACATTAATAAATATTAATAAACTTCCATATTTTTTAACAAAACAATTATAAAAATGTATTTATCTTCAATATGATTGGTCTAAAAATTAACATGTTATTGCAGCCTTTAGCAATTTCAAGAAAAACATGACGTCATTAGCATTTATGGTGTCATAATATTTATGATAGCATTTATTTTCTTGGTTTCCTTTTTACATTTAAAAAAAATTAACAAATTAAAAATATCGGTGGCTAGGTTTAGATGCATAGCACTATTTGATAATGTGGGAATGAACTGCTTTTCCTACTCCAATGCAACATCACCAGCACACGCCCTCATGACGGTGGAGAATACAAACTGATTCAATTCTATGGCTTCTCTCTACATCCGTTGAAAAAGCTCAAGAGCGTCTTCCCGATGTCATTTATGCCTACATCCTACAAGCATGGCATTCCACGATATCATATCCTGTTGAGACATTTTGTCGAGCACTTTGCTTGGATCATCAATGGATTGGGGTCTCCTCAAAACCATCAGCGATAAGAAAGATCGTAGTCATAAACATCAAACACAAGGGCGCCAAGAGCAGATCCATGGAGGATGCCATTTCATGAGAAATGAAAATGGTGTGAAACGTGGGAGATCGGATGAATATATAATGCGTGAGCCATTAGGGAAAAATTATATTGGCGGTGCGATCCATGTCAAGGAATGATTATCTGGATTTTCCATACAAAATTGTGCCTAGATTGGAACCGTCGATAAGAAAGCATAAGTCTAAATTAGATTTCAAATCTCCTTCAGAATTCATAACTAATTACTCATAGGCAAAGAAAAAATAAAACAACAAAACTGATTGGCTATGTAAAAATTCATCAACTGTAGACCATATTGACCGTCTGCCTCTTTACTTCGTCCGTTCTGTGCATAACCCGTAATCACAATCATCCAAAGGCCAACATCTCTGTTGGCATTTTGTTAAATAGCTAGCACGAATCCTTCAATCAACTGTTTTTAAAATACATGTTGAGAAGAAAATTTCCAAGAGGGACATGTCCATTAAAACCAGTCTTGGCAATGTGGGTACGGAGCTATTTTCTTATACTGACCTCTTTTCAGAGAGCTGAACAAGCTAGATCTCTTGAATCTATGCGGAAACCAGTTATGGGAGGAATTCCCAAGACAATGGAAAATGCCTCCTCACTCATGCTTTTGTTTCTTCAGCAAAACCAGTTTTATAATGTAGTTCCAATGGGATTTAGTCCCAGATTTCAATTCAAGTATTTGTCAATGTCATGAAACAAGCTATCAGGCCCTATGCCCTTATGGTTGTATGAACATAAAATACTCATCATTCTTAATCTAAAAGGGAATGCACTTACAGGAGAGATTCCCTCATGGCTCTCAAATCTACCAATTCTGAATTATTTGAGCTTGGGACAAAATGACTTTAGAGGTAAATAGGGTATTATTATAGATATTTTGGCAATTTTCACTAGATTTTCAAAATTTAAACTACCCTGTTATCAAATTTTCTTTTTCAAAGTCCTCAAATTTTCATACAAACGTCTCTTATTTTTTGAGTTGAAAAGATTCAACCAACCATTCTATATTTACAAAAAAAAATCCTCCCCTGAAAAATTTTCCCTTCAGGTAAGATACATCCACAAATCTTAGACATACAGTCTCTGCTATCCTTGGATTTGTCTGAGAATTTGCTTAATTTATATATACCTTCACAAGCTGGAAATACAATGCAACTTCTGATTCTTAACTTGTCTACCAACAACTTCATTGGAGAATTGCCTTTAACCATTAGCAGACTCTCCGAACTGCAAGTGACGTTGGATCTATCAGGGAACTCTTTTACTGGAAATCTGCATAATTGCAATTCTTTCTACATACTAAATATTGGCAATAATTAGCTAAAAGGAAACATTCCACTTGAACTTGGATTAATTGGATCATAGAGGTACTGGGTGCATAGTTCCATAGCCCATCAAAATTGCAGTTCTCTCTACATATGAAGCATTGATGAGTTTACCTTTGCCACTGCTCAATTCAATTTTACTATGACTGGGGCAGTACTTAGTAGCATTGCTGCTCTTGTTAATAGATATAATTCTCAAGGTACTGATTAGACTTCTATCATAAACTAAATATGTACAGTTTATTGATTACCGCGGAATACTAGAAAATTCTTTGCTTGAATTTTTCTAGGTATTATTTCCTCTCTTTTTTCCCCTCTTTTTTCTTCAGTGATAGCATAAAATGCCACAAACCCCTAAGCAGGCTTACTGCATATGAAATTTAATTTACATAAATACAATTTACTTGGATAATCAGTTAAACACACTAGATCTATATACATCCTCGCTCTTCTCCTCGCAGTTAATTTACAGAGACCGTGAAATTTTCTCCCTCGATCAGAAACTCACAATATAAAGCCAGCAGGTCCGACATACGCCAAACACATCGTCCTTTCCATATCCCTGGAACAAAATAATTCAAACGAACCTCAGAATTCGCAGAGAAACAAGAAAAAAAAACAATTTCACACTCTGAAAAAAAAAAGAAACCTACCACGCGTTATCATTCACTCTGTATTTGGATTTCACCGCCGCGGGTTTGGCGAAATTGTTGTGTTGCTTTTTCTGCGGCTCCTCTTTTTTCTGCAACGGCGTACTGTGTTCTGCTATCATGCGCAACGAGGGCTGCCATGGCTTACCGCGCTTCGAACTGGTATTAATCCCCTCAGACAACGGTCGCGAGGGGGAAAAGAGAGTGGTCAGGCGAATCAGCAAGTAAGTGTTGCTGCCTTCCAGCTCGTCGTCCATGGCGAGGATCGATCCCGAGACGTGGCGGAGACAGTACTGGTCGGGATCCGAATAATGTTGAAGAAGCTCGCGTAGCGTGATGGGCGTGTAGAAATAGCGGGATTCGCCATTGGAATCCATGATCACCTGCGCCTTCTGCTTCTTGGGGCGGGCGCCACAGTAAATTGTGCTCAGACCCATTGTGTTTACCCGGAAATTTTATGCACCATGTAACTGTATATATAACCTGAGCATCTCTGAAACAAGAATGAATTATTGGAATGGATTTTGGCAGCGAGGGATGAAACAATAGAAATGAATGAATTGCGCCCTGTCGTCGTTGGGGATTTTAGAAGAAAATGTGTGGAGTTAGTTCGAAGGTCACGGAAGATTATAAACAAATTCAAGCTTTTTGTAACTTTCGGTACTTTCCCGATGGCATTCCAGATAGGAGACGTGGGGATTCCGTGAGCCGATTAGATCTCCGACTGCTTTGATTTTACGGCTACCTGCGTTGTTTGCCGCAATCTGTACGCAATAGTAAAGATATCTCTTCGATATTTTCTGTTGTGTGGGGGCGAAGTGTACCACATTTTGGTATGGGTCAACGTCGTTAGCTGTAGTTTGGCACTTCATGTGGTGTGGAATTTGATTCATTTTCAGTGTTGTAAAAGTAACTTAGGGGTATCTCTAGATATAGTAAGTGCCGTTACTATTACCCAACTACTAATTATATTACATTACAACTAGCAATCACATGTAAATGATATAGTAGAGATGTCAAAGGGGATACGTCAGAGAAGTTAAATTTGACAAAGTGAAACATTGGAAGAGGAAGAGGGGTGATATAGAAGGAGTTTAAGGAAGAAGTCTAGGTGCGAGGAAAGTGTTTCAGGAACCTATGTAAAATTTGACTTTCTTGTAATCAGGAATATATGAAACACGTGTTGTTTTCATTAATCATTTGAAGGAAAAAGGGTGTGTGCTGCACAGGCAAGGCCTAGACAATCAATATAGTCAATGTCAATTGTTGTATGCAATATTAGCCATTGTGATTTTGGGGTAATTAGAATGCACATCAATTTAAAGGGAATTCACTTGTGCATTCCCCGAGATTCTTTACAAATAAGGTCATGCGGTGTGGACACAGTATCCCGTGTGAAGTCAATGCAATAGTTGAATTTGATTGTAGACACCAGTTTTTCGGCACCTCTCAGTGACCTACCTACACAACTCATATTCATATATAAAACAATATGCCTATGTCCTAAATCTCATTCTACCCCCATAAATAATCATTTATCTCTCCTAAATCTCCTAAACCACTTAAAGTTATTTTATCATAGTAAAGCCACAACCTCTTCAACATATTCCTACTCATCTTAATTTCATCATGAACTCGAAACTCACCATTTTGGAAGTGGTTTCAACCATTTTCAAGTAAAATTTCCCCACTTTTCCCAAATCGCCAATGATTGTAACTATCCGCCTACGATTTTATATAGACTCACCAAATTTATTTGATGAGGATCTTCAGAACTCTGCACATTGTATCATCATTCTATCATTTTGGAAATCCAAACAACATCATTCACGACATTTCCAGCACCTCGTGGAGCCACAACAAGTCCTTAGAGAGTTCACAAACGTCATAAGGTCTCTTTACAACATTTATCATTTACATTTTGCATCAAAGACAAATTATTATCACTTCTTTACATTCCTTGTTTATGTACACATCTTCTCAAAAGACAATCAAATCATTAAAACATTTGGTCAAGAACAAATCTGCACTTTATTCAAAACTATCCAATCACACAACAATCACCAACGATTGTTGGACCCCATTCATTTTTACTGGTGATGTCATTGATGTCAAGTGGCATTGATGGAAAAAATAGTGATTTAGTGGAGAGTGAGTTGTCAAGGAGTCACAGGTGTAACTAACCGTTTTAGGCATGTTTCTAGTGCCTAATGAGCTGTGAGAAGTTGGTACAGGTTATGGCATGGTCATGTGAGCATGGGAACACCCTAGGAATAGTGTCCACAACATGTGTGAGTAAAAACAAGACTCAGTTTAGCTCCTAGAGTCAAAATTCAAAAGTACATAGAAAGTGGCTTTGAGAACTAACAGTGTTTACTAAGGTAAATGACATTGGTCAGAGCTTCATTGGAAAACATATGGCTAACAAACACATGGAATGTGTAAATGTATGTCTTGTAGTGCTTCATGGGAAAATTCATCAAGTTCTGAAATGAGAATTTACAGTTATTCAAGTTTTTTTAAAACTACCCTCTTGAAAATGCATTTTGAGGCCTCTATCTTCTTAGCACCCAAGAAAAAATATGAAGACACCTTCGGATAAATCATAGAAGGAATTTTTGTAGAAAACTCCAATCCTGAAGTGTGGCAAAAGTTATCAAGCATAATAGGCAAGTATTAGAGAAGTTATAAGTGTTTCTCTAGCTATGTTTTTCTATCTCTCAAGCATCTTCTTGAGTCTGTGATAGAAAAAGTTTTCTAGTTAACCTCAAACCATTTAGAGGAGAAACCTTGAAGCTTGAAATGTTTCATTAATGATTATTTCATGGTGTTTGAGGTATCAATGATGAGAAATATGGTCGAGTTCAGTACAAAGTTCTTAAAATGTGCACAAGTGAAGTTGTTAAAGCTAGGACATATGGAAGTACGGTCTTGAAGGATTTGTTTGGAATAAATGATGATTTTGAAAAGGTAGTGGTCTTCCTCTATAAGTTCAAGATGACTAGTCAAGGCTCAAAATGTCTCTAGTATAGTACAAGAGTGTCATATCTCTTCTTTGTCCTTAAACTACATTGTGGACTCAAGTCATGAAGTATGAGGCAGAATGTAAATGTGGTTCCCACCTCTTTGTACATGCTTTCAGGGTATCAAAGAGAGTAAAATTTTCTTTTCATCATGTTTCTTTGATCTCAAATCATTTGGAACATGATAAAAGTGTTTATGAGGTCTAGAAAGCTCAACATGGCCCTAAACACAATTAGTGTTTCTCTATGACAAAGCAGTGTTCAAAATTTAGGTTGAAGCATTGGTTTTTACAAAAAAAAATTGAGATTCAAATAGAGACTGTGGAATCCTAAATCCCTGAATCATGAAATGGAACACCAAACCAAACTAAAATAAAATTTCATCTAGTTAAAATAGCTCTGTCATTGCAGATATCAAAATAGACACTGACTCTCTCAGTTGCTGGAGAAAACAAAAATAAGTGTTTGAAGATGAGTTAAATAGTTGAAAAGCTTTTTGATGTTTGTACAGGACTCCAAGTAAGAGAAATTGTGAATTCCTTATTTGTATGAGCAGTAAATTTCATTTTGAAACCTCTTGGGATCTTACATAGATAGAAACCCTAGTTTTAGGGTTTGGACAATATCTAAACTTTGAACCAATGAAAAATCATGATTTTTTGAAGAATCCTCTGTCTTGTTGTCATGAACACATAAACAAATAAAGAAATTGATTTCATCAAGGATTGGAAAATATTTTTTTGACAATATTCTTAGTTCTCTATGTAAATTAGTGAACAAGGTTATCAATCGATGTTTTAATGAAATTCTTCATGGTTGATATTCAAATCATTATGCAAAGGTTTTGAATGGTATAGAAAAGGTTAAAAAATGGAAATGTGTGTGTGTGTGGTTTGCCTTGTAAATGTAGGAATCACTGCCAAGTTCCTTGAATAGGTCTTGAAAACATTGTGCAGAGCTTACAATTTTCTTCAATGTAATTTCTTAAGTATGAACATTGCAAAATCCCCTCACTTTGTATGAAATGGTTCAAAGAACATTCGAGTGTGGTCTTTTTGTCTTGAAATTTAGTTATAATGAAACAATTACAGGGCATAACCATGTCTCATTCAGGAGAATGAGTATAAAATACGCAACAAGCTCAATGATCTTTCTTTTTTAGTTGTACAGTTGAAAATATGTCATTCTAAGTTCAAACTACATATGACAAGAATTTGAAGAATCTCAGGTTGTTCAACCTATGCACATTAGTCAAAGACATGAATTTTAAGGGGTAGAAGGTGAAAGGTCATTTTCAAGTGTGAAGAACTCGAAAAAAGGGGAGTTGAAAATTCATTGTAGTATGAATGTAAAATTTCATGTGAAATACTAGAAAGTAGGGTCTTGAATTGACAAGGTTGAGCTCCTGAAAACATATAGTTGGAGAATGTCAAAATGCGGAGAATTAAAAACATAGAAGTTGAAGTTTAAAGCCTTGAACACAAAAAATAGGATATGCATAGTTCTCTTTTGGTAATAATACTTAAGAATACAATAAGAGGTTGTGGATAATAGAAAATATAGGGCGCTAGGTAAAAGGTGATAAGCATTTTATGGACCATGGAAAGTAACCAAAGGAAAATGTTTTGGGTGTAATAATTCTTGTTGACGAGTGCAAAATTGTGACAGGTTCAAGAGACAAGAAAATGACTGAATACATATATTGAAAGGGTGATATAGTTAAGAGAGAATGACCAAGAGTAAGCTAACTGTGTGAGACACAATAAAGAGAAAATGTATGAGAAGATTAAGCTGATGTTGATGGTATGTAACTATATTTATAGCATGTGTATACAAGTTTTGATTTTGTAAAAAGATGCAAAAATACAAAATTAGGTGAATTATGAATTGATGAATGAATTGTAATCTAGGAATGAGATCATGATCTTTTGATAAAGCAACAAGTAGCTAAATTATAAAATTGTACATTTTTATTGTATCTTCCTAAGCGGGTGCTTAGGTTACATGAGTAGGTGTTCCTTGAAAATTTCATCTTGCTAAAATAGCAGAGTGGGTGTTTGGCTTCCTTCCAGTGGATGCTTGAAGGATTTTGAAGTAGGTGTTTCATAGGTTTTGTGGGTGCTAAAAGAAAGTGGAAATCACTTTGTACTAGGAATTAGTGTTCCTAATAAAAATCCTTGATTTCAAGTGGGTTTTCTCCCTCTATGGGTTTCCCACTATAATTTTGGTGTCCTAGGTATTTGTCTTCTTGTATCTAGCTTAATTTGTAGTTATGATTTGATTGCTAAATCTAGTCAAGAATTTTTAGAAATATTTAAATTGATCAACACTGATTCACCCCTCCTCTTGATGCTTGTGATATCCAACAATGATTCCCTCCAATCATTCAATGATCGCACTGAATCATCAATGATTCTTTCATTTTAACCCTTCAGTCACATATCCCCTATTTCTAATCCATTTTACATTTATGTTAATCTTTATGTTTATAAGTGTCTGTCATAGGTACATGACCATTTTAGGTGAAGCACGCCCAAATAATATCATAAAATACTTTCTGATCATCTCTCAACCCTTTGTTTGGGATCAATACGACATCACATAAGAGTTGAGCCTCCATGTCATCATCCTAACAAAGAATCCAAACAACATTGAAGATGAATTGGACATCATCCAAGAATAATAAGACATTGTCAAACAAGAGTGGGTCAAGTACTTTGAGGAGATTTATCTTACTGCATACCTTGCTTGGGTCATCTACTACACAAAACATAGTCTTCCTATCCCTATGGAAAATTAATTTATTATGTTATTTCATTATCTAAATATCATAATTCTATTCACATTATATATTTCATTATTTATCACTTAACTGTCTAAAACAAGTTGACACCTATCAAATGAATCCATTTGGTTCCTAAGATTGGTCTTTGCCAGGAAACTCATCATATTGTTATCTAAAATCTATCTCTTCAAATTATATATTTATGTGTAGGTTTCCTTATTCTTTGGGAGAAGGATTCTCTCACGCCCATTTGTACATGTACATCTCGACATTTGTCGATGCAGGTATTGTTATATGATGTTATTTTATAATTTTTGTTGATTTATTCCATGTAATAAAAGTGAATCAAACTCTACCACAAACATTCTAGCACACCCAATGGGACCCTAGTCCCATTTTGTTCAAATTTTATGTTTCCATAGTAAAATCTATTTCATGTTTCATTTCTTACTAAATTTTCAGTTCAAAGTTCTCTAGTGGCTTTCTAAAAAATGAGTAAAATAAGTAAAAATGATTATTTAGCAAACAAAAGGTATGCCTTCTCTTTTTCTGTCAGTTTCTTATTAACACTACATCTTATGCGTTTTGTCCTCATCAAAGTCAATTTTATTTTTGGGTCTTAAAAAGGAATCTTCATTCTTACCTGATCATCTATCTTAAGTAGGGGTTAAACATTTGCAATCATGATTTACCCTCACACATAACCAAATCAAATATGCATTTCCAAACACTTCCTTCTAGGCCTACCTAGTTTGATTTTATCACCAAGGGGGAACCTAAATTGGTGTTCTGACCAAGTATAAATAATTGGTTTTTGGTATATCAGCTAAGCACCTAAAAGCCTTATCAATGTGGGACCATGAAGTGAAAGGTTAGGCCCCAATATCACTCATCATACCAATACCAACACAAATTTGGGGATCTCCCACCCTCAGATATATTGAGAACTCCTGCCTTAACAACCCTGAAACAAGATTTAGCTGGCCTTATTCTTAGTACTTCTTTATAAACCATCTTTTCTCTTAACATATTTGTAAAGTAATCCAAATAATCTAAAAAATATCTCTTATGATTGTGTGGTTTTCATTATTTTTAACAACTTTCTTTCTCTTTCTTTATTTCTTGTTTGACTAGTTCATGGTTTTTACTAGACAACAATATCCTCTTTAAAACACCATAAGCATGTCAAAACCATCTCAATGACCCCTACAAATAACCCATGAACCCCTAAGCTCTCCTAAAACTCAGTTGGAGACATCAAAAATTCCCGATCCATCCATTCCAAAAAATTTCATTAATGGTGACCCATTATTTAAATAACTCTTACACACAAACCCTATTGCTCTTAGTACCTATCTTACTTCCCAAGGCATCCATCTACATCGCCCCAACCAAAAATATCACCCACTTATTACCTTCATTACTTATGATCGTTCCCTGGATCATTGACCCCTCATATCTCCTGGTTATAGAGAAAATTTCTCCTTGTCCAACCACTAGTGATACAGGAACATCAACACATTCCTCATCTTCTCCCATTACTAGATTCAAACTCAATACCATCTCATCACAAAATACAACCATTAAATAATGACCTGTACCATCAGCTTCTTCATCTAACCCCCATGTTACACAAACTCACACCACTAATTCACTATCCATAGTTAGTCACAAAATTTCTATTGCCCTCCTTCATTAAGAGACTCTTTCAGTATCCCTCATTATATGAGTTATTTGATTACATCTTGGACTATTATCTCGCAAAAATCCACATCCTTGAGTCATAACTTAGTGATATCTATTCCCACATCATTTCCACCTATCAATGCGAGTGTTATTACAATAACACTTCCATCCTCACAACCATCCCCTAACACCATTATGCCATAATACAATTATAACCTACCCGTATCAAAATCTATAACCTTTGAATCCCTTCATTAATACTTTTATCCCTTATCAATGTATCCAGTCCTCTTTACAATTATTTTTTCCTCAACCAATTGATAATATACCAAGAAATACTCCTCATTTTCAAAATCCACTATTACCTTACAATCAATATCAAAAATCAAATCCCTTCATTTATGGACAGGATAACCCTTCATCTTCAAACATCTATCCTCCTTGGAATGATCCTATGTATATTTTGGTGAGTAGAATCGTTAGCCTGAAAGCTACCACCATGGGTCATAACAACACATTTTCTTATGAATAAATTTACAAAAACCCATCAACCCATCTTTATCATTTAAGCATTATCCTCCACATTAAGAGCTTCGAAAATTTATCAAATTATACAGCAAGGAAGACCCACAACAACACATTAAATCCTTTTGTCATGCATTTTATCTTACATATCATTATGAATATATCATGTTAAGGAAATTTACAATGTCATTAGTCAAGCCTGCTCTCGATTGGTATAATATTATTCCTCAACACTCCCTTTATTCATTCTCACAACTAGAAAAATTGTTCTTAGAACACTTTTCTATCAATATCACTTATAAGATATATATCACCGACTTGTATGTTATTAAAAAATCCGATCATGAGTTCGTTGATGATTTTGTTGTCAGATGACGAGGAATTATCAATCAATTATCCTTCTATCTTCCTCAAACTGAATTCATCAAGTTATTTTCTCAATCTTGTGCAAAACATATATCATCCACCCTTTAGATCCAATCATTTCAAACTTTTTATGAAGCATTTACCATGACTCAGAAGGTGGAAATCTGAGCCTTTGAAAAAAACAAGGTTAGATTATGATCTAAGAAACCCAAACTTGTCTTGTCCTTTAAAGCCTCTGCCAGCAATGACAAATCTAAGGTTTAACGAATGTGGTTGTCTTGAAAAATTACATCTAATATTCTCCTGGACTTTGAACGGTCCTGACCTCCACATAAATATATTCCTCTAGGGGATTCCTACAGCTCTATTTTTGAAAACCTCTGAGACACCTATATGAGAAAACTCCCTCCCATCTTACCCATCAATGAATCTGCCTCTAAACCATCATGGTATAGAGGTGAAGACTATTGTAAATATCATCAGGTCCGAGGACATGACATTAAAAGGTGAAATGTTCTCCAATATATCATTGATTGAGGTGAACTATGGATTAAAAATCCAAATTCACATCCTAATCAAAAACTGAATGTGCTCAAAAAAACCTCTCCAAACCATCCCCTAGCTAATAATAAAACTAATGTTATAGGGACCCAAAATGCTATGGATCATATTATCAACATTTTCAACCAATTCTCACCTACCCCTATCATACCGTGTGTTTCCATGATCAAAACACCTAACGTGCAATTAAAATCTTAAAATATATGTACCATTGAATCCTCATACTTATCCACGTCACAAATTTCAAGCTTCGCTACATGCACTCATTTAGATACCTTTGATATTACCCCTTCAAAATCACAAGAGAAGTTATTGTTGGTCGTTCAAACGTGAACTCACATCTCAGATCTAGAAGGGCTGAGTTGTTTGAGAAAAAAATGAAACTGTCCCAAGTTGTGGGACCATGCATGCTTAGGATGGATCTCTGGAGAAGGCAGGTTCCTTTATATATTTCTACTGTTATTACTACTCCTAGTGTTGAAAGGGAAAACTAAGCTAATAATGCCAAAGTACCAAGGATAGAAGGTTAACATAAAAGGAAACTACACTAAAAGGTGATAGCACCAGAAAAAGAGGGATGAACATTATCTGTTCTGATTGAAAATGAAAGGAAATGCATGAATGAAGGCTAAGCATGTGTAGCACAACTTAAAACGTATTTACCATATCAGTTTCATGGAACACAACTAAATAAGGAGCTATAAGGGACGTGAAATGGCACAATAGGCACACAATACAAAATAAAAGGAAAGAAGAAGGAATGTAAACATGTTAGGACAAAGAATAGTCACAAAACGATGCTTCTATTACTTTCAGAAATACAAAAAACTATTATAATGGAAAAAAGAGGTCGATATCCACATGCAAGAGTTAGATCTAGAGGTCTACAACTTAAAATACATAAAATATGAAGTCCTTAGCAAAATTTATAAGGATCTAGAGTGCCTAACGTTAATAATGAGCCCAGATCTTACATTTATTGATGAATCCAGGGAAGAAGAAGAGAATAAGGAGGGAAAATCTGAATTTGAAATATAACCACCAATAAGAAGCATTCAATTCCTGCAAATCCACCTACAAATCTATCAAATGCACTTCCCTAGGAGAAGGAAGGAGGGCAGATCATATCAAATTGGGTGGTTAGAGAATTAGCTCTGCTCATTAATGCTCAGAGGGATGTTTTTCCCATTTCTCACCTACCAAATCTGCCAAGAATTTGAAATTGAATGTCTAGCAATGTAGCCTACATCAGCAGCTATCTGACAAGTCCAGGTGCATGCCGATCCGAGCTTTGTAGAAAAATATATGTCTGTCAGAAATTTTTCAAAGTCGTCGGCACACACAAAACACGTAGTGCACGTAGATTGGATGAAAGGATGACTAACTATGTAACTGTTCCTATGACTTCTGCCAAGTGTCACTCGTTGATTTGTTACAAGGATTTGGTGCCCTGTTGGCACGTGTGGATTGGTTGCATGTGGCACACTCAAGCATGTCAAACAATGACTTGGCACAGAAAGGTGCAAGGGAAGGTTCAAAGATATGCATGTGGAAGGATGAGGCACGGGAAGAAGATAGAAGAAAGGTGCATGAGACACACGTGGGGAAATGAGGCAAACTAGTGAGTGGAGAATGCATGGTCAAGGTGCAACTATTACAAAGTAATATGTGGGGTGCGTGCGAGGGCCAAAGACTTGGGTAAAAGGAGCAAATGTTGGGCATGCACACAGTGTGAAATTTTTTTAGGAAGATGGTGGGTGTGCAGGAGATGTGCACAAGGGAGGAGTGGAACAAATAATAAAGGAAAATGAAAGAGGAGAAGGGGAAGCACTCAAGGAAATGAAACCAAGGGAATCTTCCAAGAAAATCTTGAGTGTGCACATCCTTGCAATGAAGAGCTTAGAGCCAAAAGATGTATATAAGTTGTCCAAATAACTAGGAGAGTTATTTGGATAATAGTTTTGGTGAATTTTGGGGCCATCTGCCTACTAGATGAAGGAGATTAGTAGCCTAGAGCATCCATTGGGTATGGAGTCTAATATTTAATCATTTGAATAACTACCCCTGAAGTAACTTAAAGGATCATTCTTGACTCTATTTTGAATCCTATAAGCTGCTAGAAACTGCTGGAAGAAGAAGATAGACATCCTAGAAGCAAAAGAAGAGCGCGCACGAGAAGCACGTGAGAAGAAAGAACTATGTACAAATGAAAAATGTGCATTGCACAACACACTTGGAGGAATTAAAACTACTATAATATATACAAAATGATGTAGCAAACTTAATGGAAGGGTTTGAGATAGATCCCAGTTACTGGGATTTGTAGCACGCCTCCATCAAGATGAGTCAACTCGAAAGAGTTAGCCTATTTGCACAAACTAATAATGTATGGGCCACTCCAAATTGCATCAAACTTTGAATGGCATCTTGGTTTAGCTCTGTTAGCATCCCATTTCAAAACCAAGTCCCCAACTTTGAAATCTTGAGGCTTGGCCTTTCTATCAAAGCATTTCGTTATTGTTTGTTGATGATGTTCTAGCTTGATCATGGTAGAGTTTCTTGATTCTTCAAGATTAACCATTTCTGCCATTTTTATTTCTCTCTAGTCTCCACCTTCAAATTCCAGCTGTTGGGAAAGTGCCAATGAGTTCAACTCCAGTGTCAAACGAAGGGTAGCCTCCTTTCTATAGACAATCTTGTAAGGAAAATTTCTTATTTCCTTTTTACTGTGATTCTATCTTCCCAGAGCATACGTGAGACCTTTGTATGTGACTGTCTTTCGTTGATGTTCATTGTGCTCTTCATGATCCTGATCAACTTATGGTTTGTTGATTCTGCCAGACCATTACCTTGAGGGTAATAGTTGGAATAATTCTTCAGATAGATGCCCAAATTTAGGGCCCAATCATATATTTTGGTCCCAAGGAAGGCTCTTGCATTATCAGATATAATGTTTTAAGGAACACCAAACCTTGTGATTATGCCTTCAATAAAGTCAAGGATGAATGACTCAGTTGATTCCTTGATCGCGACAACTTCTGTCCATCTAGTGAAGTATTCCATCGCTGTCAACACCCACTTGATTCTAGTGCTTGAAGGTGGATTGATCATGCCTATGAAGTCAAGACCCCATTGCGCAAAAGGTTGATCCACTTGGATTGGTCAGAGGGGAAGTGTTTTCAATCTCTTCTTTCCTACAAAGAAAGTGCATTCCTTGCATTTTATGACCCACTTGTGTGCATATATAAATAGAGTAGGCTAAAATATATTTGCTATTATAATCTTCATTGTTGTAGTTTTGGTAGAGAAGTGTCCACCAGAGAATCCATCGTGAAATTTTGCTAACACTTTTTCAATCTACGCATCGTTGAAACATCTTAACAACATGCCATCAAGATTCTTCTTGAAGAGAAGTCCATCAATTAAAACATAAGGAATAGATTTTAACCTTAGATGTCTTCTCTTTTTCTTGTTTAAACTAGGAGGGTATGTGCCCTCTGAAAGGAATGTGATCATGTCCTTCATCCAGTCATGCACACCAAGATCTATATTCTGCTCAAGTTTTGCACATGAGAGACCTTCATCTAGAAATAATGAAGTCTCAGATTAATTTTGCACATCCTCAACATGTTGCTTGCAGAGCGTACTAACTCTTACTAGTTTTTTGGCTTTGATAGTCATATCTTATTCCATGATTTTGGTCACCAATCGTGCTCTCTTCTCACTAATTTATGCTCCCATGATGAAATCTCTGACCAAAGAGTCGGAGACTAGCACCTTAATATGATTTGTGGTGAGCATATTTTTGAATTTCTTAAGCACGCGCATGATGGTGAAGACCTCCTTCTCTATGTGATTATATTTTAAGTCACAATCCTTCAGCGTCTGGCTAAAGAAAGTCATTGCTCAGTTCCAGCCTTTCTTCATTTTCTTGTGTTAGGAAAACAACAACACTTGCATCAGCGCCATAAGCATAAAGGATGAAATCCTTAGAATAATCGGGGTTGATGAGTATTGGCGTACAAGTAATTTCTTGCTTGATTTTGTTGAATCTTTCTCTTCCTTCTATTGTCCATCTGAAAACTATGTCCTTCTTGAGAATCAGGGTGATGGGCCGAACTAGTCTTGCTAAGTTAGGGATAAAACACCTACCAAAATTGATCTTACTATTACCGATTTAATCTACCTTGAGAAACAGACTTTGAAATCGATCAGAAAAATTTTGAAAAAATATTCACATGAAAGTTTTCTGAATCTTGAAAATTCTCCAAGTCCCGAAGATGGACTTCAAACTTCGGGGATTTTCCCTTTCGGAGTTGAATTGGCTTGAAATTAAAATTGTGTTTTTTAGGTTCCGAAGCTCGAAAGTCTAAAATTTTAGACTTTCAAATTTTCAGAGTTCAAATTTTTCTTTTGACAATTATCAATTTTTTAACTCAGAGTTCCAAATTCTTAAACCCTGAAAGTTTGAAATTTTAGACTTTCAGGCTTTCAGGTTTCAAAACTCTAGGTCATGATTTTTTAGAAAATTTCCTTTGGAGTTCCGAAGTTTGAAACCCTGAAAGTCTAAAATTTCAGAATTTTGGGGTTTCGGGTTTCAGAACTCTAGGTCACGCTTTTTAGAAAGTTTCTTTCAGACTTGTAAAGTCTGAAAGTCTGAAATTTTAGAATTTTTGGGCTTTCGGGTTTTGGAACTCTCCTGGTCATTTTCGAGTTAATTACTTTCGGACTTCCAAAGTATGAAAGTACAAAATTTTTGACTTTCGAGTTTCAGAACTCTTCCATGCCATTCCACAATTTTCATCCCCTGATCTCTAAAGTCCAAAACTTCGAAATTCCAAAATTTTAGAATTTTAAACTTTTAGAACTTTCTACGCATTTAATTCTTACCTACCTCTATACGGATTGAAATTTCATCATTAATATCAAGTTTTTCTTATGTAAAATCACTTTATCACTTGTCATTTTCACCTGACACTTTTTTCTGACGATCCGGTTTTACTGTATCTTGTACTTTTTGACGAAATTCTCAAGGTATTTTTATTTTAGTCATTTTATTTTTGGTTTAAGATATTTTGTTTTGTTTTCTCCTTGTTCATTTTCTTTTGTTCCTCTTCTGCATACCTTGGGAAATGACAAACTCATTGTGCCTGTCATGTTTCCACAATTTATGTTTCTACAGACATTAAGAGTTTGCAAATATCCTCTTTTGTTCTCCAATTCACCCTCTCAACACATCTTGTTTTTCAGAATTCAGATATTGGCATTTTTGGAGAAATCTCTTTTTCAGAATTTGGAGCTTTGGTTATTCAACGCTTCTCATTTTTTGGGAATTATGCTATTCATACTTCAGAGTTCTCTTTTTAGGGATTTCATAGGTCCCTACTTTGGATTTCTCTTTTTTTATATTTTGGACTTCTCCATTTCAAAGGTTTTCACTTCAAGTTTTCAGAGGTCTCTAATTCGGGTTTTCAGAACCTGTCATTTTGGGATTCTCCAATTTGGGATTTTGGACTTCTCCATTTCAGAGGTTTTCACTTCGAGTTTTCAGAGGTTTCCACTTCAATTTTTTAGACTTCTCCACTTTGGGTTTCTAATTTTCAGGTTTTTGGAGGTTGGAGAATTTCAGGTTTTCAGACTTCTCTTCTTCAACATTTCGGAACTTAGAATTTGATTTCTACTTCTTTATTCAAGGGAAAGGAAAAGATGAAATATTCGTTCCTCAAGGTTTCTCCTCACTGTTGATGCAAAATCACAGCACCCCTGGATGCAGATCAGGTTTCTAGGTTGATCACTTTGGCATCCAATGTGATTGCATAACATTGAATCCTTTCTCCAAGTGTGGGACTTGAAAAAATGAGAAAGGATTCTCCAGAGAAGGCTGGTTCCTATTCCTCTGTTCAGATGCACACGAAATATGCAGAGGGTTTTCTCAAAACCTAATCTGATCTGCCAAGGAGACAAGGTAAGAAGATGCATAAAATAAATCTAAGCTAATAGAGGTGATGCACCGAGGAATGAAGAACACCTATTTTGCCAATGAACACAGACCATTTAAATGTGATATAAGATCATGCACATATGACAAAACCTGCAGTGAAAGACCAGGAGGATGCAAAAATGAACACAGAGAGGGCTGAGAATCATCCATAGACATGCATTACTTGCTCCAAAGATTGATACAATACACTACAGAATGCCAGGAGGTAGAATAGTATTACAGTTCAAATGAGAGGTTCAAACTCCACAAATTTGCCTGAGGAGAAGAAGGGAGAGGCAAAACAGAAAAATGTTCGACCACTGAAAAGAAGCTCCTCTTTACAATATATAGAAAGAATGAGAGAGGGAAGAGAGAGAGGAAAGCCAAATCTACCCCAACCACCTCCAGGTTGCATTCCATTCATCTCATTATGGTAGAAGCGGTGGATCTTGGCAAAACGGCGGGCTGTCTAACAGAAGCGGCGAACTGTCTGCTGCATTAAAGTTGTTTGTTGAAGCATTACTTCTGCTTGTTATTTCACGCCAGAGGTGTTTCTTGATTTTCTCTCTCCAAACTGAACCAAAATGTAAGATTGACCCCAGAATCGTGTAGATAATTTTACCATCTTTCCATTGATATAAAGAACGTGCAAATCCGAGCTCTGGATCGAAAGATATGTCGATCTGAAGATTTAGGGCACAAAACAGGTGAAAACGGATTTTTAAATTTCTTCCCATGCTCTGCCACCTGGATGACACGTGGTAGGTTCCGATTCGCTGAGCAACTCTCTCTCCTCCACCTCTCGGTGGGCTCTCTTTTGAAATTTCCTTGTGGGCCCTAGCTGGGACACGTGGCACTATCCCATTGGTTCGGGCTGACCCTTCAAATCTCACCCTTTGACCTTTTGACCTTTTCCCTTATGACGTGTGTCATGATTTGGTTGGTTCTTGGCCCTTTCGGCTCCTTCGCGTCCATTTGTCCTTGATGTCCCAGTGCTGCTTGGGACAAAATCTTCCAGTTCACCCGATTCGGCCGGTTCGCGTCCATTTGTCCCACTTGTCCCTGTGCTTTGCGGGACAAATTCTTCCGGTTCGCCCGATCCGGCCGATTCGCGTCCTCGCGGCCCAGATGTCCCATTTGCCTCTGGACTGTTTGTTCTCATTTCGGCCGAACCGGCCGGTTCGCGTCCTTCGCATACTTGTGTCCCGTTTGTCCCGGATGAAGACTTGGGCAAATTTTTCCTTCTTTCGACCGATTCAGGCATTTCGCGTCCCGCGCGTACCTGTGGCCCAGATGTCCCTTTGCTTCACGGGCCGCCTGGAGGCTTTTCGGCCTATCCGCGCCTAGATGTCCCAAATGTCCTGACTGCTCCTAGGACTAGGACTTAGCCATTTTTCATGATTTTT
Organism: Taxus chinensis; assembly: GCA_019776745.2. NCBI lineage: Eukaryota > Viridiplantae > Streptophyta > Pinopsida > Cupressales > Taxaceae > Taxus > Taxus chinensis. The sequence continues at coordinate 740,974,388 of CM034150.1, forward strand.
CCTGTTTCAATCTACTTGCCTGGAACTGCAAAACTCGGATGCATGTTATCGAAATTTACCCTGGGGGGTGAAATTTTGACAACAGTTTTGACGAATTAGCGGGGTCACCTGCCTACTAGGTAGAAGATCAGTGGCCTTTTAGCGATCCATTGGGCATGGAGTTATAAGCAATAACCTGAAATGAGCCTGATACTGCAACTTCTTCTCCAGCAACACTCTGAACTGTAGAAAACAACCTGAGAGCAGCAAAACCTGTGCCAAAGCACTTAGGGAAATAGAAACCTAACTACCACAGGACAATGTGCATACGCACTTAGAGGAATTAAAAAAATCTAAACTAATATTTACAAGGGCAAACCTTTTCTTTTTTAGTAGCAATGTTTAAGATAGATTCCGTTAACCGGAATCGGAAGTTCCTCTCCATCCAATGCAGACAATTGGAAGGCATTACTATTTTTGCATCCCGTGACCATGTAGGGACCACTCCAGATGGCATCAAACTTGGAATGCCTTCCTGGTTTTGCCCGATCTGCATCCCATTTCAGAACTAGGTCCCCTTCCTGGAAGGTCCTAGCTCTTGCTCTCTTATCAAACCATCTTTTTACTAAGGCCTGATCCTTTTCAATCGTCTGAACTGCATGTTCTCTGATTTCTTCTAACTCCATCAATTCTACATACCTGACCTCCATTGGTTCGAACTCATATAACTCAAACTGCTTCATGAGCTCCAAGGCTGGTAATTCTAATGATATAGGCAATACTGCCTCCTTCCCATAGACCAACTTGTAGGGAGAATTACCTGTAGACCTCTTTGGTGTTATCCTGTCAGCCCATAACGCTGATTTTAGCCTTGTATGCCATGTTCTTTGATTTTCATCTAGAGTCCTTCTGATGATTTTTAGCAAATTCTTGTTTGTGGACTCTGTCTGTCCATTACCCTGCGGGTAATAATTTGAAGAGGTGCTCAAATAGATTCCATTCTTGACAGCCCATTCTGTAATTTTTGAACCTATGAATGCTAATGCATTATCTGATATGATGGTGGCCGACACACTGAACCTGGTTGCTATTTCTTCATAAAAGTCTAGTATGTTAGACTCACTTGCCTCTTTGAGTGCTACTGCTTTGGTCCACTTGGTGAAATAGTCTGTCACTATAAGAATCCACTTGTGGCCTTGACTCGAATTGGGATTCATGACTCCAATGAAGTCCAATCCCCATTCGATGAATGGATGATCTACTGAAATTGGACGAAGGGGTACTGCTGCTAATCTTCCTTTCCCTGTGAAGAATGCACATTTCTTGCATTTCTTAACCCATGAGTAGCAATCATTGAATACAGTAGGCCAATAGTAACCAGCTTTCATGATTTTGAGATCTGTTACTCGTGGGGTGAAATGGCCTCCTGCCTCCCCGTCATGGAACTCGTGTAAGATCCTCTCAACCTGACCTGTCCCAATGCATCTTAATAGAACACCGTTGATGTCTTTTTTAAACAAAACACCATCAACAAGCACATATAGAACTGCTTGTAATCTGAAGTACCTTCTTTTTGCTTTGCTCATTTCTGGAGGGCACATGCCCGTCTGTAGGAAATGTATCATATTCTGAGTCCAACAGGGAGTGGACACATCATCATTTTCCTGTTTTTGATCATCTTGTAATAGCAGGACAGCGTCTTCTTCATCTTCTGGGTTGTCTGGTTGTTTGGTAGCGAGCTGCTCACACAAACCTTTGCCTCTTACCAGCTTAGTGATCTTGATCTCAATGTCATACTCCATGACACGGGTGATCCATCCTGCCCTTTTCTCATTCAAATCCTTGTTGAGGAGGAAGTCCTTAACCCCAGCATGTGAGACTAGCAACTGGACCTTGTTGTTTGAGACTAAATGCTTGAATTTCTTCAAGCTTCTGATTACTGCAAGCACATGCTTTTCAATAAAAGAGTACCTCACTTCGCAGTCATCTAGGCTCTGGCTGAAGAAAGCAATCGGCTGTTCATCATTATCTTTGTTCTGCTGTACCAGAATGGCATAAATAGTGTCATCACCTCCAAATGCATAGAGGATGAAATCCTTGGAAAAGTCTAGGTTGATGAGAGTGGGTGCTTGGGAGATGGCTTCTTTGATTGCTTCAAAACTCTCCTTGCCTTCTGCCGTCCACTTGAAAGCCATGCTTTTCCTTAACATTTTGGTGATGGGCTTGACAAGGGCTACAAAATCTGGGACAAACCTCCGAACAAATTTTATCCTTCCCAGGAAACTCTGAAGGGCTTTCTTATGGCTTGGCAATGGTAGTGCTCTTATGGCTTCAACCCTCTCTAGATCAATTGCTAATCCTTCCTTGGAGACAATATGGCCAAGGAGCTTCCCTTCATGTGCAAGAAAGATGCACTCTTAGGATTCAAAGACACTCCGAACTTTCTACACCTCTGAAACACTTGCCTGAGGTGAAAGAAATGGTCTGCTGCATTCTTTGAGAAGACAGTAATATCATCTAGGTATATCAGCACTATCTTGTTGATCAAGCCTTTGAATGCCATATGCATAGCTCGCTGGAATGTTGCTCCGGCGTTCGACAGTCCAAATGGCATCTTATTGTAAGCATATGTGCCCCATTTGGTTGTGAAGGCTGTCTTGAACTGGTCTTCCTCCTTCACCATAATCTGATTGAAGCCTGAGTAACCATCAAGTAGTGAAAACCTTTCTGAACCAGCTACGACCTGCAATATTTGCTCCATGGAAGGGAGTCGATAATGGTCCTTGAGAGAGGCTCTATTCAAATCTCTGAAGTCAACACACAGCCTGATCTCTCCACTCTTCATCCTGACTGGAACTAAGTTGGCAACCCAACTAGAATGCTTGATTGGGAATATGATTCTTGACTCAATCAGCCTGTCCAATTCTTTCCTCATGAGAGGCTCCATGTGTGGATTGACTGGTCTCTTTTTCTTCCTGACAGGCTTAGTATTTGGATCCAATTCGATGGTCTGCTGAGCTAAGTTGGGATTAAAACCTTTCAAGTCTTCATAGCTCCAAGCAAACACGTCAGGGAATTCTTGACATAGCTGTATGAACTCACACCTTTCTTGCTCAGTTGTCATCTTTCCAATTTGCAATGGTTTGTTTTCTTCTACCAATATGGATACCGAATCTTCTCTCTTAACCTGAATGTTTGCTTTCTCCTTTCTAAACTGATCATTGGGGTTAAAAATGGACTCCAAAGTGATAAGTCCCTTAGGCAGCTTGTCAGTTCTCAGCTGTATCACTTGGTCACCATATTGATGTTCCAACTTTTCTTGATTCTTAGCTAAGAACTCACCTTCTTCTTACAAGAAATGGATGATTTGCTGGTCATTCTCAAATACTTGCCAACTGACATCGTTATCCGGCACCGAAGGCCTCACAATCACGTGGATGTTTGGCTGTACCTTGTCTTGTTGAATGTTTTCTACAATGTCAAAGGCTGCCCCTACTACTGCAAGCCTGTCAGCAGCTTGATTCTCTTTCCTAGGAATGGCTTTAATGCCGAAACCCTCAAAATCTTCCATGAGGTCCCACACCCTGTTCTTGTAGCACCTGAGTAGATCATTTTTGGCCGCATGTTGTCCCTTGACCTGATTTACAATCAATTCACTGTCCCCAAAGACTTGCAAGTTCTTTATTTTTTTCTTGATTGCCCAATGCATCCCTTGCACCAAGGCTTCATATTCAGCAGTGTTATTGGATCATGCAAATTGAAATCTAAAAGTTGAATAGTACTTTACTCCTTGAGGTGAAACAAGCACGGCTCCACCTCCTGCACCTTGTCTACTCCTTGATCCATCAAAAAATAGCTGCCATACCTCATTGTCATCCTTGTGGTTTGGCTTGGTGATGCTAGGAATAGGTTGACTTTCTTCGTGTATACAATAGACTCCTAGCTCAGATTCTTCTATTCCTTGATAAGGATCAAAAGCATGCACCTTGTTTGCCCATTAATCAAGAGTCAAATCTGGGATACTTCCAACCTTAGTGTCAGCTTCATCAGTGTTAGGGTGATCTTCTTGATCAAATGCCGAGCAATTGGCATTAATCTGACTTGGAGTGTAGGGCTCAATATGGAAGTTTGCAATAGGTTCAGATCTGATTGTGGCCTTAGTTCCATATCTCATTCTGAATAGCATGTGAGACCAATCAGCGGACAAATATCCCCCAATCTTGGCAGTGAAGTCCCTTGAAAAACAGAGGGCAAAGAGTGGTGGAAGGTCTATGACTGACACATCTTGTAAAACAACAACATTTGGACATGCGTGCAAGATAAGACTCAAATTTCTAATCACTCCAACTGTTGCTATTTCTTTCCCATCCAACTGCACTACTCCCTTAGATGTTATTTCATACTGGAGCCCTAACTGATCAGCTATCTGTTTAGGCATTACTGAGCTACTTGCCCCAGAGTCTATCATGCAATTGTGCACTAGCTGATTTCCAATGATTAACGAAACATAGAAAGGAGGGGGTTTCAACATCTTACCTTGTTGTCCTCCATGATTTCCCTCAGGCTGGGCAGTATTTGTAAGCACTTTGTCTTGTATCTGCTGATTCGAAGCTGGCCAGTCCTTCATGGTAGCTTGCAGCAGATCTCTTTGGCCTGGGATAGCTAGGGATTCCCACATAGATATATTGACGTTTGTTTTCTTCATCTGATCAATGATAATGAATGGTGATGAAGGATCTCTCTGCTGCCCCTTGGTTTGCACATTTACTCCTTGTATGTGGGCAGCAACAGCTGGCATTTTAGTTGGCCTAGGGGCTGTTCTTGGCTTTCCTTGTGCATTTGAAGCGGGACTTTGCTTGCCAATCATTTGTGGAGCCATGGAAGGTTGTGGATTGGCTGGGGCTAATGGCTGTTCTTCACCCAAATTTATCCTTTTTGACCTTGTGTTTGCTGCAACACCTTGAGAAACTGCCTGGTTCATGCCACAAAAATCCTCTGCTTGCCAATTTACCAATGTGGTGTCATTTGGGGCTGATTGTTGTTTTAATGTTTCTTGTTATTGGTTGTTTTCTTGACTGTTCTCACCCTCCACACCAGTAGTTATTACCATTAAAGCTTGAGTCAAAGCACCATTGAAGCACATGGATTGATTATGAGGCTCATTACATGGAAAACACCAATCATACTCCTGGGCAATGTTGTTTTGTGCTGGTACTAATGCCCTAGAGGCAGATATGGCATTTGGATTATAGGGTTGGAATGGTCTATTGACAGGAGGCCTTGTTTGATTCATATTTGCAGCTGGATTAGGTGGCCTTTGATGCTGATATGGCTGCCTATTAGGTTGAGCTTGAGGCTGATATGAAGGTCTAAAACCTTGAGCTTGCTGTCTTTTGAGAGTGACTAGCTCATTGCCTAGATTTTGCAATTGCTTCATGACCTCTTGAAGCTCATTTGGGGCACTTGGAGATGAAGTGGAAGCTTCATTTGAACTCTGATTTCTAGGAGTGGGAATAGGAGCTAAGACAGGTGCTTGACTAGCACCCGGGTTCTCTAAACTTGGATATAATGGCATTGGAGGCCTAGGAGCTAGCTTGCTAGCTTGAATCAGACAATTTTCAGCTCTAATGGCAATACTATAAGCAGCAGGGATAGTTGTGCCTCCCATAGATTGAACCAGCATAGAAATATTAGAATTTAAAGCTTTAAGGTAATATAGAAAAGCACCTTCTGTTGTTGGCCTGACTGCTACTGGAATTCTATCCCAAGACCTTTGAAATCTGAAGTTGAAATCAATCAGCTGCTCGTTGGGGGCTCTCTTAATAGTTGTCAATTGTTCTAGTAGAGACAAATTGTCTCCTTTTTCTCCAAACTGCTCATGAAGTGCAATACACAGCTGATTCCAGTTTGTAATAGAGCCAGCTCCAAGGCTCCTAAACCATTGCAATGCTTTCCCCTTGAATGAAGACGCCAGCAATTTGACAGCTACATCCATTTCATTTATCTCATGGATTGCACAGATGTTAGCAATGTCTTTGACATGATCACCAGGAGTGGTATGATTTTCTCCAGTGAAAAATGGAATGTTCTTCAACGCTGCAATTGGAACTGGATTCTATGCATTGAGGGCAAGTGGGCTGCTGCCAGTGAAATTGACAAAGGAATTTAGTGGTTGCGCCATTCTAATTGGTCGAAGGACTCTTCAATACTGAATGAAAGGCCAAGCAGGTGGAGGAGTTGAGAGAGTTCTGTTTGGTGGAGATGAAGACCTTTGAATCCTTCTTCCTCTTTGCCTTCTTCTTGGAGATAATTGCAGGTATTCAAACAGCACTTCTTCTTCTCCAACTCTTGACCTTGTGATTCTTCTCATAAGCTCTCAGGCCTGCACTACTGAAACCAGTTGATCTTCCTCTTGGAGTCTCCAGATATGCGAATAATAGCTCTTTTCAAGAAAGAAAATTGCAGCAGATGCATATCAACTTTGCTGCAAAAAAAAATGAGACCTCTAGGTCCCACCCGGCGTGCCAAAACTGTTGATGCAAAATCACAGCACCCCTAGATGCAGATCAGGTTTCTAGGTTGATCACTTTGGCATCCAGTGTGATTGCATAACATTGAATCCTTTCTCCAAGTGTGGGACTTGAAAAAATGAGAAAGGATTCTCCAGAGAAGGCTGGTTCCTATTCCTCTGTTCAGATGCACACGAAATATGCAGAGGGTTTTCTCAAAACCTAATCTAATCTGCCAAGGAGACAAGGTAAGAAGATGCATAAAATAAATCTAATCTAATAGAGGTGATGCACCGAGGAATGAAGAACACCTATTTTTCCAATGAACACAGACCATTTGAATGTGATATAAGATCATGCACAGATGACAAAACCTGCAGTGAAAGACCAGGAGGATGCAAAAATGAACACAGAGAGGGTTGAGAATCATCCATAGACATGCATTACTTGCTCCAAAGATTGATACAATACACTACAGAATGCCATGAGGCAGAATAGTATTACAGTTCAAATGAGAGGTTCGAACTCCACAAATTCGCCTGAGGAGAAGAAGGGAGAGGCAAAACAGAAAAATGTTCGACCACTGAAAAGAAGCTCCTCTTTACAATATATAGAAAGAATGAGAGAGGGAAGAGAGAGAGGAAAGCCAAATCTACCCCAACCACCTCTAGGTTGCATTCCATTCATCTCATTATGGCAGAAGCGACGGATCCTGGCAAAAGGGCGGGCTGTCTAACAGAAGCGGCGAACTGTCTGCTGCATTAAAGTTGTTTGTTGAAGCATTACTTCTGCTTGTTATTTCACGCCAGAGGCGTTTCTTGATTTTCTCTCTCCAAACTGAACCAAAATGCAAGATTGACCCTGGAATCGTGTACAGAATTTTACCATCTTTCCATTGATATAAAGAACGTGCAAATCCGAGCTCTGGATCGAAAGATATGTCGATCTGAAGATTTAGGGCACAAAACAGGTGAAAACGGATTTTTAAATTTCTTCCCGTGCTCTGCCACCTGGATGACACGTGGCAGGATCTGATTCGCTGAGCAACTCTCTCTCCTCCACCTCTCGGCGTGCTCTCTTTTGAAATTTCCTTGTGGGCCCTAGCTGGGACACGTGGCACTATCCCATTGGTTCGGGCTGACCCTTCAAATCTCACCCTTTGACCTTTTGACCTTTTCCCTTGTGACACGTGTCATGATTTGGTTGGTTCTCAGCCCTTTCAGCTCCTTCACATCCACCGCATCCATTTGTCCTGGATGTCCCAGTGCTACTTGGGACAAAATCTTCCGGTTCGCCTGATTCGGCCGGTTCGCGTCCATTTGTCCCACTTGTCCCTGTGCTTTGCAGGACAAATTCTTCTGGTTCACCCGATCCGGCTGATTCGCGTCCTTGCGGCCCAGATGTCCCATTTGCCTCCGGACTATTTGTTCTCATTTCGGCCGAACCAACCGGTTCGCATCCTTCGCGTACTTGTGTCCCGTTTGTCCCGGATGAAGGCTTGGGTAAATTTTTCCTTCTTTCGGCCGATTCGGGCATTTCGCGTCCCACGCGTACCTGTGTTCCAGATGTCCCTTTGCTTCACGGGCCGCCTGGAGGCTTTTCCGCCGATCCATGCCTAGATGTCCCAAATGTCCCGACTGCTCCTAGGACTAGGACTTAGCCATTTTTCATGATTTTTCCCGTTTCAATCTACTTGCCTGGAACTACAAAACTCTGATGCATGTTATCGAAATTTACCCTGGGGGGTGAAATTTTGACAACACTCACTCTTGCTTATCTTATGACCTAGGGAACATAGGAGACACAGATCTCAGAAAAATTTATTTTCTAGACTTTTGGGCAAGGGTGAAGGCATCAAATAAGAAATCCTGGATGCAGGCCATATATGACAGTGGCATTACTCTTGCTACCAATTTTACCTCATCCATGCATTTCCCAAAGTTCGTTCTAGCTGGCGCAGCCCACTTTGATGAAGAATCCATGGAAGTTAAGGATGTCGATGGTAAGATTGTAATCCACTTGGATCCAAATTTCTTTGAGGATTTTCTTAAACTCCCCGATGTCAAAGATTACGCCACAATTTCACCAAAGTCATTAGTGGAACATTGGGACAAAGAAACAGAGTTTTGAACGAGGGTCATGTTAAAAACCTATCTGGCTAAGAGCGTTGCCAAATTTCCAAAGACCATCTATCGGTCAAAAATTATTCAGGAGGTCAGTGAGATTATTGTTCTACTAAGCAGAGTCTCGGGTCTTCCCTCCGCATAGGAATTTTAGGAGTGGATGTTCTTATATATTGCTACCATAAAGAATAATAAAGAATTTATCAGATGGGGGAAGCATATCAGTAGCTCCATTTACTATCAATTGAGTAGAGTGTATTCTTCAAAGAGCTTGTATATGACATCCTTCTTAGTTTATGCTACAGCTGATATGGGATAATTCTCTGAGTTGAATACTAAAGGTATTCACAGCACCTCTCAAATCTATGATTTCTATCCTTATCTCACACTGGACAAGGGAAGAAGGCACTTCCGTAGGATCAACAATACCTTCTTTGTTGTTATTCTCTACCATTTCAATAAGGAGTTGTATAATCGGAGGATTTCTGATGTAGCCTTCAAGGAATTGCATGAGTGGGGAACTATCTACCTTCAGTTCCCCACATTTACTTATATTTGGATTCCTAGCTTTGTAGATGCTCCTAGCAAGCTGCCAAGATGTCCCACTGACAAATGGGTTCTACTAGAATTGATTCGACAATTGTTGGACTAACATAAGATCTATAACAAATGACACAAAGTGGGAGTTCAATTCCCTATTTCAATTGGTAGATACACTTGCCCAAATATTTACAAGGATAAGAATGTGGATGCAGAAATGGCAGAGGCTACCTTTTGGTCTTTCCATCCACATACCAATTTTGACTATTGGGGTAAATTCAATGAAACAATTTGGTTCAGTTCCCATGTGCCCCAGTTGGAAGACATATGGATTCATTGTCGGGATGAATTCATCATCTGAAAAAGAGACTATGAAAGGCTAAATTTGGATGAGGTTCAGAAATTTGGATCAGCCGATGTCCCAAAAGACATGCAAGATGATGACAAGGTTTTGGATATAGTATATTAAAATGATAATATTTCCAATTAAACATTTTCATGGATTGATTGGTATGTGGAATAATGTTACAACACAAAGGAGAGGGTGGGGTCCATTTTGTAGAGAACTTACAGTTGGTTCGTTACCTTGGGAATCTCACCCAAGGGGTTAGAGAAACATACAAATACAGAAGCCCCACCAACCATGAGCCAATCAAAACTCACAAAGGAAAAAATGTCGACCCAAAAGACCCATACAGTTACAAAAAATATTTCATTTGTTATTGGGAGCTCATCTCTCTCCAAGGCTCATGTTCCCAAATTCATGCCTCCTACATCACCTGTGATAGAAATAGTTGAAGTTAGTGTTTCTCCAAGTGTCCCACAAGACCCATCATTTCCTTTTTCTCTTCCCTTTTTACTTCCTACATCAGTTCCTTCTACTTCCACAATCATTTCTTCTTTCCCATCACCTTCTATGGCCCAAGTATTCTCGTCCCTTCTAATTCTCTCAGCTGGAGAAACTATTGGGTCACCCATTTCTACTTCACTTCCCCTAACACTTCCTTTTCATTCTATATCATCCCCTAACATCATTGTATCAAGTCCTATGGTCGTCCTCACATCCACCCCGTCCATTATTTCCACTTCCATTCAAATGCAAACTAATGTTGTTGGTACTCTTATTGTGACTAATGTTTCAGGTACCAGATCTACTGCTCTATCCTCATCAGCATCAACTATCCTAGAATGATTGTTTAGGTAGACTCCAAAGCAAAATAAGAAGGTACCTCTGAGGGATGTCATAGATCTCAGTATATTGGAGCATACACCAAAGAGACAGGCCAAGAAGCCAAAGATTGTTTCTAGCCTGACAGTGAATCCATCTAGAGAATGAATTATAGAGGTTGTTATTCCCATTGAGGGAAAAACCAAGGAAACTATTACAGCCGCAGATTATCGAGTTTCTAAATTTTCACTTGGAAAAGCCACTCATGAAGGAGCTAAACAAGATGTACACACTGATATTGGAAATCTACTGGAGAAATATGATAAGGACAAAGCTTCTAAGGATGAGCTTAAGGCCAAGGTCAAGAAGCTCATTGCATTTCTACGAAAAGTAACACAGCCAACTCCATCTACTGAAGTCTCAACTACTACGGATATGAAAGTTTCTTCTACCATTGATGACATTTCTTATTGCGAGATTGAGAAGATAGGCCAAAAAGGGAGATCAGTAGATGGATGGATGGAACGTATTGTTATCCTGTAAAATTAATGAGGGAAATTTTATAGGTAACCATACCAAAAAAATTTCCTCGTCCCTCGTCGTGGACCCCTCTGCGTTTAGAACGTTGCAAAGTCCCTTTCCGGGAAATCTAGTTCTCCGAACTTAGCCATTTTTTTGTCCCTTTTTGGCTGGGTGCACCTTTTATCTGTGTAACACAGAGTAAATCTGCGCCCCCTTCATTTCCTTTGGCACACCGTTTGACGTGTCGACACATGTTTTGGTGCACCTTCCCATGATGCACCATTCTTGTGTGCGCCAAGGTGCATGTGCCTTCATGTTAACACATAAATTGTTGTGCCGTGTTTTGGTCCGCTAAAGGGCACAAGGAATGAAGTGTTGACAGTCTTAAAATTGCCCCAAAGGCGCAAGTATTCCCGTGTTGACACGCGTTTATCCACGCCAAAGGGTGCACCGTTTTACGTATCGACACATGTTTTGGTGCGCCTATTGAAAAAGTGGTTGGTGCATTTATTGTACCTTTGCCTATATATAGACACATCCGCCATGTCACTTTCACTAGTCAGAAAACACGTGATAACTTTATTCCTATGCAGCTATCAGCACGCCTGTCGTCCTCGTGTCACGTTCTTGGACCCTGTTTCACCCCTCACATTCTATATATTCCGAGTAGGTGGTTCTTACTCCTATGTTTTGTTTTGATTATTTTTATGGTAGGAGGCAATGGATTTGTAAACCGCCCCCCCTTTTTTGTTGTTCTTGTTGTCTTTCTCCCCCAAGCTCTTCCTCCTCTTTCCAGATCTGCTGGTAAGGAGGGCTCTACTTCAAAAATCACTTGGATCTCCTTGTTGTGCCCCCTTCACCATCCAAAAAACCTATAAAAGAGGCCTGAGAGATCACAAGCCTGTCAAGAAAGAGAAAACCTGAAAGATAAGTATAAAACTGTGCTTTTTCCTCTTGGCGCATTCACCACGCCTGTTACATAAAATACAGTCGCGCCAAGAAGGCACACTTTTCCTGCTTGCAACACACTTTATTCCTGCACCATGAGAAAACAAAGTAAATCCTAAACAATAGCGTAGGCGCATCCCCTCCTACAGCAGCACAATGTCATGCAAGCCTTCCCTGCACCGCGCCAAGTTTCCCTTTTGTGCACAAAAAGCCAATGTTACACACATCAACCCTGCGCCCTTCGGCACACCAAAGTTCCATGTAACATGAAAAATATATGCGCCATTGGTGCATCCTGTTCCTGTGCAACATGAAAATTATCTGCGCCCAATATAAAACACATATGAATGGCACAGGTGCACTTCTGCTTACAATAACAAAAATGTCATGTGCAGCATCCTTGCGCCCTGTGCCCTTTGGCGCTGATTTGTTCCTTATAACACCCTTCTTCTTTGCGTCGTACTATCAACCCTATAGCCTGCAGTGTTCATGCGCCCTGCGCCCTGAGGCCTTAAAATTGATAACTCCTCATTCTATTCTGTAGTGCTTTGATGGAATAACTAACAGCTAATATGGCTCTTTGGCGTTGGACTTCTCTTCTTCTTCTTGCAGATCAGCAACTGAATTTAGGTCCACATATGTCTACATCAAGCAAGAGGCCAACCAAGTTAAAAGGTAAAGCCAAGCTTACTGAAGAAGAAATGAAATACAAGTACCAAAGGGTCAGAATGCCCGAGTCTCAGGCAGAATGTGACCTGGATATAAGAGACTCAGAGCTTGGTCACATCGATATGGAAGATTTCTGGGCCAAAACTAGGAGGGTCACAGGGAGTCCCTGGATGGACAAACTAGTAAGTAGTGGCCTGCATTTTGCTAGGGGGATCCTCGTCAGTGTAGTGAACAATGAATTCATGATGGTAGTGGCCCGCTGCTACAACAAAGACACAAGGTGTGTCCAAAATGAAAATGGTGAAGTTGTGATCAACCTTACCGCCCGGCACTTCGAAATCATGTTAGGAATCCCTCACCACTAACACTTTGTGGCCGTAAGCCAAGAAGACTACGCCAAGGCTTGGGAGGACAATGAAGACCAGTGCATGCAACTAATGAATGAGGTGTACCTGAAGAACAAGAAGATGATAACCAAATGGCCACAGGTTATTCACCTTAGCGACTTCTCCGAGGAACTGAGTGATACTATCACGTTCCTAAGCAGAGTATTTGGGCTTTCTGACACCCATTACTTTCATAAATGGATGCTCAGGTACCTGGAGACCATGAACAAGAACGTACCTGATCAATTATTTGAGTGGGCAGAGATAATAAGCAGCACCATATCCGAACAACTCCAACAACTCACCACAACGGGGAGGTTCTACATGAACTCCTACGTAGTCTATGCTGCAGCCTTGGAAAGGGATTATCTAGCATTGAGCCGATGCGGGGTTTGGCCCCAAGTAAAGATATACGAGTACTACCCAGAGCTGAAGCTGGAAAACAACACCTCACAGCTCACTAAAATCAACGATGCTTTCTTTTATGGCATCGTCTACCTTTTGAGGCCCAACATGACTCACGGTCGAACGACCAAGAGTATTGTCACAGCAACAGAGAATTGGGGGGCCTTATTCACATAATTTCCCACCTTCACCTATCTCAGGGTAACTAACTTCCTGGGTGAGCCCACCAAATTACCAAGATACGCCAGACCCAAGCTGATCCTGTTGGAGCTATCCAGACAGCTCGTAACATACCACAAAAAGTTCCTGAAGAGAAAGAAGGGTGGAACTCCTTTCCCCCTTACAGTGGGCAAATACACATGTGTCTCTCACCAAAAAGCCCAGGAAATGGTTTCCGAGCTAGAACTACTCAATCTGAAGCACAACTTCCTGGCGAGGCCCAATTTTGATCCAAAGAATTTCCTTCCCAAGGAAAAACTCAATCCTATCCACCTTCCACAAATCGAGGACATCTATATCGACATGTATCATGAGGTTGAACTTAGAAGGAAGGATCACTCTCACCTAGACCTAGCAGAGATTATTCACTATGGCGTGGCCATCATCCCAAAAGGTTATCAAACTGCTGATCAAGAAGTTGATTAGGTATATTTGGATACGGATGGGGACAACTGGCTGTTTTCTGCAATCGATAGAAAAAAAGAGTCCCAGCCCATTGAAGAAAGGGTCAAGGAGACACTGCGAAGAACAGAGCACTAGTGCAGGATGAATGGCCTCATCTACCTCGGGGTAGATTTCACTATGTCTCCATTGGGCAACGCACCTGTCAGGCCAAAACATTTGCCAAAAGTAAAAGGTAAGGATAAAGAGAGTGAATCAAGCTCTGCCCTAGAAGGAGCTCCAGAGAGTCCTCCTTCCGCTGTACAAGAACAAGTTGTAACTCTGGCTTCTCCAGAGAAAGAAACAGCGGAAGCTGTTTTGACGGGAACATCCACTTAGGATGTTGCCACTACTACAACAGCTAAGGTCCCTTCTGTCCCTTCTCCCTCTCCTCCTTCTCCTCCTCGTGTGACCCAAGCGACCATTCATTTGGTCGTGTCCTCTCCCCCGTCTTCTATTGTTCCCCCTTCCTCGTCATCCATCTTCTCTTCTCTCACAGAGCTGTCCCCCACCATTTCTTCTCTCATCTCTCAGCTCCCTTCCTTTCCCACGTCTTCCTCCCCTGCAGTGTCCCTTCCCCCTGTGAGCACTTTCTCGGCCTCCCTCTCGATGTCGCCACCAAGTGTCTCTACCCATTTCCCCTCATCCACTGCAGTTGCCCCCTATTCCACCTCCGGTCCCACTCCCATAAGTCCAGCATGGTTCTCTCAGCACCTGAGCCAGCATAAGAGAAAAGTCCTCATTGCACCAATGGACTTCTCTATCATCCCATCAAAGGGGACTAAGAAGCAAAAGCCCATAACTCGCTTCTCTCATAGTGCATCAGGAGAGAGAGTAATGGAGATAGCGTATCCCAATCCTTTAAAGGATAAAACAGATCTGTCTCCAACGAATTATACAGTGACCCAAGTCACGATGGGAACATCTTCAGAAATCCTTCAAGGAGAGGCCCTATCTGTAGTGGATGCCCTTTGCAAGAAGCTCCAGGAAGCAAAGGATGAAAAGGGGCTATTAAAGGAGCAAAATAAACATCTTCTCCATGTCTTGCAGAAAATGGGCAGTGCACCTCCTACAACTGCCACCAAAACTCCTGAGCCCCTGAGCCAGGATAAGATAAATGAATGCACCAAAATTGGCGAACAAGGTATGGAAGTATCCACCTGGAGATATTAGATCCTCAAAGATAGCGAGGAGGTAATAGTCAAGTTCACCGAGTTATATCAGATTATCAATCAGGTGAACAAATATCTCCAGGAAATTGTAGGACCTATCTCCAAGGAGTTGGATCATGCAAGGCTATAACACGAAACATTCCATAAAATGCTCGACTGCTCAGTCGATGATCTAGTGAAATTTGGTGTCTTCAGTCACCCCAGGGTACCCAGTAAGATTCTTGCTGCGTTGGATTACCGGGTCGACCAAATGGAGTTTGTCCTGGAAAATATCGACAAAGTCAAGGAAGAAGCCCTAGATGCAATGCATCAAATGGAACAAATCATTCTGAGAATGTCTCTTGGTTTTCTTACTCCTTCTTTCACCTTGAGGAAGGCAGACGAAACTATCCGAATATTTAAAGAGATCGTCTCACAAGGGTTAGGGCCAAAAGCCACTTTCGACACCGAATGCATCAACAACCTTCTAGCTTGCCGTGATTTTGTGGGGTTCCTGATGGAAGTAGGTAATGATTATTTCAAGCTCCCTGAAAAACTTAGAGATGAGCGGGAGACCTGTGAGGTCATCAGTGATCATACGAAGGGTCCTACTCAGGATCAACTTCAGCCCATGATCACTAAGTTTGTGGAATATCAAACTCAGTTCCACATCACCTCTCCCGAACAATAGCAGAAGCAAGATACTCCCTTTCGGTCGCGAGATGACGAAGAATAGTCTCCTTCCTCTTGATCTTCTTTAGTAAATATCTAATAGTATGTTGGTACAAACAATGACCTCATCCATGTTGCACCATGGGATGATGTCATCCACCAAGTTGCCAAAAGTCAACAAATGACTTTTAGATATTTTGTAGATATTTTGTAATTAGTGGTTGGTTTTGCTTTTGCCTTCTTTCCTTCTCTTCTTCTATAAATACTTGAATACTTGTTGTATTCAAGTGGTGGATACTTTTTAGATAAAAATAGAAGTAAGAAGAAAAGACTTTGAGCTTTTTGTAACAGAAGGAAATATTAATACAATATTTAGACTTTGTGTTGAATACCTGTGTTATACATCAAAGATTTCTTATGTTAGATATATATGTTTGTTCTGTTGAATCTAATTTTGCTTTATTGTCATTTATTCATCAGTATTGATTTATTCGTCTATGTGAGTAAGTTTGGCTCTGTTTACTACCAGCCTATAACATAGACCCTCTGACCTTTCTACTTTGGAATTCATTTCTTTTCTCCCTTCAGATCTTTCCCATCTCCCCATCTCATTTCTTCCCCTCCTTCTTACATTTGGAAGCACCTCTACTAGGATGAGATCCTAAACTCCCGAAGGCACAATATTGTGAGACTTGCACAGATTCTTGCTAGTAGAATAGTAATAAACTAGTTTCACTTTGCTGACTCAAAGAGGGGTTATGCCCTGGACACTATTGGCTTGTCTATCCATAGATCTGTCCACCCGACATATTTTTGGACCAACAGTTTTTGGCGACTCCATTGGGGATCGAACAGATCTAACAGATCTATGATAGTGGTATGTCGGAAAATCAGTGAAAATCGAAAAATCACTACATGTTTGCAAACTTTTAACTTTTGTTCAAAAATCCAAAATTTTTGCAAAAGTGACCCAAACTGAAAATTTTCTTCAGAGGTCCATAGATCTGGGCTAGTTAGAGATCTTTAGTTCGCTGAGTTTTCCAAAAATCCGTATTTTTCCGTAGATCTGAGTTTTTGACAGTTTACCAAAATTTTCAAACTCTTCAAAAAACATCAACTCTAGATCTGAAAATCAGCTTACTAAGCTTTACCATCGTTTTATCCTCATTGATCTTTGTCATTAAAATTGCAATCAGTTGTTAAAAGAGGGATAAAATTAAATATTTAGAAAAGTACATGCTGCTGATTTTTGTCAGAAAATTCAAAAAAATCAGCAAGTACAACCAAAAAGAGTTTTTAGGATTTGCTTCAAAATATTACAGATCTGGAAGGTACACTGGCAGGTGAACCATTTACTAGTAGCAGGAGAGCTCGTGGAGAATTTGATCCTACTTTTGATCTACTTCAAAGGCACAACTTTAGTGTTACACCAGTACGCTTCTCGTCACTAAGCTCATCTGACCGGTCATCCAGGAGCGTCTCACCTCCACAAAGGAAGCACCTCTCACAAGGTGCATCCACATCACTTTGCAGTGCTTTGTTACTCAGTGGGACCATCCTCCCAGCACGCATTCTCTTTCCATCTATTCAAATGGTAGTACCATGGGGAAATGCTATGGGCCCTTTGACTTTACCACATCCTATTCACGCGCTCCCACACAGAAACCGAAAGAATTTTCCTAAATTTGATGGGAGCGGGAACCAAAGCACAGATTCACACATATCTGCGTTCATCATGTCATGCATTATCCTGGATGTGACCGATGAAGATGTGTCAGTTCACCTCTTTCTAGAAACCTTACAAGGACCCGCAGCAGAATGGTTTTAGCATTTGCTGGCCGGATCTATTACTAGTTGGGCCACCTTGCGAACTGCATTCGAAGAAAGATATAAGCCTTCAAAAGATGCGTTTGCGTTACTATCCAAGATCACTCATTTAAAGAAGGAGGTCAATGAAACCATGCATGATTTCATCACCTGTTTCAACTCACTAATCAATCGAGTTCCGCCTGCCATGTTGTCGACGCCAGAAAATCAGAAATATTTCTTCGTGAACGCCATGAGCTCAAAAGTAAGTTTCTTACTCTTGCAAGAATAAGTCACTACTCTGGTTCTCGCCCAAGCTACTGCCATACGGATTGAAGATAACTTACTAATATCTGGTGAATTAAATCGAGAGCCATCCAAGCTGAAAGTTTCAGCTCCTTCTCCCGCCACTTCATCCGATCTGGCATTCCAAAAGATGGCAAATGAATTTCTTGCATTAAAGAAGCATTTGGCTCAGGCTTCTCCTGGCACTTCATACCAGGATATTCCACAAAGGAGCTTTACTTCTAACAACGTCTCACAAAGTCCCCGCCTACCTGCAGCTGCTCCACGGTTGGCGCTTGAGGCCCCTCCAATCAATGCTTTAGCTGAAATCGAAGAAGAAGAAGAGAAAAATTATGAAGAACCTTCATCACCAGGTGAAGATGATCAAAATGTCGGTGAACCGACTGGCGACTCTACTATTGGGTATATGGAATTTGACGAAGAGGAATCCGATGAAGAAGAGGGTACACAAGGATATGCAAGTGGACAATCTTATGCTGTTTTCACCCGCTCTCAAGAAAAAGAAGTATAAGTTGCTGCCAAGACGTAGAAAGAGAAGGCCATGTCAAACACATCGCCAACCATTGTAAAAAGAGGTAATCTCCTTCCTACTCAGCCTGTTACTAAGAATTTTTCAAAGAAAGATTTTTCCCCTTTTTCCCCTCCAAATCAGCCCTCTCAAGTTCCTATCAAGGCCGGTAATCCTACCCTACCATCGTGAAATGAGGGACTCATTCCTTCATCAACGCAACCCTTGGCCGCGTTTGACATCATTGATCACGCTAAAAATACCAAAATCTAGATGTATGAAGCTGAATATCTTCAGTCAAATCCCGAGCAGCTTGTAAGGTTGACCGAATACATCCAAAGCTAAGCTGTCATAACTACTCAGGTTTCCCCAAAATGAATCATTTCCACTCCTCTTGCATCTCGCATAAATGTTGCCTCGACTTTTGCATCAGGCAAGATAGAACCTTTCTATCTCTCCCTCCTAATCAATGGCCACAAACTAAGCAACTGTATAATTGATTCTGGAGCTTCTGATAACATCATGCCAGTAAAAGTCACCCATGCCCTAGGCCTCACCCTTACCAAGCCTTTTGGCAGATGTTATTCCTTGGAAACCAGGCAGGTTCCATTGATCGGTCAAATCAAAGACGCACAGTTTGCATTTGCAGCGTTTCCAGAGAAAAGAGTGAAGATGACTGTCCTTTTTTCTGATATTTCGGTGGCATACGGAATTCTAGTAGGAAGGAGTTTTTGCAGTGAAGTTAGAGGGGAGATTCATATGGACTGGTCTAAGCCTAGAATCCCCGTCAAAGGTGTAATGCAAACATTGGAGCCAGAATCGCAAAAGAAGTACCTGGTTACTAACTCTGATGACCCCAAAGCCCAAATTCTCTTTGAATCGTCAGGAATGGGAAACTATTTCTTGTCTACCGAGTCTGACAAAATGGATGTCCTCATCCGAGAAGAGGACCTTAACAAAATCTAGACACTGCAGTTTGATGGCAGCTGCGCAACTAGCAGATGCGGCGCTGGAGTTGTGCTAATATCTCCCGAGGAGGAGATTATACCTCTCTCTTTCAAGTTGTAGTTTTTCAACACGAATAATACTACTGAGTATGAATCCTTGCTACTTGGCATGCAAGCCGCAAGGGAAAGAGGAATAAAAAATCTAAAAGTACATGGTGATGTAGAGCTGGTCATAAATCAAGTTAAGAGGATATACCAAGTGAAGAATGAAAGGCTCAGACATTACCGCAATGCGGTATGGGACAAAATTGAGGAGTTTGACACTTTTTCAATAAAATCCATTCCTAGAGCTCGGAATGACATGGCCGACTCATTGGCCATCTCAGCATCCCTCATGCTCCCTCACCCAGGTTTGAAAACAGACACATATACCATTGAGGTGGTTTTCCACCCAAGCGTGCCGGACAATTCTCAGCACTGGTAGGTATTCAACGATGAAAATCAACTCATTTCCTTTCTTGAAAAAGCAGAAAATTTTAGTGAGCTTCATTTTGAAGGATCCACTTCCACATGATGTGAGTCTGTTACTGATCAGAATGGGGAATCCAAAGGAAACGATGGCATATGTTAGCTCAAAGGAAATAAAATCCCGAAAGGCCTGGTTTCCCTAGAGCGGTTTTTCGATAGACATGATCGTTTTGTCAAAAAGAAAAGGTGAGATGATCCTAGCTCCTCCCTAGAAACCGAACCATTCAATTTAGGTTCGGTAGAACATCCGCAGTTCGTAAACATTGGAAAACGCTGCACACCCGAAGAGAAGTTGAAATTCATCAAGTTGTTGAAGAAATACATAGATGTATTGGCATGGTCCTATGCCGATCTAAAGTCTTTCAAGCCAAAGGACGTCCAACATGACATCCCTTTGAAAGAGGATGTCAAACCCTTTTGCCAGAAGCAAAGACACTACAATCCTAAGATCTCAGGTACTATCCAGGCTGAAATTCAGAAAATGTTGGATGCATGTATCATTTTTCCTATCCATCACAGTACCTGGGTGGCAAACATTGTGCCAGTACATAAGAAGAATGGTGAGATACGCATCTGCGTAGATTTTCGTAACTTGAATCAATCCTCCTTGAAGGACAACTACCCACTTCCCATAATGGATCAGGTTCTGCAAGCAGTGACTGGATCAAAAATGTTGTCCATGCTTGATGGTTTTTTAGGCTACAATCAGATTGAGGTCTCGCCCGAAGACCAATTCAAAACAGCATTCACTACCCCTTGGGCTACATTCACCTATAGCAGGATGCCTTTCGGCTTAACCAACGCCGGTGCTACCTTCCAGAGGGCAATGGACTTCGCGTTCAAGGGCATGATGGGGAATGTCATCTTGGTTTATTTGGATGACTTAACTGTGTTCTCTAAGCAGTGAAATGATCATTGTGATCATTTGGAGCAAGTATTGATTAGATGCCGAGAGCACGGGATCTCCCTGAATCCAAAAAGTCTGTTTTTGGAGTCACAGAGGGAAAGTTGCTGGGACACATTGTAAGCAAGGAAGGGAAAAAGATAGATGTCGAAAGGGTTAAGGCTATTCAGAGCCTTACTTTACCAACAAGCAAGACCGAAGTTCACTCTTTTTTCAGAAAGGTGAACTTTCTCATGCGCTTTGTTCCCGACTTTGCTGAAAATACTCGCCACATAGTAAACATGATGAAAGGATCACCAACTTTCCGATGGAGCGAAGAAGGAAAGAAGTCTTTTGAAGATATAAAAGCCTCCTTTGCTCACGCACTAGTCCTATTTTTTCCCGATGTCTCCAAATATTTTATCATGTATAGCTATGCATCCGAGCATACAGTATCAGCTATCTTAATGCAAAAGAATTCTGAAGACGTTGAATCCCCAATAGCATTCATGAGCTCTCCCCTCAAGCCTCATGAATTGAAGATGTCTCAGTTGGAAAATCATGTCTTCGCCATGGTCAAAGCAGTCAAGAACTTCAGGTATTACATTCTAAATTCTCATACAACGGTACTGTTCCCTGACATGGCAGTCAAGTCCATCCTAACTCAACAAGAGTTAGGGAGTTTGCAAGGAAATTGGATTACAAAATTCCAAGAGTATGATCTCGATATAAAACCGACTAAGTTGGTAAGAGGCAAGGGCCTTTGTCATCTCATGGCTGAAAACCAAGGTTCAGAGGACCCTGACGGAAAGGATGATTGTGCCGATGGAGCGCAAATCCAGCTGGAGAAAGCCGATTCACTACCCATGGTTCTATTTGTCGCCACCAGCGACGAATGGTATTCCGATATCACCTTCTTTCTCACTTATGGTGAGTGTATAACTCATCTAACTACAAAGGAGAAGCATGTTATAAATCTCAGAGCGGCCAGATATGTCATCTGGGATGACGGTTTATACAAACGAATAATTGATGGCATCTTCTTGCGATGTGTTGACAAACCACAACAGACAAAGTTACATCAAAGTTTTCATGATTCAGCCTATGGTGGTCACTTCTCCTCTTCTATGACAGCACACAAGATCATCCGGGCCAGGTACTATTGGCCGATGTTGTTCCAGGATGTAGCCACTTGGGTAGGAAAGTGTGAGCCTTGCCAGCAATTTTTTGGTAAGCTAAAATTGGCTGCGTTTCCCCTCAGGTAGGTCATTATTGATGAACCATTCAGACAGTAGGGAATCAACTTTATCAGAGCACTCAATCCCCAATCGAGTTCCGAACATAGTTATGTCCTAACAACAATAAATTACTTCATGAAATGGGTGGAAGCCATACCTGTCAAACATGTCACTTCTGAGATTGTTTACAGTTTCATCAAAGAGAATATCATTGTCAAGTTTGGCGTTCCAAACAAGATTGTTGCTGATAATGCTTCCAACTTCTCCTCATGAAAAGTTTTTGGTTTTTCCTATCAATATAGGATAACCTTGGTTCACGCCTCAGATTATTACCCCCAAGGAAATGGTCAGGCAGAATCCAGTAATAAAAACTTAGTGACCATCATACGGAAGCTAGTTGATGAGAATCAGCGAATGTGGCACAAGTCATTATACAACGCTTTGTGGGTGGACCGCATTACTCCCAAGAGGTCTCTCGGCATGTCACCTTTTCAAGTGTTATATGGAATCAACGCCGAGCTTCCCATTTCTGCAGAACTTCTTGCTCTGCACTTGACACGAGCAATCGAAGATGAGACTTTCCAAAATTCCCTTGAAAAGAGGATCATGTATCTATTAGAGCTTGAAGAGAAAAGAATAAGAGTGGTCGACAGGATCACTGAACATCAGAATCAAGTTAAGAGATTGTTCGATAAAAGGGCTAAGCAAAGAGATTTCCAAGTGGGAGATCTTGTCCTTTTGTGGGACAAATGAAGAGAGCCAAAGGGCATGCACGGGAAATTTGATTCTCTATGGAGAGGGCCTTTCAAGATCAAAAATCTCAATGGATAAAATAGCTTCTATCTCTCGTATCTAGACAGAATTGATCTCCCACTTCCCTATAGCGGGCAGCACCTCAAAATATTCATGAAGTAGAGCTTGCTCTCTTCTTTGTATAGTTTGCTTTTGTTGTGTGTTTTCTTCTATCATCACCCTTGTTTTTGACTCTCTGACCCAATGGATAGGCACATGTTGATCTGAGGTTCTCTACCCTTGAGTCTCGATCAAAGATAGTCCCTAGAAAGAGCCAGCTGTTATCCTATAAAATTGACGAGGGTAATTTTATAGGTAACCATACCAAAATTTTGTCCTAGTCCCTCGTCATGGACCCCTCTGCATTTGGAACGTTGTAAAGTCCCTTTCCGGGAAATCTAGTTCTCTGAAATTAGCCATTTTTTTGTCCCTTTTTGGCTGGGCACACCTTTTATTTGTGTAACACAGAGTAAATCTGCGCCCCCTTCATTTCCTTTGGCGCACCGTTTGACGTGTCGACACATGTTTTGGTGTGCCTTCCCATGATGCACCATTATTGTGTGCGCCAAGGTGCATGTGCCTTCATGTTAACACATAAATTGTTGCACCGTGTTTTGTTGCACCAAAGGGCGCAAGGAATGAAGTTTTGACAGTCTTAAAATTGTGCCAAAGGCGCAAGTATTCCCGTGTTGACACGCGTTTATCCACGCCAAAGGGCGCACCATTTTACGTTTCGACACATGTTTTGGTGCGCCTCTTGATAAAGTGGTTGGCACATTTATTGCACATTTGCCTATATATAGGCGCATCTGCCTTGTCAATTTCACCAGTTAGAAAACACGTGATAACTTTATTCCTCTGCACCTGTCATCATGCCTATTGTCCTCGTGTCACATTCGTGGACCCCATTTCACCCCTCACATTCTATATATTCCAAGTAGGTGGTTCTTACTCCTATGTTGTGTTTTGATTATTTGTATGGTAGGAGGCAATGGATTTGTAACCCCCCCTTTTTTGATGTTCTTGATGTCTTTCTCCCCCAAGCTCTTCCTCCTCTTTCCAGATCTGCTGGTAAGGAGGGATCTGCTTCAAAAATCAATTGGATCTCCTTGTTGTGCCCCCTTCACCATCCAAAAAACCCTGTAAAAGAGGCCTGACAGATCACAAGCCTATCAGGAAAGAGAAAACCTGAAAGATAAGTATAAAACTGTGTTTTTTCCTCTTGGTGCATTCGCCATGCCTGTTACATAAAATATAGTCGCGCCAAGAAGGTGCACTTTTCCTACTTGCAACATGCTTTATTCCTGCGCCATGAGAAAACCAAGTAAATCCTAAACAATAGCGCAGGCGCATCCCCTCCTACAGAAGCACAATGTCATGCAAGCCTTCCCTGCGTCGTGCCAAGTTCCCCTTTTGTGCACAAAAAGCGTATGTTACACACATCAACCCTGTACCCTTTGGCGCACCAAAGTTTCATGTAACATGAAAAATATATGCGCCATTAGCGCATCCTGTTCCTGTGCAACATGAAAATTATATGTGCCCAGTATAAAACACATATGAATGACGCAGTCGCACTTCTACTTACAATAACAAAAATATCATGTGCAGCATCCTTGCGCCCTGCGCCCTTTGGCGCTGATTTGTTCCTTCTAACACCCTTCTTCTATGCACCATACTATTAACCATGCACCTACAGTGTTCATGCACCCTGCGCCCTGAGGCCTTACAATTGCTAACTCCTCATTCTATTTTGTAGTGCTTTGATGGAAGAACTGACAGCTAATATGGCTCTTTGACGTTGGACTTCTCTTCTTCTTCTTGCAGATCAGCAACTGAATTTAGATCCACATATGTCTACATCAAGCAAGAGGCCAACCAAGTCAAAAGGTAAAGCCAAGCTTACTGAAGAAAAAATTAAATACAAGTACCAAAGGGTCAGAATGCCCGAGTCTCGGGAAGAATATGACCTGGATATAAGAGACTCAAAGCTCGGTCACATCGATATGAAATATTTCTGGGCCAGAACCAGGAGGGTCATAGGGAGTCCCTGGATGGACAAACTAGTAGGTAGTGGCCTGCATTTTGCTGGGGGGATCCCCATCAGTGTAGTGAACAATGAATTCATGATGGTAGTGGCCCACTGCTACAACAAAGACACAAGGTGTGTCCAAAATGAAAAGGGCGAAGTTGTGATCAACCTTACCAACCGACACTTTGAAATCATGTTAGGCATCCCTCACCACTGACACTTTGTGGCCGTAAGCCAAGAATACTGTGCCAAGGCTTGGGATGAAAATGAAGACCAGTGCATGCAACTGATGAATGAGGTGTACCTGAAGAACAAGAAGGTGATAACTTGATGGCCACAGGTTATTCACCGTAGCGACTTCTCCGAGGAACTGAGTGATACTATCACATTCCTAAGTAGAGTATTTGGGATTTTTGACGCCCATTACTTTCATAAATGGATGCTCAGGTACCTGGAGACCATGAACAAGAACGTACCTGATCAATGATTCAAGTGGGCGGAGATAATAAGCAGCAGCATATCCGAACAACTCCAACAACTCTCCACAATGGGGATGTTCTACATGAACTCCTACGTAGTCTATGATGTAGCCTCAGAAAGGGATTATCCAACAGTGAGATGATGCGGGGTTTGGCCCCAAGTAAAGATATATGAGTACTACCAAGAGCTGAAGCTGGAAAACAGCATCTCACAGTTCACTAAAATCAATGATGCTTTCTTTTATGGCATCGTCTACCTTTTGAGGCCCAACATGAATCACGGTCGAATGACCAAGAGCATTGTCGCAACAACAGAGAAGTGGGGGGCCTTATTCACACAATTTCCCACCTTCACCTATCTTAGGGAAGCTAACTTCCTGGGTTAGCGCACCAAATTTCCGAGATATGCCAGCCCCAAGATGATCCTGTTGGAGCTATCCAGACAGCTCATAACATACCACGAGAAGTTCCTGAAGAGAAAGAAGGGTGGAACTCCTTTCCCCCTTACAGTGGGTAGATACACATGCGTCTCTCACCACAAAGCCCGGGAAATGGTTTCTGAGCTAGAACTACTCAATCTAAAGCACAACTTCCCGTCGAGGCCCACTTTTGATCCAAGGAATTGCCTTCCCAAGGAAAAACTCGATCCTATCCCCCTTCCACAAATCGAGGACATCTATATAGACCTGTATCATGAGGTTGAACTTAGAAGGAAGGATCACTCTTGCCTGGCCCTGGCAGAGATTATTCACTATGGCGTGGCCATCATCCCAAAAGGTTATCAAACTGCTGATCAAGAATTTGATCAAGTATATTTGGATACGGATGGGGAAAACTAGCCATTTGCTGCAATCGATAGAACAAAAGTGCCCCAGACCATCGAAGAAAGGGTCAAGGAGACAGTGCAAAGAACAGAAAACTGGTGCAGGATGAATGGCCTCATCTACCTCGGGGTAGATTTCACTACGTCTCCATTGGGCAATGCACCTGTCAGGACAAAACATCTGCCAAAAGTAAAAGGCAAGGATAAAGAGATCGAATCAAGCTTTTCCCTAGAAGGAGCTCCTGAGAGTACTCCTTCCACTGTATAAGAACAAGTTGTAACTCTGGCTTCTCCAGAGAAAGAAGCAGCGGAAGGTGTTTCAACGGGCACATCCACTCAGGATGTTACCACTGCTACAACTGCTGAGGTCCCTTCTGTCACCTCTCCCTCTCCTCCTTCTCCTCCTCGTGTGACCCAAACGACCAATCCTTTGGTCGTGTCCTCTCCTCCGTCTTCTAGTGTTCCCCCTTCCTCCTCATCCATCTTCTCTTCTCTTGCGAAGCTTTCCCCCACCATTTCTTCTCTCATCTCTCAGCTCCCTTCCTTTCCCACATCTTCCTCCCCTGCAGTGTCCCTTTCCCCTCTGAACACTTTCTCGGCCTCCCTCTCGATGCTGCCACCAAGTGTCTCTACCCATTTCCCCTCATCCACTGCAGCTACCCCCTATTCCACCTCCGGTCGCACTCCCATAAGTCCAGCATGGTTCTCTCAGCACCTGAGCCAGCATAAGAGAAAAGTCCTCATTGCACCAATGGACTTCTCTGTCATCCCATCAAAGGGGACTAAGAAGCAAAAGCCCATAACTCACTTCTCTCATAGTGCATCAGGAGAGAGAGTAATGGAGATAGCGTATCTCGATCCTTTAAAGGATAAAAGAGATCTGTCTTCGACAGATTATACAGTGACCCAAGTCACGATGGGAACGTCTTCAGAAAGCCTTCAAGGAGAGGCCATATCTGCAGTGGATGCCCTTTGCAAGAAGCTCCAGGAAGCAAAGGAAGAAAAGAGGCTATTAAAGGAGGAAAATAAACATCTTCTCCACGCCTTACAGAAAATGGGCAGTGCATCTCCTACAACTGCCACCGAAACTCCTGAGCCCCTAAGCCAGGATAAGATAAATGAATGCGCCAAAATTGGTGAACAAGGTATGGCAGTTTCCACCTGGAGAGATTATATCCTCAAAGACAGTGAGGAGGTAATAGTCAAGCTCACCGAGTTGTATCAAAACATCAATCAAGCGAACAAAGATCTCCAGGTGATTGCATGACCTATCTCTGAGGATTTGGACCATGCAAGGCTACAACATGAAATATTCCAAAAAATGCTCGACTGCTCAGTTGATGATCTAGTGAAATTTGGCATCTTCAGTCACCCCAGGGTACCCAGCAAGATTCTTGCTGCGTTGGATTACCGGGTCAACCAAATGGAGTTCATCCTGGAAAAGATTGAAAAAGTCAAGGAAGAAGCCCTGGATGCAATGCATAAAATGGAACAAATCATTCTGAGAATTTCTCTGGGTTTTCTTACTCCTTATTTTACCTTGAGGAAGGCAGACGAAACTATCTAAATATTTAAAGAGATCGTCTCGCAAGGGTTAGGGCCAGAAGCTACTTTCGACACCGAATGCATCAACAACCTTTTGGCTTGCCATGATTTTGTGGGGTTCCTGATGGAGGTAGGTAATGATTATTTCAAGCTCCCTGAAAAACTTTGAGATGAGCGGGAGACCTGTGAGGTCATCGGTGATCATACGAAGGGTCCTGCTCAGGATCAACTTTAGCCCATGATCACTAAGTTCATGGAATATCAGACTCAGTTCCACATCACCTCTCCCGAATAATAGCAGAAGCAATATACTCCCTTTCAGCCGTGAGACGATGATGAATAGTATCCTTCCTCTCGATCTTATTTTGTAAATATCTAATAGTATGTTGGTACAAATGATGACCTCATCCATGTTGCACCATAGGATGATGTCATCCACCAAGTTGCCAAAAGTCAACAAATGACTTTTAGATATTTTGTAGATATTTTGTAATTAGTGGTTGGTTTTTATTTTTCCTTCTTTCCTTCTCTTCTTCTATAAATACTTGAATACTTGTTTTATTCAAGTGGTGGATACTTTTCAGATAAAAATAGAAGTAAGAAGAAAAGACTTTGAGCTTTTTGTAACAGAAGGAAATATTAATACAATATTTAGACTTTGTGCTGAATACCTATGTTATACATCAGAGCTTTCTTATGTTAGATCTGTATGTTTGTTCTGTTGAATCTACTTCTTCTTTATTGTCATTTATTCATCAGTATTGCTTTGTTCATCTATGTGAGTAAGTTCGAGGCTCTGTTTACTACCAGCCTAAAACATAGACCCTCTGACCTTTCTACTTTGGAATTCATTTCTTTTCTCCCTTCAGATCTTTCCCATCTCCCCGTCTCATTTCTTCCCCTCCTTCTTACAGTTGGAAGCACCTCTACTAGGATGAGATCCTAAACCCCCCAAGGCAGAATATTGTGAGACTTGCACAGATTCCTGCTGGTAGAATAGCAATAAACTAGTTTCACTTTGCTGACTCAAAGAGGGGCTATGCCCTGCACACTGTTGGCTTGTCTATCCATAGATATGTCCACCCGACAGATTTTCAGACCAACACGTATACTCTAAGAAGCTAATCATTTGATCAAAGATGTATCAAAATATAAAATGATTTGCAGGTTGAAAAAATTGATATTTGCAAAATGGATGAAGCTTTTTCGGAGGACAATAACAACCTAAATTTGAATTTGGCAACATGGAGTGAAATCAGAGAAGAAGATTCGGATCTACTCCTTCAGGAGGATGTAATCGACAATGTTGCAAAGTTGTTCGAATATCAAAAGGCCATGGAATTCCAATGTTAGGTGCTGTAAGATTTAATTAAGAAGTTGGATGATAAACGAGTGGAAATTATGGATTCTTTGAATGAAATATTAGAATAATTTGATATTGTTAATTGTAAATTCTTCAACGAAAACATCGATGCTCTTCCATAAGAGTAGATCAAGAATAATTTCAAATATTTTTTGAAGTGTGATGATGAAGTTACCAACACTTTCAACAGTGAATCTATTGACAGGTTGGTTTTGTACCAAAATTTCATAGGAAGGTTGAAGAAATTTGTGAGTAAAATTAGAATATTTCTAGCTAAGATCACGAGGAAAATTGAGACAACAAATGTAGTGAATCACTACGCATGTGGGCCAGGGGATGAGGAAATTCAAGGAATCATTAAATGCTTCATCGAATATAAACATCGAATGGCTACATGGGAGGAAACACAATGAAAACCTACATAAGAAGAAGGTGTTGCAAAACCAAGCCAAAGCTAGGTGGCCATGAAAGGGCAGATCCAATCTCTGAATCGGTCAAAGTTTCACAGTTGACTGAGTCAAACCCTTGCACTAAACTTAATATTTTTATGGGAGCTTGTTCCCTTGAATTAATGACATTTCTATTATTAGTTAAATGTTAGTTGAAGACCCAGCTATAATGGCTCAGCCTAAAGAACTTTTAAATAGTTAGGTATATGGAGTCATTTAGGAGACAGAGAGATCATTTTTTTGGTGAAGTTTCTCTTCAAGCTTGGAAGAGTGCTTCAGAGATTTAAAACCTTTTAATTATATTCAGAGTGATATCTTGCCTTGAAGAACTTAATTTATTGTGCTAAATGGTTGATTGGTATATGCTTTGTGAATGTATGATTCCTTAGTGTAGATGATTAGCTTGCCTTTATTTCAGATTATCTTGTTTCATGTTATGGAAAAGTGATATAACCATATTTTATGTCAGTTGTGGAAAGAGTGTTTTCCTTATGTTATTAAAAGTTATATTATCATTAGCCATAATCAGTGAAATGAATGTTTGACATGTGCATGTATTTTATCCTCGTGGTTAGTTAACTGCGTGATCAATCAAGTTTGGTCTCTCTATTCTGTATGATTCAAGTTTTAACAAAGGAACGTATGCTTCTGGTTTGTGGTATTATGTATCCTTTCTAAGTTACAATAGGTGAAGGTGATTAACGGTGCAAGCATCCTACTCACATTAACCCTTCATGAGATTAAAATACCCCTTTGTTTGGTGCATCATCATCCCTAGTATAGTTTCCTTTTTGCAAAACTCTTTCCCTAAAACTCGTGACAATGTTAACATAGGACTAGATAGCCATTTTATGAAACTAGGAGTAGTATAGAACTTAGTTTAGGAAGAGGAAGTCGGCCTTCTCTGGAGGTTCACCTCGAGCCAAGACCCACAGCTTTCGAGGTGATCCCATGTGTCCTAATCACACTGAACGACCTACTTATAGTCTAGCCATTTGGGGGGTGCAATGATTTGGCGACAACATTTTTTGGCATGCCCAGTGGGAAAGAGTTGGTACTTCTCTTCTCACTTGTACAATTCAAAGTACCTGGTGACTATATATCTCTAGATTCCAAATCTCAGTGCGTTAACTTATGTGAATAATTCAGATAAGAGCCTCTTCAAAGAAAGGAAATTAGCAGCATATCAAAATTTCTTTGTCTCCTCCAAAGAGAAGGAAAATAGGCATTTCAACATCACCATTTGCAGCTCTACCTCATAGGGATCATTCGAATCCTCTGTACGAAAGGTTCACTCCACCAAGGAACAATCGACCTCTTGTTGTTATGGCATGAAATCAAGTTTTTCCATCGTTCAATGCAATTATCCCTCTTCTGTTGGCCCAACGTGATCCTATACCTATTGCGAAACTCAAAATTTTACCATTTTATCCATTGGAAACTCATGTCACTCTAGTTGAACACGTTCTTGACGCAGCCAACATTTATACCATACATAACATCACATAGGATAATGTTGTTGTTAGACTTCTGGCCACTTCTTTCAAGATAAAAGCACTTCAATAGTTCTGAGGATTAAGTGTTGGTAGTATAACCACTTGGGATGAGTTAGGAGAAAATATCTATAAACAGTTTGAAGACAAGAGTGATAACCTATCATTTTTGGAACATCTCACTACCATGAAGAGAGCTCCCCAAGGATACATGATTGATTTCAACTTCCGATTCCACAGGACTTGGAATAGGATTCTAGAACTCATAAAGCCTTCTTCACATAATGCATTCTTGTACAATTTGTGAGCCTTGAATAGCAGTGTAGAGGTTATGATCCATTCCAAGGGAGGACTTTCATTGCTTGATGCCTACAATGTAGCCATAAGGCCAAAAAATTCCTTGATTCAGGCTAGAAAGATAGCTCCATGACTGCCAATGCCATTATTCCTAGACCTTATGAATAATCAGCCTATCATTGCTCCTATTCCATCAACCTCTAATCAACAAACTCAATTTTCCCCTGCCTCTTCAAATGATCTATTTGAAGTCAAGTCACTACTGCAAAATTTTGGAAATGAGCTTGTTGCACTCAAGAGGAAAAAGTTTCAATATAATTAGCAGTATCAGGCTAGTCATCCTCCCTTTCAAGGGAACAATCATCCGCAAAATCAAGCTACAAATCAAGTTGTGAACGTAAGACCGTTGAACTTCCAGAACCCTTCTACTGCCAGCTCATCTAGAGCCATAAAACCGGTCCAGAAAAACCTCGTTCAAGATTATGAATGGTGTTATCCTTATTCTCAACCCCACAATCAAAGTCTTTTTCCCAATGGAGTTCTTGGTCAGGCTCTTATGGTTCAAATCGTATCTTCCCCTTCTAAGCTAATAGATAAAAAATCTACACAAGAAACAACAGATCAACCACAGGCACCTGAGGAAACCACTTTGTTAAACTGGCAAGCGGAATATTTTTGCGGGTTGAATACCGATTCCTCATTAGTGGCAGAAAACACTCATTCCAAGAAGAGGGAAATGGAACCTCACACTTCCAAAGCCAATTAGGAATCTATTTAACAGCCTCAAGCACAAGTATCATTTGATAAAGGTACAAGAAAGAAATCACTTGAAGTATCTTCGGATCATTCTATAAAGAAATATGGAACTTCAAGTATCACAGTTTCCAATAGGAATTTCCCAAAAAAAGACTCTAACACCTAAAAAGGTATTAGAAAATTTGGTAAAATTCCATTCAGTATTGTGGAGAAAATGAAGAATACCAATTTGAGCGTCACGATGTGGGATGTACTCTTAATTCCTTCTCATAGGAATGTGCTACAGGAGGCTTTGAACAGTTTTGGTACTATAGATAGATCATCAGGTCATGAAGCAACAATATTGACCACCTTGTGTCAACCAGAAATGAAATTGATTTCTAAGGCCAACAAACCACCACCATTTTATATATACTTGATCATTGGCAATAATTTGGTACACAATTGTATGATTGATTCTGGAGCCAGTAGTTCTTTGATGCCCAAGAAAATTGCAGATGTGTTGGGAATCCCATATACTCCAATCTCAAAAGGAGTTTTCCAATTAGATGGTACTGCAGTCCAAATGGTTGGAGTTATTAAAGGACTTCCACTTACTATCCATGCATGCCCAAGTTTTTCATTCACCCAAGACATATCAATCATTGATCTTCCTCCTCTCTTCGCCATCTGCCTATCACGAGATTTCACTACCAAAATGGGCTGTTATCTATCAGTTGATTGGTCACATATGATTCTCAAGACTCGATATGGAACCAAAGTTACTATAAGGGTGGAACTAATTTTTCATAATCATGTATAACCTTACACTGATGGTCCTATAAACTAGAATTACACCATCGGAGATCCAGAAGAGGAATATGTTGATCATGAACCGAATACTCTTGTTGAAGACGTCCCCAATATTGTGCTAGATTAATTAAGTGGAGATCATCAGTATGATCCCTATGCTGATGCATTGGCTGAAGAAGAAGTTGTTTTTCTACTTTTAGAAGAAACAGGATTGGGTACCTATTGTATTCATGAAGAAGATACACTCATACAACAACTTTTCAAAACACCAAGCAGTTTGAAAGGATTGTGGAAATTATTCTTCGATGGCTCAAGAAGTAAGAATGGATTTGGTGCTGGTGTTATGTTAATTTCTTCAGAGGGAGATAAATACTTCTCGTCTTTTCGGTTGCAGTTTAGTTGTACTAATAGTGTTACTGAATATGAGGCCCTCGTACAAGGAATTCAATTGGCTCAAAAGAGAGGAATCAAAGCCTTGACGGTCTTTGGTGATAGTGAATTGGTTGTGCATCAGGTAACATCCCGCATCGCATCAAAAAATGATCTATTAAGATCATATAAGAATCATTTTTGGGACTTGATAGAAGATTTCAAAGCTTTTGGAATTCATGCAATGCCAGAAAGAAAATTCAGGATGCTGACAGACTGGCTACCATTGGCTCATAGTATGATATACGTGTAGACATTATGAAATAAGGGCAACAGATGGTCAAGATGGTGGTCCATCCCGCGGTCTTGGATAATGTAAGTAGTTGGCAAGTGTTTGATAGTGACCAACAGATTGTCCTTTTCCTATAACAAGAAGTAGAGTTTTCTTCCAAACACCAAGATAGACTACAAGAATCCTACGGCGATCAAATTATACAGTTGAAAGGAAAAAAAAATCCAAAACTTCTAGTTACTCTTGAATCTATCTTCAACATGGATGACTAGGACAAACAAAAAAGTACCAACATGGTAATCAAAGAAGAAGATTTTCAAGAAATCAAGGTGGTAAACAAAAAAATTCTAAAGATTGGAAAAGTATGTACCGGTCAAGAGAAGGAAGCTTTTTTTGAACTATGTCAAGAATATCATGACATTTTTGCATGGAGCTACAAATACATGCGTGGTTTTGATCCAGGTTTAGCTCAACATACCATTGGACAGGATTTAAATGTTAAACCAGTTCCTCAGTAACAGAGACCAATTAATCCTAAAATTGAGCCACTGATGAGGAAGAAGCTAACCAAGCTTATTAAGGCCTATATAATATTCCCCATCAAGCATTCCTCATGGGTAGCTAATCTGGTACCTGTAAGGAAGAATAATGGAGAAATTCGGCTATGCGTAGACTTCAGGGATTTGAACCGAGCCTCGTTCAAAGACCACTACCCTCTTCCATCAATGGAAAAAATCCTTCAAACAGTGTCAAGGGCTCAAAGGTTTTCCTTACTCGATGGATATTTGGGATATAATCAGATTATAATCCAAGAATCGGACCAATTCAAAACATCTTTCACTACTAAGTGGGGCACGTATGCGTGTAAAAAAATTCCATTTAGGTTATCCAATGTAGGGGCCACATTCTAAAGAGCCATAGACATGGCATTCAAAGGACTAATCAATGATATCATCTTGTTTTACCTCAATGATATAACTATATATTCCAAGCATGTCAAAGATCATATCACATATCTAAGAAACATTTTCCAAAGATGCAGAGAGTTTTGGGTCTCACTGAATCCTAAGAAGAGAATTTTTGTAGTTTAAGAAGGAAAATTGTTGGGACATGTCATTTCATTAGAAGGACTGTCTATTGATCCTACCAAGATTCATTCAATTATTTCCTTATATGTTCCAAGCCATAAGAAAGGTCTCTAGAGTTTCCTGGGAACCATAAATTTTGTGCGGAGATTCATTCCTCAATTTGCAGCGTTGACTAAATTGCTCAAAGCTATGATGAAAAAGAACATTCCATTCTTTTGGAAAAAGGAAGGGAGGGAGAGATTTATGGCTATCAAAATGGCCATTTCTCAAGCTTCCATGCTGGTACACCCCATTTTCGACAAAGATTTCCTTCTATATGCATTCGCAGGATAGGAAAATATTTCAGGGATCCTCACCCAACAAAATGAAAATCTGATGGAATAACTAATTTCCTTCTTCATTCAATCCCTCAATGAATACAAGATCAAATATTCCTTTGTTGAGAAACAAGTCTTTGCAATCATTTGAGCCTTGAAAAATTTTAGGCACATGTTGTCCAACAAAAAAATTCACCTAATGGTTTCTCATCTTGGTGTTAAGGAGTTTTTGCTGAAAAAAGAGATGAATGAGAAACACACTGGATGGATCACAAAATTAATGGAGTATGACATGTACATTAAAGTCACTAAACTTGTCAGAGGAAAAGGATTATGTCAACAGCTAGCTGCAGACTTAGAGATCAAAGACATGGAAGATGCTACACTCTTGAATGCCAATGAAGGTGATGATCAAGCTGATTAGTTAACAAAAATACAAAATTTCCTCCTCTCAGGGGCATATCCTTCAAATATGGAAAAATTCCAAAGATGTAATTTTCTTCTCCATTCTATTACATACATCCTTGTCAATAATGTTCTTTT
This sequence comes from Taxus chinensis, assembly GCA_019776745.2. NCBI lineage: Eukaryota > Viridiplantae > Streptophyta > Pinopsida > Cupressales > Taxaceae > Taxus > Taxus chinensis. The sequence continues at coordinate 741,009,766 of CM034150.1, forward strand.
TCAAAAGGACTTGAACGGTGTTCTTCTACGCTGCATCAAACCGGAGCAATTGAATAATATATTAGAAGAATTCCAGAATGGCTTATCTGGGGGACATTACTCTTCTCATACAACTACCACCCAAATTATGTGATTTGGTTATTATTGGCCAAATTTATTCAAAGATTGTCATCTATGGGTAAGGAAATGTAAGGAATGCGCCCTTTTTACAGGTAAATAGAAGCTGACAGCCCTTCCCCTTCATTCTATTCAAGTGGATCAACCTTTCATCCAATGGGGGCTAGATTTCATTGGGATGATCAACCCACCATCCAGTGATAGACATAAATGGGTCCTTACTGCAACAGATTATTTCACTCGATGGACAGAGGCAGTAGTGTTGAAAGAAAGTAACGAAAAGGCAATCCTTGATTTTCTTGAAAACATAATGACAATATTTAGTGTTATGTTCATTGTTATCTTTGACAAGACAATGGCTTTCCTCGGTTTGAAGTTGAGTGAATGTGTGTTTAAGAATGGGGTCTACCTCAAGACTTCATCCAATTACTATCCACAGGGGAATGGGTTGGCCAAATCAAGCAACAAGAATCTCATAAGGATCATCAAATGCATGATGGAGGCTAACAAAATGACATGGCATACACAACTCAAGACTGCTCTATGGGTAGATCGAATCACACCTAAAATATCCATTGGAAATTCACCTTTTATGCTTGTATATGGGAGGGAGGAAAATCTCCCACTCTCCTTAGAATTACCTTCTTTGGAGTTGGCTCACCATCTCGAAGTTATGGATAATGGATCCTTAACGGTGAGGTTTGCTGAACTCATGGAGCTGGAAGAAGTTTGAAACATAGCTATGAAAAATTTAGGACAATATCAGGATCAAGTTAAGAAATCCTTTGACAAGAAATATTTTGATAGGCATTTTCAAGAAGGATATTTGGTTCTCAAGTGGGACGAAGACAGATCCAAACTAGGAAGGCATACCAATTTTGACGCTCTCTAGAGTGGACCGTATATTATCTCAAGTTGCAAAGAGGTGAATTATTTTCGTCTATCCAAACTCAATGGAGAAGAATTTCCCTTTGACGTGAGTGGAATACATCTCAAAGCTTGTTTGTGATATGGTTTCACCCTTGAATAATTTATTTATATTTTCCTCCAATTACTTTGCACATTGTTTTATTTTCATTTTCTTTTCTTTTGGTGTCCCCTGAATGTAGTTTTCTTCCAACACTCCTTTTCCCATGGGTTTGTATGAGGCTACTGATCCAAAATATTAGCAGGAAAGCATTCCCTGGAGGTCACCAAAAATGTTACCGATTTAATCTACCTTGAGAAACAAACTTTGAAATTGATCAGAAAATTTTTGAAAAAATATTCACACGGAAGTTTTTTGCATCTTGAAAATTCTCCAAGTCCCGAATTCGGACTTCAGACTTTAAATATTTTCCCTTTTGGAGTTTAATTGGCTTGAAATTGAATTTTTTTTTTTAAAGTTCCGAATCTCAGAAGCCCGAAAGTCTAAAATTTCAAACTTTCAGATTTTCAGAGTTAGGAGTATTCTTTTGACAATTATCAATTTTTGAAATCGAACTTCCAAAGTTTGAAACCATGAAATTTTGAAATTTTGGACTTTTGGACTTTCAGGTTTTGGAACTCTAAGTCATGATTTTTTACAAAATTCCCTTTGGAGTTCCGAAGTCTGAAACCCTGAAAGTCTGAAATTTTGGAATTTCAGGCTTTCAAGTTTCAGAACTGTCGACACTAAAATTTTCCTCCGTAATTTCTATTTCATTAATGTATGTATTAGGAATAGGATGTTGTTAAGTATAATTAGTAGTAGCGTCCGATAGAAGATAATGGTGATGCCAGTACAACGCTGCCAATAATGTATAGTACGGCAATAGTCAAAAGTACAATAGGAATGTTGTGGTAAAAAGTAAATAGTTTTCGTAAGTGGTCCAGTAATGTTAAAATGTCAAAGTTGGGGTAAGTAGAGAAGTAGGGTCTACATGATTAGGAATTAGAAATATTATATTGGTAATAAGGACAAGGAGTGAGGTCATAAATATTTTGTGTATTTTATTTGTAAAAAGTCTAAAAATGTGGAACCCATGTGAAATGAAAAGGTTTATCTTATCTTAAAAGATAAGCTTACATGTACAGATAAGAGTTAAGGTATGGAATATGATTCTTCAGAGTGGATTTCTTATCCTATCTTACAGATAAGATGGATAAGCCTGGAAGTTCTATAAATAAAGAGGCCGCCCCCCTCATTTAGCATATAAGGAAGTAGTGAGAAATATTGTATGAGTAAGTGTGTAAAGGAAGCCATCAGTTTAAAGGTGTGTTGAAGAAGCCATTAAGAGGTGTAATTGTGAAGTTTCTCCCATAGTATTGGTGGAAGGCAAGTGAAGTCAATAACATTTGAAGTACCTCATGGGTGAGATTGTAACAATTTCATGCTAATATTATAATTTACTCTGATATTTCAGATTTATCATCATTCCTTTTTATCATAGTCTATGGTATTCTTGTGTTATGTTTGTTGTTGTGTTTCCAGATTACATCCACCAAAATAAAGGCTGCGCATTAGTAAATAATCATAGCACGAGGAGTTCCCAGTGAAAAATTATCATAGTGTCGGATTGGTGATGACATTTTGGTTCCGTTGCCGAGACCATTCCTCGTTGGTGGATTTTCTAGAGAGATATTCCCACTTAGTCAAAAATCAATTGGAGGGTAACCTTGTTTTTACTGTGCATAGTAGTTACCATGGTGAAGTCATTTTTGCCATGAATAGTAGTTACCATGGTAAAGTAATTTTTGCTGTGAATAGTATTTACCACAGTAAAGTCACTTTTTACCATGAATAGTATTTACCGCAGTAACTTCACTTTTTACTGTGAATAGTTTTTACCACAGTAAATTCATTTTTTATCGCAGTAAATCAAGTTTTACCATAGTTTACCGTGGTCATTTATATTTTCGATTATAGTGATTTCAATTATTTGTGCACATAAGTTTTGTTGATTGTACTTGTGGGTTGGTATTTCACTGTGGTTACTTTTGAAAATGGGGAAGATTCTTTTTTTTTTCAACCCAATCTAATGAAGATGCTTCTTTTTTCATTCAAGAGTTTAAACGATCTTGTATTTGTAATGGCCTTATAAGAAGGGAACAATGAACTGAATTTTTTCTTACCTTTTTAGATGGTTCCGCCCTTAGGTGGTTTGAAACACTAGGTGATAATGTGAAAAACTCATGGGATTTATTAAGTGAAAGTTTTCTTGAAGAATTTGGTGAACAACAGAGATATGCAGATCTCATGATCGATATCAAAAAGCTATCCCAAGGAGAGAAGGAAAAGATAAGGGATTATCATGCTATTGTTCTAGAGCTAAGGAGGAAGCTCAATGCCTAGACCCGGAAGGAAGAATTAGCAGATGGGTTGATGAATGGCATGGATAATCTCCTATGTAAGCACTTCATTCTTGGGACGAAGCCAGAGATCAGACAACGAGTGAAGTATGACCACCAAACTACCATTGAACAAGCAAAGGAGATTGCAAGAATGCAATAAGAAAGCATGGAAGAGAAGCCCAAAGAAATTGTTGCTAAAGTAGAGCCTAGACCAGCACCTTTGGTCTAGGATCCATAACCACTCTCGGTGAGTACAAATCTTTCTCCTAGCACATCTACTGAGTATGAAGATCTTCTTAAAAACATGGGTCAGTTAACTATTAATCTTCTTCAAGGAAAAGAATTTAGTTCTCAGGGAGGAGATAGAGGTCCAAAAAGAAATATTTCTGAAGTTGTATGTTATGGTTGTTATAAAAAGGGTCATTATAAGTATAATTATCCAGATAGAGCTTCTACATCTAGTAAAGGAGATAATGATAAAGAAAAAACTCCTGTGAATTCTTTTGATCTAGTAGATAAGAGCAGAAATAATGAAGTAGATGTGTTTGTAACAAAAAGAAAGAAAGAAAAAGATAATCAAGATGGAAATGATCCTAAGAAGATGAAAGGAGAAACTAGTAAGAAACATAGGAGAATAAAGTTGGGTGTGCAGGATTTTCTAATTTCACAGGGGCAAGGACCATACTCCATCTTGGAAGATCTATCCAAAAGGCCTGCAAATATTACATATGGTCAACTCTTTGCTATGTCTTCTGAGAAGAGGTGGGCGCTGCGAAGTGGACTCAATGCTCTACGAAGGAAGGAGGTTGAGGTCCCTGTTTTGGAGGTAGAGGTGGATCCATATGCTCCAAAAGCTAAGGTATTATGTAATGGTATTTCAATTCATGATGTCTTAGTTGATGGAGGTGCTACTGTTAATGTAATGACTGAGTCTGTAATGAATATGTTGGGTTTAAAAATTGATCGCCCTTCAACACTTATGTTAAGGTCATTAAATAAGGGAAAAACTAAACCAGAAGGTATAGTTTCAAATGTGGCAATATTTGTTAGGGTTGTTGTATGTGTGGTAGACTTTCAGGTGATGAAAAATGATATTGTTGCGTACCCAATGTTGCTGGGAAGACCATGGCTAAGGAGAGTTCATGCAAGAAACTATTGGAATGAAGGTTTCATGACACTTAGACGTGGTAGAGAGAGGGTGAAGATAAATGTGATCCCTCGACATCATAAGGTAGAACCTGTGGATTCAAGTGATGAAACTGATGATTGGACATCCTTTGATTACTCTAGTACCAGTGAAGTGCACACTGAAGATGAAGAAAGTGAGGTTGATGTTTCAGTCATGGATATCCTTCTAGTCACACCAACTCATGACCCCATAAAATTATCTGAAAGAATAATTTGATGATCGTCTCCAAAAAATAAAGATTGGTGATGCTATGATGGAGAGTGAGAAGGAATCCTAACTCTAGCTCTTTCGAAGGTACATACACATATTCACTTTTGATTACAAGGAACTCCATCAAGTAAGTTGGGTAGAACATTCTATTGAGCTGGTAGATAGTGCTAAGCCTATAAAGCAAATGCTATATAGAATGGATCCTAGTTTTTCCAAAACTGTAAAAGAAGAAATAAATAAGTTTCTTGATGCAGGATTCATATTTGTTATGGAGAATTTAGAATGGGTTTCTCCCATTGTGATCTTAATAAAAAAGAATGGGAAGCTACGCATTTGTGTTGATTACAAGAAGCTCAATAAGGCAACAAAGAAAGATCATTACCCTATTCCATTCTTAGATCAAATCCTGGATGAAGTAGCTGGCCAGGAGTGTTATAGTTTTGCTGATGGATATAACGGCTACAACCAAGTCCATATAACGGAGAAAGATCAGCTGAAGACCACGTTCACCACTCCTTGGGGAACGTTTGCTTATAGAGTTATGTCTTTTGGGTTGTGTAATGCTCCATCAACATTCCAACGTTTGATGAATAGGGTGTTCAAACCCTACATTGGGAACTTCATCAAAGTATTTCTGGATGATTTTTGCAGCTATGGGAGGAAGATGGACCACCTGCACTAGATGGAGACAAAATTTCAAAGGTTAGATGAAGCACAAGCCTCGCTAAACTCTACAAAGTGTGTCTTTGGATGTTCTAAAGGCGTTTTGTTAGGGCATGTTGTATCTAGAGATGGTATTGTTACTGATCCTGATAAAGTTTCAAAAATCAAAGATTTACTATTTCTTATGAATAGAAGTAAGTTGAGATCATTTTTAGGCCATGTGGGTTACTATAGAAGGTTCATCAAGAATTTTATCAAAGATTGCACAGCCACTAACCCAGTTCTTGAAGAAGGATGTTTCCTATGAACCAAGAAATAAGGTGCATAAAGCTTTTGGACAACTGAAGGAAGCCCTTGTGTCTTCACTTATTTTAAAGAATCTAGATTGGAGCAAGCCATTCATTGTGTACACTGATGCCTCAAATGCAGCACTAAGAAGTACTTCGAGCCAAACGGATGAAAATGGGAATGAACATCCAATTTACTTTAGGAGCAAACAAATGAGCAGTCCTGAGGTAAATTATACTGTAACTGAAAAAGAGGCTCTAGCTATCATTTTTGTTGTAAAGAAGTTTAGAAATTACTTGCTAGGGCAGAAATTTATAGTTGTAACAGATCATTAGGATCTAAAATATATTGTCAATAAGCCTAACCCATCAAAGAGGATAAAAAGATGGATAATTTTTCTACAAGAATTTGAATTTGATATTATAGATAGGCCAGGAAAGAAGCATGTCAATGCAGATGCACTCTCTCGAGTCTATGATGGTTTAAGATCATCTTGTGATGATGATGATTTCCCTGATGCAGCATTGTTATCCCTTGACACAATCCCTAGTGAATACATATATATTTGGAATTATTTGAATGAATTCAAGTTTCCTAATGGTGCCAATGCAAAGACTAAGAGAAAGATTACTCAAGCCAGTCGCCCATATTCTAATTCTACATAGAGTATTATTTTGAATAGGACCTGATGGATAGTACAAGAGTGCAGTTGGATGTGATCAAGGGAAGGAACTGCTAGAAGAATTCTATAATGGTACATGTGGAGGGCACTTCTCTAAACAACTTACATCAAGAAAGATCTTGGATGCAAGTTATCACTGGCCCACTCTTTTTAAAGATTGATATAATTATTGTAAGACATGTGATATTTGTCAAACACATGGTAACCGAAAGACTTCATTAGATCCATTATGCCCTATTCTTCCGCTTGGTCCCTTTGAAAAGTGGGGAATAGACATTGTAGGTCCACTTCCAACTACCTCATGCCAAAATAAGTATATTGTAGTTGCCACAAATTATTTAACCAAGTGGGTTGAAGCTAGGCCATTGAAAACAACTTCCATGGATGAAGTGGCAAGGTTCATATATGAACGCATTATCACCAGTTTTGGTTGTCCATTAGAAATTGTAACAGATCAAGGAATCCACTTCATTAATGAGGTAGTAGAAGCCCTAGTCAATAAGTTTTTTTATTAAGCACAGGAAGGCAACAACATACAAGCCAAGCACAAATGGATAGGTGGAATGAACAAATTTTGTGTTGTGTCAAATTCTAGCAAAAGATGCAGCCTTGTAGGTACATAAATGGGATAAGAGGATTCATGCAGCATTGTGGGCATATAGGACAACATCAAAGTCAGCAACATGATACTCCCCATTTCAGTTGGCTTATGGCATTGATCCAGTTCTTCCTATTGAGTTTGATATTCCCATGATCAGAGTAATGGAAAATGAAAGAATGGATAAAAGTGATCCAATAAAAGAAAGGTTGGCACATCTTCATTTGCTAGAGGAAATGAGGGAAATAGCTAAGGATACAAGCTATAAGAAGAAAATGAAGCAGAAGGAATACTTTGACCAAAAGATCCGGTGGTCTCCATTTCATGTGAATGACTTAGTTCTAGTATATGATTCTAGATACAAAAAAGGAAGACAGAGAAAATTTCTTCCAAAATGGATGGGGCCCTACAAAATAGTATCTATGCATGAAAATGGTACGGATCGACTAGAGGAATTGGATGGCACTCCCATTATGAAATGGGTCAACCACGACAAGTTGAATATTTTCCAAGCACCAGAATAGTCTACTCCGAGGACGGAGTAGAAGCTAGGAAGGGGGAAGATGTCGGCACTAAAATTTTACTCTGTAATTTCTATTTCATTAATGTATGTATTAGGAATAGGATGTTGTTAAGTATAATTAGTAGTAGCATCCGATAGAAGATAACAGCGCTGCCAGTACGACGCCGCCAATAATGTATAGTACGACAATAGTCAAAAGTACAATAGGAATGTTGTGGTAAAAAGTAAATAGTTATCGTAAGTGGTCCAGTAATGTTAAAATGTCAAAGTTGGGGTAAGTAGAGAAGTAGGGTCTACATGATTAGGAATTAGAAATATTATATTGGTAATAAGGACAAGGAGTGAGGTCATAAATATTTTATGTATTTTATTTGTAAAAAGTCTAAAAATGTGGAACCCATGTGAAATGATAAGGTTTAACTTATCTTAAAAGATAAGTTTACATGTACAGATAAGATTTAAGGTATGGAATATGATTTGTCAGAGTGGATTTCTTATCTTATCTTACAGATAAGATGGATAAGTCTGGAATTTCTATAAATAAAGAGGCCACCCCCCTCATTTAGCATAGAAGGAAGTAGTGAGAAATATTGTATGAGTAAGTGTGTAAAGGAAGCCATCAGTTTAAAGGTGTGTTGAAGAAGCCAGTAAGAGGTGTAATTGTGAAGTTTCTCCCATAGTATTGGTGGAAGGCAAGTGAAGTCAATAACACTTGAAGTACCTCATGGGTGAGATTGTAATAATTTCATGCTAATATTATAATTTACTATGATATTTCAGATTTATCATCATTCCTTTTTATCATAGTCTATGGTATTCTTGTGTTATGTTTGTTGTTGTGTTTCCAGATTACATCCACCAAACTAAAGGCTGTGCATTAGTAAATAATCATAGCACGAGGAGTTCCTGGTGAAGAATTATCATAGTGCCGGATTGGTGATGACAGAACTCTAGGTTTTACTTTTTGGAAAGTTTGTTTTGGACTTCCAAAGTCCAAAAGTCTGAAAGTATAAAATTTCAAACTTTTAGGTGTTCGGGTTTCAGAACTCTCCCCATCATTGTCGAGTTAATTACTTTCGGCTTTCAGGTTTAGGAACTCTTCCATGCCATTCCACATTTTCCATCCCCTGATTTCTGAATTCTGAAACCCCAAAATTTCAAATTTTTAGAATTTCAAACTTTTGGGTTTCAGACTTTCAGAACTCTCTACGCATTTAATTCTTTCCTACCTCCGAACGGATTGAAATTTTTCCATTAATATCAAGTTTTTTCTATTTAAAATCACTTTTTCGCCTGTCATTTTCACCTGATACTTTTCTCTAATGATTTGATTTTATTGTATCTTTTACTTTTCAATGTCATTCTCAAGGTATTTTTATTTTGGTCATTTTATTTTTGGTTTAAGATCTTTTGTTTTGTTTTCCCCTTGTTCATTTTCTTTTGTTCCTCCTCTACATACCTTGGGAAATGACAAACTCATTGCCTACCATGTTTCCACAATTTGAGTTTCTGCAGACATTAAGAGTTTGCAAATATCCTCTCATGTTCTCCAATTTTCCCTCTCAGCACCTCTTGTTTTTTAGAATTCAAAGATTGGCGTTTTTGGAGAACTCTCTTTTCAGAATTCAAAGCTTTGGTATTTTGACACTTCTCATTTTTTGGGAATTGTGCCATTCAGACTTTGGAGTTCTCTTGTTCAGGATTTCAAAGATCCCTACTTTGGAGTTCTCTTTTTCAGGATTCGAGACTTCTCCGTTTCAGAGGTTTTCACTTCTAATTTTTTGGAGGTCTCCAATTTAGGGTTTCGAAACCTATCATTTCGGGCTTCTCCAATTTGGGATTTCAGACTTCTCCATTTCATAGGTTTTCAGAGGTTTCCACTTCAGAATTTTGGACTTCTCCACTTTGGGTTTCTAATTTTCAAGTTTTCGGAGGTTGGAGATTTTCAGGTTTTCAGACTTCTCTTCTTCGACATTTCAGAAGTTATAATTTGATGTCTACTTCTACATCTAAGGGCACAGAAAAGATGAAATATTCTTTCCTCGGGGTTTCTCCTCACTCTTGCTTATCTTCCGACATGGGGAACATAAGAGACACCGATCTCAAACAAATTGATTTTCTAAACTTCTGGGAAAGGGTAAAGGCATCAAATAAGAAATCCTGGATGTAGGCCATATATGAATGTGGGATTTCTCTTGCTTCTGGTTTTCCCTCATCAATGCCTTGCCTAGAGTTCATTCTAGTTGTCATAGCCAACTTTGATGAAGAATCCATGGCTGTTAAGGATGACGATGGAAATATTGTAATCCTCTTGGATCCAGATTTCTTTGAGGATTTTCTTAAACTCCCTGACGTCAAATATTTTGCCACAATTTCACCAGAGTCATTAGTGGAACATTGGGAAAAAGAAGCGGAGTTGTACACAAGGGTCATGTTGAAAACCTATTTGGCCAAGAGCGTTGCCAAATTGTCAAAGACCATGTATCAGTCAGACCTCATTCAGGAGGTCAGTGACATTATTGTGCTACTAAGAAAAGTCTCAGGTCTTCCCTCCATGAAGAAATTTTAGGAGTGTATGTTCTTATATATCGCTACCATAAAGAAGAATAAATAATTTATCAGATGGGGGGAGCATATCAGTATCTCCTTTTGCTATCAGTTGAGTAGAGTAAATTCTTCAGGGATTTTCTATATGACATCCCTCTTAGTTTATGCCACAACTGCTATGGGAGACTTCTCCAAGTTGAATACTAAAGTTATTCACAGCACCTCTCAAATCTATGATTTCTATCATCAGCTAACACTAGACGAGGGAAGCAGGCACTTCTGCAGGATCAACGATGCCTTCTTTGTTGTTATTCTCTACCATTTCGATAAGGATTTGTATAATCAGAGGATTTCTTACGAAGCCTTCAAGGAAATGCGTGATTGGGGAGCTATCTACCTTCACTTAACAAAATTTACTTATATTGATATTCTTGGCTTCATAGGTGCTCCCAGCAAGCTGTCAAGATGTCCCACTGATAAATGGGTTCTACTAGAATTGATTCGACAACTGTTGGACTACCATAAGATCCATAACAAATGACACAATGTGGGAGTTCAATTCCCTATTTAAATTGGTAGATACAATTTCCCAAATATTTACAAGGCTAAGAATGTGGATGTAGAAATGGTAGAGGTTACCTTTCAGACTTTCCATCCATAGACCAATTTTAAATACTGGGGTAAATTCAGTGAAACAGGTTGGTCCAGTTCCCATGTGCCCCAGTTGGAATACATCTGGATTCATTTTCAAGATGAATTCATCATCCAACAAAGACACTATGAAAGGCTAACTTTGGATGAGGTTTGGCAATCTGGAATAGCTGATGTCCCAAAAGACATGCAAGACGATGATGAGGTTTTGGATGTATTATATAAAAATGATAATATTTCCAATCAACCATTACCATGGATTGATTGGTATGTGGAAGAATGTTGCAACACAAAGGAGAGGGCAGGGCCAATTCTGCAGAGAACTTACAGTTGGTTCGTTACCTTGGGAATCTTGCCCAAGGGGTTAGAGCAACATACAAATATAGAAGCCCCATCAACCATGAGCCAACCAACACCCACAAAGGGAAAAAGGTCAACCCAAAATACCTATATAGTTCCAAAAAAGATGTCATTTTTGTTGGGATCTCATCTCTCTCCAAGGCTCCTGTTCCCAGAGTCATGACTCCTACAGCACCAGTGATAGAAATAGTTAAAGTCAGTGATTATCCAAGTGTCCCACAAGACCCATCATTTCCTTTTTCTATTCCATTTTCACTTCCTACATCAGTTCCTTTTACTTCCACAATCATTTCTTCTTTACCATCTCCTTCTATGGCACAATTATTCTCGTCCCTTCTAGTTCTCTCAGTTGGAGAAACTATTGGGTCACCCCATTTCTACTTCACTTCCCCTAACACTTCCATTTCCTTCCATCTCATCCCCTAACATCATTTTATCAAATCCTATGGCCATCCTCACATCCACCCCATCCATTATTGTCACTTCCATTCAAATGCCAACTAATTTTGTTAGTACTCTTGTTGTGACTAATATTTCAGGTACTGGATCTACTACTCTATCCTGATCAGCATCAACCATCCCAGAATGGATGTTTAGGTAGACTCTGAAGAAAAAGAATAAGTTCCCTCTGGGGGATGTCATAGATCTCAGTATATTCAAGCATACATACACCAAAGAGACTGGCCAAGAGGACAAATATTGTTTCTACCCTGACAGTGAATCCATATAGAGTTTGAATTATAGACGTTGCTACTCCCATTAAGGGAAAAACCAAGGAAACTATTACATCCACAGATTATCGTGTTTCTAAATTTTCACTTGGAAAAGCCACTCACAAAGGAGCTAAACAAGATGTACACACTGCTCTTGGAAATTTTCTAGAGAAATATGATAAGGACAAAGCTTCTAAGGATGAGCTTAAGGCCAAGGTTGAGTATCTCACTCCATTACTACGAAAAGTAACAAAGCCAACTCCATCTACTGAAGCCTCAATGACTACGGCTATGACAGTTTCATCTACCATTGATGACATTTCTTATCACGAGATCGAGAAGATAGGCTAGAAAGGGAGATTGGTAGATGGATGGATGGAATGTATAATTCAAGAAGCTAATCATTTGATCAAAGAAGCTGTCAAAATATAAAATGATTTATAGGTTGGAAAAACTACTATTTGTAAAATGGATGAAGCTTTTTCAAAGGAAACTAACAACCTGAGTTTGAATTTGGAAACATGGAGTGAAATCAAAGAAGAAGATTTAGATCTACTCCTTCAGGAGGGCGTGATTGACAATGCTGCAAAGTCATTCGAATATCAAAAGGCCATGAAATTCTGGTGTCAGGTGCTACAAGATTTGATTAAGAATTTGGATGATAAACAAGTGGAAATTATGGATGCTTTGAATGACATATCAGAAGAATTTGATATTGTTAATTGTAAATTCTTCAACGAAAACATCAATGCTCTTCTAGAGGAGAAGATCAAGAATAATTTCAAAGATTTGGTGAAGTGTGATGATGAAGTTACCAAAACTTTCAGACATTAATCTATTGATAGGTTGGTTTTACACCAAAATTTCATATTTTAAATTTTTATAGATAGGTTGAAGAAAGTTGTGACACCAAAATTTCATAGGAAGGTTGAAGAAAGTTGTGAGTAAACTAAGAAGATTTCTAGCTAAGATCACGAGGTAAATTGAGACAGCAGATGTAGTGAATCACTACATATGTGGGCCAAGGGATGAGGAAATTCAAGGAATCATTAAATGCTTCATTGAATATAAACATTGAAGGGCTGCATGGGAGGAAACACAACAAAAACCTATAGAAGAATAAGGCATTATAGAACCAGTTCAAAGTTGAGCAGCCATGAAAGGACAGATCCAATCTCTAGATCGGTCAAAGTTTCATAGTTGACTGAGTCAAACCCTTGCAAAAAACTTTCTATTTTTATGGGATCTTGTTCCCTTGAATTAATGACATTTCTATTATTAGTAAAATGTTAGTTGAAGGCCCTAATGTAATGGCTCATCCTAAAGAAAGTATAAATAGTTAGGTATATGGAGTACTTTGGGAGATAAAGAGATCATTTTTTTTGGTGAAGTTGCTCTTCAAGCTTGGAAGAGTGCTTCATAGATTTAAAACCTTTTAATTATATTCAGAGCAATATATTTCCTTGAAGAACATGATTTATCATGTTAAATGATTGATTGGTATATGCTTTGTGAATGTATGATTCCTTAGTGTAGATGATTAGCTTGCCTTTATTTCAGATTATCTTGTTTCATGTTATGGAAAAGTGATATAACCATACTTTATGTTAGTTGTGGAAAGAGTGTTTTCCTTATGTTATTAAAAGTTATATTATCATTAGCCATAATCAGTGAAATGAATGTTTAACATGTGCATGTGTTTTATCCTCATGGTTAGTTAACTGTGTGATCAATCAAGTTTGGTCTCTCTATTCTATATGATTCAAGTTTTAACAAAGGAACTTATGCTTCTGGTTTGTGGTATTTTGTATCCTTTCTAAGTTACAATAGGTGAAGGTGATTAAGAGTGCAAGCATCCTACTCACATTAACCCTTCCTGAGATTAAAATACCCCTTTATTTGGTGCATCACAATCCCTAGTATAGTTTCCTTTTTGTAAAACTCTTTCCCTAAAACCCATGACAATGTTAACATAGGACTAGCTAGCCATTTTATGAAACTAGGAGTAGTAGAACAATTAGTTTAGGAAGAGGAATTCGGCCTTCTCCGTAGGTTCACCTCAAGCCAAGACCCACAGCTTTAGAGGTGATCCCATGTGTCCTAATCACACTGAATGACCTGCTTATAGTCTATCCATTGGGGGGGTATTGTGATTTGGTGACAACACTTACCAAGTAAGGACTACAAGGCCTTTTTGTGCATTGGCAAGGAAAGAGCTAGGATGGCTGAAACATGCTTAGGATCAATTGTGATGTCATCCTTTGAAACCACATGGCCCAAAAGATTTCCCTGCGCCACTTGAAAATCACACTTCTTGGGGCTAAAAGACACGCCATACTTTTCGCACCTCTCAAATAATTTCTCCAGGTGTGCCATATGATCTGTGCTCTTCTTTGAAAAGATTGTTATGTCATCAAGGTAAACCAAGATGAACTCATTGATGTAACCTTTAAAGGCAATATCCATGGCACACTGAAATGTAGCACCTACATTTGACATACTAAAGGGCATTTTCTGATATGCATATGTTCCCCACTTGGTTGTAAATGTTGTTTTGAATTGATCCTCTTCCTTGACTAGGATCTAATTGAAACTTGAATACCCATCTAGCATTGATAACCTCTGCATTCTAGCCACAGTCTATAGAATTTGCTCCATTTAAGGCAATGGATAATGATCCTTCAAAGATTTATTGTTCAAATCTCTGAAATCAATGAAGAGCCCAATTTCACCATTCTTCTTACACACTGGAACTAGATTTGTGACCCAAGTAGAGTACTTGATGGGGAAAATAATTTCTACCTCAATGAGGTTAGATAATAACTTTCTCATGAGGGGCTCTATTTTTGGATTGACTAGTCATTGCTTCTATCTGATGGGTTTGATATGAGGATAAAATTTAATGGAGTGTTGAGCAACACTTGGATCAAAACCTTTGAGGTATTCATAGTCCCATGAGAAGATATCACTGTATTTTTGACAAAGAGAGATGAAGGCCTAATTTTCATCATGCGCACAAGTCTTGCTGAGTAGCAAATCCTTTCCACACACAATAGTGATGGGGAGCCTTCTACTTGCGTAGCGCACACATACTTTTCTTCACCCTTAAACTCATCATCATGGCTAAACATATTTTCTAAGGTGACCATCCCTTTAGGAAAAAAAAAATTCTTCAGCTATATTACTTGGTCACCCTAGATGTCATACAAGTCATCTTGTATACTCGATGAAAAATCAGCTTCATTTTGGATGAACTGGATGATTTGAGCATCACTGTCAAACACTTGCTAGTTAGTTTTATTATCTAGAATGGATGTTATGGTCACCATCTTAATGTGTTGAGTGTTTCCTTTGAAAAATTCATCAACATGAGAGAACTGTGATCTAAGTGCATCCATCTGGTCAACTTCATTATTCTTCTTACGCATCACCACCTACAGATTTAGAGCATCAAAGCTTTCGAGGAGGTCCCAAACTCTGTGTTTATAAACTGTGAGAAGCTTGTTCTTTTCCTAGAAATTTTTTGTAACCTGATGGATAACCAGCTCTGTATCTCCAAATATTTACAACATCTTAATTTTCTTCTTTTCAGCAACAAGCAAACCATGCACCAGTGCTTCATACTCTGCCACATTGTTAGAACAAGTAAACTACAATCTATGTGTGAAGAATAATTTATCATCCTTGGGGGAAATGAGAACCACTCCTGCTCCCCACATCGTTTCTGCTTTTGGATCCATAAAAGTATAAGTTCCATAAACCAAGTTCAATTTGGTCTTTCTTGAGTGCATGTGGTAGCATAGCTTCTATGATGTAGTAAGTACCCAGCCCAGTCTCATAAGCTTCTAGTTCTTCAGCATATGGTTCAAAATTTATGGCGCCTCTCTACCCACTCATCAAATACTAGATCAGAAATAGAAGGTGGAAGAGGCTTATCTTCAGGAACTGAAACTTGTTCTTTTTTAATTAGAAAAATTGGCTTAGAGAGGGGATGGGACATATGACTCTACATGATAGGAAAATATTGGGTCCACTTGTATGGTGAATCAGGTACCATACCTTGTCTTGAGTAACATATGAGATCAATCAGAAGAAAATTAACCACCCACTTTCATAGTAAATTCTCTTGATAGACATAGGGTAAATAAAGGAGGTAGGTCAATCATTGACACATCTTGAGTTATTGTGAGACTTAGGCATGCATGTAGGGTTAACTCAAGGTCCCTGATGACTCCTAAGGTGGTAAAAATTAATTTTTCAAGTTTCAAGACTCCTTTAGACAAGGGGTTATACCTAAAAACCTAAGACATCATCTATCTTCTTGGGCATAACAGAGGTACTAACACCTAATTCTATCATGTAATCATGCACTAGGTGTTTTCCTATGATCAAAGACATATATAAGGGTGGGGTTTTAACAACTTTAGTTAATTACTTCTCCTCTTCTTGGAAGATGTTGATAGAAGTGTGTGGCTTCTATATAGTTGAATCAACGCATGGGAGTTGCTTTAGAGCTTCATGCAATAGGTCACACTGAGATGGAATGGTTAGGGCATCCCACATTGTGAAATTTATATTTGTCTTCTTCATTTTGTCCATAATGTTGAATGAAAGGCCCCCTGACTTGTGAATTTAGGCCACAATGACATCCTTTCTTGACTGTCCAGGCATGAAGGTAGGGGCTTTTGTCGAAGTGGAGGCTTGACCTACCAAAGGAGGGGCACACGGTACTTGTGAATGAGCTTTCCACGGGGCCTCTTGTGTAGGGAATTGAGTGTATTTGATACTAGATGCCTTTGATGCATCTTTATGCTTCTAAGGGTCTCCTTATGTTGTTGGAATTGTGACCTACGCACCAGACTCTAACATTCTCTTCTTGTATCTAGTATTGTCCATGACCTGGGTGTGTGGTCTGTTTGTATTATCTATAGATTAAATTATTACACAGAAGTCCTAAGTGCCAAATAACATCAAATTTTCCTTGAGAGGATCTTCTAGCCTTTCTTGGTTATCTGCTTCAGGAGCACTTATTGAAGGCTCACAAGTTGAAGCATTTTGGATCATATAGGCTTGGGCAGTGCGCAACATTGGTATGGTGATATTGACTATGAGGCATGTTGCAAGGGAAGCACCACTCTAACTCCTGTGTCAAATTCTTCTGAACCGGAACAAGTGCCTGACTTGCGGTGGGTGCTAGAAGAGAGAGAGTAGGAGGATTAACTTGTAAGGGTAAATGCATGTTAGCATGTCATCTATCATTTTGTTGGCTGGGCTTGTATCTTTGTTTTCTATATTGATTCTACCAAGACTGATTACTTTTGGCTATGCACCTGATTGGAACTACCTCTATAGGCTTGCACCTATTTTTTTCTAATGAAATGACCTTGTTTGATAAATTTCTAATCAAGGTCTTCAATTCTTCATCTTCTTTATGTTGCGCTGGAGAGTAGGATGTTGATGCAACAGGTTGCGTGATTTTCTCAAGAATAGGAATAGGGGCCAAAGAAGGTTGGGGTACTTGTGAAATTTATGGGAATAAAGACATAGGCGGTCTAGGAGCTATCTTTCCCTCCTAAATAAGACTATTTTCTACCCTTACTATAATATTGTAAGTAGCTAGTAAAGTCCTACCTCCCATAGATTGAATAATGACTAAGATATCATTGTTTAGAGCCTTTAGATAATACTGAAAAGCATGTTGGGTTGTAGGTCTTACCACGAGAGGGATTATGTCCCAAGTCTTTTGAAATATGATGTTGAAATAATTCATTTGCTCATTGGGCACCCTTCTTGTTGTTTTCAGTTGCTCCACCAAAGATAAGTGATCTAACTTATCTTCAAAATAATTATAAAGAGTTGTTCCCAACTCATCCCAAGTGGAAATAGATCCAAGTATCAAACCTCTGTACCATTGAAGCACTCTACCTTTGAAAGAGGTTACAAGTAGCTTGACTACTACATTGTCATGTGTGATCAAATAGAGTGAACATATGTTTGATACATCCGAGATAAGCTCCTGAGGGGTGACTTGATTCTCAATGGTAAAGTATGGAATACTTTTGAGTGCACCGTTTGGCATATCATGTTGCACGTCTAGAACTAAGGGACTTCTTCCGATGAAGTTAGAAAATTTCCTTAGTGGAGGAGGTGACTGATGTGCCATTGTAGAGTGTACAAGTTGTCTGTTTTGAGGAGGAGTTGAATGGGTGTGGCACGCAGGAGATGGAGATGCATGCACAGGATTTATAGAATGAACTCTTCTCAGGGATAGCTAGAGATACTCAAAAGAAACTTCAGCTGCTACACTTTTTCTTGTATGCACTCTTCTCATGAAAGGCACTCAGGACTGCTAAAATAGAGATTTGGAATTCTTGGGAGTTTCCAGATGCGTTGAAATGAGTCTCCAAAGGCTGAAACACTAATTCCACACACCATAACTTAGCAATATGAAATTTAATCTTTCAATGTTGGTCCCACTAGGTGTTTTAAAACACTATTGGTCATTCAAACGTGCACCCGCATCTCAGATCCAGAAGGGCCGAGCTATTTGAGACAACAATGGAACCATCCCCAAGTTGTGGGACCTTGCGCGCTTGGGACAAACCTCTGGAAAATTATGATTCCTCTATCTATTTCTACTGCTACTGCTACTCCTAGTGCTGAGAGGGAAAACTAAGCTAATAATGCCAGGGGACCAAGGATAAAAGGATAACATGAAAGGAAACAACACTAAAAGATGATAACACTAGAAAAAGAGGGATGAACATTATCTATTTTGAGAAAAAATTAAATGAAATGCATGAAAGAAGGCTAGGCACGTGTAACAAAAATTAAATCATATTTACCATATCAGTTTCATGGAACACAACTAAATAAGGAGATGCAAGGGATGTGAAATGACACAATGGGCACACAATGAAAAAGAAAAGGCAAGAAGAAGTAATGCAAACATGTTAGCATAGAGAATAGTCACAAAATGATGCTTCTATTACTTCCAAAAATGCATAGAATTGTTACAATGGTGAAAGAGGTCGATATCCATATGCGAGAGCCAGATCTCGAGGTCTATAACTCAAAATATAGAAAATATTAAGTCCCTAGAAAAATGTGGAAGGATCTAGAGTGTCCAATGTTAATAATGAGCCCAACTCTTACATTTATAAATGAATCCATGGAAGAAGAAGAGAAGAAGGAGGGAAAATCTAAATTTGAAATACAACCACCAACAAGAAGCATTTAATTCCTACATATCCACCTACAAATATGTCAAATGTAATTCCCTAGGAGAAGGAAAGAGGGTGTATCATATCAAATTGGGTGGTTGGAGCAACTAGCTCTACTCATTAATGCTTAGAGAGACGTTTTCCCATTTCTCACCTACCAGATCCACCAAGAATTTGAATGTTAATGTCTAGCACTGTAGCCTATGTCAGAAGCTATCTGACAAGTCTTGACACATGCTGATCAAAGCTATGTAGCAAAAGATAAGTCTATCAAATGTTTTTCAGAGTCATCGGTGCACGTAAAACACATGGCACACGCGGATTGGCTGAAAAGACGACCAACTATGCAACTATTCCTATCACTTCTACCAAGTGTCACTCGTTGAATTTTTGTAAGGATTTGGTGCCCTGTTGATGCACGCAGATCAGTTGCTTGTGGCACACTCAAGCATGTCAGAGTATGACTTGACACAAAAAGGCATAAGGGAGGGTGCAAATTTATGTGCGTGGAAGGATGAGGCGTGGGAAGAAGACACACGGAAGGCGCGTAAGATTTGCATGGGGATATGAGGCAAACTGGTGAGTGGAGAATGCATGGTCAAGGCCTAACTATTACAAAGTAATATGAGGGGCGTGCACGAGGGCCAGGGACTTGGCTGAAAGGAGCAAGTGTTGGGTGTGCGCAGGGTGAAAATATGATAGGAAGAAGGAGAACACGTAGGAGATGCGTGTAAGGGAGGAGTGGAGCAAATAAGAAAGGAAAATGAAAGGGGAGAAGGGGAAGCACGTAGGGAAATGCAACCAAAGGAATGTGCCAAGCGAATCTTGAGTGCGTGCATCCTTGCAATGAAGAGCTCAGAGCCAGAAGATGTGTATAAGTTGTCCAAATAACTGGGAGATTTATTTTGATAACAGTTACCTATTATTACAATCATAAAAAACCCATCTAAATACAAATCCTCTCAACATCAAATCATAAACCTTCGTAGTCTGATACAAAAGTGTTGTCATGTGTTTTTGTAAGGGAAAAAATTGACTTGAAGACAGGATACTTGTACCCTAGTGTCATAATGTTTTCATTATAAACATGTTAGGAAATCCATGGTTAGTGTTATGTGTGTGTGTGTGTGTGTAAATAATAATTATGAGATTAATTATTACTATCTTAATTTTTGGTAGTAAATATGTCAGTAAGTAACAAGGACATTGGCAATTATTATGTATATCGTAAGCTAGTAAATATTTGTTATAATTTTTTATATTAAACAACTATAACAAATATTATTGTGTGATTTTAACCACTCACATGTATAGAACTTGGGAGATATATTGGTGGAGGTGTAATTATACTTACATTCTAAAATATAGGAATTATATTCTTGTATATATAAGTATTGCTTTATGTAAATTCATAATGAGAATATAGTTTAATTAAGTTTTATTCATAATATTTTTATGTGTTAGATCTCTAGAACTATCCTCTTTTCTCTTTAAGATTTGGTATCAGAGTGTTCTAATCCTCTTTCCATGATGACTTTTTGAGTGTAACCAAGGGAGAAATTTTTTACTTGCTCCTGTGTATGTAGTTTCTATTAAATGAGTTTGGAATAGTTTTGTTTCTTGTAATTTCTTTCCTATATATCGGCTATATATTTAGTGTTGTGCATTCATATCTCCAACAGTCAAGAGAAGGATTTGACCATATATAAACTCTTGCATCTATTAGAAGAAAAGAAAGAATGGTTTTTTAGCCGGTTTGGGAGTGAAACTCAATCAAGAAAAACTTTCATTTCATGTAATAAAATGAAACAAAATTAGTACCATTGTGAGGCTCTTGAAATAATCTTTCCAACATATTAAACGACTTGCAAATCGGATCCTTGGTTCTCAAGTTATGAACAATCACTGCTGGCCACTGCAACTCAAAATCAGTCATGAGTTACTTACCTTCCCATAGCCATTTTTGATAGGCTGATTTTGTTTTTACAAAATCATAGTTTGAAAAAAAAAAAATTCTAAATTTTAATCTTAAATAATTGCAAATTGAGGGAAATTAATACATTTTCACCAAATTAATACTTTTTGGCATCAGTTCTCTGGGTCATTAACATTTTTGGAATCTTCATTTCCTCTCAGTTCCAACGAGTGGTCACATGATAAATTTTCTCTCCATCTTGAGAAAATTTATAATCATTGAGTCAATTTTAATTAAATTGGGCCCTTTTACTAGAAATTGAAACCTTAATAACTTGTACACAATAAGTCAAAATGGAGTGTCATTTTTTGCAAAAGTGCTTTTTTTTCATCCTCGTTGCATTGTTTCCAATTTAGTTCAAAATTTCCAAGTTTGGAAAATACCCTTTTTGTTACAGCCCTTTTGAGCCTTATTGAGTCATAAATGCAAAAAATAAAAAAATTAAAAGACGTATTATCCCTGGAACACGACATCCAATTTGTGGGAGGTTTTTTTTAGCTCCATGATCAAATTTAGTTGAGCTAGCAGCATGACATCAAAGGATGGAGGAAAACGGAGGTTGGAGGTCAATCAACAACCTCTCGTCAGTTTCCAATGATGGGGCCACACAAAGGTTTGGTGACATATGTGTTTGCAGTTTGCTTTTAGTTTTTGTGGTGTGTTTTCGGCTATGTTTTTAGAGTTTCAATTTTAGTGTACTTTAGTTTGCAATGTTCCTATTTGAATAAGTGGAAATTTCACATTGAAGGGGGGAACATGATCCAATGTTCCATTTCCATTATGTTAGCATTTTTTATGTGTATGAGCAACAAAATTCTGCATAATTTCCTATGTTATTCCCTGCAGTGAGATGTGATGAGAGATGATAATAGTACTTGGCACATCATGATGTGGTTGCAGGTAAATTACTTGAAAACCTTCATTTTTGGTTTGTGGTAAACCAATTGCAAAACCACCAATTTTTTTTGGTAAACCATCGCCTTGTAGTTTGTGGTACTCCAAATGTAAAACCACCATTCTCGGTTGTTGGTCAACCATTTGTAAATACATCCTTAAGGTTTGTGATCATCATATGAAAATCACCAAATCATGAGCAGGTGCAAGTATAAAAATTACATATCTAGGGGGGAATGTTAGGAAATCCATATCTAGTATATGTAGAGAACTAGGGGGGAATGTTAGGAAATCCATATCTAGTTCTCTACATATATGTGTCTCTAAATAAAAATTATGAGAGTAATTATTATCATCTTAATTTGTGGTAGTAAATATGTCAGTAAATAATAATTACATTAGTAATTATTATGTAAATGGTAAGCTAGTAAATATTTTTTATAAGTTGTTATATTAAACAACTACAACAAATATTTTTGTGTGAGTTTAACTACTCACGTGTATAGAGTTTGGGAGATATATTCATGGAGGTGTAGTTATACCTATTGGAAATGAGGTGTGTCAACCTTGTTTGGTTTATTCATTTAAGATTTTCCTACAACTGTTTCACATCGTCTAGGCTCTAAAAATAGAAACAGGATTGTCAAAAGATTCCCATATGATAGTATATCATGGAAGGACTATTTTTAGAGATATTATGATATATTTTATGACATCTGTAAGGGTCAAAAATAGGAGAGAATATTGTGGACGTGGGAGCCTAATTTTAGACCGAAATCTTTCTCTTTAATGTTATCCACCTCATGAGAGTTTTGGCACATGGTTTTGTAAACCATAGATGGTTTCTATAAATTGTAGGCTTGGAGAAGCAATTGATGTAGTGAGTTTTAATTCTCCTAGAATTGTTTCTGGTGAAACTTTTGTAAGAAAATTGCTCTGCAAGTGTACATAATCTTGTTATTAGATTTGAAATACATTAAGTGGGCTTTTGGAGTGTGGGGTTTTTTATCTGAAAGGATTTTCCCCACGTATATCTGGTTTTTGTGTTTTGTTATGAATATGTTGCTGATATTTCTGTAACTATTTTACTATGTTGAAAGTTTTGCATAATATCTCTCCTCAAATATTAGCGTAGGAAGTTGTTCCACTACTCTTAATTTCCTATCAAGTGGTATCAGAGCTTGATCACCTTTGGTTTCAGTTGTGGGTTGTTGGGTTTTTTGTGCTAATCCGAGTTTGAGTGGCAGCTTGTGTAGAGAATACTTTGTTAGCTGGTTGCAGATATTTTTTCATATGGTGAGAACATCTGAGAGGATTGATGTAGAGAAGTTTTCTGGCACAAACTTTGAAATGTGGAAGCTGGAGATGGAAGATCTATTGTTTGATCGAGATCTATGGGATGTGTTGGATGAGAAGGTCTATAGGCGTACGGATCCAGTTTTGGCTGCACAATATGATGTAATGGATAGAAAAGCTAAAGGTCTTATTAGACTGTCTTGCAGATTCTATCCTGATAAATGTCCATGAAGAATCCACTTCGGAGAAGCTTTGGAAAAATTTGGGTGAGATATACCAAGCTAAGTCTCTAGTAAATAATATTTTCTTGAGGAAGATGTTTTCCTTGAGAATGGAAGAAGGTGGGAAAATATCTGAGCATCTGGAAACATTCAATATTTTGGTGACTCAGTTGAGTTCAGTTGGGGTTAAAATGGATGAAGAAGAAAGGTGCCAAATGTTGTTGGTTTTGCTACCAGACTCATGGGACAACCTATTCATGGCCATTGGGAGCGCTTCAGTCACTCTGAAGATGGAGGATGTTGTTGGTTCTCTACTCTCTAAAGAGATGAGAAGGAAGGTCTCTTTGAATGCCAAAGAGGCTTTGAGTGTTCAAGGAAGAACAAAAGAACGAGGAAAAGATGAGAAGAAGCGTGGCCATTCCAAGAATAAGGGGAGATCAAAATCCCCTGGTAAGTCCAAGGCGATATGTTGGAACTATAGCAAATCTGGACACTTTCGAAGGGAATGCAAAGAAGAAAAGAAAAAGAAAAAGAAGAAGCATGATTCTGATTCTGAGTCCGAAAAAGAATATGGAGATACCTTTATTGCAGATTTGGCCACTTGTGCAAGTTATAGTGCATGGTTGATAGACTCAGGGGCATCTTTCCACATGACTCCCAACAAAAATTGGTTTAGTAAGTATGAAAACTATGATGGTGGTAAGGTGTATTTGGGTGATAATTCTTTCCTTGAAATTGTTGGTCGTGGTAGTATTCAGGTGAAATTTTCTGATGGTGGAATTAGAAGATTTGATGGTGTCTTGCATATCCTAGGACTAGCAAGAAATTTATTATCTGTTAGCAAGCTAATAGATGCGGGTGTACATGTACAGTTTTATGAAGCAGGTGTGAAAATGGTGAGAGGTGCTATGGTGATAGCAAGTGGAAGTAGATTGGGTACATTGTACCAACTTGATGCATGCACGGTTGAGTGCAATAGCACTTCGGATAAAACTAAGTCAGTAACTACTTCATTGAAAAAGGAGAGGGTTTCCTCCTCTGTGGATGTTCGTGGCTTCTGGGTACCCAAGGATGCTCTATCTACCGAATCAAAATTACCTGCAGAGAAGACCGTGTTATAGCACCAAAGGCTTGGCCACATTGGAGAGAAGGGTTTAAAAGCCCTGAAAAATAAGAACCTCATTAAGGGGTTGAATGATTGCAATCTGGAGTTTTATTTCTGTGAATATTGTATTTATGGAAAACAAAACCGCTTTTAGTTTTACTCGTCTACTCATAAGTCTTCTTGTATCTTGGATCTAATCCATTCAGATGTATTTGGTCCTGTTAAGGTTGCTTCTATTGCTAAATTAGTTTATTATGTTACTTTCATTGATGCTTTTAGTAGGAGAACATGGGTATATTTTTTAAAGAGTAAATCTAAAGTTTTTAGTTGTTTCAAGGAATTTAAGGCTATGGTTGAAACTCAAACTGGGAAGAAAATTAAGTGTTTGAGATCTGATAATGGCGGTGAGTACTTTTCTGTAGACTTTGGCATATTTTTTACAGATTGTGGCATTAAAAGACAAAAGACAACTTCGTATTATCCGGAGCAGAATGGAGTTGTAGAAAGAATGAATAGAATGTTGATGGAGAAGGCTAGGAGCATGCTTATTGGAGCTGGTCTAGAAAAGAGGTTTTGGGCTGAAGCTATTACCACTGCTTGCTATTTGATAAATAGATCTCCTACATCAGCACTTGTTGATAAAATTCCAATGGAGGTGTGGTTGGGGAAAAAGCCTTCAATTAGACATCTGAGAGTTTTTGGTTGTGAGGCATATGCACATGTGCCTAAGGATAAGAGAACAAAGTTGGATTCTAAGGCTGTCAAATGTATCTTCATCAGATATGGCTATGGTGTGAAAGGATACAAGCTTTGGGATCCTGTTGCACAAAAGGTAATATACTCTAGAAGTGTTATTTTTAAAGAGATTAAATCTTTCCCTGTTAATTTTCAGCCAGAACAACATAAAGAAAATGAATAAAAAAAGGATGTGGTTCAACTTCCTTCTACACCTGAGAAAGTTGAATCGAGACCCCAAAATAGACAAGAAGTTGAGGATAGCTCACCAAGCTCTGAATCTTCAGAAGAGGAAGAAGAAGAGGAAGAAGTGGAAGAATCTCCACCTCATCTTGTTTGAAATTCTACAAGGCAAAGGCAACCACCTGAAAGGTATGGGTATTCTCCTTATGATTGGAAGTGTATATTTTCTTTGACTACTAACATTGATGAACCGAGATCTGTACAAGATGCTTTGGGTATGAATGATGAAAAGTCCTGGAAAATATCCATGGATGAAGAGATGGCAGCCCTTAAAAATAATGATACATGGGACCTTGTACCATTTCCTGAAGGTCGGAAACCTATTGGATGTAAATGGGTATTTAAGAAAAATATTGATGCAGATGGAAATGTTGAAAAGTATAAAGCACGGTTGGTTACGAAGGGTTACTCTCAAGTTGAGGGTATTGATTATGGTGAGATATTCTCTCTTGTTGCTAAAATGACATCCATTTGGTTTTTATTATCTATTTCAGCAGCTTATGACCTATAGGTTGAACAAATGGATGTGAAAACAACTTTCCTTCATGGTGATTTGGAGGAAGAAATCTATATGACACAGCCAGAGCACTACATGGTAAAAGGTAAAAGCAATATGGTTTGTAAGTTAAAGAAATCCCTGTATGGCCTTAGACAAAGTCCTAGGATGTGGTACCAGAAGTTTTATTCGTATGTGTTGAGTTTGGGGTTTGTGCGGTCTAAATCTGATCACTGTGTATATTTTTAATCTGATGGTGATTGTTTCCTGTAATTACTTTATATGTTGATGACATGTTGTTTAGTGGGAAAGGAAAAGGTTTGATTGTAGAATTAAAATATCATCTCTCTGCGAAATTTGAAATGAAAGATCTTGGTGCAGCAAAACACATACTTGGGATGGAGATCAGAAGAGATCGTGAGAACAGAAAGCTATGGCTTGGCCAGAGTAAGTATGTTTGTTCTATTTTGCAAAGGTTCAACATGCAGGATTGTAAACCACTTTGTTTTCATGTTACTTTGGGAATGAAGCTCTCCATTTCACAATGTCCATCATCCCCATCAGAGATGGAAGAAATGAGCAGAGTGCCTTACCAGAGTGCAGTTGGAAGCTTAATGTATGCTATGGTCTGTACAAGACCAGACATTGCCCAAGCAGTGGGAGTTCTTTCTTGTTTTATGTCTAATCTTGGAAGAGTGCATTGGGATGCAGTTAAGAGGGTCTTCAAATATTTGTGGGGTACATCAGAGTACTCTATATTTTTTCATGGAAGAGGAGATCAACATTCCCTACGTATTCATGGTTTTGTGCATTCAGATTGGGCCGGTGATGTCAATAGCAGAAGATCCACCAGTGCATATGTGTTTACTCTTAATGGTGGTGCAATTAGTTAGATGAGTAAGTGACAGGCTGTGGTCACTTTGTCCACTACTGAGGTAGAGTACATGGCAGCTACTCATGCCTGTAAAGAATCCATTTGGCTGAAGCGTTTGTGTTCAGATATTAGATTAAAACAGGGTGCAGTTACAATATACTGTGACATTCAGAGTGTAATTTGCCTTGTGAAGAACCTGAATTTTCATGCTAGGACCAAACACATTGATGTTCAGTATCACTTCGTGAGAGATATGGTCAAGGATGGAAGGGTGAAGCTAGAAAAGGTAGAGACAGTTACGAATGTTGTAGATGCATTAACTAAGCCCATGAGCACAGTGAAATTCAGGTGGTGTTCCAAGTCTATGGACCTCTCAGCCCCTAGAATTTGATCCATGATGGTATCTTTCCCTTGGCCCTTGCAAGGTGTTTGAAAAGTGGGAGATTGTTGGAAATGAGGTGTCTCAACCTTGTTTGGTTTATTCATTTAAGATTTTCCTACAACCGTTTCACATTGTCTAGGCTCTAAAAATAGAAATAGGAGTTGTCAAAAGATTCCCATATGATAGTATATCATGGAAGGACTATTTTTAGAGATATTATGACAAATTTTATGGCATCTGTAAGGGTTAAAAATAGGGGAGAATATTGTGGACGTAGGAGCCTAATTTTAGACTGAAATCTTGGTCTTTAATGCTATCTACCTCATGAGAGGTTTGGCATATGGTTTTGTAAACCATAGATGGTTTCCTGTATAACCGAAGGTCTATAAATTGAAGGCTTGGAGAAGCAATTGATGTAGTGAGTTTTAATTCTCCTAGAATTGTTTCTGGTGAAACTCCTGTAAGAAACTTTCTCTGCAAGTGTATGTAATATTGTTATTAGATTTGAAATACATTGAGTGGGCTTTTGGAGTGTGGAGTTTTTTATCCGAAAGGATTTTCCCCACGCATATCTGGTGTTTGTGTTTTGTTATGAATATGTTGCTGATATTTTTGTAATTGTTTTACTATGTTGAAAGTTTTGCATAATATCTCTCCTCAAAGATTAGCGTAGGAAGTTGTTCCACTACTCGTAATTTCCTATCAATACCTACATCCTAAAATATAGGAATTTTATTCCTATTTATATATATATATATATATATACAGTATTTTTTTATGTTAAATCTGATAATGACGAATACCTTTGAATTAAGTTTTATTCCTCTAATATTTTTGTGGTTGGATCTCTGCAACTATCCTCTCCACTCTTCAAGAAAACCTTCCATGACACCCTTCCAAGTCAGCCCACCCTTTGTATTAGGGCCTATCCTATCATTCTAAATAATCCTTTGTGTTTTTTTCAACCTTTTCCATAGTTTATTTAGGAAAACAAGTTCGTTTAAGTGCTTCCAAGATGGTACCTTGCAAGGAAGAATTTTTAAGAGGCTTAGGAATGGCTATTTTTAGCCTTTCTAAGACATGGTGCACACCCCTCAGAGTGGAGTTAAAGGAACAAATACATTAGGGAGAAGTATTAAGGAGATAGGAACATTTTGCAACAAATTTTGGAATATTTTTGAAAGTTTCAAAGGTTTTGGGAGAATTTCAGTAAAAGTGGGTCTTTGAAAGTGAAGGAGCTTGGAGTACAATACAACACCCGAGCTTCGAGAAGTGATTTTGGGAGATCTATAAGGATTCAAGGATCAAATGAGACACCATTAGAAATGTATTTCAAATATATAAATTATGGTGGTTTTAGCATCTTCACAAGACATAAGTAATCATGCCCATAGACTATTTTCAACATGCACGACCTACACTCCTAATAAAAAATGCTATTTTTAGGGGGTTGCATCTCTAATTAGATCATGATACCCATCCCATACTTCTCAAAAATTATATTTTAAGTAAAAATCATATAAATAAATTCCTGAAAAGACCTTTGGATGCTCAAGATATGCTATCGTAAAGCTTCTCTCCAAGGTATGCTTTGGGACAGTTATTTTTCTGGGTGGACACATGTCACCACCAGGTCTGAGCATAATTTATTACAACACTTATCCCATCCCCTTGGTACACAAGGGACATAAAAATACACCCAGCCCTAAGATAGACCCCTGGAGCATCATGTGACCCTGGCGGAGCTCAAACAAGCTAGTTAAACCCCCTTACACCCTTTCTAAGCTCTCGTTATCATCAAATCATACCATGCCACTTGTCAACTTTTGGTGAGGTTGAATTTTATTACACCTTATTTCCCATCCCCTTGGGAAAATTTGGACACAAAAATGTGCCCCATGCCCAACTTGTCCCTTGATCCCTTATGTGACCCCAAAAGGTGCTCCACATGCCATTTTTCAGCCCCCCTCACCTCTCTGCCTTTGCAAATCAACATTTTCACTTGTCATCATAAAAGAAAGGAAAATTTTCTTTCACATTGTTTCCCATCCCCATAGAAAATTTGGAACATAAAAAATGTGCCCAAGCCTAGCGCCTTCCCTGGTCCTCCATATGAGCTAGCCTTAGCCGCAAGGTCTTTTTAAATTCTGTTTCTCCCTCCTCCATCGACCAATCCTCATCCACCACTTTTCAAGCTGAGGGTGAGGTGAGTTTTCTTACACCAACTATCCCATCCCTTTGGGAAATTTAGGCCAAAAAATTTCTCCTAATGTCATGAAGCTTTAAAAAATTTAAAAATTGGAAAATTGAAACTGTCATGTTGCTTCTCCTTGTGCGTGCGAGGAAACTCACTACCGAAAAAAAGTTATAAAATATCATTCGCATTCCTCCATTTCTCCCTCTTCCTCACAAGTCCATTTCTGCAATAACAACAAAAAAAATTCTTTTTCGATAGACACCATGCCTGTTTTTCACTAGATAAACTCCATAGCCAAAAACCATGAAAAACTCATATCTCACAAATGGGTAGTCGAATTCTAATGAAATTTTAACCATCTCTCCCTCTCCCAAGTGCCTATAAGAAGAAAAAAATAGAAAAACTATAGGTTCCTTTTATTCTCAATGGAAAAAATCCCTAAATTTATTCCCTAGCTTCTTCTTCTACAATTTCTTATCAATATGGAAGACGATTCGAGCTAGAAATTAGAGCACACCATCCAGAAGAAAAACCCCATTTTAGAGAAGATGATTTTTTGTCAAACTGAGGTGTGGGAGACCAGTTTCTAAAAATAGTAAGTACCTCATGCTCATGCTTACTATAAACAGAAATTTTCTCAAAACAACAAAACCCTTCAAAGCAACAAACTCGGAAATGGAAAACTAGGAGATTTAGGCTAATAAAGCAAAAAAACATGAAAAAGTAAAAAAAAAAAACATTTTAAAAATAAAAATTTATTGAAAAAAAATGAAACATATTTGAGAGTGTTCCAAACATGATAAGGATTCCCTAAAATTTTATTTGAGGCAAAAAGTAACCTTTCCCAAAATAGAAGGTCTTGGATCATAGTGGCTAAAAATGGAAAGTCCCAATTTTGAGTGCAAGAAGTTGTTTTCATCCTCATTTTGACTCATATTTCTATTTTTCATCAAGATGAAGTTCAAATTCTCTAGCTTCGAGCCCATTTCGTCTCTTTCATCAAATTAATCCAGTGTAGGTGACAATGATGTCACCCATATGGTTTTAGAGGACCTCAAATCCAGAATGTTGAGTGGACCAAGAGAGTCTATGGAAGAAAAAGTATTCACGAGTAGATTATATGCGGAAGGTGACCACCTCGTGTTGTTGTAAATTACATAGTGTTTTATTTTTCTCTTCACTATGAGCCAAACACCTAAACAATAAGAGTGGATGACAACTCAGTCCTGACAGTGCTTACCCAAAAATCAATATCTCAAGGCATACAAATTCCCGTTCGAAGAAACATGGTAGTGATCACCAAATATGTGTCATAATGAGAGTGGTCTAAGTCCGAATCATACCTTCAAGACCTCATCCTTGGGTCATGGTTAAAGGAAGGAAGGAAGCCCTCCTATATTCTAAAGACTCTTTCTTAGAATGAATTCCATAAGGGTTTCTCATATGCCATCATTTTCCTGAGCTAAGTAATGGAGAAGAAAACACTAGGACTTTCATGACTAGATGGAATTTTTCATTCTCACAATCCTTAAAGGAAATAAAATAATTTAATGGGGGAAAATCATCAGTGATAACTTGCATCTCCAATCTATTCAAGTGTCATCTTCCAAGAAGTTCTACATGACTTCGTACCTAGTGTATGCCCTGGAAAACATAAGACCATTCAGGGGCCTGACACTTGCCCGAAATGTTTCTTAAAAGACTCCTGCGTATGATAACTATTCACACTTGATCCTAAAATAAATAAATCAATACTTTGCAAAGCTAAATGATGTTTTCACAATGTATGTTGTCAAACTACTAGAGGGTAACCCACATTCAAGATATTCTACACATGTTACTGCTATAATCAAAATGTATGGATCTATATCATAGAGTTTTCAACTTTTTCATATATACAAGTCTCGGGCTCTAAAATTTATCCATGGATATTTACATGCTACCCAAGCAACATGATTGTGTTAATTAATCTATGTAGACAATTGGTTCATATCAATTAGAAGCTGAGGAATCGAAATAAGAAGTTGACTATCTTTCATATCTCACTAGTGATTTTCTCTTGCAAAATTTCTGATGAGGCCGCTAACATGAAAGCTTCCCTATCTCCCATAAACATGCACACATACACTTCAAGGGAATATTTTGACATCTAAGATGATCCATAATTTTTTCACCTTCATGATATGTATCGTGTTCCACATGTCAAAGACTATTGGGTGAACTTTGTCGATGATTTTGAAGTCCGAGAGCATGATCGCAAGAGGATGATGGTCGAGAAAATGAGAAAAATTAAGTTTGATTATTATGAAGATGGTGTTTAAGAGGATGGAAAATAAAGGATCCAGAGTACCAGGAAGTGAAATTTTATCCCCTCTACCAAGTTGTCTCAAGTGTTCACATGTTGGGAGACATCAAAGATCATACGTAGGAAGTCATTAAAATTTTAAAATAATGGTTGAGGAGATAGAGGGATTCTCACATCTCATCCAGAAAATTCCCTACCCTCTAGAGGTGGGCATCTCACCATTCTTCTTCCAAGGACAAAGACAAGGCTCCTATCTCATCCCAGTCAGAAGAGAGCTCAAAGCAGAAAGCAGTAGAACCAAAGGCCCCTTGTTACACGAGGTTACATAAGAAATTGAGAACAATGGAGGACCTTGTAGTTGATTTGGAAAAAGGGGATACTAATCTGGTCCACCTCTCATCCCCTCAATAATGTACAAGTTTCTCTTCATCTTCTACGACACCTTCCCCACCTGTACAGGATGTTCCTTACCTTTTGGAGTAAGAAGATGAAATCTTTCTAAATCCTGAGCCAAAAAAAAATGATATATTTCCTTAGGTGTAGGATCTGATCACAATGGAAGCTTGCACAATGGAACTGTGAAAATTATCAATTTCTTGACTATCACCTCGATGGTATAAGGAAGGAAAGGAAAATTGGCTTGAGTGGCTTCTCTTTTTTTAGTAGCACCTCGAGAAATTAATACATGGAGGTATTCAGGCCAAAGGTTGTCAATCCCATCGAAGAAATGACTCCTGATGACTACAAAATGAGCATAATTATCCTAGGATTGGTGATACATGAGGGTGATGTTCACTTATTTTAGGATTCTTCCACTCACCTCCTCATGAGAAATAAAGAGTATAAGGATAAGTTGGACCAAGCAGAAGACCATATTTGGACCCTCACTTCATATGTGCAAGTCTTCTTAGACCCAAATGTTTTCAATTCTATCCTAGTTGAAGAAGTTACTCCCATTAGTATTTTTGACCCTCAGTCTATAAAAAAAATAAGGGTTCACTATGCAGGGCAGAGTGAATGACAAGTGGGTGATCATGATCCTGGAAAAAGGAAAGGTGTTTTTTTCAGAAATGTTGACATTGTTCAAGTACATGGATGTCATGACCATGAAAACAATCACACATGAGAAAGGATTAAAACAAATAATGATCACTGGGACTAGGTGTATTCATTGGTCATGGAGATGGGAAAGGTCAAATCATCCCTTCTTATAATCAAAGGTGTATTTTCTTCAGCATCAAATGACTTGTCTCAAGTATGGGCTCAAAATTTGGTTGCTCACTATGAAATTATCAACCATCCTATCAACAAGATCAATTCATATGAGGAAGATGTTGAAAATATGGAGAAGGATACAAATGCTCAAGTACAAAATTTTGGAGTACTGGCAGTTATCTAAGAAACTTCAATAGATGACCTATTGAATCCTTTTGAGGATCTAGTAAAAAAGGAGGCCGGAGATCCATTCTCATTCAGTGAAGACACATTGGAATATCTAGCATAAATAAGGGTGGTCATTTCCAATACCATAAAATATCATCAATCTTGGTTCTCATAATATAGGAACATTAACTCTCTCCCGAAAAATTAGATCAAATCACTGATTTTTGTTCACATCCCACAAGTTGAGAAAGTGGTACTTGTGGCGGCATGGTTCAATAAGTAATTCAAAGGAATTGATATTTCTCCTAAATATATTTCTAAGAGTTTATCAGTGGTAGGATCTTCATCATAATAGTTCTCTCTCTCTCTTCCCTCCCCCTTCCCTCCTTTCATGTTCTATTTATTCGGTGGATGGGTGCACTTTTGTTTTTTCCTATTCCTATTTTGTCGTATTTATTAAAATGTGACTATGGTTTGCAATGTAATAAGCCACCCTTAATTTATAAAAGGGGACTTAATTCTATTCCTAGGAATACAAAAATTCACATGTTGTAAGGGGACAAATGAAAAGTCATGTGGGGGGTTGGTGAAGAGTCTTTCTCAAATCTATAAATTGTAATGATACCCTCATTCTCAAGGGTTTTAGATTTTGTATGATGAAGGAGAGATTACAACTTGAAGTGAAGAAAAAGTGATAGAAAAAATTTCCTCTATTCTCTTCTTCTATGTTCTTCAATTTCTCACTATGTACAATTTTGCAAAAAACATCATTGAAGAAGAAAGGATTTATTTGCTTTTCGTGATGAGAGAATTACTGGAACTTTGTGTTTTTGATTCTATCTTGTCTTATTGCTAGTAACTGATGCAGCCTAGATTTTACTAGATAACACCCTAGATGCTTTGGCACATCATTCAACCTAGACTGAGTACTCACCTGAAGTGTGAAAAGGTACCAAGTCCCTCTTTAGGGTTGTTGTAGCAGGATGTTAGCGTGATGAAGGAAGAAACATATAGATCCATAACTAATCCATCATTCTACAATGCATGCCATATTCAAATTTATGAAAGAACAAGTTTAAACAATAATCATGATTGAATCAAGAACATTCACTACTCAATTACACATAGGAATGACACTTCGGTTCGGCTAATATATTCCATCTATTAATAAACACAGAAGCTACTTACAGTAATGGCAATCTATACCGATACATGCATGGATATGATATAGTAATCCAATCATATGCTCATATCTCTATACCTCCATACATCCATCTCTCCACCATACTCTACCACTATGTGATTCACATCATATATATATAGGGTGGGGACTTTCCCTTCACCACTTATCTATTCTAAAAATAGGCCACATGCTATTAATAGCCACACACCATTTACAGGCATAGCCACACATGTAATTATAGTTAATTGGAGTGATAATCCTATTATTATCTCGTCTTCATGCAAAATGATTCAATCGATTCTCCAAAGATAGACAATGTGTGGCACGCATGTCTCTGCATCGTTGGTGTGTTCTGCACATCATCTTCCAAAAGTAGGTCTTCATGCTCAAAATCAGATAAGTCCTGAATGTTGAACTTGCCCTCCATGTGTGGGTTCTTCCTGTCCCTCCATCCCTTGAACCTGGCATGTTTCTCCACATGGACTTCTTATGTGATTTCTGTCAAGTTTTCTTTGATCAACATTACCCCACACTAATCTCATTGTCACCCCGACAATGGGTATCTCCAAAAATTGAAGTAAAGAATCGAAGAATGGAAAGAAGAAGAATGAAAGAATGTAGATGAATAAAGAATTTTTATGAAGCATCCTCTTCTATATCAGTTTGAACTATCAACTCTTGATACTCCTCCTTTATTTTGGCCTCCAAGGTCTGCCATTCAGCGAGTGCTTATTCTGATTTTTTTGGAATTTCCACACCAATGGACTTTAATTCATCTCTCACAATATCCCCTTTATCATGTTGTAGAACCAACACAACGCTAGACATTGAGGTCATCCTTCCTTCTAGAAGAGCCATCTTCTGCATAATGAGCTTCCCAAGCTCTTCTAGTCGAGTCTTGTGTGGCTCTTGTGCTACGGTCAGGGCCTCGTGCTTCTGCTTAACCATTGACAATATTTCTATGCAACCCAATGTCTCATCCTTCATTACTTTTAGGACCTCATTATTTTCTTCAGGTTCTTTATGTTGATAAGCATCTTTGGAGATGTGTAGATGTTCAAGTCCTGGTCTTATTTCTTCAATACTTCCTGTAGCACTGGTAGCAACCCCTCATAGGATGCAATATTTAATATCACTGAAGCTTTCTCCCATTTTTCCTCTTGTTCTAGATTCCTTGGTGCTATTATGCATAGAGGTTCATCTTTGAGTACCAATTCCACCAACTTTCCTACATAATGCATCACTGAGGGAAACGTCTATGGTACCTTGGTCTCCAAGTGTGGCCTAGCTCTTATGACATTGTCCCCAATCTCCTCTGCGAAGCTGATAAATACTTCGTTCTTCTTATGTGACAATTCCATCTCTTGTGCTATGTGCATTATCTCTGCATCCTTCATCTTTAGCTCCTTGCGCAGCACTCTGATTGTTGCGCCTTTTTCCATGTTTCTTCTAGCAACTTCAGCAAAAACCTTCACCAATGTGTTGCTAACCTGCTCATCTGACATGATAGTAGGCTTTACTATCATATGTCTAGCTTGAGGTGCCTTCTTAAACCATATTGAAATGCATGATTCTTCATATACATCAAAGTCAGGCTCATCCATGTGGGTGTGCATTGACCATGATAGTTGCTTTCGATTGTGCATGGTTGCCATATCCTCATCCATTAGCTCCCATCCAAATAAATCCTTCTACGCTATCATGCTCTGGAAGTAGGAGTAGACAATTTTACCTACGTCCTTTACATACCCCATGACTAGTGAAATGTGCTCTCCATTCATCCTCTTTCATCTAGGACCCTTGGGAATTGTAGCTTAAAGGTTAGGAGCTTGTCCTGTTATATATTAAGTAGTCACATGCATAGATCTAGAGGTTTCCTTTTCTTTTTCTTCTTCTTCCTTCATCTCTTCAT
Organism: Taxus chinensis; assembly: GCA_019776745.2. Taxonomy (NCBI): domain Eukaryota; kingdom Viridiplantae; phylum Streptophyta; class Pinopsida; order Cupressales; family Taxaceae; genus Taxus; species Taxus chinensis. The sequence continues at coordinate 741,046,043 of CM034150.1, forward strand.
CTTTTTTCTCTTCCTCAATCTATGGATCATCTTCTTGCTCGAGCAGGGTCACAAATGCACTTTCAATCTCCCCTGATTCCTCCACCTCTTTATCCAACTTCAACTTTCTTCTCTTCTTTAGTTTAGCTGTCTCCTTGTGTGGAGAGAGATGAGGTGATTTCCTTACTGCTTTTGGGGTTCCACTTTGAGTCCTTGTGTGTCTAAATAATTTCTTAAATTTGTTCTCCCCCTGCTCAACCTCGGTATCTTCCTCTTCATCTTGTCCCTGAGGTGGAGTGGTCACGCACTATGACTTTTCCCTGTCATAAGGTTTCTTTCTTTTGCGCTCCAAGTCTCCACTATATTCACGCCCCTCTTCTTCATCCTCTGCTTCAATAGTTTCTATGGGCCTTTGTGTTAGTATGTTTTCCATTGTGTGCTTACCCTTCGGTGGCCTTGGGAGCACGAATTCATTCTCCACATATTTTTTGTTCTCCATCTTAGGCTTCAACTGAAGATACACTAATTTTGCCCCTACATATACTACAGCTAGAATTATTGGCTTAATATTCAACACCTCTGAAATGATCCTCTCGGTATAGGCACTTCTTCCAAGATAAACATACATCTTCCTCAACGTGTGGTAGTCATAGTCTACCTTATCTACATTGAATACCAGTCGGCACGTGTCTGTGAATCTTTGAACAGATGCTTGGAAATTCCTTGTAGTGAATGCATAAGGTAATTTACACTAAGGGATCCAAACTTCATCTCTCATTGGGAAGCACACGATGCAAAAATGTTGACATATAGAAAACTGGACTTGTTTCCATACTATTGATGGCAGGTCCTTTAGGATGTGCCACTCTTCTCCAAATGTCACGTGGAGCCTGTCATACCATTTCTCCACCCTTTGTTTTACGTCATCTGTCATGGCCCCTTTACATAGGTACTTGTTGAACCTTTTAGCTGGTGACTTATTCTCCATGGGGTATTCCCATACCTTTTCCTTTGGCCCATCTAGTACTCTAATTTCCATGAATACTAGTGATAGTAGAACAGTCCCAAAGCTGATCTTCCCTCCTGTGTGCACGTCCTCGACTATTTTCTCTACAATGTAGCCTGTAATATTGTAGGTTGTTCCTTCTGAAATCTTCAGAAGCATATGAGATCTAAATCACCTACATCATCATAAATCGGCATCTCATCTGCCATATGTTTGTTCATCCTTGTAGTGAGTAAGGAATCGAGCTCCTTCTTGTTCTCTGAGGTCCTGTGATTGTATTTTCTCACTTTGCTCTTTCTGATGGGTGAATCCCATTCCTTGTCGATGATGATTCCTTCTAGATATTGCATTTCTAAAAAATTACTTTCAGGTGCCATTTCTTCCTCCTCGACAACCACCTTCTTCTTTCCTTTTGTTCCTGTTGCCATTGCCTTCTTGGGTGCCATTTTTACCTTACAATCGTATTCTTTTTAACTCTCCCATTTGTGAACCAAACCCTAGCTCGATTCAATCGTGCCTTAACTCCTCTATGTCTCCTTGCTTCACTCAAACCCTTCACCATCGGGGACGTAAGATTCTTTTCACACATATCTATTTGTCAAGCTTGGTTTCACACCCTTCACACCTTAACCCAATAACTTAGCTCTTCACACTTAGCTCTTTCCTCAAATTATCTTAGTTGTAATGGTAAAAAATGAATTCACATCCCATCCTTATATAATTATTCAAATTTTGATGCATTTATTGCTCCTTCACTTACCAAATATCCTCTCATTCATTAACTGAATTCATTCATTCCATGTAGTACATCTTCAGGCCCCAGCTATAACCTTTTAGCGTTCCTACCCTCTGGTCACAAACTTCTCTTCAAAGCACGTCATTACACTCAAGTAACTCATCATTGTACCTTCTTCTGGTAGTTATCATGGCCTCTACTTACCTCGTGTTATACTATCCTTTCATTCATCTCCATCCTTGGTCACTTTTGAGAAGCAATCTTCTTTTGACTTAAAGCACACCCGTAGCAATTTATTCCTTTCACCTTTCAATTCCCAGAGTCTTTTACTTGGATAACTACAGCCACCCCACACTAAAGGTATGTGTAGTCCTCTGCGTATAAACATTCTTCACATAGTAGTTAGCTTCATGTGTGCAAGCATGCTTATTACACAAGAACAACAACTAAATTGACAAAGCATAATGAAAATGAAGGAAATACATTAAGGAAATACATAATGGAAACCTAATCTAAATGGCAATACTATCTTATTACAAACACCAAGAAGAATTATTTATAGTAGGGCTTCAACCTATTCCCATTAAAGTAACTGGGTAGATGCATTCCATCAATTGCTTCTAACTAGCAAGCACCTAATTCAAGTATGTAAGTGATGACATACGGCCCCAACCAATGTACTTTGAGCTTTCCTGGATTGCACAAGAACTTTGAGTCATAAAGAAGTACCATTTGTCCAATCTCAAACTTCTTATCCCTTATGTTTCTGTCATGCCATGCTTTCTTCCTGGTCGTTTCCTACTAACTCCATCGTGTTATGGCTTGTCGCTCATCCAGTTGAATCATCTTCTCAATGCGTTCTTATAAATTCTACTCATCAGCTAGACCTCTAGAGCGTGCAATGCGCAAAGAAGGTAACATAAATTCTATAGGGAGAATGGCTTCTGTGCCAAACACCAATTGAAATGGTGTGGCTTTGTTCAATCTCTTGTAAGTTATTCTATATTCCCAAATAAAAATTGACAGTTTGTCATCCCAATCCTTTCTTCCAACGTCACAATTTTTTGTCAAATTCTAGCTCAAAATCTTGTTGAAAGCCTTAGCAGTTCCATTTTCCTGAGGGTGGTAAGGTGTAGTCTTATGGTGGAAAACCATAAAGTCATCTAATAGGATCATTATGGTTTCATTTAAAAAGTTTGTACCCCTATCACTTTTCAAACTTAAAGGACATCCGTATATTGTAAGAACATTCTCCCATAGAAACCTAGTTGTTGTAGCTGTTGTATAGTCCTTCGTAGGTGTTGCTTCTTCCCACCATGTGAGATAATATGTGCAAGTAATGATATAGCGTAACCCATTCCTACGTTTAGCTGGTGAAATAGGTCCTAAAAAGTCAATGGCCCATTCTCAAACTCTTTGACACTAGTAATTGGTCTCAAAGGCATTTCATCTCTTTGTCCCGATTTTCCTAGGCACTGAAAATGATCACACGCCTTACAAAATTCTTTACAGTCTTTATACAATGTCTCCCACCATAATCCAACAAGTAGGATCTTCTAGGTAGTTTCATCACTTGAATAATAGCCTCCTACAATACCACCATGGGCTTCTCCCATAATATCCTTGCACTCATGATCTAATACACAACGGCGTAATACTTCATCTCTACCTAACTTGTAGAGGTCACCACTAATTAATATAAATGGTGCCACACATATAACAAGATATTTATTTTATAATGTCTTCATTCCTTCTAGTGCTACATGAGTTCATAGAAAGACAACAATGTCTTCTAATTCTAATGGCATGCGTTGTAACTTGTATAACTTTACATCTAGCATGGTTTCTTCAATTGTCTGTGCTTCCTCTCCTGAGTTGATACTAGATAAATGGTCTGGTCTAGAGTTCCTTTTTCATGGCTTCACCACAACTATGAAGTCAAATTCCTCAAATAGGAATACCCATCTGCATACGTGCCCCTGTAAGATGGGCTTGTTTACCAAGTACTTCAATGCCATGTCATCTGTATAAAACAAAAATGGTGTTACTAACAAGTACTGTTGAAACTTGTGCAATGCATAGATCATTGACAGAGCTTCGCACTCTGTAGTTGTATAATTTTGTTCAGCATGAGTCAGCTTCCTACTAGTAAAACAAATTGGATGATCTATAATACCTTCTCTTGGTTGAGCTATCACAACACCAATGGCCATGCCAAAGGCATCCACATGCATGCGGAATGGTTTGTCCCATGAAGGAAAATTCATGATAGGTGCAGTAGTAAGTTTCTCTTTTAATGTTGCAAACGCTTGTTGTTGCTGTTCTCCCCAATAAAATGTACCTTTCCCCTTTAGTAACTCTTCCAAGGGTGCAACAACTTTGGCATACCCTTTGATGAATTTTCTATAATATCATGTATGACCTAAGAATATCTGAACCTCACTTTGAATGGTAGGTGCTTCTAGGCCTAGAATGACTACAACCTTAGTTGGATCAACCAACAAACCTTCTTTACAGATTATATGTCCTAACAGTATTCCAAAAGGTGTAGCAAATATGTACTTCTGGATGTTTAAAGAGATACTCAAATATCTGCACCGTTCAAACATTAAGCGCATATTATCGCAGTGATCCTTAACAAGCCCATATATTGTTCAATCATTGAGGTAGACCTGTAAGAAGTTTTGAATAAAATCTTTGAATGCCTGAACAACTATCTACAAGAATACAGCAGGCACATTTTTCAATCCAAAGGGCATCACATTACAAGCAAAACTATCCCATTCAATAGTAAAATTTGTCTTTGCTTGATTACCCTGAGCAATCCTAACCTGATGATACTTGAAAAACCCATCTGTGAAGAAATATATTTCACACCTTACAACTCCTCCTAATATTTCCTTAGTAAATGGTGTAGGAAATGGGTCTGTTACACTTGTGGCATTTAGCTCCCTATAGTCCACACATATTGTAATCCATCCATCCTTCTTGATACTAATCACCATTGGACTAACCCATTATGACTCATCCAAAGGTCAAATGATTCTAGACTTCAACATTTTATCAATTTCATCTTTGAATTTTTCACACAAATTGGGGTTCATTCTATAAGGTCGCTTTCTAATTGGGCGTACACCATCCTTAAGCTTTATCTTCATTTCCCCAAGTGATTTATACATGCCTTTAATTTCATGATACCCTTGAGGGAATAAGTCCTAATAATCCATGAGTAACTCAGTGATCTTTACCACCTTCGAGTCTGACCAGTAGTCTCCAATGTTTACCTCCTTAGGCTCAAGCCTCCGAACCTATATTCACCTTCTTTGTCTTCATGGGTTCCTTATAGGCACGTGTATCCTTGTCTGCACTATCCAAGACCTCATGCACCCCTTTTGAATGTTCAATATCTAGGGTCTTAACTTCCTCATCATCCACGATGTAAACCATCTTTCCTTTTTCTTTCTCAAGGTAAGCACGTTCAAGTAATATGGAGTCCATTTCTACTTCCCTTTCAAAATGCACTCCGGACCCTATCTCACCCAATAATTTCTAAATATGCTCTTCTACCTTTGCACTATCTCCCATAGTTAAGTGCTTGAAAATTTTTAATGCTTCTTCCACTTGAGGTTTAGTTGAGAAGTAGTCAAAGGTCTAGAGCATTCTTGTAGTCAAATATTTCCATTTTCTAGTCTTTCGATGTAGTTCTGCGTATACATACCAAGTGCATGCACATCCTTGTAGAGTAGAGTGAAATATATGCACCCAGAGTAAAGGTGGTAATGTTTCATGTCTTGTTGTCTAGAGTCTCTCACACTACTAAATGTGATGTTGAATAGGTTTATCACCATTATAATTGCAGATCTATGTAGGTGCATTGTTCCTTACAAACCTAATAGATAAGGTTACTCCAATCTCTTCACATTCTATAATATTATCTATGTGGACTACCCACTAACACGCTGCTATCCCGCAAAAGGTATACACTAACATATATCTTCTCTTAATTTGATCCGTCCACTGTGTTTCCATGACTTTCAAAAATACAAGAAGATCTTTTGCCCCTGTATACCAAGGTACTATCCTACCTATCCGTCAAACAGAATGAAGTCCATTCTTACGCGCAACTACACTTTTTACCTCACGCCCTACTAGTTCATACGTACCATGAGCCCAATTGTCACAAGCAATACTCGTAGTATCACTAATAGAATGAGCACCCTCCCATTGTAGGATGCCTTCCTTTGATGGCTCATTGACCTCAGGGTCCTGAATAGCACGTACATAAAAAAAATTTAAGTCCTCCTCACTTAGAGGCTCAACATATGGTGTAGACTTACCATCTGTCAAATGTATCACAACCCTTTCCTCTTTGTTCTCAAATTTGATATACCCCTTATTAAATCTCAAATCAGCATTATTCACATAACACCAAGGGCGTCCAAGTAAGGCTGGAAAATTGTCTGCTTCTGCAAGTGCTAATACCTCAAAATGCTCAGTGAACTTGGCCCCTTGTATGGTTATAGATGCATCCTTAAAAATTCCTATAGGAGTGGCCTTAGTCCTATTTGCCATAAATAACACATTAGATGATGGCTATAATGGAGACCTCCCCATTTGTACCCATGCATCTAATGTAATCACTTTTACTTCCACACCTATATCAATCAAAATATTGCTCAATAGCCATCCATATACAACAACATTAAGAGTAACTTATTTTTTATATTCAATGCTATCAGGGGGAAGATTTACATGTAGTATCTGCCTTCCAGTCTCAGTAATTGCGCATGGAGTGTTCCCTTTTAACCAACTTCCTAATAGTGGAATGATGTTCTCCTGGTGCAAACATTTTGCACACTTCTCTTAAATCATCGATATAATTTTGGATTATCTCTAATGATTTATTCTGCTCTTTTAAGTATTGTATCTCACCCTAAAGATTCCTTAGCACTTCCATGGTATCCTGGTAAACTTCCTTCTGATGAGTAGGATTTGGGTACCTTACATGTAAAACCTCCTCCTTGGTGATCGTAGGCTTCTAGTGCAATGCCTCTCTTGTGCACGCCGCTTCAACTCATGTAGTAATCTTCACAGTTAAGGCCTCAGGTTCTGGTGTTATCTTAGGCATCCACTAATCTTATACCTACGCGGTTGGATTCTAACCATCCCGGTGCCTTTGTTTTCTTGCTTATGCTACTTACTTAAATGCTCATATAAGTCCAAGAACTCTTCATAACTATGGTTCTTTCCGCAGAAATAACATACAATATTATAAGGACATTCATGCCTATAGTGGTCAGGAGATCCACACGTATAACATGTTCCATAAGGGAACTCACCTCTTCCTCCACCATGGCTTCATCCTCCATATCCACCATAATATCCACATCCGCCTTCCACGACCTCCTTTAAAACACCCCTCATTCCTGTCATAGCGTGTTTGATTATGATTCTGATCATGGTGCTCATTCTTACCCTTAGAATTATTTGTTACACTTTTTTGACATACCCCAATGTCTATAGCATCATAGATCTGACCAATCAATCAACAATCCTCAATTTCGTGGGTCGTGAACCTGTAAATTTTGTAAAATTAGGATACATTCTTCCTTATCGCGCACAACGGAACCAATGATGTAGCCTACTAATTTACTAGATAACACCCTAGATGTGTTGTAACAAAGGGCATTGACTAGCATCATGATTCAAATGACATATTTCACAATCCAACAGTAATGAGCGTATAGATCTGTGAGGGAAACTTTCCTTGGTGTGACCTTCCACTTCACAATTTGTACACCAAATTCCTGAGCACGTTTCATGGGTTGAATTTGTTGATAGCTTCTATAATTACTTTGTCATAGATGTAATTTTTGCCTCTAAGAATGGACTAACTCTAGTGTTAATGCTCCCAACTACCTCAACACACAAAGTTGCTTCTAGTGCTTTACACAGATCAATGTATGACTTATGTGATAGTTCTCTTATAAATGGTGTAATCAATCCTCCAACAAACCATTGTGCATGTTATCTAGCATGAATATCATAAGATAGCTTAGATACAAGTTTCTTAAAATGGGCATCATACTCAGGTACACTCTCATTAGTGCCTTGCTTGATATCCTTGAGTGCATTAATACTCTTCTACTCAAACTCAGAGATATGGAACTCTTTCAAGAAATAATCCTTCAGTGTTGCATAATCCATGCAAGTTTGATTAGGATCAAAATTTCTATACCAGCTGTGTGCACGTCCCTGTAATGTAGTAGAAAATTGACTTGCCTTGTGCTTAGAATTCGTGATCCCTTTCACGTACCACAATATTTCACACATATGCACATGTTCGACAACATCCTCTATACCTCTATATTCTGGGAGACAAAGAGATATCTCCAGATAAATATTTTGTGGTTGTTACGGGCCTTGAAAACCTGATCCATAACCTCCTGTGTTTCCTCTGCTTCCAGAACCACCAAATCCAATGGAACTAGAACCACCTGTACCTCTTGATCCTCCGCTTATAGCTGGAATAGGACCTGTAGATGTACTCCCTTGCGCTCTGAAAATAGTACTATACTGAACCCCTACAGCCTGTGAGGTGGGCTCCATTTCCAGTGGTGAATCCAACATTCAGCATGCTCATGTTTTGTGCTAGACGATGTGCCTAAAAATGTTCCTCCAAATAACACTAAAGCCGTCTGTCATGCCATTGATGTACTTTCTTTCTGACTTACTCCTTCTCTCCTACTTCCCAAGTTAGCTTACTAGTTACTTATCGTACTAGATACTAGAAAACTAAGCACAAGGGATAGGTCACCAGGTGGATTAAGATGTGCGCTCGCGGCCTAGTTAGTCTTTACTGGCATACTTCTGTGTGAAGCCAAGGGGGGATCTCTATCATGATTTCTATGATGGGGGAGTTCTTGATGCTCTGACTCCACGTCTTCTATGTGAGCTTCAAATTCATCACGAGCCATCTCTCTCCTCAATGTCATACTTTCTGCAATGGTACGCTGCTTCTTTATCTCCCTCTCATGTGCCTCATTATAATTAAGCTGCCTTTCATCTCTTTTCCTTTCTGTTGCTAGGTCTGCCATCTTTCACTAAACTTTTTCCTGCCCTCTGCACGCGAGGTGAGGTTTTAGTTAGCCATCAGTTTACTCTCCATGTTCAAAGTTGCCATCAAGATCTTGATTTCCAGTGGAATACCTTGCAAATATGCTCCTCTAGGATACAGTAAAAATTGGAATTCAGCTACCTCCAGGCAAGAATATGTTGAAATTGAATATTCCAAAATATAACTATTAATAACACCATGAAACCACGTATCCACAAGCATGATTCTAGATGAAATCAGCATCATAAAGGGCCTAAAATTCTTCTTGTGTCCAGATAAGTGCGTGATACCTCTAATTTTGCTTTAGATGCATAAGCAATCATCCACTCGTATAATTTTATTGGAAAGATGGTGAAAAATATCTCATATAAGCTATCATATAGATTTTGTTCTACCCAATTGCGTGTGTTAAACTTAGATCCAATTTTGAACCGTCTTGCATATTCTTCCTCCAGATCATGTATCCACTCCTCAATACTTGTTAGAGTTAACCAGTACGTCTTCATTGCAAACCATCCTAAAAAAAACTAAAAAAGAGGTCCTGAAAATGGAACCAATGATACAGCCTAGAATTTACTAGATAACACCCTAGACATGTTGGCACATCACTCAGCTTAGACCAAGCGCTCACCCTCGAAGCACACAAAGGTACCAGGTCCCTCTTTAGGGTTTGTGTAGAAGGATGTTAGCGTGATGAAGGAAGAAACATATAGATCCATTGGTAATCCATCATTATATAATGCATGCCATATTCAGATTTATGAAAGAACAAGTTTAAACAATAATCATGATTGAATCAAGAACATGCACTACTCAATTACACACATGAATGACACTTAGGTTCAGCCAATATCTTCCATCTATTAATAAACACATAATCTCCTTACAATAATGGCAATCTATACCAATGTGTGCATGGATATGACACAGTAATCCAATCATATGCGCATATCTCTATACCTCCATACATCCATCTCTCCCACCACACTCTACTACTATGTGATTCACATCACATATATAGAGTGGGGACTTTCCCTTCACCACTTATCTATTCCAGAAATAGGCTGCATGTTATTAATAGCCACGTGCCTTTTACAAGCATAGCCACACATGTAAGTGTGCTATCAATAGACCTCTTACAGTTAACTAGAGTGACAATCCTATTCTTAGCTTATCTCCATGCAAAACACTTCAATCCGATCCTCCAAAGATAGACGATGTGTGGCGCGCATGTCTCTACATCGTTGGTGTGTTATGCACACCATCTTCTTAAAATAGGTCTTCATGCTCAAAATCGACTAAGTCCTGAATACTAAAACTTTCCCTCCGTGCACGGGTTCTTCCCATCCCTCTAACACCCTTAAACCTAGCCTATTTCTTTGCATGAAACTTCTTGTGTTAGTTATGTCAAGTGTTCTTTGATCAATAGTAACAAAGTTGTTTTCCTTAATATATATATATATATATATATATATATATATATATATATATTGTATGTATGTATGTGTATGTATGTTTTTTGAAGTTATCTGATTAATGTATGTGGGAATATTATTTTCTACCTAAGATATTAATCCCCCCTCTCTTTTTTCCCACTCCCTTTCCTACCTCCTCAGCAAATTCCTCCCTTGCAAGCAATTACAACATTTTTCTGCAAGTTTAGTGGAGTTTTTCCGGTTAGATCCCCAACCTCTGGGCCACCACATATTTCCCTAGGATCTAATAGGCCCCTATTGTCCAATTTTTTCCCTAGGCGTAAAATTGGATAATAGTGTGCACCATACATTCAAATGAATGTAAAACATGAGAGAGAACACATAGATACAAGATGTAAGTGGGAAACCATCAATGGGAAGAAAAACCATTGAAAACTTTGTTGATATTACACATAAAAAAGACTAAATTGAATATTACACATCACAAGATATTTCTTTAGTGAGGCACTAACCCTACAAGGAGCACCAAAACCTAAAACCTTGTTGATATTACTCACATAATAAGAGAATCTACATAAATTTGACACATCACACAAGATATTTAATAGAAGATATGAAAACTGAAAATATTTTGATACCACAACTGATAGTGATCCCAAAGTTCAGCTCCAAACACCTTCAAACTCTCTCATCAAGCATGCACCTCTCTTTCAACTTGCTCTCTCTTGGATCTTTCATGGACTTGTTTTTCCTCTAAGCATCTTGTAAAAATGTCTCTAAAACCTTATTCAATTTTGTCACTCAACATCATGATCTTCTCTAAAATCCTTCCCTCATACATTTTGCACTCTCACTCATCTTTGGGTCACACTTCTCACTCCTTGCACAGACTAGCTCACCAAATGAGCTCAATACTTCACTTTTATAGCCATTTCTTCTTTCTAACACAAAAGGAGGTCGGTCATATACCTTTATATTGACCCAAATAAACTTTAATCACTAAATAACATTCCATACACATTTTTCAAATGGTTAGATACAAGTGACCCATATGAGGTCATGGCCTATGCCAAAAACACACTTTTCATGCACCAAAAATCACTCACAAACACATGCATTTGGATGAGCTAAAATTCTCACTCATTCCAAAAACATGATTAGTAAAGCTTCCATATTCATAAAAAATGTAATAATATATCATATTAACATCATAAACCATATTTGAACATTTATCTTTCGACCAATAAAATTATTTCATTTAATGCAACTGCAAATGTTGTTTGTACATCTCAAAATAGTTGTTTCCTAGCACCCTTCAACAGACTTTAGAAACTTCATTACCATCACAAGAATCATTTCTACTCAACCAAAACATGTCATGTGAGCACTAAATGTAAATTCCAGAACTTGTATATAATGCTTTTAATAAAGTTTTATATCTCTTGAAATACTCACATATGCTCAAATCACATAGTCACTTTTGTCTTCACTAACTCATCCTGCCCAAAAGGTTATTTCCACATATTATCTCAACTAGTTTTCACATTTCTATGTCAAATAAAATACCTATAAATAGTTTTCACTTGGATTCCAAATATCATCCTTATTAACATCTATAGGTGATATAAAGCATTGACAAAATCCATCTCATGACTTTAACCAACTCAAAACTTCCAACAATTAGCCTGTTTTGTATTGCACTAACAAGTAATCCTTCTTGTCTCACAAGAATGACCTGGAATGACCCTAGAAAATAACCTCATCAATCAGGAAAAATACCATGTACCCATTATGGAAATATATCTAAATCCTTATTTCCATGACAACTTGAATAATCTTCAAGTGGAAGGCCTTCAACCTATAGCTCAAGATCATAGCAAATTTTACTGAACACTACTTTTTATGGCCTCAAAACTGCCCTTTGACTCAGTCTTTTAACCTGGATGGAGCTCATTTGACCATGTACCTGCATAACTATTTTCTTCAAACAAATCATGTAAATAATATTAAAACTCACATGCATTCCAAAATGTCCAATTTATCCATTCACCTTCTTTCGAGAACTTTTCTACAAACTAGAACTTCTTCATAAAAAAAAAAATTTAGGTGGGGCCCAACTATGTCCACATGTCTCAAACACTATCTTACATTCCAGAAACTGATGGAAGAGTCCTCTACAACATTCAATCATAATTTTTTTTCACTAGAAATAAAAACTTGGATGGATATACTGAACTTTATCTGCAAGTTTCTCCTAGCTATGGCTTTAGCTAGGGTTTCAAAGCCACTTTATCTTTTTAACGCTTGTTCATAAAAAAACAGTGAAGATCAAACCACCTCATTATTTTTTTGAAATATTCATAAACAACCTAAGAATTATACCTCGATGATATCTTAGGTCCCCAATGAAAATCACAAAGCTCACAATGAGTATCACAAGGTTCAACTTTTGCTTCAAATCTTCATTCTAGCAAACCCCATTTTGCTCAAAATTTACATATCTTATATAATATTCTTCAGAATCACATGAAAATTATCATGAATTGTAATGAAAGAATACTATAACTATCCATACTCACCATATAGACCAAAAATCTCTGAAATACTCTAGTAAAATCTCATTTACCCATGCAATCTTACTACATGTTTCTCACCTACTTGGTTCCCAAGGAACTCAAACATGCACTGTACCCTCTGAGTATTGACCTAAAAATGATCATACATGTCATATGCCCACATCACCATGATGTTACAATGCTCCAAAAAGACCGATCAGCTCAAAATTTCATACATCCATGTCATCTACATGCTCAAGGGCTTGGAATAGGCCTAGAATGACCTGACTCAACCATGACTTCACATGACTTGACCTTTATGATATCATGCAGACCCTTAGACACTCATGACACATCATACCAAACATTTTTGACCTCATGAAATCTCATTCAAATCACTTGGGAGGACTCATATTATGACTCATCTCACTCAGACCATGCACCAGGACCTCCTAGAACTCACCAAACTTGGACACTATCAATCAACCTTCATTTTTGACATCTGACTAACATATCATGGAGACTCATATGACACTATGACACCATTTTACATCAATGGCCTTGACATCAATTACAACACAAACACACAATATCCAACAATAAATAACAAACCTTTCTCCAAGCTTCTCTTGCAACCTCGATGATGAAATTGTTGAATTGAACACATACTTGTTGGATTTTGGATGCTCTAATTAATCTACAAATGAAGAAATGACAATGCTACGATAAAATTTTAGACATATGGAATGCAAAGTTGAAATAATAATTTTGGTTGCAATTGCACAAAGCTTCCAGGGATTGTTTGTGAAGGATATGACATGATATTTATAATTGCAGGATAGGTCATGGAGTCATTTGAAGATTCATAATGATATTTGAATTCGTATTCTTAAAATAGCATTGGAGTAACTTGTAGCAGTTCAAATAGATTGAATATCCATTTAGGGGCAGTAAATTTTTGTTTCGTATTCAATAAGGTGGTTGTACTTGCAACTTTACTACCCCCACATTTGTAGGATTCTAGAAGTGTAGTTGAGTGGGGTGACTAGGATAGTGAACCTTCAAAGATTCCAAGTGGAGGATGAGTAGATAAATATATTTAACCGAATATTTAAATAACTAATTAAATTAGTTATGGGATGTGAGTGAGAAATTAATCATTTAATTAAATTATCGAAAGGGATATTGGAGTATAATAGAATTAATTTAATTAATTATTTAAGCATGATTAGAATTAATTTAACTAATTCTAAAGGATGGAATTAGGCATGATGATTTAATTTAATTAATTCTAAAGGGTGGGGGTGAATTCTAGTAGGATAGGAATATTTTAACTTACCTTTAAGAATTTTAGAGGGATGTAAATAGGATATGGATATCTAAGGATGGGCTAGAAATAGGTATGTATTTTTAGGGTGTCTACAAGGACTATTAAATCATTTCTTAGGCATGGTTATTTGTCAAAATCACAAAATCTATTATTGCATCTCAAGCACAGTATGTTTCTAACCTTCTTAAAATATTTAATATGATTAGTGTAGAGTCTAGCTTTATTCATATGGAAGTTGGAATTAAATTAGATTCAAAACCTTCTTGTGATAAAATTAATCCTACTTTATATCGATAGGTTGTTGGTAGTTTGATTTATTTGACTATCAAAAACCTGATATATCTTATGCAGTTAGAATTGTTTCTATATTCATACAGGATTATTATGAGGACCATTGGAAAATGAAAAAATGCACTCTAAGGTATATAAAAGGTACAATAAAGTATGGTCTATATTATTATTCTTGTGATGATGAAAATTTATTTGTTTATTGTGATTTTGACCATGTTAATGATATTGTGGACATAAAATATACTTCTAGATACATGTTTTTAAGTTGGGTATCAGGTGAAATCACTTAGAGTAACAAGAAACAACCAACAATATCTATCTCTTCTACTGAAGCAAAGTATAGAAGTGTTATGAAAATAATAAAAGAAGCCAATTGGTTTTTAATACTTTTGGATGAACTTTATATGGGAATCGAAGGAATTACTCTTCTTTTATGTGACAGCCAAAGTTGCATTTTTCTTTCAAACAATCTAGTTCAGCATCAAAGAATCAAACATATTGAGATTCATATGCACTTAATTTGAGAGAAAGTTCTAAATGGTGGCATAGACCTCAAGTTTTTTTCTACTAAAGATCAAGTTACAAACATTTTTACAAATCCATTGTGTGCTACAAAGTTCATAAAATTTTGTGCTATGTTGGGAATTTCAAATTTTGGCTCAAATGATCATGTGGATGCCCTTGATCTCCCCCTTTAAATAGATTATCAAGGCTCAAATCATCATGTGAATGACGTTGATATTAATCTCTGAATCAAATGACCTTATGTTGTTTGAGATTTCAAACCTTTTAGAGTTTCCTTTGAGGAGGATGATAAAATAAGGAGGATTGAGCATGTTTTTCATGTTTTTTTGCAATGCCAGCTCTTTTGCAATGTCACCTCTTATCGTCCTAATTGTGTCAATTATAAACTCCTCATACTATTTCTATTTTGTTTAAGTAAATTATCACGTCATGTGAAGTTTACTTATAATACCCATTGAATCATTAAATATGAGAGATTCTTAACTCCATAATATTATATATGACCTTCATAGGTAATCACTTTATCTTGAGACCTTTTTTTTGTTCCTATGTACGACATTTTTTATAAAATCCATGGAACCCTTGCTTTGTGCCACAGATTCTTAAATTCCACATAACACTAAATAACTATACCATGGATTTTCTAAAACCCGTGAAACACCTACTGTTGTTCGTGGATTGTTTAAGTCCGCAAGATATTGCAGTAGTGTACCACAAAGTTGTATAATCCGTGGAACACTAAAGTAGTGTACTATAGAGTTACAAAATACATTGAACAGATGTTTTATTGTATGTTATCCTAAATCACTTAGATGATTTATGGATTAGAATTATTTTTGTACAAAAAGGTGACTTGGCATGTGTTATTTGGAAAAAAAATTATATATTTGCATGCTAGCATAAATCTCCATGTGATGATTTATGGATTATAAGTCTTAAGGGGGAGTGTTGAGATAGTAATATTAAGTGGGAAACCCATACTTAAATGGTCATGGCATATATATTATATTTAAAATATAAGCATGGTGGAATCCACTACTACATCGGCAATGTTTAAACTTAAAATATAAAAGTGACCCAAAACAGGGCCACCCACCTTGATATAAATCAAGGTGATCTCTTTGAGATTGGAAAGTGACATATGACACATGAAACAATAGAGAAGGTACGAATGCATGTGACTTGTTTATGTGATCATATTGTAGATACATGATATGAATGTTGTGAATATTCATCTAAACACATGATCAAATACATGTGAAAATTTATAATCCCTTCTTAAAGATGTAACTTTTTTGGATTCTTGAAATAGTGGGAGTGTTGGGTGAAATACATATTCTCAATAAAAGATAAGTGATTTTTCAATGATTTTTTTACCAAAAGGTTTTCCCACTTAAATCTCGTGTCTTCTGTTCATTTACTTTCATGTTCATACACTTAATCTAATATATGATTCATTATGTGATGTAATCTATCATAACTTGTTGTTTAATCATAAACTATAATCCTTGGCAATTTATTTTGGTGGATATATAAATCTACGGTATTATCTATCTTTATGTTTTCTAACAAATCTCACTTCTATCTTTTCCCAGGGTCCATTTTAAGACCCCCCCTCCAAAATATTATTATAGAATGGGTGGAAAATCTCTAAAATTGAATTTTGAAAAAATGGCAAATATCCAAAAAAAATGATTCGCGGAAAAATTGATTTGACATACCAAAATTTTCTGCAATTTCATAAATTTGGACGATTATTAGATGGTTGTTTATGTAGCATCTGACGACCTGGGTTGGATGGTCATCTACATAGAATCAGATGGAGGGCCTAAGTTGGATGGTCGTCTATGTAGCATCAAACAACCTGGGTTTGATGGTCATCTATGTAGAATCATATGGCCTGAGTTAGACATCCATTTATGTAGAATCTAATGGCCTGAGATGGATGGTCATCCATATAGAATTAAATGGATTATGGTGTATGTTCATTTATGTAGCATCATGCAACCTATGTTGGATGGTCGTCTATGTAAAATCAAACATACTAGTTGGATGGTGAATTGTTGGATGCTCATATTTTTATTTTTGTCCCATCCATGTATAGACGTGTGTCTCTATGCATAGATGTCTCTTAGCTGGATGTTTCTTTAGTAATAAATGGTCATCTCCCCTAGAAATAGACATATAAAATGTGACTAAGGGGGGTACCCCCCTTGCAACCCCTCGAGCTATGTATAATACCTTGGAAAATATGAGCACAATTTGATTAGAAACATTGATGAAATACATGCATAAGTTCATTTTTAAGTGTAAATAGTAGGTGAACTGACCCATACAAATGACTTGTCGGCTGAAATTTTAGGCAAACTAGACAACAACCGACTACTGAAAAATTTTCCATTTCCAATATCTAAAACCCCTAATATTCGTGAGTTTATGAAGATTTGCCACTAAAATTTTCCCTAGCTTTTCCCATGCAAATATGGCTAGGAAGACATCAAATATTATGGCATTTTTGAAATCTGCAAATGCAAAAGTGGAGAAAGCTTCACTTCTGAGTGAAAATGCTAAATATATATTTAGAAAAGTTCCAATTGTGATACAATAAGTTTCTAATCTGATTAGACTGCCTATTTTGGACCTAGGCTATATTGAGAATGATTTCAAATAATGTGTGATTCAACTCTAACATATTCAAATGCAGTCTACATAGGAAACTTCAAGTTGGACCTCTAAGTAGAGATTGAACAAGCAATAGCTTTCCTATCTTTAGGATTTAATATTTTTAAATCTGTAGTTTTAAAATTAGGAAGTATCAACTTTATTGAATGGAAACTATACTTTTTATCCTTTAATTATCCACTCACAAACATTTTGATTATTTAAGCTATGTTTAACTAGTTAATTTTAAGCCCCGTGGTGGTGGAAATTTTGTGTAAGTATACCAGTCGTTTACCCTTTAAGGAGGAATATGTTTATAAAAAAAGCGCTTGATAGTACAAGGATTTTTCAGTGAGTGTTTTTCATTATATTACTTTCTCAATTGTTTTGTAGAGTTTCTCAGATCTATTTTGATTGATTAATCATTATATACTTTGTTTTATCATGAAATTTGGATATGTGTAGAAGTTATTTACATAGTCATAAATTTGATTATTTTTACTACTTATAGAGACCTACTAGCACTATCAAGGTTGTAATGTGATCAAAAATTGAATTTTCTTTGACACCTCCTTGTCAACTACCAAAACATGTGACTAAAATATCAGAATCCATAGATGTGGTACATCAATTTAAGCATGGAATAGGTGGTGGGTGCAAGGGATGTAATCAAAAGGAATGGTCATGTCTCCATTTTCCATTAATAAGTACAAATTTAGTACTTATCCATCTCTTCTAGTTTTCACAAGACAACATTGGCCTTATGCTAATCTTCATTATTTAACCTGGTATCTGTAAAAGGTGGGACCTTCATGGTTATGTAAAAGATCATATCAAAAAGATGACCAAAAATTATACTTATAAATATAAGGCATTATTAGTGACGTAATATTATTTATACCATGTCAAAAAATCCTTTGAAACATATTCAAATATCTCCCAAGAATTCCATTGAAAGAAGTTGTATTTTGATCTACTTTAATTTAATTTTTTCATTTTATCTTCCTATGGTATGCCTTATCAAAATGTTTTACCTATAAAAGGCTATATAAGAATTTCAATATCACTATATAACTCATTTGGCACTCTTACAACCTCATATTGCAAATATCATTCAAAAAGTCCCTAAAAGGGTTCCTGAATCATAAATCTACAAAAATCAATTGCACATCGATTAGATAATTTTATATTATATGTCTAAAGCACTCGACTGCATCAAAGGGTTATACATGTTTATAAGGTTCCATTTTGTTGCAAGTGATTACAAGTCATCTAAAAGTTGTCTGAGAAAGATTGGCATATAACGAAAGTCATTTCCAAACAAGTGACATACATAAGAAGTTTCATATCCATAATGTTGATGTAAACACCTAAATTTTGCTTTCGCAATCATATTGCCAAACGCACACAAATCACTCTCATTCTCACCAATTCTATTATAATTAGTGATTTCCGCTAATTAACTAACATTTCTTACCACTTTAGTCAATTAACAATGCTTTCTTGGTTACTAAACCTCTTTCGCATTCAGGATGTCACTTTACGATGAATCTTAAATCAAAATCCTTTTCAAAACAAAAAATTAGCTATTATTAGCTAATTAAGCCTATTTTGCCCTAGTTTTGGTCAATATACTTTACTATTGACTCGAACCCCTCTTCCAACCACTCAAAATCACCCCACTTTCCTCCAAAATGTCTCAATAAGCTTTAAAAGATTATCCTAGCCTCCTAGTTGACCCTAAGTGGTTGATTAAGGCTCCACACATCTTAATCACTTGTTAATTCACTAATTGTGATTAGCAAATCTTAATCATGATTAACAATTCTAATATAATTTGGGCTTTTAGTCCCACATGCACCAAAATACAAGTTTTCCCCAAATGGAAAACTATAAAAAAGGACTCAACTCATACCTTAATACTTTACACCATGCTTTGATTTGCCTCTCATATAATAAATATGATTTATACCCAAGTTCAATCCTTGCCTAAAGCCTTCAACAAGGTTAGTATATGGATATCTAAAGTGACTTTGTAATTAATTTGGAGAGGCCATTTCACCTTGTTTGGAGTAGCAACCATCCCAATTTGATTTCCCTCTTAGGTCTATTTAGGCCCATGTTAGGTAATTGAGCATATTAGTAGGCATGTTTAGTTAGATTTTGAATTATATTCATGTTAGTTAAGCATTCCATTAAGCTTCTATCTTAGTGTTTCATTCCTATAATTAGAGCCTTAACTAGAGGTGGCAATAGTGTTATCTTTCCTTAGTTAGTCATGCAATTTTCTTTGTAAATTTTTGGGTTCTTTCATTAGGCACGCCCAGTGGGACAATACCCAATTTGCATTCATTTCAAAGTTTTTAACTTAGTTTCAATTTTTTTCATTTCAAGTTTTCTAGCTTAGTTTCAAGTTTCCTAGATTAATTTCAAGTTTTTAAGTTTAATTTCAAGATTTCTATAGTACTTTCAAGATTTTTAGATTAGTTTCTCAAAAAAATTAGATTAATTTCAAATTTTTAGAGTAATTTTCAAAGTTTTGTAGATCAATTTTTCAAGCTAGGTAGTTGTTTCAACTAGATTAATAGTAGAATTTATGTTTTCATGTTATTTGCAGGATATAAGGAGGCGAAGCCCTGTCAAAATCTCCTCAAAATACTAAATTTTTTAGATTTTTCAAGAAATTATTTTCAAAACTTAGATTTTGAGCATCTACAAGAAAGGGTGTGCCTGAGCAACAAAGAGTGCACATGTGCACTATTGGGTGCGCCTGTGTAACAAAACATATGCATGTGCACTACAGGGTGCACCTGTGCAACACTATATTTTTAGTTGTGTGTAACTTGCGCCTATGCATCAGAAAGTGTGCCTACACCTCACTGGACGTGCTTATGCACTATTTAATATGTAAAATTTACATAGGATGTGCCTATGCACTACTATATGTGCATGTGCACTACTGAGTGCACCCATGCTCTATAGAATGTGCCCATGCACTAATGCACCTGTGCACTAAGGTAAAATTTCCTCAAACCACAAAATTTCAATTTTTGATTTTTAGAGTTTCTCTCATTTTTAAAGGTTTTTAGATGTTGTTTTTGTCAATTTACTGATTTTTAGAGCAATATTCCTAAAAAAATTCTTAGGGTTCGATAGGGGATTTTTTTATTAAATTTTCTTAGGGTTTGATGAATGATTATGTTTTCATACTTTGTTTGAGTTTGGAATAGGGTTGTGTATGCTCTTCTCTTGCACCTAGTGTGATCTTGAGAATCAAAAGCACATCTAAACCACTTTTTCCTTCTTGGGAGTAAGTAGGAACAATCATCATTCATTTTTGACTTAAGGGAATAAAATTTCATTTTTGACATGTACTTAATCTTTTAGTTTAAGATATTTTTTACTTGATAAATAATCAAGGCTAAAATTTGTGTATGATCTTCCCTTGCACCTAGTGTGATCTTGGGAACCAAAAGCAATGTTAGTCTTTTCATTAAGAATCACTTGGATTAATCGGTAATAAACCTTGTTTTGCAAAGTTTTATGTATGTTAGTTGATTTACAAGCTTTTTCATTGTTATTTTTCTATGATATTGTGAATATTTTTGAACTACTAACCATTTGTGTGAAGGACCTAAAACACTTGTCAAAGAAATAAGGTCTCTATAAAAACCAAATTCTAACATTCATGTGTGTTGTAGGTTTCCAACGGTGGTATAAACCAAATTGCTTAATCTAAAAGATAAAAAACACACCAACACACAAATTCAAAACACTATATTGTAGGTTTCAGATAAGAGCTATGGCTCGTCCGCTTAACTAGGACATAACCCCTTTGGAATAAGCCTTAAGATACAAAAATGGCGGTGGTCCTAGGAACCTTATATTAGTTCACAAAAGAGGGAACCTTGTGAAAGAAACAGGAAAGTTCTCCACCTTACCAAATTGACTAGTACTCCTTGAAATTTTAGAGCCAAAGTTATCTCCATTGCTACCCCATTGATAATATACATGAATGCAATAGTTGCTGATTTTATTAAAAGGGGGTAAAGTAATTCCAATATACTCCTTGGGAAACCTTGGTAAATTGAGATCACAGAGATATCTTGTGACACATAGAGAGAGAACCCCTAGGAAAGCTTGTCAACTTGGAGCCAATTTTTTGTCTTAGTTGTTATACTTGAAAGCTCTCACAAAGTGAAAACTTTTTTGGTTTCAAACTCTTTTTTTTCAAACAAGGGAAATAATATCTTAAAGTTGAAACCGCGTGACATTTCATCACGAAATCTATTTAGCGTTACTTTGACCTATTTTTTCACTTGTCCTAAGACAAGGCGAAACTCTGCCAAAGTTACACCAAGTATTTTTCAACACCACTTGGTTTACACATTTGTTTTCTTGTTTCCCATTTTGGAAAAAAAGGAAACAACATATATGGATACCGATTGATCATATTATGTGTCCACCAATTTTGTATTATACTTGTGTGACTAGGTTGTAATTCCATAGCGTAAGTGTTGAAAGTGTGCATGGTGCATACTCACGATCTAGTAGGTCCGCATTGTCTTAAAAACCCATATTTAAGACTCATTATCATTTGTAGTTAGGAGATATCATCATTGTCTTCTTTTTGAGTTGTTACACTGCCCGCATTATAGCCATACAATTGAGATATTTACATCTTGTTTTCATTGTGAAACTAGGCCTAAATCTTTATATTATATTGTTACGTTGCTCACAGACATAGAATTTTATTGTTATACTTAGATGTAGTTTTTACATCCTAGCCTTGTCTTGAGTTTTATAAGTGTTGAGGTTACTTTGTTAGCATCCCTATAACGCCATTTTGATACTAAAATATTTCTTTCTCGTAAAGTTGGATTATGTGTCCAAATAGCATTGTTACGTTGCTCGCATTTGTATCATCCATTTTACAACACTTAAAATTTGTTAGTGTTTAGAAACTAGTTTTGAGTATACCTTGTTAGAGGATTACGTCAACATTATCTTAGCATTTAGGTATTTTTAATTTCAAACATGGCCTAACTGGGGATATTTTGTTGTCACTATTTGGTTTCAAACCTATCTAGAAAAATCTCAGGAAGTAAACTATTTGTTGTGACTGAAGTTTGAGTATTAGACGTTGTTACATTGTTTTAGATAACTTGTGTCCTATATATTTCCTTTATAGGGTAGTTTATTCTTTATTATTTGGTTCATATGGTCACATTGACTTATTTATTTTGCTGCTATTCTATAGTCACCTTGTTTTGACAACTTAACGTCGTTACACTGTAAAAATTTGACTAAGGTCCCTTTATAGTAAACCTTAGTGGAAATATTTCACATTGTACCTCTTCTTTCAGGTATGCCTCCTACAAGAATGGGATCCCAAAGATTAGAATCCGATATATTTGGAGGTAACAACCCTATTATAGAGGATAATCTCATGGTTTACCATAGTGGTGGAGAGGAAGATTCTCCTCGTATGAATATAGAGCTTCCTCGCGCCAATTTTGATGATTACATTTTTTTTTAAAAAAAGGAGGTTCTTATGCGTGTTATGGAACTAAGTGAGACATAAGATACCTTCCACAGTACCATTAAAAATAGCTCAAGGACTGAACCATGCATCATAATATTATGAAATATTAAACCCAATGCGTACCATTATGTCTGTGGGACAGATGGAACATTTAGTACCTATTATTAGAAGAGAATAAGTAGGTCTACCTTCCATAGAATGGACCCTTCTCTCATTGCCACAATGGACAAAACCAAAAACTTCATTGAGGAGAATAAGTTTAGGACTAAGTGCCTCATACATATTGTTAATGAAATAGATGAGAGGTGACCTTATTCAATTTGATAGGGTTCATCCAAATCATGGGGCAAATCCTCACGACACTTCTGAGGCATTTAAAAAATAAAGTAGGATTGAAAATGTGACCCTTGAGTGTTTATATTATAGCTATTTTTATATGGCATGCACTTGCATTTAAAAAAAGAGTTTAGGAGGTAAAGCATTTTAGAATGGTTTACTATGCATCCCCAAGGGATCTATATGATTCATGGCTAGAATTAGCTGAACATTTTGTATGTCACTTTTCTTTTAATATAGAGAGTGAGCTATGCAATGCCTATCGAGTACCTATACCTTCATGGCACTAGGAAAGTTACATTAGAACCCTTCTCTCATTGCCACAATGTTTTGAGAGGTAAGAAGAAGTAGAGACCTCAACATTGTTCATTAAACCTAGGTCAACTCTCCTTTCTCCCATGACGAATAATAATGAGGAATACCTTTTGAAAAGACAGATGATGATTATGCGAGTACCTATTTTTAGAATATGTGAAGACAACGAGAAACATGTTCATCATGCACAACCTCCCCCTAACAAATATTGTTACTAGAAGTACCTATTCAAGAGGTGATGTTAGAATAACAGGTCTAAGCCCTCACTCACCAATTGGAAAGTTTGGCTTTGCATATACAAAAGGAACAACCAAAAGTTGTGAAACAAGTTATGTTGAAGGTAAAACCTAAAGTTTAGTTTCATTAGTTTCCAATAAACACTCCTCAACAGATCTGCCTGAGACACAAAGATATCCTTATGAAGAAATTATGGCAAAGAATAGGGGTAGGAATACACCTAGATTTAATCCTATGTAAATACCTATGCCACCCACACAAGATCCACTCTTCAATCAAGAGTGGTATACTATGAAGAACGCCCTTCTAACATTACAAGAAGGTAAAACTGGTAACAATAAGAAATACTAGTTTGATGAGTTGTGCCCTTATCCGTTTGATAGGGCCATGCTATATGTACCTTTCCCACGACACTTCGACATTCCAAAATTGAACAAGTATAAGGAAAAAGGTGACCCTCGTGACCATATTAAATATTTTTATATGGCATGCCAAGAGGTTACATTTACTGACAATTATCTTATACACCTCTTCCCATGGAGTTTAGGAGGACAAGTGTTAGAGTGGTTTGTGTGCATCCCCAAGGGATATCTATCTACATGGTCAAAATTAGTTGAACATTTTGTACGTCACTTTTCTTTTAATATAGAGAATGATGTTACCATGTTAGATCTTTGCAATGAAAAACAATGAAGCAACGAAAACTTTGCTACATTTTTACAATGATGGAGAGGGTTAGCTAGTCGTTTCCCTTGTTCCATACTTGAAAAACAGTTGATAAGCATATTTTTTCCCAACCTCCATCCAAAAATTACATTATACTTGCAAATTCCTTGTGGTAACACATTTGAAGAGGTAATCTAAAAATGCAGTCAAATTGAAAAAGCGTTGTTAGCTAGGGGGAATTTAAAATCTTTCTCCCGCGATCATAACGATTCCAAATCTAACGAAAAACCAAAGTTTGTTCATAATAAGAAAAAAACACCATTGGTGATGGGATAGTATATTCCAAGTGAGTACAATCCATTTAAAACCACGCACCCTTGAATCTCGCAAAGAAAAATCCACCTACAAAGTATAAATGTCATACTTTGACACCTCTATCTGAATCAATATCATCCATACTAAAGTAGTTAGAGGTCGTAAACATGGTAAAGTACCCTGAAACACAACCCTATGGGGGACAAGCACCTAAACCATTATGGTTTAGAGATAATGAATTTTGTGGATCTCACCACATAAAGGGTCACAAAACTAACAAGTGTTTAAGATTAAAACACTACATTCAAGACCTAGTTGACAGTGGTGATATAGAAGTAGACTCTGCTGCCACTGTAAAATCTCCAAACACAAACTTAGGGATATTTAAAGAGCCTTTTTAAAAATCTGGGTCGGAGACAATCGTCTTAGAATAAGAATGTTAACTATTTTTCAAACAAAGACCATTTTGATGGCTTGATAGGTTTTGTTGATCCACTCGTTGAGAAAATCAATACAATTACAATTAAAATAAGAGATTGTGTCATGGTAACACAACAAGATCACCTTGTTATCTTAGAACCTACTCCCCCTCCTCCTCAAGAGAGTCACTATGATGTTTTATATCAACTAGAGAAGACTACAACTAAAATTTCAATCTTAGATCTTGTAAAGATTTCTAACATCCATAAGGATATACTTTACAAAACCTTATAGGGATCAGGAGTATCTATTGATGTTGACCCAACACATTTATAGGCCATGGTAGATAAAATCAATCCTGTAAGACACATAACCTTCAGTCTGATATAATCCTTAACTGAAAATCGATCCCATAACCTTCCCTTACACATTGAGGTAATAATCAAGCATAAAAAGGTCAAGAGAGTGCTTGTGGATAGTGGATTGGGTCTTAACATTTGTACTCTTAAGCTAGTTCGTCGAATAGGATGCACAAAATTTGATTTGGAGACAAAGGTCATCACCATAAAGGCATCTGACAATGAAGAAAGACAATCAGATGGAATGATAAATTTCACATTGGAAGTTGGTCCAATAACCCATGATACAAATTTCATGTCTTGGACCTGGAACTCCCTTACAACATCTTGCTAGGTCAGCAATGGATTCACACCATGTAGGTCGTGTCATCAACATATCATTGGTGTCTAAAGTTGTAGTATAAATGATAGACACTTACTATACAAGGGGATCCCCAACCATTTTCTCATTGCAGAATTTTGTCGAGCTATTTTCCTACCATCTACAAGTGTTCCTCTACAGAGATTGTTGTCCCTGTTCAGTCAGAGGCCCTTACTTCACGAGTGGATCTAGACATCTTGACTCCCAGTGACAATAGTGTGTATAAATTGAAATCACATTTTTCTATGTGGGAGATGAAAGTCATAAATAATCGATGTGGAGAGTATAATCTTCAACGGGCCCTTATGGTTTAAAACATTCCACTATCAACCCAAGCACAAGGTAGACCATGTTATAAGTTTGAGAGGTCAAGGGAGAATTACCCCTTCAACAATTTCACTTCAGGTGGCTTTCTAGAAGATGAAATAATCCTCAACGATATTATATTTCATCCTTAAGATGATGAAATGGCTTTGTGTTACAAGTCATCTAGGTATGATATTCCTAACATAATCATGCTTACTATGAGATATCAAGAACATGGTTCCGGCTGCAAAGAACAATGTCTGTTAACATATCTTCTAATACCTTTTCATATAATGGGTAAATCAGGTATTGGCATCCATTTGTATGAGTCTCGCCCTTCAGATAATGAGTGTGCTTCTTCTGAGAGTGAGGATAGTTTGTCTGAAAATGAAAGTGAAATAGATTCCCAGTGTAGTCTTTATGAAGACCTCGCCTCTACAAACATATTCTCTAACATGAATATCCTTACCATAACCCATATTACACCCACTTTATCCCCTAAAACTCAAACATTAAACCTCGTATACCCATCACTTGTGAATTTACATCAACAACAACACGTACCTATTGACTTGTTTCAGAACGACGATGCTATTGGTGAGTTCCTGGGAATCAGAGATAACATTCCAAGAAATGATCACAATAAAGGCTTCTCCATTCATCTCAATGCATGCGTGTACTTTAGAGAGGAAGTAGAATTGTGTGGACACTTAAGTAAAAAAGTGAGCAAGGGCAAGAGTCCTATAGAAAAGCCTTGCAGAAAGAAAAAAGGGAAGTCCTATAGTGAAAAGATCTTCGAGGTGCTTGAGGAAAAACAAGCAGAACAACTTATGGAAAACATATTATACCCATATAAAGATGAGGATCTCCCTAAAACACCTTTGGTGGAGGAGGATATCAATCTTCCTCCCGATCCTATGTGCATGGATGACGAGTCAAAGCTACTAGTGGAAGATATAATAGTTGTTAACATCGGCACAGAGGAGTTGCCTAAAATAGTTAAGTTGGGAGCTTCACTCTCAACTCAAGAGAAAAAAAAATTTACAAGACTTTTGAGAGAGTATGCAGACATCTTTTCTTGTTCTTATGTTGACATGTCATGACTTGATCCTACATTAGTGGTGCACAATCTTGTTATTCACCCGGATGCAAATACCATAAAAAAATCTCCGAAAGATGCATCCACGCATCACCTTGTTGGTAAAGTCAAGATATAGAAAGGTTATTAGAATTAGGCTTCATCAGGCCTATCAACTACTCAAAGTGGATTTTTAATGTGGTACCAGTTCAGAAAAATCCATTCGGTATCAGAGTGTTTACTGATTTCAGATATATTAACAAAGATTGTCTTAAGGACAAATTTCCTCTCCCTAACATCGACATGATCATCAATTCTACTATTATTTATGAGATGTTATCACTCATGGATGTCTTCTCAGGTTATAATCAGATAAATATTACGGAGGAATATCAACACAAGACAACTTTCACAACCCCATGGGGGACATTTTGCTACCAAGTCATGCCATTCAGCCTTGAGAATGCAGGTGCTACGTATCAACGGGTGATGACTATAATATTTCATGACATGATAAGTGACATCATGTAAGATTACATGGATGATATACTATCTAAATCTAGAACTCGAGAGGAGCACCTAGAGATTTTGCAACATATCTTTTAGCACCTAAGAGACTATAAATTCTGCCTTAACCCGAAGAAATGTGTCTTCGGTGTGCTATCTAGGAAATTACTAGGATTCATTATGTTAAGGAGAGGAATAGAAGTGGACCCTGAAAAGGTCACTGCTATCACAAAAATGCCTCCTAAAAATATTATGAGACTACGTAGCTTACAAGGGAAATTTTAGGCCATTAGAAGGTTTATTTAATAGCTAGTAGACAAGTGTCATACATTCACACATCTTCTTAAGAGAGACATTAATTTCACCTAGGGGCTAGAACAACAACAAGCACTTGCTCTACTAAAAGAATACTTGGCTAAACCCCCTATTCTCATGCCACCCACGGTAGGAGAACCCTTATTGCTTTACATTTCTGCTACACATTTTGAAATTGGGGCATTGTTGGCCCAATATGATAAAGAATAGAGAGAAAAAAGGTGTATACTACTTGAGAAAAACATTGATAGCATATAAGATCAACTATCCACATATCTAAAAGGATTTCCTAGACATAGTGTTTGTTTTCCAGAAGCTACGCCACTATTTTATCAACAATAAAGTCAAGCTTATTTTGAAGGTCGATCCTTTAAAATACTTACTTTCAAAACCTGCACTCACAGATAAGATGGTTAATTGGATCATCTTGTTAATTGAATTTGACATTGAGTATTTGCATCAAAATTTAGTAAAAGGAAAAGTCTTGGAAGATCAGCTAGTAGAAGCTCCACTACCAGGTACTGAACCTTTGAGTCTAGAACTACCAGATGCGCCCATCATGTACCTTAAGGAATATATCATTTGGAAATTATACTTTGATGGCTCCTTTACCTTTCATGGTTTAGGTGCCAGAGTTTTGTTAATCATTCCTACATGAGACTTGATTCCCCAAATATTATGGCTCGGGTTCCCAGGAACTAATAATATAGCGGAGTATGAATCTCTCATCACAAAGATGAAGCTAACCATCAAGTGGGATATCATACAAGTGAAATGCATTAGTGATTCAATGCTCATTATAAACAAGTCACAAATGAATATAAGGTCAAAAATGAGAAAATTCTTCCATGCAAAAGGATGGTTGATTATTTGAAGGAGTTCTTCAAGAATATAACATTTGAGAAAGTACCAAGATCCCAAAATAGATCAGTTGATGTTATGTCTATATTAGGATCCATGTTGAGTAGGGGAACAATGATATGTCATTCTTCGTAGAAAATATCATAACGCCGACATATGACATACCAGATTCTTGTTTGGTGTGCGATGTTGTTGGTCCCTTTTCCCCATGGTACGCTGAAATATTTAATTACCTCCATGATGGAACCTTTCCCACTAACATTTCTCATCCTAAAAAATGCACCCCCATCTAGCATATAGCCCTCTATATGAAACTTGGGGGAACCCTCTTTTGCCGAGGCTACAACAGGAATCATATTACGATGTTTAAGTCCAGAAGAATCTATCTGAGTAATTAAAGAGGTACATGAAGGAATCTATGGGGCTCATACTAATGGGATTGTACTTGCAAAGAAAATTCTCAGAGTAGGTTACTATTGGGCTACTGTGGAGCATGACTGTTGTAACCATGTGAAGAAATGTGTGGATTATCAAAAGTATGGAAACTTGATACATGTGTCGGCACAATCCTTGCATCCTTTCATAACCCCTTGGCCATTCTCAAAGTGGGGTCTCGATCTAATAGGGAAACTTAACCCTATCTCTTCATATGGTCATAAATTCATCATTACTGTAACTGAATATTTTACGAAATGGGTAGAGGTTGTTCCTCTCATCTTTGTTGAAGGTGACAAAATCTCTAAATTTATCATGAACCATATCATTTGTCGATATGGTATCCCTTCTGCTATTATCACTGATAATGGAAATCCATTTAAGAATAAAACAATGAAATCACTCTGTAAATGCTTTCAAATCTCTCTCAAGTTCCCAACCCCCTATTACCCTCAAGGTAATGGGCAAGTTGAGGATTCCAATAAAACCCTCATTTGTATTATGGAGAAGATGGTGAACAAGATAGGTCGTGACTAGCATCTACAAATTCATCCTACCCTCTGAGCATTCAGAACATCTATCTGCACCCCCACAGTTGCCACTTCATACTCCTTAGTATTTGGCATGGAAAAAGTACTACCTTTAGAGATTGAGATCCCTTATTTTTGCATTAAGCTAAGGGACTACCTGAATGAAGAGGGGGACTACAGAGTAGCTCAATTGGTAGAGTTGGAGCTATTAGATGAGAAAATACTTCACACTCTCAATCACCTTAAATTGTATCAGGATCGAGTGTAGAGAAGCTACAATAAAAGATTCATACCTTGTCAATTTGAGGTAAGAGACTTGGTGTTAAAAGATGATCATAAGAACACCAATAAGGACTATGAAAAGAAAGGGAAATTTGAACCCAATTGGCTAGGACCATATGTTGTGGTTACCAAGTTTGGTTCAGGTGCCTATAAGCTAGCCCATTCAGATGGCCAAGAGCTTCAAGAACCCATGAATGCAATGCATCTTAAGTGCTTCTATGCTTAAGTATGGGGTCTCTAAAATATCATAAAAGCAAAAAGAAAAAAAAAAAAAAGTATAAAAATAGAAAACAAATCATAGAAATAAACAAGTGCATCCAATAGTGAAAACCACACAATGGTGGCACTTTGGACAAGTCCTTTGGTGAAAACCAATTTCCGGTGCCAAGGGAGGGTCCATTGTTTCACAAGCATTTCATGTTTAAGAGTATGATAGCTTTTTCCTAAGATGGTCTTTACCTTCATCTGAGTCCCTTGTGAGCCTATCCCTCTTGTCCCTGATCTGGCTGATTTAACCTTTTGAATGCAGAGAATTTAACTTTTAATGAGCCCATCTCACATTGGGGGAAACTTTCGTAGTGTCACTTCTAGCATATAACATGTGGCATTCTTCCCTTGTACATCCCATCTAACATTGGAGGGCATCCACGTTTCTTCATTTCCTTGCATGCTCACTTCGGAAAACTATTTAGAAAACATAAAATAACATTCGTATAACTTTTGAAAACCCCAAAATGTACATATATGTTCCTTGGAAAATAAAAACATTCAAATATGTTCCATAGAAAATTGTCTAAGAGATAAAACCAAAAACAATGAAAAACAACCCAAAAAGTAGTAGTTTTTCTTACTTTTAGTTGTTGGTTTGTATGGTTTTTAGTTGCATTACTTTTTCGTGTTATGTACTTTAAATTGGATTCACTTGCTTACTTAGATTGAATGTCATTTTAGTTTGTGGTGCATTGCATTGAGTTAATTTTATCTTGCATACTTGTAGATAAATGTGTTTCTTTGATTAGATTTGTTTAAACTTGTGCTTGTCAATTTTTACTTGTACATTTTGTTATCACTTCATCATATCACATAAACTCATCACATCTATACATCATATATCAATAAATGATAATTCTACATCATACATGTATGTTAAAGCTAATCATCAAGTACCATATCATCAATGGGGCAAGAGGGATTGCGCATCATCACAAATCTATCCCCCCCACACCAATATCAAAAATAAAAACATGTTTTACTCAAAGTATCTCATCAACATGCAATATGACATTAGCTAAGGATATCTCATAATCTAACATGTGATACAAACATAAACATACAGATTAAACATGATATCTCATAAGAAAAATGTGGTACATTAGTAATCCATCAAATCATCATACATCATTAAAAATATAAATGTTCAGGTGCAAAATAGTGTCTCAAAAATACATCTTATATAATGAGCCATCATGGGCGTCTATGCAAAAAAATTCCTTCAGCACAAGGCATAATAAAAAATAATACATAATGTACATCTATACAAAAATGTGCCTTCATCATGAGGCAAGATAAAAAATAATACATATAAATCCGTACAAAACTATGCCTTCATACCGAGGTGATACACCAAAAAAATACATCTAGTACATCAATAAGAGAGTCAACCATGATTGTCACCCTCGTTGGGATGCCTGGCCCAAGTTCACTGCTAGGCAGGGGCATGTGAGGTGCTGGGCATGTAGAATGTGTTACACCATGTTGTGTTGACCCATGCTACTCTGAAGCCTACCATCTGTAAGGACCCTATACAAATCGTGCTAATTGTGGTGGCCTATGGGATCTAGATCATGACGTGTGGCCTGTTATCTAACTATACTTAGGAGCTCTATGTTCAGCCGAAACATCTACGTAGTACTACATCCTATAATATGTGGCCTCACCTGCTACACTAGATTGTGTTCCCAATCATCAATTGTACCCTTGAAGATGTGTCTACCTACTGAAGCATATCACGCTCTCCATTCTCACGCTAGCTAGCTCTATTCACAGATGGGCTCTGTCTGCTACATCCTGGTCCCTCTCTACTATAACTTGGTCCCTCTTTTCCTACAACTATAGACTATTTTCTATCACCTGATCTCATTCAGTCATGGCCTGTAATCTCTTTTTCTTAACTTGATCTTGCTCTATCATGAATTTATCCCCATCTGTGATAGCCTAGTCTCTCTAAGTAATGGTATGATCCCTCTCAGCTTCCATCTGGAACTATAAAGTTGTCACCTGATGTAATTTTTGCTACAAGGCATCCATCTAGCCACCATCCTGGATATCCTGAACATCCTCCTCAATATCCTCACCACCCCCATAATCTTTTCCACCTCCTAGGAGACTATGTCATGGACTCACATGAGGGGGTGATAGAGGTGCTTGCAATGGTTCCCGTAATAGTTAAAGGGGAATATGTGGTGGCGACATATATGGATACACCACTACCTGTTATTATACTAAAACCCATTGTTTTACTAGCACCTACTGCATTGGTACCTCTATATGTGGTCCTTCCTATGGATCTGCCTGTTCCAATGCATGTGTCTATGCTCTGGGATTTGGGCCCTACCCCCTGTGCTGCTACATCCAATACCTCTTGTGGTATAGTCAATCTATGTGGAAGCACTGTCGCATACCACACTGCATAATTTGGGGTAGTCCCTAGGTCCACTATCTGCACCCGTTGTACCCAAGGTTGTGGAACCACCTGTAGAAAGCTAGTGTACGCTCGTCCCAACCTAATTTGAGGCCCCATGTGAAATACCTCTCTGAATCTATGTGCATACCACATCTCATCACCAAAAATCTCCTGGATGAGACCAAATTAACGCTGAACCTTGTCCACTTTGTACCACTCCAAGATGTAGCTCATACTCCCAAGAATGAAATGATCCACAATAGTAGTACTCAACTCAATAGCATACTGAGGCCACTGGTACAACCTGTAGGGATGCCAAGTGATCATTTGAGGTTATACCTCATCAAACTCTCACCTATAATAATCTGTGTCTCCCCAGTGGCCGCAAATATCATCCCTATCTGAAACCCATCTCATGACAGATGGCTCTCCAAGAACCCAAGCTCTCAGTGCTCCTATAGGTCATCCAATCACAATGTGATCCCAAACCCATATCTGTAATAAAGTGGTAAGACCCGCTGACCTTTGTCCATGATAGGATATCAAGTGTAAATCAGAGTATAAATGAGCCAATATACACTGACCCCAACAGTAAATCTCTCCCTACAACAGGACATGAATAACTCCAATAAGACCGAGAGGGAATCAAGCACCAGTCTTGTTAGGCAACAATATATCGCTGACAAGAGCTAACAAGAACATAGGTACCCATCCTAACTGTTGATCAGCCATGCACCTCCTAATAAAGACTGTCATACCCTGGTGGGGTATGTTTGCCACTCCAAACAACTCGGCTATCCATCGCTGAATGTGGTCCTGACGACCATCATAGGTAATCAAGTGACCCTGGATAGGAACTCGTAAGATCCACATATGTCCTCCAATGTAATACTCATCTCGCTAGTAGGCAGTCAGAAGGTCTGGCTCTCGCTTTTCCACCTCTCAGCTAAGGTCTTGAGAGCAGATCGTGATCTAAGGTAATATGTGGCATGTGAGCCACGTAAGATAAACCAGTCACCTCCAGAGTGATCTCCAAAAAAATCTAGTTGCGTCAGCTAAATGTCATCTCGTAGGCCTAGAGTCACCCATGCCGCTCCTATGACTCTAACACATCCAAATCCACCTGTGGAACCAATCAAGTCATTTATTATGATCTTTTTCTTCTATTCTAATCATCTAATTTTCTATTCTATCATCACATTCTTCTATTTTTCTTATAATTCATCTATTTTTACCATCCGGTGTTTCTAAAAATCTTCATTTTCTTCTAAAAACATTTTAAAAAATGTCTTTTGTGCATAGGTGCACCCCTGAGTGCACCAGCACACCCCTTAGTGCATGGGAGCACCCATTGCCAACACACTCTTCATTGCACTAGCACACTCCTTAGTGCATAGGTGCATTCTCTTTTCTCCTCTAAAACCCTCAATGTGTAGGCACACGCAATTTTGTGTAGGCACATACACTTGTGCACCAGCACATGCATGATCATGCTCCATTGGAAAAACCAAAAAGGCCAAAAAAATAGAACATTTGCATAGGTGCACTCATTTTTGCACCAGCACAAATGTGCCTGCACAAAACCCTAGTAAATGGTGCATAGGCGCACCCCTATTGGCATCAGCACATACGCGCCCCCCGCAAACAAGAAAAAAAAAAAAAGAAATAAAAACAATAAATTGCGTAGGTGCACTCATATTTGCATAGGCGCATATGCGCCCATGTAACTTCCTGCATAGGCACACCCCCTTTTTTACCCTACCCTAAATAAATTGCATTTTAACCAAAAATTAAATGCTTTTAACTACGAGGGTAAAAAGGGAGGCTTTGTGTACCTGTGGTCCATCCGTTGGGAGCTCATGTAGTCTCTCACACAATACACATGGTGTCTCTGGTTCTGCACCCTCACCATTTCTCTCTCATAGGTCAGAGCTCCAATTGGTGGTAAAATGGTAAGTGAATGTGGTAAATAAACTTTCCGTGATGGCTTATATACTCATTTTTACCCCTGACGTGTTTCTCACCCCAAAGTACCCTGGAGCCATTGTGGTTCTTCTACATTCTTCTACAAACTCTCTGTGATGATTATTTTAAATAAATAAATATTTTCAGGCCCATTTTTGCTACGTTGGGGCATATTTTGCTTCCTGGCAGCCTTTTCTACTACATGGGGCATATTTTTTCCTTACGGTGACTTTTAATGAGGTCTCGCGACTTGTTATTTCCTTTACAATATCTTATTCCTAAAAATTCAAAAATTTAAAACAATATAAAACATTTCAAAAACCCAAAAAAATTGGTAAAATCATTAAAAATCCAAAAAATTGTAAAAATTTAAAATTTTACAAAAATTGGTAAACAACATACATGCAGTTGAAGCCTGTGTCAAATGCATTATCCTTGAACATCGAAATTTTTCCTACAAAAACATCTTTCTAAGGTTCTTGCTTGTTCTAGTCTCAAACGACTTGCGAGATCATCGTGATCTACCTCTCATTAACAAAAGCTAGGTTGCATGCTATGTCGGTACTCCCATGTAACAGTGAGTTGTCAGAGACTGTGTCATAGTGCAAAATATTTTCCATGGGACTACTTGTGTCCTCTGTTATTCCCCTCGCATGTATCCTTTCTTGGGGCACCATTTTTAACCCTTGTCATTACAACACGAACATTTGGGAACTGCAACTTGATAACAAAAACATTGGTGTAACTGTCTTAAACGTTGTTTGTTTGAGTATGTGTGATTGTACAGTTTCTCTTTTAGGTTAGCTGGTTTACTTTCTCGTATTGCATTACATTATGTATTTTGCATGGAGTTAAGCATCATTTTACTTTCTCGTATTGCATTGCATTATGTATGTTGCATGGAGTTACGTAGCAATAAACAATTGTTAGTAATTTAGGTTTTCATGTTATCTTACACTTTTGTTTATTTTAATAAAATATGATGATGTAGATTTAGGGGAAAAATGATACAACAAAGTTGCTTATTGAAAGGTTGGACAAATGTATTGGGCTTGTCCTATATTCTCCATTATCATTTATTATCACTACTAATTTTTCTTCCAAATCACCTGGGGCAATAAACAACCATGTTTATCCCTATCCTTATTTCTTCTAAATAACCAATATTTCATGCTCGTTTCTATCCTATTTCTTCTATCCATTTCAATCATATTTTCAATCATTGATTGACTTTTTCTATCACCCCATCGACACTCGAGGGGGCATCCTTCATCCTACTAATTTTTCTTCAAAAATTTACCTGTTTATGCTTGTCTACTATATTTGAAGTGAAGTCACTAACTTCACCTCAAACAGGGGCAAATGTAGACACCTAAATTCCACTTTTGCAATCTTATTGCCAAACGCACACAAATCACTCTCATTCTTACCAATTATGTTATAATTAGTGATTTCCACTAATTAACTAATGTTTCTTACCACTTTGGTCAATTAACAATGCTTTGTTGATTACCAAACCTCTTTCACATTCAAGATGCCACTTTACGATGAATCATAAGTCAAAATCCTCTTCAAAACAGACAATTAGTGATTATTAGCTAATTAAGCCTATTTTTCCCTTGTTTTGGTCAATATACCCTACTATTGGCTCAAACCCCTCTTCCAACCACTCAAAATCACCCCACTTTCCTCCACAATGTCTCAGCAAGCTTCAAAAACTTATCCTAGCCTCCTAGTTGACCCTAAGTGGTTGATTAAGGCTCCACGCATATCTTAATCACTTGTTAATTCACTAATTGTGATTAGAAAAGCTTAATCATGATTAGCAATTCTAATCTAATTTGGGCTTTTAGTCCCACATGCACCAAAATACAAGTTTTCCCAAAATGGAAAACTATAAAAAGGACTCACTTCATACCTTAATACTTTACACCATGCTTTGATTTGCATCTCATATAATAAATATGATATATAGCCAAGTTCAATCCTTGCCTAAAGCCTTCAACAAGGTTAGTAGATGGATATCTAAAGTGACTTTGTAATTCATTTGGAGAGGCCATTTCACCTTGTTTGGAGTAGCAACCATCCCATTTGATTGCCCTCTTAGGTCTATTTAGGCCCATGTTAGGTAATTGAGCATATTAGTAGGCATGTTTAGTTAGATTTTGAATTGTATTCATGTTAGTTAAGCATTCCATTAAGCTTCTATCTTAGTGTTACATTCCTAGACTTAGAGCCTTGACTAGAGGTGGCAATGGTGTTAGCCTTCCTTAGTTAGTCATGCAATTTGCTTTGTAAATTTTAGGGTGCTTTCAGTCAAAGGTTGTCAAGAATATGACTTGTGTTTTTCTCTTCAACATTTTCAAAATTAGGTGATGAGTCTCCATAGTGTATTGGTGATAGAGTCTTACCCCTTATTAGTTTCTTGTTCCAAAATTGGTACCAAATAATTTGTACACAAAGGTAGATTTGAAATATATCTAACCTTGAAGTCTCTCTGAATCCACATTTGGATTATTCCTTGAAGTGTAGTTAGTAAATATAGTTAGGTCTCAAATCTCTCCTCTTGTGTATTTTCAAATGTAAATTACTTCAGTTTTAGTCAAATTGTACAAGTTTGAAGCACATAATTCTACGTCTCATGAAGGGTTAGGGGTGCCTTAGAAGGTAATTGATCAGATGTAATAATTGTTTACAAAGGAAACAAATGGTTTTGGTCTATAACAGTTTGTCAATGAACCTCATCATGGTGTTGTAGGTAAGTGTTATCAATGTTATACTCACATCTTATCTTGCAAGTTCTATTAGGTGTCTAGTTTGTGGTATTATTTTTTTGTCCTTCATATTCTTTAGCAATTACTTTTTAGGAATTACAAGCTTTGATAGTTTTGGAGTGAAGTGGAGCTTCCTTACTGGTTCCTTATACTCTTTAGGCCTAACAAGTTGTTTGGAAAATATGCAAATTACTCATGCCTCAAGAACTTTGAATTCATTTTTCTATTCATGAATTGACAGAACAAGTATCTCATGAATCTTTTATACCCTGACTATGCATAGTGAAGCTCAAAGTGTCCCTAGAGAAGTTATTCAATTCATGTGTTCTTCGCATCATTACATATTTCAAAATCCATACCAATGACTGAAATTACACTTTGTGAAAGAACATGTAGATGTCTTATTGTCTCACTATTACACTATGTTCTAAAAAAGTCTTCAAGTAGATATTAGTTGAGTGCAAAAAGAGAACTTAGCGTGGAATATTCTTATTGGTTAACAACAGACAAGGTTTGATCACAAAGCCTAATTTTCTCAATTCATGAGGTAACTTAGATCCTTTTCTTATTGGCTCACACTTCACAATGGTGTTGACATGACCTACTAAAGATAAATGTCATGGTTACAAAAACAAGTTAAGCTTTTGTGTAAGTTCTTAGTTGGTTTCTCTTACGATAGCCTAATGTTAGTGTTTAACTATGTAGAAGTCTGAAACTATGAAAACCGTACAAGTGAAATTGCTTTAGTAGTGAGTTTTCAGTAACCATCTTGCAAAGTATCAGGTAATATCACGGTCTGGTGAAGGGACCATTTAATGTGGGTAAGGTTTCAATTGAGTTTATAAATAGTCCTTTCTCAAGGTTGTAACAAAAGGTAGCTATCGAAGCTTGCTAATGTGGAATTAATATGACTTAATTTTGAAAGGTGAATGGACTAGTGAAATCTATAGGAATATTGAATTCAAATAAGATGTTTATTAGAATTTTCAAGACTCAAGCCCCTGATGTTATGAGATATTGTAGAGATTTTGGAGATTTTGGAGTCTCAAATTCAAGCAATTATGAAGGAAAAACAAAGTATTGTTATTTTTAAATATTAAGAGACTTTGTAGAGATCTATAGTTTCTAGATGTATTTCAAAGTTTATCAAGTTCAAGTATAAAAAAAGAAAAAGATATTATCAAAATAATGTAATGATTATTTGAATATATTATATGAACATCTATATCACATATCCACGAATTGAAGCTTCCAATGAATTAATGGTGGATGATCTCTATCATTTGTTTGACTAGAAACAAATGACTTTGTTGATATTCTACTGGTAGATAATAGATCCATCCCTGTGATCCAATAGAGCCATGAATCATTTTGTTAGTGGATAAGGTTCAAATTGATCATCCCCTCTCCTTTCATATAGGGAAAATCGAAAATTCCATATTGTGATTATCCAAAAACATAGCTATCAAATAGTGAGTTCCAAAGGTTAAGAAAGCTTGATTAGGAGCATTTTAACAGACCTAAGAAAGTTGACAAGATGCTAAAAACGCTCTCATCTTTAATTGAACCTAAGAAAACATGGTTGTACATAGATCCAACAAATGAGATAATAACTTGAATATTCATGAAGTTTCTTGCAAATAGTACTTAACTCAATTGTATTTTCTTAGGCGGGCTATTACTTCACACTCTAAGAAGATTTGATTATCCAAACCTTTGAATTTCTCAATCATTATAGATGAGAATTCATGGGAATGGTCAATCAAACTATCCTTACTTAAAATTCTTGGAATATTCATTCTATTGATATCAATAAGATTACAAAAATGTTGAATCAATGTAGTCAATCTCTTATGGTAGTAATCAGGGAAATGATATTTCCTTGCATGTGGTACACTATTCCAATATGTAGGATTTGAATAAATCAATTGCTTCAAGTAAATCTTCCAACATCAAGTAGTTCCCTTGATTTATTCTATTAGGTTGAATCTCAACAATTTGAGTTAGCTCAACTTGACCCTTGTTGATGATACAATGTTATCAAAGCTATGTCCTTTGACATTCACCTTCTCAACCTTATCGGTTACTATCCCACCTAAATGGATTGTACTATCTCATATTCATGTACTTAAGCATATACTTCTCAAAATATAATAAACCTTAGAAAGATACATGTGGAAATTTCCAATATTTATCAAATTATTCTAAATCTCAAACTTTGGACCTGAAAAAGTAGTCCCATTGATAAACAAATATTCTATTACCAGACAAATACGTTTCCTCAAAGCTAGAAAAATCAGCAATATATATAGTTCTTTCTTGGGCTTGTTTAATTAAATGATCCATTTCATCCAACATGGGAATGAGACCGCACAACATTAGCAATGTTTCCATATCATTCAAATTATGTATCGAATCTTGAGCCTTCTCCACTTCCATGTGATTTTTCCCATTACTCCCAATAAGGATTGATACTTATTTTACACCCTATGAACCGGTTGATACAATGATGCCCACCTATTGTTCAAATATTTTAATCATTTATGCCCATTTTTCAATTCTTCTGCAAATATTTGAAATTCCAAGAACCTTTTAGGATTACGATAGAAATAAGCATGTACCTCTTAAACAAATTCTTCAAAATTTTCTACAGTGTTTGAATTTACTGACTAGTTTGTATGCTAGATTAATCTTATAATCCACACAATGAATGGAAATCATATACAAAAAATGATGGATGTTTGGATTTTTACACATAGACCATTATGAATGACCTTGCATAAATAGATGCCCCATTGTGCCCCAATACATACCAACTTTGTTGCAATTATAGAATCATCCATGCCATCGATCTCCTTCAAACTTATTATTGCCAATTCAAAAAGGTTTTCATCATTGGATTTATCTCTCATCTTGTTAATAACAAGTAAGTGAGGTTGTCTCACATGACTCTAAATATTATAAACATGCATATAGACCCAAGTAGTATTATCTACTATTATAACCTCATCAATAGACAAAGACATATATCATACAAACTTAAGTTTCTCTTTCAAGTCTTCTTTCTCAACCATAGCTACACATTTTCCCAATCCCAACCACTTATTTCAGACCAATGAGAATGAGGAAAGTATGGGACACCAAGAAAAAACAACGTCTACTTATGTTCAAGAAAATATTTTATAGGACGACCTCTTTTCAAAATGTGAAAAATAGTAGCTAGCTGAACTATTTTACCTAAAAGATTGTTTTAAATGACCATGTTAAATTGAGATGTAATTGTCCCTCCATTATCTACAATTATTCTTTCATTTATCTAGTTCTCCTCAATTTATTTTTCATACCTAATATGTAAACAATCATCTGTAGTTTTCCATCTGGAAATATTCTTCACAACTCCATCTATATTTTCCTTTTCATATATATTTTCTACGTGATTCTCAATAGTATCCAATTTAACTTTCATTTTCTTTTCCTTGCCGTATTTTTAGCTACAAATTGTACATTTTCATTCTTTGAGAGGTTCAAATTTATTTTCATTTTCAACAGGTTCAATAAATGGAAACTTAGAAACCCACTTTAACCTAAAACTTCATCCCAAGTCCCATTTTCTTACATTTATCTTTCTTCCCTAAATAGGTATCCACTGAGTATTTAACGTGGTGGAATTAAAACTTCATTGAATGCCAGAAGACCTCCAAAATTCAATTGGGCAAGTGATGGCGTCCTAACACTAGAGAGTATAAATGTAAATCATCTAGTGATGCAATTTCAACTACATTTAATGGGATGTCTTCAAGGGGAGGCATTTCATTTTCATCATCATTAACAATGTCAGTCATAAAATCATCAATGAAATCATTATGAGTTTCATTTTGAATGCAATTATTATCCCTTGATATTGTTTGTCTTTCTAGAGAAGGATGGGATTCTGTAGACGGTTTCTCAAAATAAGATGTTATTTTTCATATGCCAGAACTGGGAGGTGTTGCACTTGCTTTTTTCCCTAAGTTCCCTTTTTATTTTCCATTTTCTTGTAAGGACAATTTTTAAGTTGGCTACGATGAGATGAAAATATATTAAGGCATTGTAGTGTTGCATGACATGGAAAAAATGACATTGGTGACGATGCACAATGCACATACACTAGTGGTATTGTAAAATAAAAAAATGACATATTTTAATAGATTATAACATTACTAACAAGATAACTTACAAAAATAAATAAAAGAATGTGACATGATAGAAATAGGTTTAAAATTGGATCAATGTTGAATAGACTTGCCTGCACTAAGTGCTTATAGGATGTAAATTGCAATGTTGTAGTTGATAAGATCTTGATTTATTTGATTTTGTAAGCAAAATTCTAAATCCTTTTCTACTACTTCATAAATTTAAAATTTCACAAATCAAAAAAGATTAAAAAAAAATCATTTTCTTGATTAGTCTCTAGAATCTAGATCTATGTGTGTGTATGGAAAATTTAATCAAATTTCAAAAATCTCTCCCTAAAAAGTCAGTGATTGAAACCAAAGGTTCCATAGAATTCTTGGTGATCCAAGAATGTTTTGAAATCTCAACCCATTGATTAGGCGATGATCCATTAATAAATATACGTTGGGATTAGAGATTTGTTGGTTATTTACATGGGAAAAAACACCATTTTTGGATTCTTTAGGTGAAACGTGGGAAATGACATAGTCATCAAAATAGCCACGTGTATATTCCAAAATTCCTACTATTCTCCTGATTACAAATATTCACCACATTAATTTTCCTTGGTTAAATGCCTTGGGTTTACACGTGTACACAATTCACAAGGTTAGAAGAGATAAAATGTTGAAATACATTGAAGGCCTAGAGGAAGAGATAAGTATGAAGAATGATACAATTAAGAAGTGTCTTGCAAAACTAAAGAACTAAACATCCAAAGAGGCGAGTGTGTTTAATAATGTGAATGTTGAGGTAGAAAGGAAATAAAAATGATGTAGGAAGAGGTTGATGATCCTTATAAGAAAACTAAGGCCTTAAAATACTTGGGCACACACCTAGAAAGGCTAGGCCCGCTCCTACAATTTGTACTCAACAAGTGGAAGGGGCATGAGGATTAGTTGTACTAAACAGTGTCATAACTTTTTGTAGAGATCGAGAAAGGGTTACCTAAGGGTGGGAAACCAAGATAGTGTGGGGTAATGTTGAGCCCTAATTTTGTTGAAGCATAATGAGTTTTGACTAATTATTCCTTTCTTCATTCCATAGATCACTTCTATTTTGGTGTGCATACATTTGTTCTTGACAAGGTTCTGGGATGGTGTGCATCCTCACTATCACTAAGGAACCTATCCCCCATACGCAGAAGGTATAATTGAAGACCGAGTTTGGTGCATGGGGTTTTTTAAGGAATCATATTCTCATGTGAAAATAAATATGGTTACGCTAGAAGGGTCTGCACTTAAGAGTTTATAAGGAACACTAGTTAAGGGAAAGAAAAGAAAGAGTTAATTTTTGTATTAGAAATCCTGCATGTAAAAAAAGGATCAATTTTTTGTGTCAAGAAAAGTGTAGTTCACTAATAAAGTAGATTCTTGAAGGAGCTAAGGCCCTCATGAAAATCTCAAGAACAAGGGATGATGCATCTAACATGCTCGCAAGTCTTTGTAACTATTGGTTAACTCTATGTAAGATTGATTCAATGGCCAATGTAACTTATGCTAGATTGACGAAGGGAAATACCCTATTAGTATATATACCCCTTAAGGGATTAGTATAAAGTGGGGTTGGTGGGTTTGGTAGTTGGTGTTATTCCATAATTATAGAGCTAGGGAGTTGGAGATTTTTTAATATACGAATTCTCCAAGAGATTATGATATTTGATTGTAATTGAGGACATTGGGAAACTATGGCTAATAGAATACAAATATATTACGGGTATTGTGTGTTTCTTTTCCTAAAAGAGCATGTTAATGATGATTATCTATGTTTTCAAACAATGATATTATTGAATGTATAAGCTTAATTGTGTACCAGTGTAGGTGAAATTCTTGAAACACACTTCATCACACAACCAACCCCAATGGGAATTGGTCTAATCTCACACCTCAGGTGAGCACACTAAGGTTATGTTTATTGTAATATATTCGTGTAGGATGTTGTAATAACTTGTAGTGTGCAATGATGGTGTAGGCTTTTGCATGTGAAACAAAGCTAACAAGGGAGAAACTTAGGCACAATAATAACAAAAAAGTTCTAGTGTCATAATGAACCGTATTTAGTTTTTTAAACATAAAAAATCAGTCATTGTTTATAAATACGGAATATAAATTTTGGGTGGAATGTCTAAAATTGTGAAGGATTTCCATTGAAAATGATCATCGAAGGAACTCTTGGTACAAGAAATTCACATCTCATCTTTGCTTATAATACAAAACAACTCACCATTAGTATTGCCTGCTCTAACTCACATTGCAACCTCCAACATTAACGTATCAACCATGTTTATATAAATTTATATACCTTTAAAG
This sequence comes from Taxus chinensis, assembly GCA_019776745.2. NCBI lineage: Eukaryota > Viridiplantae > Streptophyta > Pinopsida > Cupressales > Taxaceae > Taxus > Taxus chinensis. The sequence goes on from CM034150.1 coordinate 741,090,490, forward strand.
GAAATGAAACCACTTGAGGGCCTGATGCTTGTGAATTTCCATGAATTCATTGAGTATAAATTATTTGCAATATTTTTTTAAGGATAAAAAACCATAACCAAATTTATATCGTAATAGACACTTTATTATGTACAATATTCAACCATTATAAAAGGCATAAGAATCTTATTATATGTCAACATGGCCTCATCCCATTTTATTATCTTCCCCACATATAGTCATTTATCTACGTAACTTACAATTGAAACATTTCAAAAGAAACATATATAGCGCAAATATTTAAAATGGTCATCCAAGGAAGTGTTGATATAAGGAAGTTATACCTCGTCAAACAAATTAAGCCCATGTCATTGCCTTCAACTACAGGGCACAACAACTCACCATTATTGTTTTTAACAACAACTAGCATTGCAACCTCCAACATTAACACATCAATTATACATTCATGCTTTTACATGCCTATAAATGAAATGAAACCACTCAAGGACCATTCACTCACATATTTCAATGAATATCTGAAGCACACGGACTACATTCTCATTAACAAAATGAGCTTCATAGGCCTAAATAATTGTTTCCCATATTGATTAACAGTTGAGTGAGGCTTTCCCCATCACATGTTCTTGTCATTTGGTAGGAGGTTGAACATTCTTATTGGTGACCTGGGCCAATTTCCTCCAATCAAGGACATGCCAATCTATGTAGGAACACAATAGGGTTCATCCCTTTTTCTTTAGTAGAAATATTTTCATTCATTTGATAACACACCTATATGCAACAAAAAAACTTGGTTAACATGCATAATAAAGAAACGTTGAAGTTAATAAATGTGTTAATCGCACGTAGCAATACACAACATATTGCACGGAAAACTTCAACTAGACCCAATGATGATTAGTTTGAGGCCAAAGTGCATTTGTGTATGGGATAATAACTTATGTTTATTGCTTATTTGTGGGTGGAAGTTGGGCTTGCGAATGACGCACTTCGTTAAGTTCAAGCTTTTTTTATAATAAAGTTGGCATGAACACTCCTAAATTGCTAAAGTTTGTGGTTGTCAAATTCAAAACAATATAATGGACCATCATGGAATGTAAACAAAACAAACACCCATCTCAACTGTTTCTCATCAAAATAATGGAAATCTTCTCCTCAAAATTCATCGTGCTCTAACAATACACAAATCCAAGCTCTAATATTACAAAATGCAACAATTGACATTGGTAACATTAATTCACAAGGTTTGAGTGTGACTACAATCTCTAGAGTTTGATCACTACAAGACCACATAGTGCCACCTTTCTATTTCCAGTGATTACACAAAATGTAAGATAATATCTACATTCAAATTAAAAAAAAAAAGAGCAAAGACTCTATTCAATAGTATGCTTCCCTTTAGCCCAACTTCAATTCTCTTATTTTATCCCTCCATTGATTTCATTCCTTACATGGAACCTTCAACAAGTTTTCCTTTCTATACATTGTCCACATGAACAATTACTAAACTATACTTTTAAAACTTAGGTTCACTTAATCTCGTTGCACATAATTTATCACATTCCTTTTCTTTTTCACTTTCTCCCAATCCAATTTATTTTCCTATGATTTGCATTCATAATTTTACTTTGTTTACCTCACTTCCCTTATAAGCATTCTCTTTACACTTTATTACTTTCCCAACATTATATAATGAAAAGATAATGACTAATTGTAAAAGTTCTTTTATAAGAAGGAATAACACATAATTATGGTTCATATTAGAATTTTAGAAAATAATATGGAAACCAAAACTATACTAAACATGTTAGTTAACACTAAAAACATTGAAAGTTGAGAGGCATATTCAACTTAGTAAAGTAAGAAAATTGAAACCCTAATAATTGAAATGTTATAGAAGTGAATCTCTCTTTTCATCGAAGGGCCCTTGGTCTATTGGTGATGTTGTTAGGCTTTCAATGAGCCCCACCAGGGATCAAGTCTTGCTGAGTGTAAGTCCTGCAGATACCTGACACGGAAAGTCAAAATAGTTGAGGCCATGATCGTGCCCTAGGTGACTTTGACGGCGTGGATGCCCCTTACGCGTAGTTGCTTAAACTAAAGGTGATCACTAATATAATTATATGCTTACTCGTAATTGTAAATCTACTACATACTTACTCCGAAACATGCGCTGAGATATCGACAATCTATGTAATCTAGTGCCCAATGAGTGCGCACTACTCATCAAAAAACTAAAAAATAAAAAAACCTCTCTTTCATGACAACTCGATTGAGCTCATCTATAAATAAAATACTGCCCATGATAGGAGAAAACAATGTTAGAAAACAACAAAATAATTGATATTTAAAAAGTATTGGTGAATACAAAACAACAAAATTATGCTACGGAATCGTTCATTCCATATTTCTCGTCAAAGAAAGTTTCAAGTTCCAAAATAACAGGAATGGCGTGGAGTATCTCTGTAAAAGTTCTGATATGGGTTTTGGCTATTCAACTTCCCATCCAAGCCTTTGCAATGGTCAATGACACAACATCATTTCAGACAGTTCTCCGAGATTTTTCCCTTTTACCAGGTAAAAATTTCTCTGAAAGACTCAATCCTACTAGAAGAGATCTCCTTGCTATAGATGCGGTAAAAAATTCTCTATACCTTTCATCATTGACATTCGGACCAAATTATGAGCAAATGCTTGAAAAATTCAATATTTATATATATCCTCGCAAACAACAAGATTTTGGCTCCTCTGGATCCTGCTGTGAGCAAAGATTCAGAGATCTTGACAAACATGGTGCCTTATTTTATGAAAGTCTTATAAATAGTGATTTTGTTACGGATGACCCAGAAAAAGCCCACTTGTTTTTCCTGCCATTTTCAATAGCTGCCTTGGGACTTAGGTCCTCAGCAAGTGTTTCCAGGTTTTTGAGAAGATATATAGATGATTTGAGGGCTGAATACCCTTATTGGGATAGAACCCTAGGTGCAGACCATTTTTATTTTTCATGTAAGGGTATTGATAAAGATTCTTCTAGAAATGTTGTTGAACTGAAGAAGAATGCAATTCAGATTTCCTGCTACCCACTTCCCCTGCCAGTTAGTGGCGGTAATTCAAGGTTTTACCCACATAAGGACATAAGCATGCCTCCCATTGAATCAGTAAAGGATGTTTTCCAAACCCCAAGTTTTCAGCACAAATCCCTACTTTTTCAGCAGAGTGACAGAGAGTCTAGAAATATTCTTGCCTATCATGTGGGTTCACTTGCTGGTATCGACTCGGTTCTTGAGCAATGGAAAAATGACCCAGATTTTGTTTTGGATCCGCTGCTCCCGGAGCCTGATCTTTATTCCCAAAGGTTGTCCTCAAGTAGGTTCTGCTTGATTTTTTTCGGTGACGGTGGGAATTCATCAACCCTGGTGGATGCATTGACATTTGGGTGCATTCCAGTTATAATATCTCAGGGCCCCCTATTTGACCTCCCCTTTCTGGATATCCTTAATTGGCAAGAATTTGTTGTTGTTATGAACTTGAAACAGGTTAGTAGCCTGAAGCAAACACTGGAAAAGATACCAGAAACCCAACTTGAGAAGATGGAGATTCTAGCCATAGAGGCAAGCAAACATTTAAAGTGGCATTGTACTCCGCAGCGATATGATGCATTCTACAGTCTCATTTACCAGCTGTGGCTTCGACGACACACTATCAGATATGCTCGAAGGCATATAAGTAGCTGAGGGGTCGGTATTGTTTTTGAGTTCAATGCATTTTTCCCTCTACCGCTCAATTCTGATGCAGACTAGAGCCTTGTATTCCAGTCGCCCTCTGTAGGCAGTTCCTTTAGACAAGTACCATCTATTCACAGGATTGTTTTGTATTATAAATCTTTTGGATATTCTGACTTATTTAGTGTGTTTATCCTTCTGGGTTTAACCCCATCTTCTTAGTTGTATTGCATGCTCATTTTTGTTTTGGACATGGAGGTTTTATAAGCACTCCTGCTTAGCTATTGTAAGTTTCTGTACTTTTGAATCCTTAAATGGGTGGTAATATAATTTCTTTATTTGCTCTGTTATTGAACTACAATACCAATTGTTACAAACTTACAGGTTTTGTCAACCAATTCTTTTGCCTAAATTCAATCTATTATCAATTCTAGATAGGGACTTATTTGAATGCTCTGCCTGTTAAAGAATATTGCATTGGTGTGTTTGCTTCTCCTGAGAATAGATTAGTCTTTTGTTCCAAAGCCCATATTTGTCTTTCTGTTGATGTTGTTTACTCCAAGATTCTGCATTCATTTACCAGTTGGGTTTTAGAAAATGATTAAGAATATTTTTCTGATTTGAAGCCTTGCAGTTGGTTTTCTGAGCTTTGGATAATGGTTTTGGATTTAGCATGGTTGCCAAAACAAATCCTTTTTCCAATTTTAGTTCTTTTCCATTTTCTTCTTTTCTAATGGATAAATTTGGTGATGGAGTATCCTTCTTGGAAAATCCTATTGTTTTACTGGTTTGTGGAATAACTCTAGCTACCTTTTTTAATCTAATATTATGATTAATGACCTTATGCCTGTCCAATATCAGTTTATTAAATTTCATGAAAACCAGGATAAATAAAGTTGATAATCTATAACCAATTCCCTATTAATAATGAAAAATTTACCTCTCTTTCTATTGAGAAGGAATATTAAGATCACATTGATCTTTCTTCTTCTTCTTTTTTTGGACAGCTGCCCAAATTTTTATACAAAATTTGCAAAAACATGAAGTGTTCACTTCTGATATGGTCTGGTTAAGCTTCCTTGTCAAAACTATGGTTGGATGTAAATGGATGCAAATGACTTAATAAATATTCTATGAAAGAGATTTTGCTTTTGTTGAGCACTCAATTGAGATCCATCTTTCTTTGTACGTACATTTACATAAATGAGAATGAGAGGGAAACAAGGGATTTACACTCTATTTATTGAAATAAGGGAAATGTTTTTTTTATAAACGAGATAGTTTCATGCAGATTTATGTATTATGTAGAGCTTGATGAGGTATCGTTGCTTCCCATTCATTCCCAATTTCGTAAAAATACTAAGTTTCACAAATTTGAAATTCGTGAGAGAATGTAGTTTTTCTCAATTCATAATATGAACTGAAGTTGGCAAAGATTAATGGTGTTGAATTCTGTTATTGTATATGTGGAAAATGATTTTTATACAAACAATGTGCTACAACTAACCACAAGGTCTAAACATATACAACTCTATAAATGGGACATAGTTGCATTAAATGGTGTGCTTGAAATATTCTAGGAATATAGGACAATCAAAATGTTTAGAGAAATAGGGTTTTATGGTGATACATATTTTGTCACAATTTAGATGACAGTCATCAAAAATAGACAAGGCATAATTGGTCTAAATATTAGGATGAAGTAGACCCAAAAAAATCATGGAAATCAAAGAATCTTGATCGAAACCATACTAGTCCTTAAGTAGCAAGACCAAAATTGTATCAATATGGATATGGGAAATGTCAAATAACACAAAATAGATCTGACTACTTGATTCATTTATATCTAGGATTTTAAATCTTTTCTCACCCTTTTAAAAATAATTGTAAGTCACTCGGAAATCACCCTCCTTCCATGAAATCCTTCTATGGTAGCAACACCTTGTAAAGTTGTTAAATTTAGGAGTTAATGGAGCCCTGTGTTATCCCTTCATTATTATTAGGCCTCGAGGATTTTGAACAATTTGTCAAACAACACATCAAGTATAACTCAGTTTAGTCTACACTCTAGTTTATTGCCAATGTCCCAACCCATATATTTTCAATGAATGCAACAAGTAAAATGATAGATGCTTTTCTCTAAATGCTTGAAATATGCTTTTGGCTAAAGGACACTTCTATAATAAATGAATTCTTTTTCTCCTTATAATTGCATATTCGATTGTGAGTGTTTGATTGTCCTAAGTGCAATAAAACACTTACGTATTTCTTTACTAATTAAATTATTATTAGGACCCAATTGGCATACGGGCAAGTGTACCAAGATGGTGGACAATTAAGTGGACATAAAAACCCGAAATTTAGGTACCGCGAACACGGTTTATAAAATGCGCTCGTGGTTTTTAAACTGCGCTCGTGCAACTGTTTTTATAGGCTCGGTGATTTTCGAACCTAAAACCGCAAGCGCGGTTTAAAACCACAATCGCGGTCCTCTGAGACAAAAAATACAGACCCGCGACTCCTCATTTTCCCTCATTTTTCCTTTCCAACCGCGATTTCTCCTACACCTTTGATACTCGCACTTTGAATACCCCCTAAAAATTACTCTTCGGACTTGTGGATCGCGATAGTTTCAACCATGCTGCCAAGACAAAGAGGTAAGCCCTCGATTTTGATCAATTTGTTTGCATTTTAGGTTTTTTTTGTGATTTTCATGGGTTTTTCAATTTTTTGTTTATGTATACAATTTTTTTGTTTTGTCAGTTGCTCGGCAAGCTCGTAATCCTGCAAACTATCAAAATATTCCTCAAAACCCTGCAAACAATCCTCAAAACCCTCTAAACATTTCGGAAAACCCTTCTCCAAACATAGATCCGCCTTCTGTGGCTCCTTTGTCCCCACAGAACCAACAGGAACACAAGCTGATATCGTTGGAAAAATCTGACAAAATAAAATTGCCATTGAGAACCTTATTCAAAATATAAGACAAAATCATGCCACAAATTCGTCTCGCATGACTTTAGCTAACACATTGCAAACATTGATTGGCGAAGTTGACTCCGTAACCAACCAAATAGATAGATGGGATACCTTTAGAGGTGATTGTAGGCAGTGGTATACAAATAAATTATCCCATGCAGTCATAAAAGACAAAAAAATATGGAAAAGACCACATTTGTGCATTATTTACTGACCCAAGAACCAATGCCCCCCGCAGTTACTTACAAACGGTTCCCAATCCATTAGTGCCACGATGACTGAATCAAGAACAATTTTTGGGACATATGGTGGATGGTTTTTTATTATCCACCATGCAACAATAGTGAGGTTCCCCTCTATTTTTTGAAGAAATTATATTGCGAATTTGTGCTAAATGAGGTCCCAAATTATTTTGACTTCTCTGATTTTTATGAGCAAGGTGGTGGCTCTGCACAGAGTAGACCTGATGTACGCATAGGTCAACCAAGGATCCCCCATGCCCTAAAACCTCAATTGCCTTCAGTTATCCCTCCTACAATGAAGGAGGTTATGGAGATTGACACACTACATGCATTAAGGGAGTTCACTAACACTCTGACCCAACATAGTGAGTAGATTGCATCTGATGATGTTGGTGGAGGCACCAGTTCGAGCGCACCACACCATTGTGGATCATGTGGTGATGTATGCACTGCGAGTAAGACATCATTTGTTGGATCACATGATTTCTTTTCTCTCGATGAGATGATGGCGGATATTTTTAAAATAGGTGCAACGGATCTTGGTCTTTCACAGGGAAATGTCATATATATATATATATATATATATATATATATATATATATATTTCATTGTACGTTATGTACATACATGTAAAAACTATTTTTTTATTTTATTTTAAATAACAAAAGCCGGTGAAGGAAACATCCGGCATCGACATGCTAGCTACTACAGCTGAGCATGTTACAAACGTAAGTTTAAAGTTGTACTTAAATTTCAAATTTCATTTGATTGTGCACTTTTATTATTATAATGTTTCACTTGTACATGTACATATTAATATATGTGTCTTTTATACGTGCAGGAGCCTGACGGGTCATCATCTACTCTAGGAACTGAGGCTATTGCACACCTCATGTGACTTTTACACATGTTAGTTTCTCTTTACACTTTGGTTATAATTGTAGAAGTTCACGTGGATTATGTTTTGGCTCTGTTATGTGGCAGTCATGTAGATTAATATTGATTTGTACATATTTTTTGTATAGTTTATGACTGTCAGAGAGACTCCTCCATATATGTAGACTATGGAGGCTGCTGTAAATACTGCCATAGCATCTACAGATCCACTAGCTGAGGTACAATTTTTTAAATTTATTAAATTTATTTAGGAATTATTTCTTATTATTTAAATCTACAATATCAAATTTTGTACATGAAATATTTAATTTGAAATTTAATTATTTGTATGTAGCTTATCTCTCATGAGTCTACTGTTGTCCCTGCCATGCGTTAACGACAAATTGATAGGGATCATGACATTGCGGTAAGATTTTACATGTATTTTAACTAAATTCTAAGTTTCTAAATTTTGAATGTATTTTAAAAATATGGGTGTTAAAAATTTGTTGTTTATGAATGTGCAGGTTAGGTTGCAGGCCTGCTTAGAGACGCCTAAGACCACACAAATGAAATCCGTAGTGGCATCTCCCTCCACTATATCTCTGGATCGTGGACATGCTACTTCTAGCAGGGCGAGGAGAGGGAAGATGTTTCATGATTAGATTCATAGGACGTTGATGTATATATATATGGGTCAGCGGGTCCTAGTTCATGATTCTGCATAGGACATTGTATATAGCCTTATGCGGCCGCATGTGGTCTTATATGTATGACACACTTGGTTTGAGATGTACACATGTTATGAACTTATATTTTCAGATACGTGCGTTCGACACACTTAATTTGATACATTATATATCTATGTGTTGGTTTTCATAACGATATTACTTGTATGTTTAATTTTTATTCATTGCACATGATATCCTTCTATGTATGTATATTCTATGTATATTAATTCAATATGTAAGTTTGATTTAAAATTAAAAAACTATGGTGCAATAATAAGAAGAAAATAAGCATATATCTCATGTACCATATTCTAGTGCAATAATAAGTTTTATGTATGTTATGACATGTACATGTCAAGGACTGAAATTTCACATGTTGTTAGAGTTGTCAGTAGATTTTAGGAAAATCTAGGTAGAGAATATTGTTCAGCAGTGAAGTGGGAGTTTCACTACTTGTGAGGAAAAATAAATTATTGCATCACCTATAACAATATTGGTGATTCAATTTGTGGATATTTTGATTCATATTTTGTAAGTGATTTGGAAAAACAAAGATCGACTTCTAGTTATGTTATTACACTTGTAATTGGACCTATCAGTTGGATTTCAAAGCTTCAAAATATTACAATTTTTTCAACTACTGAGGTAGAATATGTAGCTGCCTATCATAGTTGTCAGGAGGTAATTTGGGTAAAAATTTTATTGGATGAGTTTTGAAGATATCAATAGAAGATGAAGGTATTGTGTGACAATCAAAGTAATATTTAATTATCCAAGAATCTAGCTTATCACAATAAGACAAAGCATATTTTAGTTAAGTATAATTTGGTTATACATGTTATTGATGAAGGGATAATAGCACTTGACAAGGTACACACCATAGAAAACTTTGTTGATATTCTCACAAAACTAGTACTATTATAGAAGCAAAAATGGTGTTTATCTTTTATTCATTTGCAGAAAATATGATGAGTTGGTCGTGTAATATATAAAGTGGATTGGTTATCAAGGTGGATATTATAAGATATGTGATAACAAAGTTAAATTTTAGATCCCTTTACGACAACATTTTTAGCTCACTTTCCAAAGGGGTGTGGGGGGCTTCCCCCCACTCATGTCACAGGGGGTCTAGGGGGGCAGTGACGAATTCAACTGATCTCTATTTTTAGTAAAGAAAATCCTAATGTTGTTTTCCTAGTCTATTTGTAGGATGAGGAATCCTAACTATACTTGGAATAAGAGAGTAACTATTGTTGAAAAGGTTGTAATTGTTTAAAAAGTTGTAATTGTTGAAAAAGTTGTAATTGTTGAAAAAGTTGAAAAGTTGTAATTGTTGTAATTGTTGTGACCAGGTGAAAAAAGTTGTGCACGACAATTGTTGAAAAAGTTAAGACCAAAAAATCGTTTCAAATTTGATGAATTGCACTCTATGACACCTAGAATGTCTTGTCTAATCCTACACCTCGGTGTGTATGTTTGAATTGGTGCTCTCGCTGCCCTATTGCATGCAACACATTAGTGTAGTTTGAGACCGTGTAAGGGAGTCAAATGGTAATAAACGGTGGGTCATGACACCAAACCGACTCATGCAGGACACGTCCGGGTGGTGCGTAATAACGTCGTTGCTTCCATGCTACCTCGTTCGAGCGAAATCCCTTAAGAACCCTGAGACCAAAAAGTCATTCAACTTTGATAGGTGACTACACGCACTCCGTGGCACCTAGAGATGTCTCGCCTAATCCTACACTTAGGCGTACAGGACCCTCTACAATAACATGTTTCATTTTTTTCCTTCTCCAATTGGTGCTCTCGTGCCCTATTGTTTGCAAACGCGCCGAATAGTGTAGTTTGAGAGAGTGTAAGGTTGTCAAATCGTTGCGAGGCTACCTCATTTAAGAGCTTTGAAACCAAAAATTTGTTCAACTTCGACGGTTGACTACGCGCACATCCATGACACCTAGAGATGTCTCGTCTGATTCTACACCTCGGCGTAGGGCTACTATTGTTTGTAAATGCGCTGAGACAGTGTAAGGGGTGTCAAATGGTATATTTTGTTTGGCACAGAACTGAACGAAAATTTCGAGTGGCGGAGTGGGCGGAGTCTCTTAAGAGCCCTGAGACCAAAAAATCGTTCAACTTCGACGGGTGACTACGCGCACTTCGTGGCACCTAGAGATGTCCACCTTCTACAATACCATATCTTGGTTTTTTTCTTTCTCAATCAATGCTCTCGCTGATCCTATTGTGTATAACGGTGGGTCGTGGCACCAAACCGACTATGTGGACATGTCCATGTGGCTAGGTAAATGCTAGAGGAGGCATCCTGTCCTTGCTTTTGGTTTACCTCGTTCGGGCGGAGTCCCTTAGGAGCCCTGAGACCAAAAAATCGTTCAACTTTGATTGGGTGACTACGTGCACTCTGTGGCACCTTTAGATGTCTCATTTGATCCTACACCTTGTAAGGGACCCTCTACAATAGCTATTCCTATCTATTGTTGTCCTATTGTTTGGAATGCGCCAAATAGTGTGGTTTGAGACAGTGTAGGGCTATTAAACAATATATTGTGTAAAGTGGCACTGAACCGACTACATGGACATGTCCAGGTGGCCAGGTAAACTCTAGAAGAGGCATCGTTTTGGTGCGCAACAATATTGTCATTGCTTCCGGGCTACCTCATTCGGGCAGAGTCCCTTAAGAGCCTTGAGACCAAAAAATCGTTCAACTTCGACAGGTGACTACGCGCACTCCATGGCACCTAGAGATGTCTCATCTGATCCTACACCTCTGTGTAGGGACCCTCTATAATAGATTGTCTCGGTTTTTTCCTTCTCCAATCGGTGCTCTCGCTGCCCTATTGTTTGCAAACGCCGAATAGTGTAGTTTGAGACAGTGTAAGGCTGTCAAACGGTATATTTTGTAAACGGTGGGTCGTGGCACTGAACCAACTGCGCAGACACATCTGGGTGGCCAGGTGAATGCTAGAGGAGGTGTTGTTTTGGTGCGCAACAACGTTGTTGCTTCCAGAGCTACCTCATTCTAGCAGAGTCCCTCAAGAGCCCTGAGACCAAAAAATTGTTCAACTTCGACGGGTGACTATGCGCACTTCGTGGCACCTAGATATGTCTCGTCTGATCCTACACCTTAGCATAGGGACCCTCTACAATAGCCTATCTCAGTTTTTTTCCTTCTCCAATCGGTGCTCTCGCTGCCCTATTGTTTGCAAACACACCGAATAGTGTAGTTTGAGACAGTTTAAGGCTGTCAAATGAGTATATTTTGTAAACGGTGGGTCGTGGCACTAAACCAACTATGTGGACATGTCCAGGTGGCTAGGTGAACACTAGAGGAGGTGTCATTTCAGTGTAAAACAACGTCGTTGCTTCCGGGCTACCTCGTTCGGGTGGAGTCCCTCAAGAGCCCTGAGACCAAAAAAATGTTCAACTTCGACGGGTGACTACGCGCACTCTGTGACACCTAGAGACGTCTCGTCTAGATCCTACACCTCGACGTAGGGACCCTCTACAATATCCTATTTCAGTTTTTTCCTTCTCCAATCGGTGCTCTCGCTGCCCTATTGTTTGCAAACACGCCGAATAGTGTAGTTTGAGACAGTGTAAGACTGTCAAATGGTATATTTTGTAAACGGTGGGTCGTAACCGACTGCACGGACACACCAGGTGGCTAGGTGAATGCTAGAGGAGATGTCGTTTTGGTGGCAACAACGTCATTGATTCTCAGGCTAAAGTCCCTCAAGAGCCTACGTGAGACCAAAAAATGTTCTTGACGGGTGACTACGCACACTTCATGGCACCTAGAGACATCTCATCTAATCCTAATCGGCTATAGAGGACCCTCTACAATAGATTGTCTCAGTTTTTTCCTTCTCATCAGTGCTCTCACTGCCCTATTGTTTGCAAACACGCCGAATAGTGTAGTTTGAAACAATGTCTGTCAAATGGTATATTTTGTAAATGGTGGTTCGTCAAACCAACTGCGCAGACACGTCTAGTTGGCCAGGTGAAACCCTAGAGGAGGCATCATTTCAGTGCGTAACCGTCATTACTTCCGGGCTACCTTGTTCAAAGCGGAGTCCCTCAAGAGCCCTGAGACCAAAAAAATCATTCAACTTCGACGGGTGACTATGCGCACTCCGTGACACCTAGAGACGTCTCGTCTAGATCCTACACCTTAGCGTAGGGACCCTCTACAATATCATGTCTCAATTTTTTCCTTCTCTAATCAGTGCTCTCACTACCCTATTATTTGCAAATGCACCTAATAGTGTAGTTTGAGACAGTGTAAGGCTGTCAAATGATATATTTTGCAAACAGTGGGTCGTGGCACTAAACCGACTGTGCACATGCGTAGGGATGGTCTTGTAAACACTTGGGGAGACATCGTTTTGGTTCTCTAAGCTCCAGGTCCTTCTGGGATACCTCCTCTGGAGCCAAGAACCCCCTCCATAGGTACATAAATCATTGTTAATTGCTTCTCTTTTCTTGTAAAATAATGAAAGCTTCTCTTAGCTTCAAGAATTTATAATTCTCTACTAACAGTGCCAACCACGTGAAGGTGGAAGCTTTTCTGGCACCACTAACCTGCATATAAAAGTGTTAGTCAAAGAAATTTAAGTTTCAAATCAAAACCATACTAGATATATACAAAATACACAAATTTAATAAAATATATGAACTTAAATTTATCTAACTAACAAATTTATATATACCAAAGAAATTATATATACCAGACATGAGCATTGTAAATTCATTCCAATGAACCATCAGGATTAGATCTACTCTGAATAGCAGACAAGATTGCTTCATGATCTGACTCTCGAACCTTCCAAAGAATCTTGTTATTAGGCCTTCCTCGATATCTATACAGCTGAATATTTGTCACTAGAACTAGATGTGAATATAAGAGTATTTTCCTGTGTGTCTCAAAGTCTTCAAACACCCAAACAGAGGAGTTTTTTAATGGATACCGCCGAAGCCAAGTTCCAGTAACTACCACTGACCCTGTAGGGTACTCAATATCTTCGCCATCTATAATAAGAGAAGTCAACTTCTTTCTTTCCTTGATGCAACGACATAAGAAATAGTTTGTTCCTTCTTCATTGTCTTCTGTCGCAATAACTGTAAACACATGTCCTACAAAAAAAAGGTTTCAACTCAAATTTAAATTGTACATATTAAAATTTCAATGGACATAACTTAATACAAAAATTGTAAATAACCATAAATACCTTGTCGCACCAAAATCAAAATTTTGTCAAAGTCCTTGGATGTTGCAACTTCATCTGTAGAAACAAGTCGTAATGCTTGTGGAGGTTGATAACTAGCAAGCGGAGTTAGAGGCCTACAAATCCATCCATCGACCCATTCTTGTGAATCACACTCAGCAGTGACAAATTTGATACAAGATGCACAAAACCATGTCAACTTTCTTGTCCATGTGGCCCACGAAGTAGCGTCTGAGCTACAAAATGAGTGCATATCACTGGACCCAGTGAGTGTCATACAATCCTCGTAGTTAGCAATTTGTTGTTCCTCTATCAACCAAAAATATCTGTGAACCGTGGAAATTTCTTGAGAACCTCAGGCCATGTTGTCAATACACCATTCCACTATGCTCTTTGCATCTTTCAATTTAGCACCATCTTTGTACTTCAACTCTTCTCTTGCAAGAGCTCTTTTCACACATGCCCCTGCACCGTCATGCTCTCCTTTTCCATGTCTAGCCTCAGTGAAACTCCAAATATGTTGCACACCCATCTTGACGTGCATCCTACTCATCCAATAAAACATTCATGCATTCTTAAACTGAGACGTGTAATTATCTGACCATATATAATGTTGTTTGAAGTGGATGTCCCTATCAGACAAGTTTCCATAAAATAACTAGAAACACCCTTGCAAAAATTCAGTAGAATGAGTACGATCATCACTGATATAAAAGTGGTACTCTCTTAAAAAAATTGATCATTCTCTGTACTGTTAGGAGAATGTATAAATGTTATATGCACAAAAATGACAACTTGTACTAAGTTGTAATATTGTGATTGAACCTCCATTTGTGGTTGCAATGTGTAATTCTCTACAAAATCGACCACTGAAACAATAGTACCAATAGGAAATGTGTCTTTGCATATCTTGAACTATTCATCCAACCATCGAGCTCTGTGTGTATGCCTAGCATACTCATAAACAATTTCATCCTTAAATTTTCTCATAAATTTGAAAAACAGGCATATGTTCTGTAACTAGCTCACACCATTTAGACTCTTTTCCATCTTTCAACTGGTATGCAACTGATTTATATTTATCAAACTCAACTAAATTATTTCCTATTGCACCTTCAATTTGCTCATGGATGCAACTTTCCAATTTAGGTAATCCGCCACATGTACCACAACTTCCATCTAAACAATCCTGACTATAAAAAAATTGTCCAACTTCTTTTTCAAAAAATATCGTAGGAATGAAATCCCTAGAAGATATTGGTGGAACTTGAACACCACATTCCGATAACATAGTTTCAGAATGCAAAATAGAATGAATACATAAAAATTTAGCATAATGCATAGAAAATTCAACATGTTGCCTATAACAACAAGTGGTGCGAGCGTGGTTGATTTTCACATAGAATGGTTTTAACATTTCAAAAAAACTGTTGACTAATTTTAATTTCCAGATGCTCTTGTTCAAACTTACGAAAAAATTGAGTTTGAGTCATATCTAAGAAATGCTTTGGATGTGGTTCGCGATTAATAGAACCAACTCTCCATTTTACAACATCTCTTGTATTAGGTGAAACTCTAGTGTTATCATGCCAAAATTGAATAACAACTTCTCTTATAGCATCAGTATTATATTTGTCCTTACGCGGTGCTCTAGCAGAAAATGCCCAAAAATTGGTGTTATTGAGTGATTGAAGGATATTACGTCTTTCAATTGCTTTCATTAGATTTTTTCGATTAACTTGCAACATTCAGACTTGTTTGCGTAATCAAACGTTATTTTTTTATTGATTCACTTACAACACTAGTAGCAAGTACATGATGCACAATATTACTATCCCTAGTGCATCTCTTGACACCAACAGTGTGATATGCATCATGAAGGTTTTCAACAATTGTAGAGGTTTGACCACGTATATTAGATGTTGTCAATCCTAAGGTGTTTAATGTAGGTCTCATTTTATTCAATTTCATCAAACTAACCAACAACTGACATATTTGGGAATCATTTAAAATTTCAAAATGATTATCCCAAATTTTAGTGGCTTTTCTTCTGATTTGTCTATTCAGAAAGTTTGTCACACATTGGTTTCAAAATGTTTTCATCAATTTCAATAAAATAATTAGGTTTCTTACGAAAAATCTTAGGAGGTGTTTTTGTCAAATTTTGTTTGTCTACAGTTTCAACCTGAATTTCTTTATTCACATTTTCATTATCTCCTTCAATTTCAACATTTTCTACATCACGAGTATTTAATTCTTCTTCAACATTGACGGTAAAAACATTTTCATCACGAGTATTTAATTCAACTTCAACATTGACAGTAGAAACATTACCTGGTTCCTCATTGCTTACAATAGTAGGGGTTGAAGATGAACCTCTTCTTGATTCACGAAGATTCCGCATTCGCTCAACATTTTGAAATTTATTTGCCTCTAATTCGTTTGGTGTTTTTTTACTTAATGACTTCCTTTTTTGACTTCATTTCTTGTCTCCCATGATGTTTTACTTCTAGGTGATAAGAAAAACATGCAGAAAATGATAGAATTTTACAGTAATTCGTACGGTAAAGTCAAACAGTAAAAATCACATGGTAATTAGAACATTGGGATGTGTATAAATATGATTTATGAACCATGATCGCGCTTTATCATGCTCATGGTTTATAAAGTGTGATCGCGGTTCTTGTTTAAAAACCCGATCACGGTTTGTAAACCGTGATCGCGGTCCTATCTGTATCATCAAATCCGACCCTAAGGCTCGGGAAATCTTTGTTTTGCCCCAACCAAAGCTATGGAAGGTCATTATGAAGTGTAAAGGGTCAAAAAACTTCAAATTTGCTCTTCCACAGACTTGAACCATGCTAAAAAACTGAAAACATTTCACAAAAATGGTGCCATCGCGTAGGGGAGACTGTTAGCTTCGTAGAAATATTGATTTTAAAGTGAATAGAATAAGATAAATATCATTTTATAATTTTTTACTAACAATAGGTCTTTAAGACATTTTTTCCCGCGAATGTTCATGTCTACGTTTAAGACTGCAACTTTTGTTTCACTTATTAAAATGTGCCAAAACTTATACCATCCCAAGCATGGAGAAATTCTATACACGTTAAAAAAAAAATTTGATTTTGATATTTTTTGATATAGTTATGGCGGGAAAATGGAAAGTGCTCCGTTTTCTAAATCTTTTTAGACCACTTTCATGGAAAAAATCATTAAAAAAAAATATTGCTCGAAAAAATACAAAATAAAATCCATCCCAAGATAGACAACTACATCTAACTTTTCACCAAAGGAAAAAAAATAACAAGATTTGGTCATCCAAATCACGGGCAAACGGACTACAATCTTATAGGTTTTTTCAAAAACAAAAACCAAGTCATATAATTTTAAGTGTTTAATATAGCTAAACTTGTCCGTTTTTTAAAAAAATTAGTATTTTAGAAACTAGATTCCGGATGCTACGATTCATATTTATATAAATTTTTCTAATTTTGAGTGCGCGTATTGCTAATAATCCCTACAAGTTGAGATTTTGTTATTTTTTACAATATGACGTCCACTTATGACCCCTTTTTTGTCCACCAACTTGGTGCACTTAACCATACATGCTGACACACAACAAACATGAAACATTGACAAAAGGTCAAGTACTTGAAACGAGGGTTAAAATAGCCCTCATAAAGAGTGTCCAAAATCATAGTAGTGTGGTTATAACAAATCAAAACTATATTTTTGTAGACACCTAATTTTGGTAGAAGGCATGTGGCAAAAGAAAAATCATTTGCATGCATTATTTGTATTAATTGAGCATATTGAGAGATATGGTGGAGTCATCTCTCGTGTTGGGATGGGCTACAATTTTTTGTAAAACTATACGAGTCTTGATTCCATTAATGATATGTAGAGCAACACCCATTGGAGGTAGCCTGGGCCAATGCTATTACATTTAATCTATGTTGTTTGAATTAATTGTTAGGGTTTTGAGGTGAGGTCAAAAGAGAGGACATACAAACACTCACGCACATCAATTTGCACATCTGAAAGAATTTTTCACCATACAGGAGCAAGGGGGGTGTTCACTGAGAATAATATCATCAATCCCTATGCAACAACTAGCGGCAATCCTATGCCATTATTGGCATTGACAACCAATATCTTTCACTAGTGGCAGTCGTTATTAAGCATCCTTGTTTGTTTATGGTCATCTTCATCTAAGCACAATCAAGTTTTCAAATTTTGTTTCAATTTGTCTTTTAACCCTATTTTGAATGTTTTTTACTCTTTTGAGCATATTATGAGTATGTTCATCATTTTGTCTACAATCAACCATGTTTTATTGAAGTACGAAATCTCCCCGATCTTTGTCATTTACTCCCCATTTTTAAATATATTTTAGCACTTTTTAGAGCCCGAATTTACTATGTTTTATTGCATTTATTTGGGCTCTAATAAGACCTTAATTATATCCCATATAAGCAATTGTGTTCAAATTAGACATAAAAAAGTGTTGTAGTTGTGGAAAAAATCCCAAGGTGACAGAAAAACAAGGGGAAGAGAGAAAATTAGGGATGAGAGGAAATTAAAGGATATATTAGAAACATGGAAAAAAATGAAGAATAGTGATTCAACAAAAGGGAGATATAAAAACAACAAGAGGGAAATAAAGAAATGTGTCAAAAGTCAAACAAAACGAAAGGATCACACCCCTGCAAGAGCCTAATCTAAACCAATAAACACATAAATACTCTATCATCATAGAAAGTTGTTGTCACCTACCATAATGTTCCACTTTGATGTGTGTGCATATACTAAATTAAAATAATAAAGTGGATATATAAAAGATGTGATCATATGGAAACTTGTTAAGAGTCTTTGAAATTAGTGGAAGAATGATAATAAGTTGAAACTTAAAGAGAGAGAGAGAGATATTACCTAATCTTTGTGGTGGAAGCAATGGAGAGATTTTGGAATTAATATCCACACTCTCATGTGTGGTATATGGAAACATGTGCCCTAACAAACATACCAGAAACATGTGTAAGTAAATCAACATCTATATAAATTTGTAATAAATGAAGTGTTGTATCTAGAAAAATAAAACTAACAATGAATATACTCGATTGTGATGAAAAATATGGAGGTGCCTATGTGAACTCCAATTCTTGGCATCTATGTTGAATAAAAACATATATGTGTCTTATGATGAAACCAAGTAGAGTATGTATATGCATCTTTTGGTGTGACTAGGGGGTGTATGCTATGTATTTGGTTAAAACACCATATGATTGCTTTAATGTGCAAAAGCAAGGGAGTGCCTTGAAGCCTTGGAGTTTGGAAATAAAACAAGTAGAACATGTCTTAATTTCCCTTTGAGGTGAGGGATGATCCCATAAATCACATATCTAAAAATAAATGGATTTCATGCATCCTATGTAAAATAGGAAAATAAAAGTAGTAATGTGTAATTTAAATATCATCATGAAAGCATGCATGTAATAAGAAATTTTCCTTGTGTGGGCTTGAATATAATCAATGTACACATAATAATAAGATGTCTCATGTGGCTCACGAGTATAATCTATGTAAGCAGAATTTTAGTTTGCCCCTTGTGGGCAAGATATAATCATATTTAAAGTAAGGAATGTCATGCCCCATAATGGGGCAATATATAAAATAATGAAGGTTCAAATGTGGTATGCCCCAAGTGGGAGAATATAATCAGTGTATTCATAGCAAGAAGTTTCCTCCATATGGGAAAATATATAATGAGTGTACACACAAAAAGTATTGTGCCCCTAAGTAAACCTATAAAATCTATGTAATCGTAAGAACAAGTTTCCCTTGTTTGTGCACAATATATAATCAATGGAAATTAGGGAGATGCATATGCCCCCAATGAGAAATATGTAAGCAATGCAACCATAAGAATGGGTTTCCCTTGTGGGAAAAGATATAAATTGTGCGAATATGAGAATAAAATGTCCCACTTGGAGAAAAAGTATAATTGCTTAAAATATCATAGTGGTATGCGTCGTTATGGGCATGGTGTAATAATATAGCACAAAAATTTATATACTCCTATATGGGCACTATATAGTAATGTAAAGTATAACCAATGGTTTTTCCCCCAATATATGTATGTTATGGATTGTGGCATCACATGAGTGATAAACACTTGATAAAGCTAAACATAATAAGAACACATATTGTACTTAGATGTAACTAGAGGCATGTATGTAAGCTAAGATGGTCAATCTAGCTATCCTCTCTATATAATGTAGGGTATAAACACAAGAGCATACTAGATCCAACACACAAGAAATATACACAATGTGAATATATGATGGTTACAAATGGGTCTAGTAGAGAATAATCCACACTGAAGATTGGGTGTAAGGTTCTTAAGCCGTTACCAAGGATATGAGATATCGAGGTCTAACTAAAGGCCTAAAGGTTGTAGTTATAGTTAATCTTAAACTAAGGGTTATAATGTCATTTGGAATTAATCTTGTGTTGTAAAGAGAGATAAATTAATACAAAAATATATGTTACATCATCCTAGTTTAATACATGATATATAAGAATAATCAGTCAAATCAAATATAAATTAAAGAGTTGAGAGTGAGGTATACATACCTTTGTGTTGACATTGTCAGCACATTAACCCACCTCCTTGGTTTGTGGCACCCTATGAGATATTGTTGTAGGTGGATCACAAGAGGGATAAGAAAAATATTTAAGTGTTGTCATGCAAAATGTCTAGCATGCAAAATTGAAAATTATGGCCATGACAACTAAGCCCCCCCCTAGAAGAATTCCCCTCCCATACATTGTGAACTGTTCCTCTAGCAAGTGTGTCCTCAATTTTTACCCTCATTATGGCTCAAAGAAACGTGATAAAAATATTTTCAAGTGTTTTTAATGTGTAGGGATGTGTGCCTAAGGTGATTGAAGAAGTCATTATTGACGATTATCTTTGCGGATGAACCGTTAGAGTCATGGGATACCTTAGGGAAGTGGGATGTGCTCCCTAAGATAACCTCTAGATTTTAAAGAAGGTGGCTCTTCTCTATGGTGTGAGGTAAGGCTAGAGGAAAAATAAAACAAAGTGCAAAACTAACTAAGGTGATACGCCGAAACATATCTTAAAAGACACAGAGATAGATCCTAGGAAACTGCTTGAAACAGCTGAAGAGTGTTTAGCATGGTCTACTATTTTTTAGAAGTATCTTGGATTATCAGAGGCCGAAAAGGTGCAAAACATAATAATATGTAGATGATAGGTGCATATAGAAAACCCAAGGGCATATAGCACAATATATCTTTGAAATTATCTAAAACTACCAGTAGTAAAGGATGAAAGACACAAAATATTGAAAGCTAAAATGCACAGAACAAGAACTCTTTATTCATAGAGAAAATAATACATAAGGCCGATACGACACAAATTACAACTTTCTTTTACAACAGAGCCTTGCTAAGGCTAACAAATACAATAATTAAGTCTGGAATCCCTCTGCGCATCTCTAGTCTATTTTTCTTTTCTATATCTATCCCTCCTTTGGTTCTAGATAAGAACATTCCTTTATAGATACTTTTAGCTCTTGCTTCAATGTTTGGAATTGGATTTTCCACCGACAACATTCAATTTTCTTACAAGATCTTTCATTTTTTGGGCAAGATCTCAACTTCCTGTCGGTGATATTTATGATTGCCTTTAATTCATCCAACTTGAGCTCCTTCAGTTGGTGATGATTCCATCTCTACCACATGGAGGTTGTGCGCTTGTTTGAGAGTGTTTCCTGGGGTTTTGTCTTCAAAATTGCGCTTGAGAGACGCTTGGAGGGCACACACTTGTTTGAGGGTGTTCCTTATTTCTCTTTATCTGAAATTGTGCTTAGGTGACACGTGGAGACCCTGTGTGTTTTTACTATATCCTTGAATTTTCAACCCACCTGGGAAACTTTATCGAGCCTGAGACACATGGGAAATGTGGTGCAAGTTTGAGAACACTCCTTCTCCGCAATTCATACCTCTGAGTGCACCAAAGGGACACGTGGACATATTCCTGCATTAAGCTTCATACTTAGTCAAATTTAGGCTCAAATGAACAAAAAGAACTAGGGCTCAGGTGACAAAAGATGTGGCCGATAAAAGGGTCTTATACAAAAATAACTCTATAGTTATGGTGACTCACCAAGGGACTCCGTGTAAGTCATGGAAGGATCCAACAATCCTCTCAGCCTCAAAAATTCAAAATGTGGATTACGAAATGCCACTCAGATTTGTTGTAAAGTAGTTCGATATCCGAGCCATTTTGTCTCTGTTGGGTTGGTTCTTTGCTGCAAGGCCTGGAAAGATTGATCCATCTCGATTATCTCCTTGTGGGAAAAATTTTGGAGACTCTGCATGACTGTGTGCAAGTGGAAATCCAACTGCACTATTTGGTTCAGGATGGCTTCCACCTTGGTGACACTGGAGCTCTCTTTTAAAGATTGAAAGATAATCTTGTCTTGTCATTTGGAAATCAAGAGCTAGTTGAATTTGGTCCTTGAATAGGACTGTAGAGTCATTGGGGAAGGGGGAAGGGAAGCCTAATTGGACCAATTCATTGATACTCTACTTTTGCTCTTTGATCCCCTGTTGGAGCTGGGTCAAGAGATTATGGAATTTGATGGATGCTTTATTGCATCTCAGGATCTCAGTTGATCTTCGTAGTGATCATCTATCTGTCTATGATTCTGGTCCCTTATAGGGTAGAATCAGAAGAATCGTAAAGTTTCTAAATCAACAGTAACGATTCAGGGACCTTGGCAGATACAACACTACTGATGGTGGAGGCTGTGGTCTCCAAATTTGAGCATAACCCCTATGCATTAGATATAAATCCAAGTGTGGGGGCTAGATTCATTGTTGTGGTGGCAATTCAATTACATCAAGAGGCATATAACTCCTGCACTAATGTTACAATTCCCCCTTTCTGCGGTTGTTGTCCAAATTTATGGGTCAAGTCCTTGACCGTGTCCTCAGATGATTTCAACATTTTCTGGAGGCTTCCCTTTTTTGATTCAACAATGGTGTGTAACTGTTTCCTAGATTTTAGCCACCTTCGCCTTTCTTGAATCAACCTCCTATTGGAGGGCTCCTTTCTCTTGTGAGAGTGAATTGGACGAGGCCTCAAACATGGAAAGTTTAGCTTCTAGAGTTTTAGCTTCCACCTGAGAAGCCACAAGGACTTCTTGTGACGGAGCTTCCTTCAATTCCTTGTAGAGTTATTGATCTCCTTGCCTTTGCCTTTAATCTCAGCTTGTTGGTTGGCCATGGTTTCTTCTGCCCTGTAGAGGCTAGATTGTGCCTTTCTCAGCTGGTTGCTGAGCTTAAGGTAGTCTGTTGTGACTACGGCCGTAATTTCGTTCATTAACTGAACCTTATCCTAAGGCCGAAATTCTGAGAGGTCGACTGTGATGGTGCTGATAGAATAGTCATCAAGACTGCATCTATTATGGGTTTGGATACTTGGGGGGAGCTAATTGTGATGGTCAAGGAGCTTTGTTGATGGTCATATAATGACCGCATTTGCTCCATTGCTCCTGCCAACATTTCCTTCTTCTTTTTCTTTTCCCTTTTGATATCTCGGGTTGCCTTGGTGGTTTCAGCTTGACTCAAAAACTCTGAGGGAGAAGGGACAACCCCACCCGTGAATGGGAAATCAGGTGGCAAACCATATGGAATTATAACTTGTGGTTGAGGCACTGAAGTTACCAGAGCCAAGAAGGGCCTTTCACCATGTGGGGGGAGAAATTTGGGATGGTGGAGGGAGGTTGAGGAAAAAGAGGGGCTCTAGGTGGAGGGAGAGTTTGAGATGGGGTTACTGATAAGGGGATACCCCTTGTAGGGGAAAATGGTGGTGGAGGAGGGGATTGAAAGGGAGCCCTGGGAGGAGGTAGAGGGGGAGGAGATGCAGGGGTCATGACCAACTTTAAATTTTTGTGTGGGGGGCTCGACATTGATTTCTCCATAGGTTCCCTATGCTGGGGAACTGATGCGAGTTGTGGCATTGGTGCCTGAACCGAAGGACCTTGCTGAGAAATGGAGGGAGTGGGCGGTACTAGAAATTACTGTTGGGATGGCCTGGAGGACTCTGCGGTCGATCTTACAGGCTGACTCTGAGGTGATTGTCACTATGTCCTCACTCTCCGCATCAGATTCATGGTCTGCATCCCAAAACTCCTCCCATTTCTCATCACTGGATACGCCTCAAAATTGAGGGTGGTTTGTCTGATCTTTTGCCTATACTTCCAACGGGACTTCAATCTTTTATGCACTCTAGTATTTCTTACATAGGGCCGCTCTGAGTCCTTTTTTCATGGTGAGGGTTGGATCATACTTGTGCTTAACTAGGTGGAATGACTCCCAGTTTGGAATTGGAATGTTGTTGAGCTTGATGAATATGTCAGGTGACTCTGCTGAGGGGACCACCTTTCTTCAAAAAATTTCCTAGACTCGTGCTTGCAGGAGTCCAGGACCTTGTTTCAAACTAGAGTCATGGCCATCGTCCCTTGTCTGAGTCATACCTCCACGAGTCTTGAATTATGGAAAAATCCATAGGAAGCCAAATTTTGTGCGAGGCTATGCTCCGCCTTTCTTTTAATCACATCTAATTCCTCCCTTTCTCAAGGGGAGGTCAAAAAGTGCCTTCTTTTTTTGACCGGAGTCCGAATTCAATATATAGGAGTACCAACTTCCTGGCTATCTCAAGACCCACCACCCATGTCATGAGGACCCTTGAGAGCATAAAGGATTCATCCTCGAAAACCATGCAGTCGAATCATCGAATGCCCTGGCCCTGAAAAAATAATCACAAGGATGTAGGGGATCTATCTGTAAGGATAGACTGGACAGATCTATTCATTATGTTGTTGACCCTTTCAGGTAAAATTCGAGAAGGAGGGGACTCCACAAAATAATTAAAAAAATCATATACATCCTATGAGCGGGACAGTACATGAGTCCAAGCGGACACTGGAATGATATTTTGAGGGTCAACCTCCACATCCCATAGCATCGTTAGAGTCATGAACTGGCTGAGGTATTGGGCATTCTGATACAGAATAAGGTGGAACAAATATGAAGAATACCTGAAGGTGGAGTTTACTGGAAACATGGCCAACTGCTCAAAAATAGACTCTAAAATGACTTTAGTGAAGTTGAAACGGTACACTTGTTCTTTCTTCACATGGAACTCATTCTGAAAATGGCCACCATCTACCAATCCTGGACATTCCTGTCTAAATCTTGGCCAAAAATGAAAGCTAGCATGGAGCAGGCATCCTAAGAATCTTCCATAAGTGACTTAAGGGGAATGAGGAATCCTACGGTTTCCGAACCACCTGAATCTGTCTTCCTTAACTCCCTATTGAGAAATGAAGATTTATGTTGGCATTGACCCCAGACACTTTGGAGCTTGGCCATATCATAGAAACTAGCCGCTAGGTCATAGACTAGAGCCATCATGTCCCCGATAACTTGAGGTGTGATTACCACCTTTATGTTCCTGCCTTGGATGACATTAGTGTCAGAGTTGAAACAACTCGTGCACATCTGTATGATCTCTGGGTATGGGTACATGAGAGGCACCATATATTGAGTGAGTTTCGTGCTCCAGATTCTTGAGCCAAAAGCCTTCAGAATTTCCCAGGTTAAGGAACTTGGTGTAGGCTACCTCTCTTAGAGCTTTGGGCTTCTTGTTGAGACTAGGGTCAAAGACATCGTCGGAAAAGTCAGAAACCATAGAAGGGTCATTGGACTGAGACCCCCCATCAAGGAACCTCAACCTTGGTTGAAGAGGGCATGGGGGTGTGGGTTTCCTTACATAAGAATTTTCTTGTGGTGTAGAGCTAGGAGTCACCATGGTAGTTTTTAGGACTAGGAGAAGGCTCTGATTCTTTTTACTCGAAACTTGGAGACTGGTTGGAAAACTCTAGCATTTGAAATGAATATGTTGGATGCTCCCAACCATCTTAAATAATCACCTTAACTTGTAGAGTAATGGCTTGCGCATGTATATAGAGTCACATCACATAACGAACCTTTTTAATTAATGATCCTAAGCGCCAAACTTTGCGTTTTTCGAGAGATTCTTTATCAATTCTCAATATTTTTCCCCAAATATCTTAGGAGGATGTTGGATCATTAATTTTGAGGAAAATTAGGAAGATGCACTCCCTCCAAAACTTTAAAAGAGGCAAGGGTGATCCACGAGGGACACGTGTCTGAGACACTTATGAAAGGGACAAAAACAAATGGAGCAAAAGAATGAGGAAAAGAAAAACTATACATATGATATAATATTAAAATGAAGAGACTCAAAGGAAAGGTTTTAAATGAATCTCATTTACCAGAATTGCCAAGTGGGCACCTTCCATGGTTTCAAGTTTGAAAGCATTTTGTTGCTTGCATGAGCTAATTTTGAAGGGTCCATGTCCATAAGGGGTCAAACTTTCCATGATTTCTAGGCTTGGAAGCCCTTGCATCCCATTTCAAAACCATAGTACCAACTTGGAATTTTGGTTCTGACATCTTTCGATCAACCAAGTTTTCACCACCTACTAGTGGCTGATCATGGATTCATGAGCTGCCTCCTGCTTCTCTTGGATCTCTACTAGCTCAGAGAGTCTCACTTGCATCACCCCATTTTCCTCTATCTCAATTTGTTTTAATAGTTGTAACGCAGGGATTTCTAGGGAAATTGGCATCACAACGTTTTTCCCATAGACTATCTCATATGGTGAGGCTTTTAGGACCTATTTAGGTGTGATTCGATCAGCCCATAAGGCTATTTTGATATGTTCATGCCATAGCCTCTTATGCTCATTTTCCATTCTTTTTATGAGCCTGATCAGGTTTTTGTTAGTGGACTCTGCTAGACCATTTCCTTGTGGGTAATAATTAGAGGATGTTTTCAGATAGATCCCATGTTTTATAGTGAAGTTAAATACTTTGGCCCCCAAAAAGGCCTTAGCATTATCTGATATAATAGTGTAGGGGGGTCTGAAGTGGGTAGTGATATCTTGTAGGAGTCCTAAGGATCACGTTCTCAGTGGCCTCTTTCAGTGGAACTTACCTCCGCCCATCAGGTGAAGTAATCATTGTGGTGAGGATCCATTTTTTGTTGGCAGTGCTTGAATTTGGGTTGACCATACCGATGAAGTCTAGACCCCATTGTGCAAATGGTTCCTCAATTAGGATGGGGTTAAGAGGTAATGCTACATTCCTCCAAAAACCTGTATAAACTTGACAAACCTTGCATCTGTTTGTTTCTTCTCGAACAGTCAGCAAATAGAATTGGCCAAAAGTACCCTACTTGTAGGATTTTTATAGCCTTGTGGTTTGGGTAGAAAAATGGCCTCCCAAGATTCCCTGGTGCAACTCATGTAAGAACCTTTCAGCTTCTTCATTCTCCAAGCACCTTAGCAAGATTCCATTAAAGTTCCTTTTGAAAAGGAAATCACCAATCATGGTGAAATTGGATCCCTGTTGCCTATAGTACCTCCTCTTTTTTAGGGAAGATGGCTTGGGTATTTCCCTATCTGCATGAAGCGGATCCTATCCAAGACCTAGCTACCCAAGTCACTTTCTTGGATATAGAGTATCTCTTTGGGCTTATCGTTAGTCAAGGGCATGGGGTCTTGTGTTAGATATTGACATAGGCCCCTTCCCTGTACTAGCTTTGTAGGTTTTACCTCAATGTTGTATTTGAGGATCTTAGTGATCTAGTTAGCTCTTTTATCTGTTATCTCACCCTCTGTTATATATTCTTTGACGCTAGAGTGTGCCACCATAAGTCTGGATTCTACTATGAGTGACAAGGTGCCTAAATTTCTTTGGACCCTTGACTATAGTGTAAGCTTTTCTTTCTACAAAGTTATACCTAGTTTCATAGTCATGGAGAGTTTTTGAGAAGAAGGCTACTGGATGTTCCTCTCCTTGAGACTCTCCTTTCTATGTTAGCACATATGTTCCACGCTATGTTTACTACCTGTATACATACATGATGAAATTATTTGAGAAGTTGGGGTTACATAGTACTAGGGTGGATGTGATAGCCCCTTTAATTACCTCAAAGGTCTGATGACCTTTAGTGGTCCATTTGAATTTAAGGTCCTTCTTGAGCATTAGCATGATCAGGCAGATCATTTTGGCAAAGTCTAAAATGAACTTGTTGAACAAAATTGATCTTTCCTAACGAAAGATTGGACCACTTTCTTATTGGCTGGTAAGGGTAGTCCCAGGATAGCTTCAACCCTTTATGGATCAATAGAGATTCCTTCCTTTGAAATAATGTGTCCCAAGAGTTTTCCCTGGGGTACTCCGGAAACACATTTCCTTGGGTTCAGAGAGATCCCAAATTCTTGGCATTTCTTGAATACAACTTCCAAGACATCAAAATGACCCTCTGTTGTCTTGGTAAACACCGTGAGATCATCTTGGTATATAAGGATTACCTTATTGATCAGTTCTCCAAACACGGAGTCCATGGCTCTTTGAAAGGTAGCTCCAGTGTTTGTGAGTCCAAATGGCATTTTTGTGTATGTGAAGGTTCCCCATTTTTTCATGAAAGTGGTCTTATGTTGGTCCCCTTCTATAAGCCATATTTGGTTATAGCCTAAAAAACCATCCAGCAGAGAGAACCTTTCTGAGCCTGCAACTATTTGTAATATCTGATCCATGGAGGGTAAAGGGTAGTGATCTTTTAGGGACACTCTATTTAGATCTCTGAAATCTACACAGAGCTGAATTTCACTATTTTTCTTCCTCACCAGAACTAGGTTAGAGACACATGTTGTGTGCTTAATAGGGAAGATTATTTTGGCCTCTAGGAGTTTTCTTAGTTCCTTGACCATGAGGGATTCTATTTTTGGGTTCACAAGCCTATGTTTCCGGTGTACGAGCTTAGTTCCTTCTTCAAGGTCAATGGTGTGTTGGATGATATCCTTGTTGTAACCATGTAGGTCATCGTACGTCCAAGCCATCACTTTGACATACTTATGGCATAAAGTCACAAGTATTTCTGTTTCCCTTTGAGTGACTAATCTCCTGACTTTTAGCTTCCTCTCATTAGTCACTTCTAGCTCAATGTAATCCTCCTGTACTGTTGCAAACTTCCTTCGATCTAGACTAACGTCATTAGAATCAAAATGGATTTCTAGTGTTATTAACCCTTTCGGAAGTTTGTTCATCTTCAACTGAATAATCTGATCTCCATAAGCTTCTTCAATATTGGGTTGGAGTTGGTTTACAAATTGGTTGGATTGCTGGAGGAAGTGTATAATCTTCCAGTCACTATTAAAAACCTATCAATGATCGATGTTATCAGGTATAAAAGGGTGGATGATCAATTTTATGGTACTTTTATTTACTATCAAATCATGAATTGGGTTGAATTACGACCTGATTAGAGCCATCCTATCAACCTCCATATTTTGGTCTCGAGGAATAACCTTGATATTAAAGGCTTCAAAATATCTTCGATGAGATCCCACACCCTATGTCGATAGGACCTCATTATTGGATTTTTGTGGTGGTAATGTTCCTTAACTATGTTACTACCAACTCTGAGTCACCAGAGACTCTCAACTATTTGATGCCTTCTTTTCATGTTGTAGCCAAGCCATGTACTAAGGCCTCATACTCTACTTCGTTACTGGTACATGAGAACTAGAAGTGGAATGCTTGGAGTATCTTCTTTCCGCTTGGGGATAATGAGCATTTTCCATCTCTTGAGCCATTTTTTATTTTACCTCCATCGAAATGCAAGGTCCATATCTAGGAATGGGTAAGTGCACCAAGTTGGGGGACAATTAAGTGGACATCAAATCCTGAATTTTACATTAAAAACAACAAAACATCAAATTTAGTCCTTCCACGGACTTGAACCATGCCGAAAAGTAAAAAATATGTCATAAAAATGGTACCATTGCGTAGGGGAGACTATTAGCTTTGTAGAAAATGCTGATTTTAAAGTGAATAGAAGAGGATAAATATCATTTATAATTTTTTTACTAATAGTAGGTCTTTAAGACACTTTTTCCTGTGAATGTTTATGTCTACGTTTAAGACTACAAAATTTGTTTCACTTATCAGAATGTGATAAAAACTATACCATCCCAACTGTGGTGAAATTATATACATGTTCAAAAAAAAATTTATTTGATTTCAATATTTTTTGATGAAGTTATGGCAGGCAAACGGAAAGTTCTCTGTTTTCTTTATGTTTTCATACCACTTTCACGGAAAACATCATAAAAAATAAAATATTACTCAAAAAAATACAAAATAAAATCCATCCCAAGATAGATAGTGGCATATAACTTCTCACCAAAGGAAAAATATATATATCAATTTTTGGTCATCCAAATTGTGGGCAAACGGACTATAATCTTATCGGCGTTTTTAAAAAAAAATACCAAGTCATTGAATTTTGAGTGTTTAATATAGCTAATCTTGTCCATTTTTTTAAAAAAAATTAGTATTTTAGAAACTAGATTCCGGATGCTACGATTCATATTAATATAATTTTGTCTAATTTTGAGTGTATGTATTGCTAATAATCCCTACAAGTTGATATTATATTGTTATTTGCAATATGATGTCCACGGATGACCCTATATTTGTCCATCAACTTTCTGCACTTACCCGAATCTCTGATGGGATTCCCTTCTCTTTTATCCTCTTCTTTTACCACCTTTGGAATCACAGAGTCCTCGTCGAAGATGACGTAAGTACCCAAAATAGTTGAATCAAAGTTCCCAAAGGGATCACTAGGAGGAAGGTTGGCTAAATGACCACCACTTTGAAGATTACCCTCCTCTGTATATGATTCCTCTTCTCTGGTGATCATAGTGTGGGAAGCCTCAAATCCTGAGACCGCTTGGTCTGTTATATGTTCTTTGGAAAGGGGTTCTGATAATACCTTCATCTTAGACCCATACTTGGTCTGCAGAATCAGATGGGACCAATCAAGAGACATATAGCCTCCTATTTTAGCTATGAAATCATGGGAGAGACACAATCCGAAGACTAAGGGAACATCAACTACTATTATATCCTATGGAATGGCTATGTTCTGGAAAGAATAAATCTACAATGAGAGTCCCTTAATAGCTCCTATGGTTTGGACTGATTTTCCATCCAGTTGCATGAATCCTTTCTTTAAGGGCTCATATTCAATTCCCAATGCATCTGAAATTACTTTGGGCATGACTGTAGTGCTTGCGTCAGAGACTATCATGGAGTTATGTAATAATTTCCTACCTATGATAAGAGTCAAGAAAAAGGGGTTGGGCCTTGGTTTACTTCTCCCTTCTGATTTAACATCATTGCCTCTATTGGGGCTCCAATCGCTTTTACCTATTCCTTCTCTTTCTTGGTGGTGGTTGGGTTGTCATTTGATTTAAGTGTTTCTTGAAGCAACTCCTTTTTCTCTGGAATTCCCAAAAGATCCTGCAAGGATGCGTTAGCTAACGCTTTCTTGAGTTGTTGGACCACATTAATTAGTCTGGGAAACAACATCTTGGATGATGAATGGTGTTTTATTCCTTCAACTGTAGGATGGAGGGAATCATAATTCTGGATAGTTCTTGGAGCTTCTTTTACAACCATCGGTGGTGAGACTATGATGGTTGATGGCTATTTTTGTGTCTTGCTAGTCATACTTGGGATAGGAGTGTCTGTCTCTATCATCCTTTTTTTAAAGCGAGTGTTATAATCAAATTAAAATACATTGGAATAAGATGACTCATTTGTAAATACAAATTCCTCTCCTTCTACCCAAGAAAAAAGCACGTGGTTTGGTGTGATCTCTGCTTCTTGTTTGAGGGACATCCCTTGAATCTGTGCAATAAAGGCTGCATTTTGAACTCCTGTGGACTGGTAAAGTCTTGATGTTTTAACATCATAGACTTCCCTTGCTCTTTGTTTGGCTACCTTTTGTTGTAAATTTCCTTAGGGATAATCTCTAAACATGTGGGGAATATTATAAGGGAAGTACCATGTGTTGGGATCTTCTACCAAATTGTTTTTCCCAGGTACCATTTCTCTTCCACTATTGGGTGGGATAGTCTAGAGTGGTTTTGGCACCAAGACTAGTTGGTTAGATGACTACGCAGAAGGTAGTCTCTGGGTATTTTGATGTTGTAAGGGATAGGTAGGCTTTCCACCCTGATAGATTTGATAATTTTGTCTTTGGTAAGCGCTCTAATTCCTTTTAAGATTTACTATCTCGTTAGAGAAGTTTCTAAGGATATTTTTTACTTCCTCCATTTCGGGAGAAGAAGATGACAATACTGTTGTGGGAATTGGCACCATATGAGAGGATGGGTAATTATACAAGGAGGTAGGGGATTGGGTAGAGTTTGAGGCCAATGCTTGTGGAAGGGGGGATATTTTGGGGTACATTGGCAAAGGGGATCTTGGGGGAAGCTTACTGGCATCTATTAGATTTTTCTCGGCTTGGATCATAATATCATAGGCTTGAGCTAAAAATTACCCTCCTAATGATTGGATCATCATAAAAATATCTAAATTCATATTTTTTAAGTAAAAAATAATAGCCATACCTTTAGGTGGCCTTACTAGAACATGAATCTTGTGCCATGTTTTGTGAAATCTAATGTTAAAATTGGTCATAAGCTCTTACAGATCCTTCTTGTTATTGATAAGATGTTGTAGGACTACAGATCTATCCCCTTTCTTGTTAAATCTTGCTACCAAGACATATCTTGGTTGGTCCCAATTTCCTAATTTTCCTGAACTGGAAGAGCTCCTGTCTCAGGACAGTCAGGGGCAAGCGCAGTCTTCGGGAATCACCCCTCGACTTCAAATTACAACTCTGATCTTGCACATAGTAGTGAAACCTGATCTTTCTTACCTCCCTACCGAGTAACATACATCGTCTGTTGTATGCAATTAGCGATACACCCCACCATGTAGGTGGGAGTCTCTAGGGAATGCTCCTGTTGAACACCGTTATGCTTCCACCTAGCCTTAAGGAGGGCCTCGTGGCTAATCTCCCCTGTCCTAAAGGACAGGGGCCAAGTGAAAGAGAAACTCTTCCAGCTGTGTGCCTGATGGGAAGGCATTGCCCTACACAATCGTGCGTTGGTCCCAAGTGCTGATAGAATTAGGGGTTAGGGATTGGTACTAATCCAGAGCCTTCCCTTTAAGGGAAACAACTAGTAACCACAAGGCTACTTCCTATTCCCTGATATAATGTAATGTGAATATTTTCCCTACATCTTGTAGGTGTTCCTTTAGAGTTTTGAAGTCTTCTCCGCTAAACTTGGGTAGTGATTTTAACGTGTTATCTAGAATAGGATTCCACACCATCGGGGGTGTGGGTAGGATGAGTGGAATCCCTTGATTCCATGAAATGAACTACCTTAGAGGTTGAGCTTCGAGGTGGGCCATTAAAATAGGTATAAGGATTCTAGTTGACTATAAGAAGGGCCTATCTAGTTAAGATGTTGAGAGAGTTCCGGTTTGGAGGAGAAAAAGACCTTTGAATCCATCTACCTCTTCTATGTATGCAGTGGAAGATATAACTGCAAGTATTCAAACACACCTTCTTCTCTTGTCCTTGCTCTTGTTTGCATTTGTCTCATAAACTAGAGAAGACCAAACTTAGTATTGCTGAAATCAGTATATTATCGATGATGGAGTCTTAAGATGTGTAAGTTTTTGTGTCCCCACCGGGCGTGCCAGGAAAATTGTTGACAATTATCTTTGTGGATGAACAGTCAGAGTAATTGGATACCTTAGGGAAGTGGGATGTGATCCCTAAGATAACCTCCAAATTTTAAAGAAGCTGGGTCTTCTCTACGGTGTCAGGTAAGGTTTAGAGGAAAAATGAAACATGAAGTGACAAAACTAACAAAGGCGATAAGCCGAAACATAGATCTTAAAAGACACATAGATAGATCTTGGGAAACTGGTTGAAACAACCAAAGAACATTTAGCATGGTCTACTATTTTTTAGAAGTATATCTAGGATTATCAGAGGCCGAAAAGGTGCAAAACATAATAATATGTAGATGATAGATGCATATAGAAAACTCTAAGGGCATATAGCACGATAGATCTTCAGAAATTATCTAAAACTACCAGCAGCAAAAGATGAAAGACATAGAATATTGAAAGCTAAAATGCATAGAACAAGAACTCTTTATTCATAGAGTAAATAATACATATGGCCGAAATGACACATAAATTACAAATTTCTTCTACAACAAAGCCTTGCTAAGGCTAGAAAATACAATAATTAAGCCTAGAATCCCTCTTCGCAGCTCTAGTTGTGGTCTATTTTTCTTTTCTATTTTTTCCTCCACTTTGGTTCTAGATCAGAAAATTCCTTTATAGATCCTTTTGACTCTCGCTTCAATGTATGGAATCATATTTTCCACCGAACAAGATTCAATTTTCTTACAAGATCTTTCATTTTTTTGGGCAACATCTCAACTTCCTATCGGTGATATTTACGATTGCCTTTTAATTCATCTAACTTGCACTCTTTTGATTGGTGATGATTCCATGTTTGCCACGTGGATGTCGTGCAGATTGTTTAAGAGTATTTCCTTGGTGATTTGTCTTCAAAACTATGCCTAAGTGACGTGTGGATGGGTGTACGCTTATTATAGGGCATTCCTTTATTTCTCTTTATCTGAAATTGCGCTCAGGTGAACATGTGGAGACCCTACATGTTTTTACTATATCCTTGACTTTTCAACCCGCCTGGGAAACTTTCTCGAGCCTGAAACACATGGGAAATGCGGCACAAGTTTGATAACACTCCTTCTCTGCTTCATGTCCCCGAGTGTGCCAAAGGGACACGTGGACATCTTCTGCATTCAACTTCATACTTAGTTGAATTTAGACTCAAACAAAACAAAAAGAACTAGGTCCTGGGTGATAAAATACGGTGGTTGATAAAAGAGTCTTATTCAAAAAGAACTCTACAATCACTAAGTTTAAAGGAGAAACAATCAACTTAAAAGGCCTAGAAAGGATAGTTTTTGGCCATTTTGCAACTGGTGAACACCCTTCTGAAAGTTGACAGGGAAGACTTAAACCATTTGGGAGATTTGTTCAAGAAAAATGAAGTGATCCATATTTGTGAAGGGTAAATATGTGGATAAATGTATGTTGGAAACAATTTGAAAAAAATCTGCTCATTTTGGGCACAGGGAATGAAGGCTCCAATGGTGAAATATAACTTGTTCGGATGATTCTAGGGGTTTCAAGAGGATTTGGGAGGTTAAAAAGTAGTCAATGGAAATATTTTGTAACCCCTCCACATGATGGAAACATCATTTTTTCCAAGACTTAATACTATTATATGATAAATACTTTGCAACTACCCCTTCGAATAAAAAATGGAATAGGCAGTAAAAATAAAATTTTAGGTATAATTAGCTCTTGATAATGGCTAGGATGATCTCAACATGTGATTTAAAGTCAAAATTATATAAGTTTTGACCCCAAAACACCCTTCCATCCTCCTGGGGTAGAAAAATCACTCCCTTTGTCTTAATTTGCACTTGGCGGGGTGACATCAACATTCTGAAACAACATTGGAAAAATTTTGAGCATGTCTTGTCCCCTTAGATTGTCCCTCATGTGCAAAGGGTATAAGGGGAAAAAAAAAGTACTTCTCTCCCTTTTTCTCATGAATTTTATTCACATAATGCATCATTTAGTAGACAACATGATCTTTCCAATGATGTATTACTTGTGGTATGGTGAAGTGATTTGATGTGCCAAGTTGTTTGTTCTAGGAGACATAGCTATGAGACCTTGAAGCCAATTTGAATAGTATTAGATAAGGATCCATTTTTGGGTCTTGTGTCATTATTTTAAGGTTATAATGATTTTCATTAGTTAGGTGACATCAATACCTTCCCGTTGATGTGTCATTTTTGTCATGATGATGATTTTTGGTGTTCCAAGTCACTCTGCTTTATGAGAGTGGAAATTGGATGCTTAAGACCTAAGTAGATATGCTTGCATATTGGAGTGTGTCATGATGATGTTGGAGGTTACATAGCTTCCTGTGATAGTTGGTGGTGTTGATAGGATGTTCCTGACTTGTGTGAATCTTGTGGAGTTTTGGTGGAGATGTAGAGTGCCTTTGAAGTTCATATTTTATTCGGTGGTGAGAAGAATTTGTTTTAGGCCTATTTGAGAAGCCATGAACTAGTTCTTGATGGTGTGACATCTTATCTACCTATTTGGTCTCTTAGAGTGATTTTATATGATTTAGTATATGTTTTTTCATGTTGTGGAGACCGACCTATATGGTCTTGGCTGACCTAGAGTTGTTTATGAGATGAGTCATGTATAAAAGTGCATTATATTTGTTCATTTGAGTGTGGAGAGGTGAGAGATCTAGAGAAGGTAGAATAAGATTAAAGAGGGGAAAGTGAAGAGCTAAGAAGAATTATGAAGAGTTGAGAAGAGTAGAGGAGAAGATGTTCATCATTAGACCTAATCAGCAAGTGAAGAAGCATATTTGAGTAAAGAAGAAGAGAAGATTGTTTGATGTGAATTGAGTTGAACTTATGATCACAATCATTTGTAGGAGAAACAAATCTTCATTGATCATCCATTTCAGCTGGATAGGTGGGTTCTTAGTCATGTTAGGGGGTTGTAGTCTCCTTTTAGGGTGAGTTCCCTACTAAAATAGGGTTTGATGCTCCTTGTGGGGTTGGTGCCTCACTAAACAAATATTGTGTGATGTGTAATATTCATGAAAGAATTTTTTATTGAGTAATATATTCAAAATTTTATGTGGGATTTATACCCCTTAAGGGTTTCCTACTTTACATTTGGTTTTCACGTGTTCTCTCTTTTGTTTCATGCACTTATGAATGGATGTTACACACTTAATAAGATCACATTGAATATGTATGTCGAATGGTTGTTTTGGATGATGTTATAAGCTATGATAAATGAAGTAAAATAT
The DNA here is from genome assembly GCA_019776745.2 of Taxus chinensis. Lineage (NCBI taxonomy): Eukaryota > Viridiplantae > Streptophyta > Pinopsida > Cupressales > Taxaceae > Taxus > Taxus chinensis. Next base: position 741,127,303 of record CM034150.1, read on the forward strand.
TTTAAAGAATGATTCACCCCCTCTCTCAGTCTTTATGTTTCTAATAAAAACAACAATGTCAAGAGGCTATAGGAAGAGATGATAGTGTGCTAAGAGAGTATATGGGATCTGGAGGATGAGGAAGAACAATATAATTTTGATGGTATCTTGATCTAACCTATCGTTCCTGCTCACACAACTAGTTCAACTAATAAAAAGAAAATTTTAATAAAAATTGATAGTGGTGAAAAAGTTAAATGGGCTAAGAGGAAAGAAACCTTGGAAAACAATTTACCATATGTTTAAAAAATATTACAACCAACACCAAAGAGATAATCATTGAAAACCAATATACTAAAAGCACATCAATTTAAAATGATGAATACAAAACATCAAGACCATTCACAACAAGTGCGCAAGGAATCATACCGACATGTCAGGTCGCATGAACTACTCCCTCGCCTACAAGTGGAAGTGGGAGTGGGAACGTCATGCCTACAATGAATAACCTCGTACATGGTAGGGTTGGGAACAATGCACAACACGTATTCATGTAAAATATATTTTATGAAATGTCTCTACACTTTCTAGAGTATCATGGGGTTGAAAATGTAGTAGAGCATGCGCTTGAATGTGAACTTATACGTTGAGAAAAGGGAATAATGTCTTCATAACATAAAGTAACTCAGTTTGCAACAAAATTTCTAGGTTGTGCCCATACCTGGTACTAGAAACATGACCCACTACAAGTCTTGGTAGACTATTATCCACTCAAAGTGACCTTTTTAATTGAATTCGACATTTTAGAGTTTGAGCAATAAAGTGTTTCAGCACTCAAGGAGGTCAAGTAAGAACTCACAGAAAGTGTTTGCACTTATGATACACATTTAAAAACCCTTATTTCTAAACTCTCATATAAAATACATCCTACACAACATGTATAATGGTTTTTAGGGGGGTCTTACTACCATTTAGGTGCTTATTGTCACACAAGACTTTCACAAATCTACGTGAAACATTAGAAGAATATTTGCACACTAAACAAATGGGAATTATTGATACTAGCATGAGCACATTCATGGGGGCACATATCACATCTATGACATTACAACTAGAGAAATTAACAAAAAACAACACCTGCGAAGCACACAGTGGAATTTCATACACTGATTGTGAGGTGGAGGGTGAAATCCATGCTTAGATCATGTGATATTATGAAGGTAGCCATAATGCTTGAAAATACCCCATATTACACCGCGTCAAGAAGGAAAAAGTAGCCACTTACTGCAAGATATGTGATGCACATACGATAAATCGGAGTGTCACATTATTGACCAAATCCATGAGGTCCATATCACTAGGACTTCAAAAAGCTAATCGTAGAGATGTTCCAAAGTAGAACACAGTGGATACTAGTTGTAGAAGAAATGGACGAGGACAAGGAGGTCACGTATGTGGCAGATATCCACCCAATTTTTTTTATAAATTTGGATCACCATATCATTACTAGTGTGATCGCCCAACCATTCCCAATCTACAGCACATTTTAGAAAATAGCATAAGGTGGAAGATTTACCCTGACCTATATAAGACAATGAAATAAAAATACTGAGAAGGGAGTCAAGAATGATTAAAATTTCACATGCATTGTTGAGAATGAAAATAGGACAAAATCTATACCAACAGAGGATCCAACCACCAAAGTACTGGTAACAACATGTACTGTTATATACATGCACAAGAGATGCCTTTTAAAAAAGTGCATCCCTACCGAATTAAATTCAGCAAATCGCTACCTTGATTGCAAGCAACATAAAAAGGTTCTTCAAGAGGTGAAAGACTTGATAAGATAACTTATAAGGAGAAATATATTTCATCAAAGATGAGGCAAGACTATGAAATGAGTAGTTAAAATATTTTGAGGATGAACAGATCAACAAAAATGAGATTCATGAGGTATGTAGGTTACTGCACACATAATGTTATATTACCCTTATTAGGTAAATGGATATCTCATAAGTTAAGAAAAGTGGTGCTCCATAATTAATTGGGTACTGACACAAAGCCAAGGATGTCAAATCAGCAAAAACATGGAAGGTTTTAAAAGAGAGACACTTATTGATGTTTGTATAGACGACATGGAACATTAATGACAGATTGGTTGACACGGGCATGCAGAAGTTATTATGCTCATAGTAGATGTCCTATAACAATATGGGATTACCAACATGTAACATGTACATTCCCACACAGTTTTTTTCATGGATAATAAAACATGAGTTGTGCCCATAAGATTCCTGAAAGAATTCCATAATCAATATTATGAGGGTGAAATTCCATGGGGATTTTCAAATTCATACCATTAGCTGAAGCGAATAATTTTCCAGTGCTACTTGGAAAACATTGGTGTTATTGCCAATAATGTCCAAGTGATGATCTAAGAAACATTATGCAAGTTTTAAAAATGGTGATCATTGCGAGTCATCTTCCCGATGGACCCTAAACAAGAGTGCACAACGTATGTGGAGATTGTGGAAGAGCATGAAGATATGTGGAGCATATATACAATATCTCAAGCTACATAGGGATAGATAATTTTGAGCCAATAATGGAAGGAGAACTAAATTGGGGTGCAATAACTAATCAATGTACAACACAACTAGTGTGGGATGTAAAAATTAGGCACATGGTTTGTATGAACTACTAGGGTGAGATTTTGGTATGATTCAATATGCATATAACTACAATACTATCCAAGAATCCACAAGTATTCACAAAAGTATTTAAAAAATAACTACAAAAAACACCTAACCTCTACATCAGGTTTTAGTGGGAGTGATAATGTCCAAGAATTTCCCAAGGACATCTAAACGGCATATATACAAATGGAGGAAGCACGTGATTGAACTACTTAACCCACTTGTTAAAAAGGTAGTACAACAAATATTGTGGGTAACACATGGGCTAATGTTATTATCATTGATAGACACAAAGGATGACCATGAAGGATTGGTTCAAAAAAATCAATGGTACGTGAAGATACCTTGCTTATAGTGGAGTCACTAGCCCAAAGGAACATATACATAAATGTGTGGAGATATGGATGGATACACAAGTTCGCAATGCCTTATGAACACATTTATTCTATCATACATTGTGTGTATGGGCACAAGTATGGTATGTCTATTGTGATTCTCAGAGAGAATCAAGTTCCTATAAAAATGACTCAAGGATTTCTCCATACATTTTCTTTTGTATCATCAATTCCTCACTTGAATTATACCCTTCAATATATAAAATATGTGATGGTTGGAGATGACATTATTATAGAAGATAGAATTTTGGTGCTACACAAAGATAAAGGTTTCACACTAACTAAAACATTCATTGAGGATACCAAGGAGAACATCTCCAATGATGGGGAGGAAGTAATATTGGAATGACATACTTGTGCATGGATAGGTAAAGAAAAAGTGGTGTGATAAATAGATGACGAGGACAATAATTACCATTTACATGTAGATGTTTCTTATGGGTCGTCAGGAGTCATAGATGAAAAGGAAACAAGGGAATCAGCCATATGATGAACCTTTAAAATCTAGACAAATTAACATCAGTAGTGAAGATGAATTGAAAATGGAAACAACTAGTGATTACTGGAGTGAACCAGAAATCACAAAAGTTGTTGAGTTGTTATGCGAGTATGAAGATATATTCCCCAGAGGCTACCACAAGATAAAGAGTTTGCATCCATAGCTGGGAATGATGTAAAACAAATTAATAAAGGGGGATAAGCCAGTTAGAAAGTGCACATATAGGATGAATCCCAACCCATGTACATAAGTAAAACAAGAACTTGACAACATGCTAGTCGCAAGAGTCATCATACCAATAGAAGAGTCTGAATGGGTAAGACCTATAGTGATCAACATTAATAAGGATGGGCACATAAAAAAAATTGTTTACCATGCTTTGAACTCTATTTCTATAATAGACCCCTTCCCTACTCCCTTAAGAGAATATATTTTAGAAGGAATCACAAGTAGGGAAATATATACATTCATAGATGGGTTTTCAGGATATCTCTAGGTCAAAATTTTAGAAGAGGATCACCCAAAAATAATTTTTGCAATCAAATGGGGATCGTATGCCTATAGAGTCATGTCGTTTGGACACAAGAACACACTTGTTATATTTTTATGTATTGTTGTAACTTCTTTTGAGGATTTCATACTCAAATTTCTTTAAGTATACCTAGAAGATTAGACAATCTATAGATTGGTAATTGTTTTTTATGTTTGAGCACTTATGACAGTTAAAAATTTCCTTAAATTTGAAGAAGTTTGTGTTCACCACTCCATTCGGTTCCCTATTAGGGCACATTATCTTTTAAGATGAATTATTGGTGGACCTAGCTAAAATTGTAATAATCGTCAATCTCACACATTCGCTTATGCAAAGAGAGGTTTGTGCCTTTTTTGGAAATTAAGGGTATTATCACAATTTCATTAAAGAATTTACTCACATTGCAGTGCCAATGGATAAAATGATACCAAAAACTAAATAATTTAAGTGGGGTTTCGATTGGCAGCATGCTTTTGAAAAACTCAAAGAGAAATTAACCCAAGGTCCTATTTTACAATTCCCAAATCGGAACACATTATTTCATGTACACATAGACACTTCAATAATTGTTGTTGGAGAAATATTAGCATAGCTAGAGGAATAAGCTTTCAACCATCCAATCTACTTTGTAAGCCAAAAATTGACGTGGGTGGAAATAAATTACACTACCACAGAGCGTGATGGACTATCCATGGTTTATACATTTAAATTTTTTTGACATTATCTCTTGGTCACACCATTTGTGTTATTTACTGATCATATGTCTGCTAATTTTTTTTCAACAAAGTAGTATTGCATGGGAGGATCTCCAAAAGGATAATACTATTCCAAGATTTCCAATTCTCGGTGGTGGTAAAGCTGGGTAAAAATAATGTCGGACCTCACTAATTTATTGTGAATTGATACTCGATGAAGTAGCGTAACCCATAGAGGATGGCATATAAGATGCTTAATTACTTAGCATCCAAACCGAGTTAGGAGAATTGTAGGATGTGCTTTCCTTCCTAGAAACTAGGGTGTGCATGTGAGAATTATAAAGTCAAACATCGTAAGTAATTAGTTGTCAAAGAAGTGTCATATCAGCTAATTTCTAATCAACTCTATAAAATGGGTTGTGAAATTTTTTTACAATGATATATTCCTATAACATGAAAGGTAAGATATCCTGAAGTGAAATGCACAAAGGAATTATAGGTGGTCACTATGTATGTGATGTTACCGCTTGAAAGATCTTTAATGTGGGGCTTTGGTGGAAAATCTTTACTCAATAACATGAAAGAATATTCTAAGGCATGCAATCAATGCTAAAAGAAATGACATACCGAGAAGACATGATAATATGCCCCTAATCCTTAGTAACCACCTAAGAACCATTTGAAAATTGGAAATTGATTTTATAGGGCCAATCAACCTTGCAACATGAAGAATGAGAGCCAAATATATTATCACATAAATAAATTATCTTACATGGTGGGTAGAAGCCATACCAACTAAAATTATTACCAGGTAAACTACAATGGAAATATTAATTTTGGAAAACATTATAAGCATATTTGATTGTCCATTGAGCCTAATAAGAGATAGAGGAACACATTTCTTGAATGACACAATTCATGCGTTCTGTTGTGATAATTTATGGTTGTTTATCATAAGACAACCCCTTATCACCCACATGCCAATGGTACTATGGAAGCCTTCAACAAAATATTCAGTCACACCTTGAAAAATATTTGAGATGTCAGAAGGAAAGACTGGGATGACTAAGTATCAATAGTACTTTAGGCGTATCAGATAACATATAAGTGCTTAAATAAATCAAATCCCTTTTAAATTTTCTATGGGAAATAAGTCGTTCCACCAATCGAATTTTTATTACCATAATTGATAATTACATGCATTGAAAATATAGAATATGCAAAATCAATACAAGAAAGGTTAAAAGCTAGGTGGTCATAGAATATTGAGAAAGCATCATCAGAAAGCATGGTATGATCGGAACCTCAAAAGAAAAAATCTTAAGGAGGGTGCAAAGGTTTTGTTGTTTGATTACAAATTTTCACAACATCAAGGAAAGATCAAAACTCATTGGCTATGGTTGTACGAGATATTTGATATATTACCAACTGAGGCATGCAAAATTATGGATCTTAGTGGCAATATGCTTCCATGATACTTTAATGGGATTAGGTTGAAGCCATATTTATAACTACATTTTCATGTAATGAATAAGGTGTATTCCATTAATTAATTGTTATTTCATTTTTATTAGGTTAGGTTTCTTTATTCTTTATAATAAGTGATGAACAATTGTGCACTTTGTTGTTTAGAATGACCTTGTAGAACTAGCTCAAAATCATCTTACCCAAAGGACTGCGTAAAAATTTAAAATGGGAGGAGTAATTAGTGGAGGAAAATAGCAATGAAATGTGGAATAATTTCGATGAAAAAGGATGTTGAAGTGATATACAGAAGATGTCAGATAAAAAGAGGGTGAGATAAAAGAGAAATGTATAAAGCATCACATGCGCAAGTAAAAAATACGTGACAAGGAAATGGAATAGGGATGAAGTGTGGTGAATAGTGGAATACATAATCTTCCAAGAGGATTTTAAATTAATGAGGAGTAATGGGAAGGAGGAACCTAGAAATAAACAAGGAGGAGGATGTGGCCTAAAAAATAGTTCATTAAATGTAGCTGAGCAAGTGCGATGGAGAAAGCATACGAGGAAGAAACCCATGACACACACTTAACTGTCACTTGGGAGAAAGTGGGAAAAATGGAGCAAAGGATAGTTGTCAAAAATTGGGCATTAATGGAAGCTATGGGAAACTAACAGATCATGCATGCAGGAAGTAAATGGAATACACATTTATTACTTCTAAAAAGGGGTGTAATTCATTTAGTTACCTTGCAATGAAAATGGGAGCCCTAGTGAAAAATAGTGAAATAACTTACAAAGATGATTCAACACTCACGCATGTCAAAAAAACCAATCACCAGTAACGCCACCTTAAGATTTTTCAGTAATAGACAAGGATTAGAAATAGACTAGCCTATCAGAGAAACAACCAATCTCAACCATCATTAACATGGGGGTCGTAAACCCTTGAGAAGATGATGAACTTTGGGGAAATTAACTGCCCCATGGTGAACCAATGTGGTTTTTTTCCTACAAAGAAACAATGAAGGAAAGGCACTAGAGAAAGAAAATAAGGAAAGGCTCACAAGTTCAAAAAATATGTTAGGATCAATATTTACAAGTGACTCAGAAGCTACGGTAATCAAGGAATAAGAAGACTTGACTATTATAAAGGAGAAACCATCAGAGGTAGGAACAAGAACTTCCATGCCAAAAAAGGATAAGATCACTATATCAAGAGGAAGGAAACCTAAGAAGGAACAAATATCCACTTCCCTAGCCATTAATACTGAAATGAAATACCCAAAGGAAGCTGAAAGAATTATAAATTGGACCAATAATGTAACTTCAACCAAAATATCAAACTACAATCATCTCATGCCTAGACTTGATGAAACTATTGAGAAAGAAATGGTGCTCCTAAAAAGGAAAAAAAGAAAATCAAGGAAATGATGTTTATGACAATAAGGTATGAAAAATGATGGAAAAATAGAGGTCTTTTGGCTACTTGAAATTCCCTACTTTAGCAAACCATAAGAATTATACCAATACCTTATCTCACGTATCAAGGAATGATATTTCTATTTTGTGGGAAATTACATGAAACTATCGCACCATCTGATTAGTAAGATAACATGGCTCAATAATTACGGGGATGATATAGCACAAGACCTAGAATATTATGCCTCCATAGACAACATTTGAGACTTCCTCAAATACAAGTGCACAGGGAATTTCATGTCCATAGATGAACTCAAGGACCCTGGGACAAGATTTATTGTGTGACTACTTATGGCCAAACTTGCAGGGGTTGAGAGGTGGATGGAAGTCAATAAGAGGTTTCTAAGAAGTGAGCATAAGGTAGCACCCAGGATAGTTTTTGACTACTCCCAATTTGTCACACAAGGCATAATAGTATATGTTGGCATGGCCCAAGAAACTAAAGTGGTTAGATTCTATTGGGGTACCATTTTATTGTTAATAGTATTTAATTAGCTTGGCATACCAGAAGGGGATAATGAACCATCATGGATATACCCATATGAGGATCCACCTTTAATATTAATATATAAACCATTTATGGCACCTCCAACACTCAACAATGCATAAAAGGCAGGGTTTACAACTTGGTTAACACACTTGTGCAATGTATTTGAGTAATACTAGATAATCTTGCACCAATTACCTAAGGAGTTGGTTAGAGAGGTAGAGCTCAATTTTGTAATAAATTATTTGGTGGCAAGAATAAAAAAGGTTTATGAGACTTAGACACCGTGGGCCAAATTACCATATGCCTTCACAATGGAATACTTTGTTTGATTTTCCAAACGAGTCAAGGAGAAAATAAGATCGATATTAATATGCAAAGGGTATATGAGGACATCCATGCACTACACAAAGCATATAAGCACCCTAATCGAGATGCACATGAAGGAACTCATGTCACATATATTTATCACCTCACTAAGTGCGAAACTATTGTGGTGAGGAATGAAGCGCATAAACTTTTATTTTATCTACAACCAAATAAAAATGCTAAAAAAGATGAACCATTAGATGAGAATAAATTTTTATTGGTAAATGTATATGGAAATGATCACAAGAACAAGTAGACCATGCACAAAAAATAGTGATCTAAAAATTCAAAGAAAACTTACACACACACACACACACACACACACACACATACACAGAATATTTTGCTTTTAATGTTTTTCAATTAAATTTTGACATTACAATATTTTTGCATTTTTAATAAATAATTAAAAAACTGCAAGTACTATGTAAAATCATAGAAATAAGAAATAAATTCACCAAAAATTCAACACAAGATGTGATAACAGAGTTCGGCGTTTGAGGCCTACATCTCTGGGTCTAGTTGAATGGGACTGAGCTATTAAAAATATTTTAAATAAACACTTACATATGTTTCTACAATAATATGATCTTCTTACTAAATTTTCCTACCAAAAATAATGCTAGTCTCCTTTTACACTTCCCTCAAATTTTCTCTCTAGTTCCTTCTATAAGACTTTGAAAATAATACACAATCTTTGGTTAGTCCCTCTTCAAATAGCAATTCCTCTAGTTATACTCAATTCAACCCCCACAATATTTTGGTTAAAGGCTTATCTTTTTATCCCATCGTGTAAGGTTTGAGCCTCCCTTTGCGCATTTCTTATTCCTTTTTGCGAGGAAATCCCACATGTGATGCATGAAGGGTTAGGTTGTTTAAATGTAAAGTAATGACATTTGAGTATTGGATTAAGAGCCATTTTGTAAGCCAACAATTGAGTTGGTCAGTCTAGAAATGCTAAGTTTGGGCATTGTGCATATTAGTCCACCATGAGGCCATGTGGAGAGTTAAGAAAGAATGGAGGGATAAGGAGATATGTGCCATGGTTTAAATGGTTAGCATAAAAGATAAGGCGAGTTGGTTGGAAGATATAGTAGGCAAGCTGGAAATTCGAATATAATGCAATGGAGATAATGTTTAATCGATCACTGTGGAGAGATAAAGGGGTAGCTCAGATGGATAGGTCAAATCGGTTGGCCAAGTTGGGATATCCACCAAGCCCTTTACAATACCATATCAATAAAATCCCACATGTATCAAGAATTTACAAAGTGAGGTAAATATATAAAAAAATCCCTATAATAACAATATGAAGTAAAGGATGCTAAGACACCCCTTCATAATCAAGTGTGTTGAATGTGGCTGAGGGCCCCTAGCCAGCAAATAGAGGGGCCCACATGTTTGTCACCAAGTGTCCAAGACTGATGTTCAAATAATTTTTTTTCCCTTCATTCATATTTTCCACATGTCACATTTATATTGGTCCACTTGGCGAGCATGCATGCATCCAACCTGTACACAATCTCTGAATTCACCAGTTTTCCAAAAAATTCAGTGAGCCATAAATTTTGCATACATACTCCGATTCCTATAGGAAAGATATCATCTGGAAAGCTCAAATTTTTCTCCACACAATGAAACTACCTATAACTAATTCTGATAATATTTTAGATCAAATTTTCTTAGTGAGGATCCTCTATATCAAATACATCAATAAAAAGAAATTGCAAGCATGTAGAAGAATTAACGTAAAAATAAAATATGGCTGAATCAAAGAAAGAACCAATCCTAGTGTAGATGGAAGAAGGCCAAAAATAAGTAGACCAACTTGAAGGCATGAGGTCCATGATTGTCCTTAACGAAAAGGATACCAATGTTGAGGTCCCAATATAGCAATCTCCAATCTAGGTAAGCACTAAGGAAGGGCCAGGTGAACATATGGGGTACTCGAGCCTTGGTGGAAAAATAACATCTACTCTCAAGTAACCCCCAAAGGTGATGGAATTCAAAGACAATCTGGAAGACACAACGTGAAGAAAAATCACCATCGAGGGTTCATGTGGAAGTGAAGTGTCTAAGGAGGATAAGTCAAGGTGGAATAATCCGACTCAAATAAGGGCAAGAAATCAATATAGGAGAAAAACCTTGGCACATAAGATGATGCAGAAGGTAGATAACTCTACCCCAACCTAGGAAAAATATCAATGCACACAATGTATCAATGGGAGAAAAATGATTATGAAATTTTCCAATGGAACAATATTAAGAACACCATATTAATTGATTGCTCTAAAAAGGAATTTTCCTTTTCATTGGATTTCAACACTAATTAACCAGGTCATTGAATTTTTAAGCAATAGCATTTGCACCATCCCATCCAAGCATGGAGATCATGTTCTCCTAATAACCACCTATAAAATTTATGTGACTCAAGTCAAGGAGGAATTTTTGAATATTTTTGGAGTAGTGCTAAAAAATTTGTAGAATAGCAATGAAATGCAAGAGTATATCAAGCTTAGGAAAGAAAGCTATAGGAGCTATAAGAGACAAAACGAAAGTTGTGTGAGATGAAACACAAAAACAAGGGTCTCTAAGACAAATATGTGCACATCAAGTCAAATGTTAATACCCTCAAGGAGTGAGTGGTGTGTATTGAGCCTAAGCTTCTAGAAGATAATTTTCTCATACCAGGCGAACAAATAGAGGAGCTCAAGTAACTAATGAATTTCCCATTCAAGGAAATAGAGGAGTGGCAGAGACCAAAATGACAAGGGGGAAAAATTGAAAACATCTATGCTTTTTGTAAAAATAATTTCAAAGAATGCAAAAAATAGAACAATAATATTATAGGCCAAAGAAAAAAAAAGATAATAATTTTATAAAGGGTTGTATAAGTAAACCCTGATAATCAATGCACGAATAAAAGAATTGATGAATAAACTAACAACATTTGAAGCCCAGATAGATGATGACTCCATGGAAAAATATAACTATGTTGGCCATTGTGTCTATAGTTTTTTCATTTATTTCAAAGGTCATTGATGGTAAAGGGAGTTCATGTGTCATATGGGTCTCCATGATGTGTCAATCAAGGTCAAATTCTAGTTTTGGTGAAGTTATTATGGTGTTTAATCATGGTCAAGATAATATGAGCTCTCTAAAGGTTGTATGATATATGTATGAGGTCAAGTATGGTCAATCTGATGTGGGAAAAGGTGTTTAAGTGTTTGCAAGTGGTCAACAAGGTCAGTTCATAAAGAGTCATGGCTGAGTCGGATCATTCTAGGCTTATTTCTAGACCTAGTTCATGGTGTTTGGAACATTTTTATGATGTTTGGAGTAGGAAATTATCGTTCAAACATGGTATTAGTGTTTTGACACTACGTATGATGGGTGGAATTCATATCAGGTTAGTATTCAAAATTTTGATGTGGTTTCAAGGTCCTTGTGGAGTAAGAAGGTGAAGACTAAGAATATAGACACATGCAAGTCTCTGTGGTTGGATATTTGTAGATAATTTTGAGATTGGATGATAATTTTCATGCATGGAGGAGGTCCATATGGTGCTGTGGGAAACTTTTCAGGTTGGTATAATGAAAATTTTACATGATATGATGTTTTTGGAAAAATTGAGTTCTTAGAATGCTCATTTTGAGCACAATGGTGAACTTAATTTTCTCACCCAGTCACACACACTTTTCATGGGACTATTATTCTTTGTGGGAATTTTTCTTCATGTATTCTAGAATATTTTACAAAAATAATGAATCATTTTGGATGTCAGACATTTATGAACAATTGTTAAAAAGTTAGACAAGTCAAAACCCTAACGAAAACCCTTGTTCTAGAGGAATATAAATTATTTTCATTGTATGGTCTCCAAATGATTTTTTAAATATAAAATTATGCATTAGGGTTGTATAAGAATATCCATATCTCATTTTTGTGGTGGTTTGATGTTCTAGCTATTTCAAAAAGTGAGAGAAAAACCCTAGTTTGTGGAAATTTACAGTTTTAGGGTTGAGATGGAAGCTTATGCATGAAAAGTTAACTATTCCAAAATCCTTGAGATATTTTCTAAGTAGAAATGAAACATTTCAGGTATCTTTAGTGAGAAAATTTTAAGATATGTATCTCCAAAGTTTCCTTACTAATTTTAGCCTTAAGGTCTAAAAGATAGTCATGGAGGTTTGAGTTAAGTTGAGTCATTTTGCATGATGTAGCAATATTTTATGAGCTTGGATAGTGTATTTAAATCTTATATGATATGATTAAATCTTTTGTTTTTATTTGGATAAATTTTTTCTTTCCTAAGCCCTAATGGCCTAATTGGTCCTCTTAGGCTTCATAAGGTGTGATGGAACATGTGTTTTGGATATGTTTTCTCCACATGATCTAATATTTTTAATGCTTGGATAGGTGCTTTAGGTTACCATTGATGTGTTCCATGATTTTTTTGATCTTGGAAGTGGCCTTAGAGATGTCTGCAGTTAGCTTCCTTAAGACTATTTCTTGAGTCCATTTTGGCAATGGACCTATTTCATATATTGGCTTGATTAGATGCCTTATGTTATGATTTGGAGGTTGAAGTGAGTTGTTATGGATAGTAGAATTAGATATATTTCCAATGTTATACTAATTAGGCCATGATGAAGATTTTTTTCTAGGAGAAGTTGCTTATTTTATGGGACTGATTTATAGGTGCTTGAAGACCTAGTTGTGCATGTTTGCTTTTTGGTATGATTCATGGTGATGATTGAAGTTTTGGAGGTTCATGGGCTACTTGGTGGTGCTGAGAGGTTGTCATTAAATTTTTTAGAGATTTTGGTGTCTTGAAAAAAATTCTATGTGTAGTTGGAGTTCATGACTCATTTGTTGAAGCTTAAGACCTTGTTTTGAGCTTGTTTGAGAAGGCTTGTGCTAGTTCGATTTGTTTGGAATATTGGCAACCCTTGAGGTTTCTTGGAGTGATTTTATATTATTTTATTGATATGGTTTAAGATTTAGAAGAATGACATTAAAGGTCATGGCTAACCTAGAAGGTATAATGAGCTAGTATCAAGTACATAAAGGCTATTGTATTTTCTCAATGTGACTACTTGTGACTATGGGGTTATAAACGAGCCATATGAGGTGAAGGAAGAGTAAAGAGGGGTCAAGGATAGATATGAAGAGAGGTATGAAATAATTATGAATATTTAGAATCATATATGTAAGGAAAATATACCTATTCAACCCATGAAGAACCATATTTTAGCAAGTTATGAGAGATCTTGTTTTGAGAGGGTTTTAGGAGAGAGGACCGGAATTTGAGATCACTATCAGTTGTGGGAGAAACATAAATTTTATGATCATCCATTTTTATGTGGTTAATTTTTTTCTTGATCACCTTATGGGGTTATAGCCTCCTTGTATGGCTGGTGCCCTACTAAACTAGGGGTTGGTGCCTCACTAAAAAAATATTTCTTAATGTGTAATATTCTTAGAAAGTCCTTTATTAAGATTAATATTAGTAGATGTTTCATTTGTTTTAATTCCCCTTGAGGTTTTCCCACTTCATATTTTGTGTTATTGTGTTCTATCTATTGTTCTCATTGCACTTGTGAATGGTTGTAATACACACTTAATAAGCTCACACTTGATTATGTATGATGGATGGTTGATTTTAATGTATAAACATAATGTAATGGTAAATGAAGTGTAAAATGTATTATATGACTAATTCACCCTCTCTCAATCATTTTTCTTCTAGCAATTGGTATTAGAGCTACGTCTTTGTGAAGTAAGTTTAACGATCTTAAAGGAGATCATCAGAAGCACAATGGGATAATCATATAATGTTGAGACCTTCATTTTTGATCTTGAAGAATAATTATGAGATAGTATGAGACCCTGATCCATGGATTGCAATATAAAATTATTTATATGGAGGTTGAGCATGGAAAATCCATTAAAGAGCTAGAATCTGAAGTTTGATAGTGTGAAAAAATCCCTAAAGGACAAAGAAGAAGCTATACTTCAGATATGTAGATGAGTTGAGTTATTTGAAATATGAGTTAGAGGAAGCATCTACTAGGTTGAAAATGTATGGAATATTGGAGAATAGATATAAAGCTCCAGATGGGATCTTGGAGAGTGAAAGAGCAGCTAGTGACAACTTGGGTCTAGGATTCAAATGAGAGTTCATATAGAGAAGTATGAAGATAACAAAGGCTGGAGACCAAGTACCCAAAGAAAAAATAAAGGTGACCAATAAGGTCTTATTCAAATAATTACTAACCATGTTAGGTATTCTAATGCAAAGAGGTGTAGTCCTTCATTTCAATGGTTATTGTTTTACTTGTCACGGTTTTGGTAATAGAGCTAGAGATTGCAAGAATAATATCTCAAACTGAGGTTAGTGCTACATGGATTTATGAATGTGATTTAAATGGTAAATGTTATTCATGTTGTGAATGTGTTCAAGAGGCATAGTTTATTGTGGTTATAACCTCAAGTGCATATCAGATCTAGCGCATAGAAATAGTGAATTGTGTGCCAAAATTGTCACAAACCAGGGTCATATTGCTACATATTTCTATCAAAGTGATTCTCCAAGGTTCAACAGACAAACTTAAAGATTCCAAAAGGCAAGATAATAAGGTGTTCAAAAGTAATACAAATCCTATAGAGTGAGTCCTAAGATCAGAAAAGTATATTAATCAAGAAAATGAGTTCAAGAAGGATTTTGATCATACAATATGAGATGCAGAGTATGAGATTTGAAGAGGCAAGACATAGTATAAGAAGGAGGATGATAAACAAGGACCTGATAAGAAGGATAGTGCATGTTCAAATAGCATTAAAGGAAAAATGAATGCAAAGGTTGACAAGGCTAAGAATCTAGTCAAAGTGTAGATTCATGCTCAAGGAGAAGGTATATCAAATGTAATCAAGATGCCAAATAGTATTCACAAGATCAAGAAGGAGTAATTAGGATATGGTCAAACCTAATACAATTCAAAGAGGACTACTAGACCTAATTGTGAATTAATAATAATCACATTATTTTTATCAAATATTCAATCATAAGATGAATGGTATAGGAGATGAAATTATCATTCCTAAAATATTAATTCATGGAGAATGAAAGGACCTTAAAGGGTAATTTGCAAGAATAGATAGAAGATAGGATTAGATTCCTTGAGTCTCATTTGATGACTGACATACCATTTTAGTGACCTATATGAAGTAATTGGAATGTATTCTACTATGCTTCCTAGAAGACATTCATCTTATCAAGGAGGTATGAGTATGTTCCGGATTATACATTTTCAGTATCAGATTATTATCAAAGTATGTCACAAAAGCTTGTCAAGTGTATCCATAGTCAAAAGAGGTCTTGTTTTGAAAAGAGTGCGGTCTCAGTCAAAAGGTATTATGAATCTCTTGTTTCATTCATGGGGTGTCTAGTATGTATAATTCATTATTGCACTGAATTTATTGATAATTTGTATAAGAAGTCTCTTATTTATCCAATGGTATGCTCATCAAAGGTGTGAATTTATTATGTTTAGGCTTAACAAGAAGATGCTCTGTGTTGTTCAAGTTCAATGTGTATGTTCTTGAAGCCTCATGTTAAAAGATCAGTTTCTAAGTCTATGTATTATCATCCATCAAATAAATTTGTGTTTTCATGAGGTATCTAAGTGTTGATAAATCAGAGTCTCAAGGTTATTAGAATTTCAAGTTAAGGAGTTAAAGCATTCCTTATTTAATCCTAAGGTATGGTACTTATGATTTAAGTCAAATGAGGTTAAATAATATTTCAACCCAATCTATGAAAGTGTCATCATAATCTGCATACAAAATTCTTTACTGGTGTCAACGGTTTGGTCTTAAAGTTGTCTACTTTTACAAATGGCTATCCTTGGAGTATTTGAAGATATGAGATAATGTTAATACCGATTTTCTACTAAATGAGGTATACCAATGCAAATAATTTTGATGGTTGATATGAATGTAGAGGTCATTTAATAGTTAGTATGCTCTCAGTCAAAATGTATTAAGGTCTATCAGGGATCTGTGATCAAAGATGGGGTGCTTAGGTATCAAGATAGTAAAGCAAAAAAAATTCAAGGTCATATCATCCCAAGGGAATTATATCATGCTAATTTAACTCCATGAGTAAGTACTCTGGGTTCATAGTCAGATAGTTGGAATTGAAGAAGGTACAAATTTTATTAGTTAACAGAGAAACTTGAAATCAATGTACATGTATTGTAGTAGATATTGTAGGATCATGAAGTGGAAAGAATGTCTACAAGGCTTCTCAGGTGTGAAATTAATATTTTAGTATTGTGAAAGGTTTATGAAGATTGTACAAAGGTTGTGATAATCATCAAGAGGAAATGGTCTATGGTTTGGTTGTTAGTTCAAGAAGCAAGAGTCAATTCTGTGATTTTGTATTGAATTCTATCAAAATGACATCAAGGCATTTTGAAGTGATACAATAATCAAATAGGATGACTAAAGGAAAGAGGACTTTTTCAAATCATTGAATACATGATTTTTTAGACTTAAGAAAGGCATGATTATTATACAATTTTTTGTTGCATCAAAAGATCAGGTATGTGCTCTATTTTATATGAGTATTTTAATATTTAATGGAATATTATTCATCCTAGGGGGGAGATTGAATGGATTGAGAGGTTGGATTCAAGTGGCTCTTATGCAAGATTATTATCATAAGTTGGGATTATGAGTCTATGATCCACATAAGGAAGGATGTGCAATGTATTTTTGAGTTGTAGGTGTATATATTACCTCAAGGTAAGCTACTTCAGTGTCTTATAGCACATAACAGATCATGGTTTCAAATGGATTTGACTTGTTCAAAACATATGTATGTTTACATGTGTCTTAGTCTTTGATTCATTTGTTGAGGTTTATCTTGTGCAATCATGCATCATGAAGATAGATTGAAGAGTGGTAAGATCTTATAGAACTGTGATGCTCAAAAGGAATGTTCCTAGTTGATGAATAAATGTTCAAAATTATATAATGGTGTATTGATGATCCTTTTCATATCTTTTGTATTAATCTTGTATTGCATGAGTTAACGAAGAGCTTAACTTTTCACATACCTAAGAAGGGGTAGTAAGAATTGTTTCCAATCATGATTGTTTGAAGTTAATAGGGAATAATATTTTGTGGAGAATGATGATGGTCTGTAAAAGGTATACAAAGACCTCTTTTTTCTGAAAAAATAGATGATGACCCTACATCTGGTATCTAAGGTGTCCAAGGTGTCTAGAAATAAAATTTTTATAGGGTTGTTGATTTATTTCATGCAATTTGATAAGTGAAAATTTTCAAAGCTCTAGCAGTTGTGATTTCATGAAAAGAAGGAAGAAGATACTAAAAAGGTGTTTCAAGACTGATGCTTTATTTGTGACCTTTCTCCATAACTTTTTCTCAAGGTATGAACTCTCAATTTTAAATAAAAAGTTAGTATTTTATGGTATAATGTAAGGAGGGTATTTAGATAGAATTTCACATGCATTGTTTTATCCTATTGTATTGAGAAAATGGGTAAATCTTGTCTAAAGAAGTGCTTTAGGGCTCATGGTCCTAAAAGATGTAAAGGTAGTGTTGGAGGAAAATTTGTGTATTTGGCATATGGTACAGGTCTAGAAGATGATGTCTAGTAGGGATGAAGCCAAAACATGATGTATTATTTCATGGGGAATTTTTTTTCATGATCATGTCAGGTCCATGGATCTTATTTGCTGCTGATGAAGTCAAGAAAATAGGATATAGTCCAAGGGGGAGCTTGTTAGAAAGAAAGATTATCATGAGAATTCATGTCATTATGTCTTGTCATTGTTTTCATGTTTTGTTAACATAGTACATTTTTCATATATGTCAAAGGGGTAGAGTAGGCTCAAAAATATGAAAAAGGAATTCTTATAGGTGTTTGGTCTTACAGTTTCCATCAATGTTTCAGAAGGTGGTTAGCATAAATGAAAAAGGAGGATATTGTTGGCCATTGTGTATATGGTGTTTTCATTTATTTCAAATTGCATTGATAGAAAAGGGATTTTAGGTGTAATAGGTGTCTTCATGAGGTATCATTTAGTTTCTACCTTGAAGTTTGATTGGTAGTCCCCAATATTGATGTCCTGTCATCGTGTATTGGTACATGGTCAAGCACGCTAGTTGTTGTAGGTGAGTTAAAAAAAAATTTGAAGGTCTTCATGAGGGAAAAAATGTTCCATGAGATGTATGACACTTGTATAAGTGTCTACAAGTGGTCATCAAGGTAAGGTCATGTGAAGTTATGGTTGAGTCAAGTCATTCTAGGCCTATTCTTAGTCCTAGTGCATGGTGTATGGCATGGTAGACATGAGATATAGATCAGTGAAGTATTTTTGAAGCATGGTAGGTGTGTTTTGGAACTTCATATGAAGTTTTGAAGGGCATATCAGGTCAGTATTCAAAGCTATAGTGCATGTACAAGGTCCATTGAAGTTTTTGTTTTAGAAAAAAGACTAGATAAGGTACATAAGGTAAGTATCTAGTGGTATGGAGATATTGAGGAATGTATTTGAGCATGGATAATTATTAGAATGAAAGTGAGAGGAGGTTTTTATGATGCTTCATGGGCCAAGTTTCAGGTCAATATTATGAAGGAATTTCAAGAAAAGCTATTTTTGGTCAATATCAATTTTCTTAGAAGTGATTTTTCCAAATCGAGGTCATGTTTTGAGTGTTTATTTTTCTCATAAAATATTTACATGGGGTCCTATGGATTTATTTTCACCATGGATTTGGAATGGAACTAAGAGTGTTTCAGAGTTGGAATGAAGTTAAATGATTCCCTAACATTTATGAATGATATCATTAAGAAGAGAAAGGTGATCCTAAACCCTAGTCAAACCCTCATAACATAGTGATAGGAGAAAAATAAATTGTATGGTATCTGGAAATGAATGGTCTCTGGAAAGAAAAATTAATGCATAAAATTTGAAAAGGATTCTCCATAGATCATTTTGGTGGTGGTTTCATGATCTATCTATTTTAGGACAGATGAGATAAAAACCCTTGTTTTGTGGAAATATTACAGTTTCAATTCTCAGGTGGAAGCTTCATGATGAAAAGTGAACTATTCCATAATCCTTTAGGTATTTTCTTGGTATCCATGGAAATTTTCAAACAAGTACAATGGATAAAAATTTGAAGATACGGGTCTCACCAATTCACCCTACCAATTTTACCCTACAAGGGCTAAAACCTAGTCTTGTAGGTTTGGGTTGAGTTTGATTGGTTCGCATCATTGTAGATAGTGATTTTTTGTCATGGAGATTTGTTTTACATCTGATGTGATGTGTTGGATACTTTTTTTAATCATATGAAGTGGTTTCATGTTGGAACCCTGTTGGTCCTAATTATCTCTATTAGGCTTGTTAAGAATCGGAATATGTTAGCATGTGTATTTCTCCTTATGACCTATGAATTTAAGAGATTTAATGGGTGTTTCAGGGTCCTATTCAAGTGTTCCAAGTTCTTTCAACTCTTGGAAGTAATTTTGAATACCTTTTGAGCATGTTTCTCTTAATAATTTTTCTTGAGTCCAGTTTGGCAGTTTGTACATGTTTCAGAGATTCAGATGCTTAGAGGATTTGTGTTATGATTTTTATGTATGAAGTGAGTTGTTCTAGAAATTATACATGAAGATATTTCCATTAATATACTACTTAATCCTATTGATGATGTGTTTTTCTATGAGAATTTTGTCATTCTTAAGGATTGTTTTCTGGGTGCTTGAAGACATAATTGTGCATGTTTTCTTCTTGGTGTGCTTTGTGGTGATGATTGAAGTTTGAAAATATTCTTGATCTACTTTGTGATGCTTAGAGGATGTCCCTAACATGTTATGGAGATTTTAATGTCCTTGAAATATAGCTGAATATTTCCCTTAATGTTCATGATGCATTTGTTGGTGAAGCTTAGACCTAGTGTATTAGGCCTATTTTAGGCTTGTTTTGCTTGTATGAGTTGTTTGGGACCCTATTTATGACCCTTGAGGTCTTTTGGTGTGTATTATGTGAGGATTTAGATGTATTTAATTATGTTTGTATGGCTGAACTTCATCGTCATTTTTGACCTTTGAGTATTTATGAGCTAGAGTCAAGTATAAAAGTATGTGTATATTAGGTCATTGTCACTAGTTGAGTGAGTCAGGATGTGAGTGAGCATAGAGAAGAAGGAACAAGGGATTAGAGGAGTCAAGGATAGATATGAATTGAGAATGAATTTTTATGAGCTAAGAAGATTTTAAGAGTATGATGTACAAGATCATTAGACCTAATCATCCCATGAAGGGAATATTTGAGCGAGTTAGGAGAGAGCTTGTTTTGAGAGGGATTTGAGAGAGAAGAGATGAATTTGAGATCACTATTAGTTGTGGGAGTGAAACATATATTCAGTTGATCATCCATTCTAGGTGAACTAAGTTGGTACTTGATCATCTTGGGGGGTTGTAGCCTCCTTGTAGGATATGGTTTCCTACTAAACTAGGGATTGGTGCTCCTTGTGGGATTGGTGCCTCACTAAATAAATATTGATTAATGTGTAATATTATTACAAGTCCTTTATTATGAGTAATAGTAGTAGAGGTTTCAGTGGGTTTTATTCCCCTTAAGGGTTTCCCACTCATATTTTGTGTATTTTTATCTCTCTTGTATTGCATGCACTTGTAAATGTTTAATACACACCTAATAAGCTCACATGGTTTATGGATAATGACTAGTGGAATTGAATGGTGAATGTAAGTAATAATAAATGAAGTTAAAATTATTGTATGAATTATTCACCCCCTGCTTAGTAAATTTTATTCTAACTAACTACGATAAAATAATGTAATGATTTGAATTAGTTAGTGAAGAAGTTGAGGTAAAGAAATAGAAAATAAAGTATCACTTAATATAGTTAAGAAAGCTCACTTATACAATAGAAATAGAGATCTAGGCCACACGTCATATTTGTAAAATCAAGTTGAACACTTACATACAATGGTGAGGATATGGGTCAAAGGAGCTTTGGTGTTTAAGCAACTAGTTATGCAGTTGGAAAAACTAACACAACTCATTGATGTAGAAGTGAATAAATGGCAGGCACATGATGACTTGTTACAGATTAAGGTGCCAAAGTTGTTTAGGGATGTCCAATAAATGTTACCCAAGGATGGACAACCATATTAGTATGGGGTTATTTCAGTCCCATGATGTATCATATTGTTTATTCTTTAAGTTCTAAATGACTTGTTATTTTTATTCATGACTCGCCATTCTTTGGAGTCACTCACAAAATTTACACAAAGGTGTACATAGTGTATAAGTAGGGGAATGTGTAAAAGGTAACCATACAAGGAAAAGGGAAAGGAAGTATGTATGTAAGAAGGAAATTGGAGGTGCATATGAGAAACCATAAAGAGTATAATGTAGTACATGATAAGATTAAGGAAAGGACATGTAGAGAAACAAGAGATAAGACTAAACATGAGGCTGAAAGTGGACTTAAAATTAATTTATCAACATTTGATAAACAACATATTATCATGAGGATCAACATGTACAACATGTTTAAGTTAGCAAAAAGGATGGCTAAATGTAATAGTTAACTGGAGTTGTAATCTCAAAGGCTATTATTATCTCTTATAAGACTAGTGAAGGACAAGCTACCGCTAGTATAAATACCCATGAAGGGGTCTAGTATAGAGGTGTGTATGTGTGTATGTCTGTGAGTGTGTATATAGTTATGTGCATAGAGAGATAGATAAATAATCATTGAATGAATTGTACCTAGATTTTGGGCTACTAGATGGCCAGAAATTATAACTGTGCAATAATTGATATATAAGCATTGTGTTTGGTATATGCATGGTTGTGTTATATTGTTAATATATTATGAATACAAGTCTTATTTCTAAATCATCAATTTAATTCACTCTTGCTAAATTATGATGGGACCTAAAAACTCCTTGTGCTTCAGGTGATCATGCCTTAGTTTATCTAAGTGTGATATGTCAGCGCGACATTGGGGAAAACTCATGTGTAACTGACATAGTAATGACATGCACATAAGGAAAGAATAATATTAGACTCCAATAGACAACCATGGGGCCATCAAAATTAACCTCGTGATAGTTTTTTTTGTTTCTCATCTTGATTGGTGATATGAGTCCCCTTTTTAATGATTTCCCACTAAAAAAATGTCATGTATTCTCCTTATTGGTTCATAGATTCTCAGGGGGATTGAAACTTTCTCTACTCCTTAAGTATTTCAATAAATCATAGTGACCTGTGATTGATCCATGCAGACTAATCACAATTTTATGGATCCTAAGGGTTAGTTTAGGTTCAAATTAGGGTTCTCGGGGCTCATCATGACCTTATGGGATCATCTTAGGATTCACAAGATTACTTTGGATTTCCAAGTTAACATGATCGCTCAAACCTTAACAAATTTCCTTTCACTTATCTTGAACCTCTAGGTGCTTGAAGAGAATCGATCCAATAAACAAATAAATGAGAAGATATACTTAATAGAATGTTTAGGATAAATAGATAAATGAAAATGAAATAAATAAGATTTATCTTGGGAAACCCTTTTAGGAAAAAACATAGCATTGTAACTTCTCTCTTATTGCTTTAATTTAACTGTTTACAATAGAATAATGTACTTTCAAGTTCTATTCTACCCTACTACATGTCTATCTATATGTAAGCACATCAATAGGAAAGTGTCAAAGTGTTTTTACACTACAATGGGTACCAAAACCATGGGCTAAAAAATTAACCCATAATGGTTCCCCATAACTCATGGGTTATGACACCACCCATATAGACATATAGATATAAAATCAAATATTTATACTCCCTGGAAAATAGGGATCCTGTCGACACTAAAATTTTCCTCTGTAATTTATATTTCATTAATGTATGTATTAGGAATATGATGTTGTTAAGTATAATTAGTAGTGGCATCCAATAGAAGATAACAACCCTTCCAGTACGATGCCACCAATAATGTGTTCGGTAACAGTCCAAGTACAATAGAAATGTTATAGTAAAAAGTAAATATTTTTTGTAAGTGGTCTGGGTAATGTTAAAAGGGTAAAAATTCAATAGGGTCTACATGATTTAGAATCAGAAATATTATAGTTGTAATAATGACAAGGAGTGATGTCATAAATATTTTGTATATTAAATTTGTGTAATATCTATAAAGGTGGAACCCATGTGACATGATAAGGTATATCTTATCTTAAAAGATAAGCCTACATGTAAAGGTAAGAGTTTAGGCATGGAATATGATTGACCGAAAGAGATTTCCTATCCTATCTTAGAGATAGGGTAGATAAGCCTAAATTTCTATAAATAGAGAGGCCACCCCCTCTCATTTATCATAGAACAAAGTTGTCATAAGTATTTTATGAACAAAGGATTTATTGTGAAGGTGTGTTAAGGAAGCCATCAAGATAAGTAATTGTGAAGTTTCTCCCATAACTATTGTTGGAAAACAAGTGGAGTTGGTAACACTTGGAGTAATTCATGGGTGATATTATAACAATTTCATGTTAATAATATATTTTACAGTTTTATTTCAGATTTTCCATCATTCTTTTATGTCATAGTCTATGGTATTCTTGTGTTATGTATGTTATTGTGTTTCCAGATGACTACCACCAAACCACAAGCTGTGTATTATTGAAACAATCATAGCATGAGGAGTTCCCTGTGAAATATTATCAGAGTGCCATATTTTCATTGACAATCCCAAAAAAAATTCTCGAGAGCTAGCTCCCAAATCCCCAAGTTGAGGTCAATCTTGAACCCCCGATAATACTCATGGTAGAGTTGTACATTACTCCTAGGTATATAGTATGAAAAATATGCAACATTTTCTAACATATCTTATCGTTAAAATCATTGGTCCACATGGAAAATTATCTTGTACTCAAGTCTCGTGGGATTGTTTCATGTCTATTTAGTTGATTCGAGCCTTTAGAATTTGAGTCGGGACTAATTTGATCATGCTTGGGCCACTACGTATCTCGAGGGCTTGGGGGCTTTGGGACCTCTATCCTTAATAGTTTTTCTTGATCTCGATTAATGAGACCACAAATCTCTATCATTAGTCCACATGGACCAATCATGACATTTCATGATCTTGATTCCCTTTGCTTTAATTCTAGTTTAGATTGGTCCAGGTTTGAACTGATTAGTCTTCCAAGCTTCACACAACTTAGAAACTCGGGGATCTGAGAACATTTTTTGTGCCTTATGTAATTCAAGCTCAATTAACCCTACTCGACCTCATTCCTTAACCATTTGAACTTTCTTGAACCTTTAACTTGGGAAAAAGATGTGACTCATGGATCCTTTCACTCAACTTAACAAAGGTGATCACCTTATTTATAATACCTGATTGAGTTCCTCCTACAAAAAATATGGAATTAATTCCTATTGTGAACAATGCAACCAACGGCTGTCAAGTGCCCCCTTTACAACAAGATAAAATTAATAGTTTGGATCCTTCATAAATTAGATTGTCCAAATGTTGCCAACCCATCACGAGGCCTAAAAAGTTAAAATGGCTAAGTCCCTTTTATCAAGCCTACACAAACTTAGAAATACCCCATGTAAGTAAATTTGACAAGTTTTAAAACACCAATGTATTCGAGAAACTTAAACTATAATCAAAGGCCTTAAATTTGTAATTTCACTATAAATTATCTAAAATAAAGTATGTATGCTTATTTATATAATAGTAATAATTATTAACCATCACGTATGAATAGAAAAAACTAATAATAATTTTATAACATGTTATGATGTTGAAGTTAAACAAGTCTCCAAGGGATTGAAATTAGGGTATTTGAATTCTAAGGGGATTCAACTGAAGAGATAAATGGTAATCAAATCCCAAAAAAACTTAAGGCAACTGAATAATATGACCAAAATGGTATTATTCCAACTTGAAGCATGTGCACGAGGAAAAATTACCAAAATAATCGGAAACATTAAAAGGTTTTGAGTGCTTGAATTTTGTTGTTTCAAAGGTATATACACCTATCACATATGGATAAGCCAATGGAAAGTTTCCTTGAAGAAAAATCTAATGCCTTGATTCAAAAAAAGACAAATATTGAACAATTTACCCTACGGGAAGAATCTAACTGATTGTAAATTGGTTATAAGATGAAACTAAAACTAGTTGGATCATTACACAAGTAAATTGCTCAATTTATTGCCAAATGATATGCAGGAAAAGGAATAAATTATGAAGATTTTTTTCCCAAATGCAAATATGTGACCTTTTTCTTGGTGTTTTTCATTGCATATCAACTTTGATGGAAGGTATTTAGACATTTGTTAAAATTTCTTTCTTAAATTAAGTCTTGGAAAATTAGGTATACATGGTTCAACTGAAAGGATACAATGAAAGGGCATCTAGTTTGCAGATTGATTAATTATTTATATGAACTTGAAAAGGATTCTCAATCCTAATATATCAAAATTAATTATTATCTATGAGATTTTAGATTTAGAAGAGGTTTTTTTTATGATCTCAAGCTCTACATGAAAAATAAAGGTGATGACATAAATATATCCTAATTGTCTATGTTGATGACATATAATTTAATAAGTAATATTATATATTCTCTATTTTCTACATGATATATATAGGTCTCTGTACGCACCAAAAATTGCATGTGCTACATTGTCGGAAAAACAGTTACAAAAGTCCTCAATGATTAT
Organism: Taxus chinensis; assembly: GCA_019776745.2. Classification (NCBI taxonomy): domain Eukaryota; kingdom Viridiplantae; phylum Streptophyta; class Pinopsida; order Cupressales; family Taxaceae; genus Taxus; species Taxus chinensis. The sequence goes on from CM034150.1 coordinate 741,153,711, forward strand.
TCACGTCCTTTTAGAACATGTTCGAGCTCCTAAACCCATCTACAATGTATATTTGTAGCCTAGACGTCCTTACATAGCTTTTCCATGTTTTTTTTAGTTTCCTGCTTCATTTTGCGCTTGGACGGTGGTCCTGAAACTATCGCCCAGGCAGGGTGGTAGTCCTGCAACTGCCACCCAGTGCAGGGTGGTGGTCCTGTCTACTTTTTCCAAATTTTGACATGCATGTTTTTAACATGTGACGAATCACTTAACTTCACTTTTAGGATGAGTTTGTGAACTGATTTGTCTAAAAATAGTTTTACATTCTTGGTTCTCCTTCCCCTTCTATTTTTGTATGTTCTTTAGTTAGTTGGAACTGCCTCTTCTTGCCTTGTGCATGAAGGTACATCTAAGCCCCAATTCTTATATATTCCATGCTTATGTTAAAGAAAAAGGGCCTAAGAATTTTTGTGTATCTTGCATAGTATTATTGCCATAATGCTGCTAGGAATTGCATAGCCAAGCTCATATCTCTTGTGTTATCTCTCTTCTACTTGCATTGCAGCCAGACTACCTTCAAGCTACCATTTCTCAAGCGTCTTCTTATGCTGATGTTCTTGCATTCCCAATTCCTTGGATTCATATGATAATACAAAGAAAGAAAAGAAAAAAATGAGGGGAAATACACAGATACAACCAGATTTTCCAAAGCTCTTGCTTATAAAGGTTGGAATTAGTTGTTTGTTTGCTTCATTTGCCAAATTGTCAATTTTGAATCATTAGCTTTAATTACATATCAAAAAGAGTAGTAAGATTGTTCATTTCAACTGATTAGACATTTATAGGTAGATCAAATCATTAGAAGGTTTTCTCTTTGACAATACCAGGGAAGTTGTGGGGAACAATAGCTCTTTTAGGGTCATGATTTGTTCTTCACCTCTGAAGTAGGGTTTGAAGGGTTTTGATTAGATTAGGTTATCTATTTTAGATTTAGATTCACATATTCACACAATTAACCAAATACATTTGGTTGATTACTTGTCTTTAGTTTGTTTATTAGATTAGAATGCATTGCTTAAAAACTAGAAAATCATTTTCTTTCATTGTTTTTCTCTGATTTATTGTGAAATTTCCAAAAACATAGATTAGATTTCGTTTTATAGTTGGTTTGTTTTATCAAGATCATTTCAATTTCATTCTGCATGACCATCAACAAGATCCACAACAAGAAAAGACATACAGTTGTGGTCCTTTGGTCCCACAACCCAACGGGCCAGAGTTGATAATAGATATTGATACAATTTTACGTTTTAAAATCCTACTCACACCTGCTACATTATATGAGAAAATAGAACAAATAAACATGCTAAACATCGTTGCTAATTAAGCCTACGATTATTGGACTGCTCCTGTAAAAAAGGTTTGATTATGTGCATGACCATAGCAGGACCACATCCTCCACGAGTTTTCGAGTTGTGATCCTTAGGTCTTGCAACCCAATGGGCCCGCTAACCAATTAGATATCAACACCAGTTTGTGTGCATTAGTATTTAGATCATCACCACTTCCACCCGATATCATTGCACAGATTTCATTATTGAACATAATAGCTGATCAGGATAAGACCTTCTGGACCAGATTGGAAAATCATCCATAGTCCCTATGGCTTTATTACACCTCTCATTCTTACTTCCATGATCTTGTATGGAAATCTATACAAGGCACCCGCAGGTCACTTTCTGCGTGTTCAAAAACCAGTGAATAAAATCTCAGAAGAGCTCGATATTGACTAGACTCTCTTAAAACTATCATATCAGATCAATCCATCACGCCACTTCAGGTTAGGAGAGCATTCTTTGCCTTAGATTCACAAAAAAATTTATTGTTTTGTCGAAGATATAAGGATGCCTCGTTAGATTATCCATCATCACCACATACACACACATCTGTTTCTATTCTACATTGGTTATCTCGGCATGACCTCGGAAATTTGGGTGTAAAAGAAGTTCACGTGTTTATTTTCTTTCGTACAGTCTCTAAATCTATTGTCTAGGTATAGGTTTTTGGCATCTTAATCATTTAATTTTGTATTAGAAAAGATGTATTCCAAAACAACTAGAAAATTTCAAGAAGCTTGATTGCAAATTTGTGTATACACCCACAAAAGGATTAAATTTTTTTTCCTACATTGATTGGACATATGCCAATTTTTGGCATCTAAAATGTAACTACATTTTATTTGATAACCCCATTGAAACTTTTACCCCTTTTGTCAAACTGGTAAAAATTCTAAAAATTTCCTGCTTTCATGGAGTTCAACTTCGGGGAAAGGTTTCAAGAGCCTCGAAGCGTTTCAAAAGTCCTAGTTATAGTCAACAGAAAGGTCTTGTAGTTTTCTATACTATGGTATGATTTAGAAATCATTCTAGGAGATTTTGAATAATCTTGGGAAATATTTCTTCCTAAGAACCTTTTGGGAAAAGGGGAGTGTATGCTTAATTGAACATTCAACTTTAGTGAAGGGTTTTTAGAACCCTACGTGTTGTTGGGAGCTCATATCCTAGGAATTGGAAATATTTCTGAGTCTACTACATGGATAAATAATTAAAGTAAATTTTTATGGCTAAATAATGTGGAAACCTTTATGAAACTAACACAAGGTGGTATTTATACACAAGAATTTTACACTGTAGGTTTTAGACACCTCAAGAGGGGTTGGGAACCTTAAAAAATTCAATTGAAAGCATATTCAATCCCCTCATGATCTATAAGCTGGTTTGGTTTGTGTTTGTTGAAAAATCCTCCTGCAACTTAGCTCACTGGCATATTCCCTTAGAAAAAAATGGAGGTATAAGAAAAAAATGTTACAAAACTCATTTTCATACATCCTAAATAGGATCATTGGGTTCATTGTCTCATTTCCATGTGAAATAATATATTATATTGAAAGAAATGTGGAAAACATGGACATAAATAACCTAATGTTGAAAATGGAAGAATTCAACTATATGCTCTTGGCTGATAGGATCTTTCACAGTGGGCTATACTGAGATGCCAAATTTCCTTTAGCCATCCAAGACTTGGAATTCATTCTGGACTATACCAAGTAATATGAAGTTGAGATCCTAACCATCACTATTGATGACAACTCAATCATGTTCGTATTATCTTCAGAATGGATTTCAAGATTCCTCTGCATTGCGAGGCCCAAGAGTTCCCTGATCCTAAATAAATAAGATTCATTGGTTGAATGGAAAGGAAAGATTCATGCTTGCAAGGGATGACCATTGGAAATTGGGTGAAGACATCATGTAATATATCATAGTTGTTAAAGAATCTTTATCGATCTAAGTTCATTGAAGAGATATTTGACTGCATCATGCTCCTCAGTAGGATCCTGGGAAAACCATCAACTATATAATTTAATCCATGAATGTCACCATTCATATTGACATTGATTGAGTAATCCCAGATAATTGATTGGTGTCAAATTATAAGTGATAATTTACATTCCGAGGTGATCAGCCTTGAAGGCATGAAGAACTTCACCATAACTTCATTCTTGGAATATGTCTCCACAGCATGAAAAATGGCCCAGACTAACTCTTAAAAAGAATGTTCCTAAAAATGTGTCAGTATATCATTTTAGTTAACCTGACCATCAATTAACTTGCATTGAGGGAGCTATTTCATGAGACAAAATAAAGCATGGATTATGTAAGGGTGAATGATGTCTTTGTGATGTTCTTCATTAGGAATATGGAAGATGATGCCAATCATATGATCTCAGCAAAAGATTACACATTGATAAGTACGGGAGCTATTTCACATAGTTAAGGACCTTCTCCTACTTCCACATTGGGGGATTCAATGAAGTGTCACTAAGAATCCCATGATACCCGAGCAACAATTTTTTACTCATAAAACTGTGTAGACAATTATCAAGACTACACGTGAAGTGTTAGGAAAGGAAAAAGAAAGGGGTTATGCATAGCATAACATGAAACCAATGCATTCAAACATTTATTATCAACAAGTAACTCCAGAACTTACCTTATAAACTAAAAACAACTGAATTTCTCAATCTTGAATAGGCTACAACATGTAAACTTAATCATAAAGCCTTAAATTGGCTTCCACTATCATTGAGTCTTGTTCTACATACCTATTAAATTTCAAATACAACATCAAAATGGTTATCATCAAAGAAACCTACAATCTTCTTTATCGTTCCACAAAATTTTCTTCACAAGCTTCTTAAGAACATAATTAAAAATAAGAAAACTTATTTCTTTTTAGCCAAGTAGCTAGCACTTTCTAACCATGTACCCTATTTCATGAACTCAATTCAAGGTAATAATAATAAACAAACTAATCCTTAACCAAAGAAAACTTCTCATTCCTTTACTATTTCCAAAAATTCTCCTAATTAGCCCTTAAACACAATGAAATTCACCAAAACTAGTTGGGAACAATCGATGCAGACCAAAAACAAACTGAGACTTTATTTGAGTACCCTTTTGGGAACTTGTGCTTCATATTATATATTTTGGATCAATTCTCAAAACTTATCCTTCAATCACACCCTACTCTTCTTGACTTGTTTACCCTCCTAATAACCTTGCATTTACTATTTTTCTACCACAACTCTTATTCAAGGAGGTTACAAATAAAAGCAAAGGGATTTTACTTCTCTAATTTCCTACTAAGTTTCATTCTTTAATTCCACTTAAAAATCTCTTTTCCACTACTTGACTCGTAATTAGGCCTTGTAGATTGTCACAAAACTATGAACCCTAACTGTCAAGGATAATTGAGATTTCAAGCACCACCATTCAAAAATTATTTCAAAATCTATATAAGGGTTATATTAAGAATATTTCCAAAAAAATTCGAGTATTCATTCAATGTATAAATTCTTTAAACCAATGTTTTGATCCAAACCCTAGTGATGGTTTGTTGGGAAAGGTGAATAGAGAAAAATAGCTATGAAATCAATCAAAAAATTCAAAAAATCCTTAAACTTCACCAGAAGATCTATACTATTCATATATTTGTTACTATCCTAAAAGTATAGCATAAAAAATCCTTAATGTCTTATTTCCTCAATTGTATCATAGCAAGAAAATAGGTTTTCAACCAATATCAGTTACTTCATAATGAAAATAGAGAGCATTACTTCCAAAAGTTAATGAATGCCTCTTTGACAATCCTTACTTGACAATCCTTAGTGTTGGCTATTGTGTGTTAGAGTTATCATTAATGTCAATTCCATTTATGGAAAAAGGTGTCTTGAGGTCATATCAATCTCTATGAGGTGTTATTCAATGTCAAACATGAAGGTTGATTGGTAGTGTCCATGTTTAGTGAGTTCTATGTTGTCCTGGAGCATGGTTCTAGCTTGCATAGTCATGGTATGAGCTCTCATAAGCTGGTAAAATGTTCTTATGAGGTCAAAAAGGTTGATATGATGTGTCACGAGTGTCTAAGAGTTTGCATGAGGTCAACAAGGTCAGTTCATGTGATTTCATGGTTGAGTCAGGTCATGCCATGCTTATTCCTATCCCCCGAGCATGCAGAATGGTATAGACGTATTAGATTTGGAGCTGATCAGTGTTGTTAGAGCATGGTATCAACATGGTGGTAGTGTATATGAGGTGTATGAAGAGTTTCAAATTAGTTCTCAAATTAATAGTGCATGTATGAAGTCCTTGGGAAGAAAGAAGGTGGAGAACAAATACAATAACACATGTAAGTGGGATTGGTTGGAGTGTTTCAGACCTATTTGAGCTATGTGGTTGGTATTGAAAATTATAGGATGTTTTAGTGATGCTTCATGACAAGTTTCAGGTCAAAGTGTAGAATATTTTATAAGATACTTCAATCTTGGAAAAAAATGGGTTTTCTAGAGTATGTTTTTGAGGTAAATGTTGACTTTCTGAGGCTCACTATGAATTTGGTGCTTTTCATAGGACCCATGATATTTTGGGGGATATTTTTTCAATGAGCTAAGAGTTGTTTTCAAAAATAATGAGGTGGTTTTATCATCACATTTTTATGGTGATCATTAAGAAGATAAGTTTCCTTGGAGAAAATTGAGTATTTTGGAGAAAAACTAGTAGTTTTGATTGGGTTTTAAAAATGATTATTGGAGGTTGTAGATGAATCTATCAGCTTTCTAGAAAGGTAATATAGAGCTATGTGACTATATGTGGACCCCGTCTGAAAATTCTTGTTTCTCAAGATGTTCAGTTTAAAAAATTTCTCCAAAGGAGATGGCGAAATAAATTCACATTATTTTTATCCATTAGATTTGTTCTATATTTCCATGATATTTTTAGATCATGGTTGAGTTACTAAATGGAAAAGTGTGCCCTATTTATGAGGACTAGTTTTTGGGGTAGTTTGGATAAGTTTGTGGTAAAATTGGAATTACAGGAGCTACAGGTGGAGTTAGGGACTAATTGGTTAAAGTTTTTTTGTGATCCTGGTTAAGAGATATTTCCAATGATATATCAAAATTGTGTTTTTGATAAGGTATGAGCAAAGTGATATGATCTTTAAAGGTTAAATATGGAAGGTGCCTAGTTAAGCAGGGTGTTGAATAGCTTCATGAGGTAAGGTGATATTTATGAATTTTTAATGATGGTTGAGGGTTGCTAAGTGCCTAGAATTATTTTATAAGGGTGTTACATGACTTTGGTTAAAGTTATAAGTGATTTTGAGGTGATGGAGTAAGTTGAGCTCAAGACTAGTTCTTGAGTCCTAAAAGCATAAAGGAGTAGTTTCAGAGATGGACCTGGTTGAAGGCCTTCTACACTTAGAATTTGGAAGGAAATGTAAGGTGTTATAGAAATATAATTAAAATATATTTACAATGATGTATATGGTTTGTCTCATTATGATGATATTTGATAGGTCATCTAGACTTATTTTGTGAAGAAGAAGGTTTCTTGTTTTTAGGACAAGATTAATTTTTCATAGTAGAAGATTGAGGTATAAGATGCATGAAATGGATTATTTGATGCTTTATATCAGTTTGAGAGTGAAGAGGGATGAATTTTTTTCCTATTAAAGGCCTTTTGAGGTCTTGAAAATAGCAGCAAGGGTGAAAACCAGTTGAGTTTCTAAAACTTTCTTTTTGGGCAACTTTAGTTTGGTGAAGCGGAAAGTTGGTGTGGTTTGCATGTATGGATGTTTCATGAGATCTATCAAGATATGGATGTGATATACAGGTCAGTGGGATTCACATGATTAGGGTTTAAATTCCATATTTGAGATGTTCTTGGGTGTTCTTGAGGCCAAAGGTGAAGATCGGTTCCTGGAAACAATTGTTTTGTGAAGGATATGACCTTCTTGAGTAAGTTATGAAGAATTTGATTGGTGCCAAGATAATTTATGACCATGGATGATGTTTTTATGTCATATTTGACATGTTTGATGAAATTATCGAGCTTAATAATCATGGTTATGGTGTTTGTGGTTTTTAGCCATCTCCGATGTGATGGGGTTTTGAGTTGTTTTTGAGCTTGTTTAGTGCATTTGAGCATGACCGAACTACATGGTTCCATTATGAATGTTTTAATTAATGTATTGGGATTGTTTTAAGTTTTATTTTTTGAGATAAATTATTAGGACCAACCTCCCTTATGTTTTTGAGTTTGAATGAATATAAAAGTGATGTTTTAGTTCAAATTTGAACTAGTGCTCCTATAGGGAAAAATGTGAGTTGCCTAAGAGAGAAGTACGTAACATGCTAGGACATGATTTCAGAGATGAGGAAGTGTTTGAACAAGTTGAGTGAATGTTAGAGATAATGTGTGTAAGGGTTTGAAGATAAGATAAGACCATGAAAGAATAAGAAAGAGAGAGTTAAAGGAATGAGGGTTTGAAGAAAGTGTGAGATGAATTAGTGATCTCCATCAGTTGTTGCAAAAAAAAATCAAAGATATTTATCTTCATATGGTTTAGTTGGTTCAAGTTGATAGAATCTTACGGGGTTTTATCCTCCTTGTGGAGCATTGGGTTAATCACTAAATTAGGGGTTGGTGCTCCTTATAGGGTTGGTACTCATCTTGTGAAGTTAGTGCTTCAGCTAAATATATTTGAGCTTTAGATGTCAAATAAGCATCATTAGTGTCTCAATTGTATGTGTCATTAAATGTCAAAGAAAAAAATGAGTTTGTGAAATAAAGAGATATAATTGAGTCATATGTGTGGTCTGTCAATTGATTCCTAATGTTGATAGTATATGTAGTCTAAGAATGCTCAAGATGATTTAGATCCTTCACATTGTTGTAAATGAAATTAATGGTTCTCTTGATCTGAGTTATGATTCATGAAGTGATACATAAATAGCTAGTTTTATAGTCAAAAATGTTTGTGTTCATAGCCCATAGTCTGTAGATCTGTAGTCATCTTTGAATGTGTTGTTTCATACTGATTCCCATCATGAAGGATTTTTCAAAGGAAGATTATATTTTCATTATCATAAGAATGGTATGAAAATCCTCTATCCCAGTCATCCATAATGTAGGTTAATGGTCCTCAATATTGGAAGTTTAGAAGGAAGGAATAAAAAAAGGTTTTTTATCAATGCAATAGGACTCTGAGTATATTGACATGAAGTCTCACTCCCAAGGAGATGAGTTTAGATACAAGTTACTATGGTACAAAGTTGAAGCTGAATTGTATTATGAAGTATGAAGCCTTTCAAGCAAGTGTTCTACATGCACTATGAATGGTTTGAAAAGGATGGTATGTATATGAAGACTTTCAAACATGTAATCATGATCTAGAAATCATAAGAATATGAATATGAATCTTAAAAGGCTTGCAAATAGGTAAGGGTTATCTCTTCTAAGTTCTATTCTTTAAATAAAAATTGATATGTTATAGTTGACAGTTAGAATGACTATGCAATGGAAATATCATACCTGAATCTTAACAAGTCTAGGGTGATTCTTGGACTGATAGGTGTCAATGTCTTAGGCTTAATTTACAATGATAGAGATATGGAAGTGTCATGGTCTCCAAATGATTATGGTGCATATGACCAGTTTGTCATCCTGTTAAGAGTTCAAAATACCTCTTAAGATCATGCTTATATAGTATTCAATATGAGGGAAAGAAATGGAGTTTTAAACATGAACCAAGGTTCCAGGAGCACATAGTGTGTAGATGTTTTCAAGGATCTAAAGGTTATGCCTTGCATCATGTTTTTGACATTGATACTCAGTGAATTAAAATTAAGAGAAAAGTGATGATTCTAGATTCAAGGTTTCAAAGAGTATGAAAGTATTTGAGGCTGATGTTCTTATCCCTCATCATATCTAGGTATGAGTATATGTAGACTTTTTTATGCCTTCATGTATAAGACAATCCTCTTGCAGGATAAAGTTCTCCCATGTTTGATCAAGTTTGGTATTGCAAGGAGTAAGTTGTTTAGTCAAAAGGAGCCTAAAATGTGTCACAAGTCTAATACTATTGACTATTGAAACCCATAAAATATGTAAATGAGATCTCCGAGTATGAAATGTAACTCAGATCATGAGAAGACATGATATGAATTGTGAAGGTGTCCACACAGATCATGGTGTGATGTATAAGATTGAATGATGCTTCCACATGTATACTAAGCCTGTATAGAAAGGTATTCAAGGTGTAGATCTATTGATCACATAATATAGGTGTTAGGACACTCAAACCAAGGAATAAAAGTAGCTAAAATGTATGAAGTAAGAAAACAAAGTATCTTGATTTCATAGTACTTGGTTGGCTACACGATTAAATTTTCTCAAAGGTTTCATCATCTAGTATGAGTTCTATAGTCATCTTCCATGTGAGTGTAAAGTTGAAGTCTCAAGTTGAAACAAACAAGAGGCTATTGTGTCAATATGCATTCAAGTTTGAGTAGATATGACTGAAGCGATCCATTTCAGAAGCTTGGGAAATGTAGCTACTCAGTGGTTTCATAACCTTGGTAAATGTGATCTTAATTGAGTCTTATTATATTATTGATTCATCATAGTAAGTATATGTATGAAGAATATTAAGGTTTGCTGGTTTAGGATTGATGTTTCTCTAGTATCAAGGTGAAAAAGCATGTTTATGTCACCTAATTACATATTCATTTAAGGATGTTTAGATGGCATAATCATGGTTTGAGTAATGAAGAACATGTTTTTATGAAAGATTACTTACATGAGAAAAGTTTTCATGATATCAACATGTCATCATTGCATGTTACATGACTATCCAAGGATTTTGAGGCAAGGAAGTTCATATTTAACCTAAATCAGGTGGATAAGGTGCATAGGAGGACCTATATGGAAAAGTTAAAGTATATTGCAAGCATATATGGACTATGAAAAGAGACAAGGTACACTGTAGGTGAGTATTGAACACATAAATGGTCAGGTACATGTTTGAGGACTCAAACCCATGGCTTGACGGGTATTAACAATTCAAAAGTAGGAGTAATTTATGTGATCTCGAAGGATTGCATAAAAAAATTACAGGTTGTTTACAAGTTTATTGTTAGTAATAGGAGGTTTGTACGATCAAAGTAGACCATATCATACATGAAAAATTGTAAAGACAAACCAAGACAATGCTTTAGGGAAGAGGAGTTTTGATTGACACATCTAGAAGGCATAAAAACAAGGTAAGAGTCTAAATTTTTTGAGTTTTTGAGTTAGAATTTTCTAGTATGATTCACATAGGGGAGATTCAAGTTAGTGTTTTATGAGTTATGATGGATCTTATTAGACTGATAAAGATGTCAAAATTGGACTAAAAACATGATTTAGGGGTAGTGGTCATAAAGTGTGGTATGATAAATTTAGAGGCAGAATTGTATGTTTCTTAGCATGGTATGAAAACTAACAAGTCCAAGGTTGAGAGACATATTTTGAATAAAAAATTGGAGAATATACTTTCTCAAGGGGAGAATTTTTTGAGGCTCATGATAGGTCTATGGATCATCATATGCTATTTAAGTTGAAGAAGGAAAGAAGCCCAAAGTTCAGTTCTAAACAGGGGGAGCTATTTGAGTATATAAGTCAATTTTTGCACTGTTGTCATTATATTTAGTCTTCTGATGTTGTCATTTTTTCATGTCTAGCATAATCATTATAGAATTCTTTAAGAATGTTTTATCTTATGATTTCCATCAATGACAAAGGGGGAGATTGTTGGCCATTGTGTGCTAGTGTTGTAATTGATATAAATTACATTGATGGCAAAGGGTGTCATGGTGTTGTATGTGTCTCCATGAGGTTTCATTAAGTGTCTAAAATGAATGTTGATTGGTAGTGTCCAAGTTTGGTGAGTTCTATGTTTCCTAGAGCATGTTTGAGTATACATAGTCATGGTTTGTGTCATCCCAAGCTATTTGAAGGTTTTAATGATGTAAATAAGGTTGGTAAGATGTGTTACATGTGTATAAGAGTCTACATGAAGTCAAGAAGGTTAGTTCATGTGATGTCATGGTTGAATCAGGTCATTCCAGGCCTATTCCTAGCCTTGAAGCATGCATAATGAGTTAGAGGTATAATTTTTGGAGCTGATTAGTCTTGTTGGAGCATGGTAGCAGCATGGTGGAAGTTTATATGAGGTGTATGATGAGTTTTAGATTAGTTCTCAAAGGTTTGGTGGTGTCTCATGCTCCTTAGGAAGAAAACAGGTGAAGAACAAGAAATATAACACAAGTAAGTCTTAATGGATAGAGAGTTTCAGAAATATTTGGGCTAGATGGAAAGAATGGAAAGTGAGAGGATGTGTTAATGATGCTTCATAATAAGTTTCAGGCCATTCTAAAGAAGGATTTATAAGATATGTCAATTTTGAGCTAAAAGTTGACCTTTTGATGCTCGCTATGAATTGTGTTGCTTTGCATAGGACCCATATATTTTGGAGGATGATTTTTCATGTAACTAATAAGGTGTAGCAAAAATAATGATGTGGTTTGATCATATGGTTTTTATGAATTATCGATAAGAAGATAAGTTGCTTTAAAACCCTAACTAAACCCTGGCTAAAAGTGACTTGGAGAAAATCGAGTATTATTGAGTGTGTCTTGATTGGATTTATAAAATAAATTATTGGAGGTTATAGAGGACTCCTCCATATTTCTATAGATGTATATTAGAGCATGTGACTATGCATGGGGTCCACTTGAAAATGCTTATTTCTCAAGAAGTTCAGTTTAAGGAAAATTTGTCCAAAGAAGATGAGAAATAAATTGACATTGTTTTTTAGCCCTAGATTTATAACTATATTTACATGATAGTTTTAGATCATGGTTGAGGTCCTATATGGAAAAGTGTGCCCTATTTATGAGGATTGGTTTTTGGGGCAGTTTGGATTAACTTATGGTAAAAGTGAAATTGCAGGAGCTATATGTAGAGTTAGGAATTAATTCAATTGTGATCCTGGTTTAGATATATTTCCAATGATATATCCAAACTTGTGTTTTTGATAAGGTATGAGTAAGTTATGATATGATCTTCGAAAGGTGAAATCCATAAGGTACCTAGTTAAGTAGGGTGTTCAATAACTTCAAGAGGTAAGGTGATATTTATGATTTCTTCATGATGGTTGAAAGTTTATGAGTGCCTAAACATAATTTATAAGGGTGTTAGTGGTAGTGAATTTTTGAGGTGATGGAGCAAGTTATCCTCAAGACTAGTTCTTGAGTCCTAGAAGCCTAGAGGAGTAGTTGTAGAGATGGACTTGGTTGAAGGAATTACACTTGGAGTTGGAAGGAAATGTAAGGTGTTATGGAAATAGGATTGTGATATATTTCTAGTGATGTATTATTTGTCTCATTACGATGATGTTTTATAGGTCATCCAACTTAGTTTGTGAAGAATAATGTTTCTTGTTTTTCAGGAAAAGATTGCTTTTGCTAGAATATAGAGTTAGAAGATGCATGAAATGGATTATTTGATGATTGATGTCAGTTTGAGAGTGAAGAGGGATGGATTTTGTTTCTATTGAAGGAATTTGGAGGTCTTGAAAGTGACAAAAAGGGTGAAAAACATGTTGAGTTTCTAAAACTAGTTTTTTAGCAGTTTAGTTTGGTGAAGAGGAAAGTTGGTGTGGTTTACATGTATGGGATGTTTCATGAGTTATATCACACATGGATTTTATCTACAGGTGTAGGTGATTCCAATTAGTGGTTACATTCCATATTTGAGTTGTTGTTAGGTGTTCTTCAGGCCCAAATGGTGAAGATTGGTTCCTAGAAACAACTATTTTGTGAAGGATATGAGCCTTCTTGAGTAAGTAATGAAGAATTTCATTGGTGAAAGATAATTAATGACTATGATGATGTTTTTATGCCATATTTTACATGTGTGATGAACTATGGAGCTTGAATAATCACGGTTATGGTGTTTTTGGTTTTTTAACCATCTTGGTGATGGGGTTTTGAGTTGGTTTTGAGCTTGTTTAGTGTGTATTGGGCATGGTCAAAACTACACGAGTCCATTATGAAGTTTTATTTGTCAAGATAAATGATTATGACCAACCTCCCTTATGTTTTTGAGTTGGTATGGATATAAAAGTGGTGTTTTAGTTCATTTTTGAACTAGTGCTCTTAGAGCGAAAAATGTGAGTTACATAAGAGAGAAGTGGTGGTGATACTGGATGATTTCAGAGATGAAACAAATTCTGAAATGTTGAGGAATGTTAGATAGCATGTGTGTAAGAGATTGAATCCAAGACAAGTTCATGAAATAATAATAAAGAGTGAGTTTAAGAAATGAGGGTTTGAAGAAAGTGTGTGAGCTGAATTAGTGATCTCCATCAGTTATTACAAAAATAAAAATCATATATATTCATATTCATATAGTTGATTTAGTTTTTTATCATATTAGGGGGTCGTAGCCTCCTTTTGGATTGGGTGATTCACTAAATTAGGGGTTTGTGTTCTACTAAACTAGGGGTTGGTGCTCCTTGTGAAGTTGGTGCTTCACTAAATATCTTTGTTTTGTGTAATATAAGAAGAGTTTTAATGGTTTTTCTTCCCCTTGAGGGTTTCCCACTTATATTTGGTTTTTTGTGTGTCTCTCTTGTGTTGTGTTATTTTTAATGGTTAATGCACATCCAATATGCACATGTATGGTTATGAATGGTGATTGGACAACTCAAATGATGAATGTATGGATTTATAAATAAAGTAAAAATTATTGTAGGAATAATTCACCCCTCCTCCCCCTCTCAAACCATTATTCTTCCAACACTGAGTGTCTTAACTTAACGTGCATAAAATATTCTACTCATGAGATTTTTTATATGAACCTCATTCAAAAATAAAATCCTTTACAACAGAATATATTTTGTATCTGCTATGCCCTTGATCATACAGCTTATATTGGATGTATATAGCCGACTTGTGGCTATCATAACTTCTTATCATTATGTATTTCTTTCATATATGTTATATTTTCATTAGTGGGTCGGCCTTGGTGCTGGCCATAACATAGGAATAGTATATATAGAGGTTAGTAGGTAGTAGTATATCATCATTTGGAGCACTTGAGTATTATTGTATGGTTTGGAGGTTGCCCCCTCGAAGTGGCGAAGCTATTCTAATTGCATATTGAGATAATTATTATGGAATATTGTGTTATTTGGTGTTATATTTCTACTCATGATCTGAATTATACAAGTAATTTCATTACAAGTGGTATCAGAGCTTGAACTCGGACAAAACTGCATCAAACCCTAATTTTGAAGTTTCATCCATATCTCAACATCAGTAGCTAATTTTTCAGCAAATTTTTCTATAGTGTGGAGAAATAAGTCAAGTAATATTTCCTCAAAATTTTAATAATTTTTGACTTGTTCTGAAAAAGTTATAGCGGTTTTATGTTTTTTCATAATTCGGCTACATAGGGTGCAATTTTTGGAAATTTTCAAAGTTATTTACATTTCCAGAAATAAGATTAAAAATTAGTTTGAGTTTAGTCTTTGATTTTTATAAAATTTGGCCGAATTCCTATTGAAATATGAAACCCTAAATTTCGACCTTGATCCTTAAATCTTACCATTTTGGGGCATCATGGTTGGGCCTTCGACAAGAGGTAAAAAGAATTCCATCACTCTGGGTAAAACCCCTGATAAGGATGAGATAATAGTTGAGGAGTTAGAGTCAGAAGGGGTATTTACAGAGTCCTCAGGGTTAGGGTTTACTTCAACTGACCATAAGGTCAGCTATCTTGAGTTAGAGTTGCGAAACCTTGAAGGTAGAGTGGCCAGAAAAGATGTAGAAAAGATTGGACAAAAATTAAAGGATTTCATTCAAAAATTTAGCTACAATATCATGGGTCATCATATCATTCCTAATGAGCCACAAATCAATCATACTCATACGAATGATGGTGGATCTTTAGGTCAAAGTAATAAACAAACTAGCCACGGTGGATCTAAAAACAAGACCAATCCAAATACAAACACTCTACAAGCCCGTCACATGCTTCCAAAAGTGGAAATGCGTAAGTTTTATGGAAAGGATCCACTCAATTGGATTAACCAGATGGATAATTTCTTTGATCTTCATCAGATTCCATTGGGACAAAAGGTTACCATGGCATCATTGTATCTTGAACCTAACCAATTCATTTGGTATCGATGGTTATGTGCTCAAAGGAAAAAGAGTTGTCTCAATGTTACATGGATAGTATTCACCGAAGAGTTGCAATTGCACTATAGTTCTAGTGTGTCAGAGAATTACTTTAGCCAATTAGCAAAGCTCAGATAAACAGGAACAATCAAAGATTACATCCATCAATTCCAAAACCTTTCATTACGGGTGGAAAATATTCCTGAAGATAATTTGAATGACTTATTTCTTGGGGATCTTAAATAAAAAATTGAGACTGAGGTGCGTATTTTTAATCCTCATAAGGTTTCAAACTCTATGATCATGGCACGTAAGGCAGAGGAAAAAATTATTTCAAGTCAGAAACAAACTGTTAGTACTATCAGCGATCGTAGCACCCTTCCACCATCATTCCCTCGGCCAGTGAGACTGACACCTCAACAAATTGAAGAAAAGAGAGCCAAAGGGTTATGTTTTAATTGTGACAACAAATTTGGACCAGGACATAAGTGTGCGGAAAAGAATTTTTTCTACATTGAGGGACCTACTGAAGAAGAAGAAAATGAAGAAGACGAAGAGGTAGAGCCAGAGGAGGAATTAGGAGATCCCCAACCAACAATATCATGCCATGTAATTTCTAGTATTAACACTCCCCAAAATCTCAAAGTAGTTGGATTCTTAAAAAAATAAAGGGTACCAGTGTTGATTGATTCGGGAAGTACTCATAATTTCATCAATCATAAGTTAGCGGTACGCTTGAACTGCTTTGTTTATCCAGCTCCAGAATGTCAAGTCATGATCGCTGATGGGAAAACTGTTAGTTGTTCAGGAAAATTCCATAACATTAATCTCGCCATGGGAGATTACTTGCTAACTAGCAATATGTATGCCATTGCCATGGGAGGAGCAGACATTTTGTTAGGATTTTAGTGGCTTACCACCTTGGGAACCATTGAAATGAATTTCCAAGAGTTGTTCATGCAATTTCAGTCAGAAGGGAGGAATTTTAAACTAAAAGGACTAAGAGCAAAATCCCCGCATATGGTAAGTTCTCATCAGATGCAAAAATTTCTTAGAAAGGGTGCAGAAGGGTTTGTAGCACAACTATTTTCATTGAAAGCACATCATTCCAATACATTTATACCTGCAGATATGCAAGCAGTTATAGATGAGCACTCAGCGGTTTTTGGAGAAATGCCCAAGGGTTTGCCTCCGAAAAGAGACCATGACCATGCCATCCAGCTAGTACCAGGGATTCAACCACCCAACATCAGACCTTATAGGTACCCCTATATGCAAAAGAGTGAGATTGAGAAGATAGTTCAAGAGATGTTAGAAGCAGGACTTATTCGTCATAGCCAAAGTGCTTACTCTTCTCCTGTAGTGATGGTACAGAAAAAAGATGACAATTGGCGCATGTGTCCAGATTACAGGGAACTCAATAAGTACACAGTTAAAGATAAGTTTCCTATTCCTATAATTGATGATTTTCTAGATGAGTTACATGGTGTTGTTTACTTTACAAAACTTGATCTTCGTTCTGGATATCATCAGATTAGAATCAAGGATGAAGATATTCATAAAATAGCCTTCAAGACACATGAAGGACACTATGAGTTCTTGGTAATGCCTTTTGGACTAACAAATGCACCCTCTACATTTCAAAGCTTGATGAATTCAATATTTAAGCCATTTCTTCGAAAGTTTGTTTTAGTGTTCTTTGATGATATATTAATCTATAGTAAAACATGGGAGGAACACCTGCATCATGTAAATAAAGTGTTGGAAACTCTTGAACAACATCAAATTTATGCAAAGCCTTCTAAGTGTTCTTTTGGTGTCAAGGAGGTTGAATATCTGGGTCATATTGTCTCTTATGAAGGTGTTAAAGTGGATCCTAACAAGATAAAATCCATGGTTGAATGGAAGGTTCCCAAAACCCTAAAAAATATCCAAGGATTTTTGGGGCTTATAGGTTATTATCATAGATTTGTAAGGAATTAGGGCAGCATCACAGCACCACTCATAGCTTTATTGAAGAAGGACTCTTTCCATTGGAACGAGCAAGCTACTATGGCCTTTGAGAAGTTGAAGGCAGCCATGTGCACCACTCCAGTTCTAGCCACCCCAGATTTTTCAAAAACATTCATTGTTGAATGTGATGCTTCAGGGTATGGTATGGGGGCAGTACTCATGCAAGAAGGGTGACCCATTGCCTTCGAGAGCCGCCAATTCAAAGGTAAGAATATCTCTAAACCAATTTATGAGAAAGAAATGTTAGCAATACTTCATGCAGTGAAACAATGGAGACCATATCTAATGGGATGACATTTCAAAGTAAAGATAGATCATGATAGTTTGAAATACTTCTTAGAGCAATGCTTATCATCAGAACAACAGAAATGGGTCTCAAAAATGTTGGGGTATGATTTTGAGATAATATACAAGAAAGGGAAAGAGAATGTAGTTGCTGATGCTTTATCTCAGAAGGATGAATCTGCCCAGGCATTGTTGTATGCCATATCTATATTACAGGAGGATTGGATAGAGGATGCAAGGTCTGAATGGAAAAATGACCTAGGTACACAAAATCTCATTCAGAATCTCCAACAAAATCCAAACATGTCAGAAAAATTTTTATGGAAAGGAGATGTTTTATGGTATAAAGATAGATTATATCTATGTAAGAATTCAATCCTTAAAAATAGGGTTCTATCTGAGCTCCATGCTTCTCCAGTAGGGGGTCATTCTGGCTTCTTAAAGACTTATCATCGAATCAAGCATGATTTTTTCTGGGAAGGGTTAAAAGGAGATGTCCAAAAATTTTGTGGCAGAATGCATGGTTTGTCAGCAAAATAAGGGTGAAACAATTAAGTCCCCAGGTCTTTTACAATCTCTATCTATTCCTAGCTAGAGGTGGGAAGAGGTGTCTATGGACTTCATCACAGGATTGCCTAAATCAGAAGGTAAAAATGTAATCATGGTGGTGGTGGATAGACTCACCAAATATGCCCATTTTTTTGCTTTATCACATCCATTTGTTGCAAGTACGGTAGCAACGGTCTTCAGGGATACAATTCAGAAGCTACATGGGACACCAAAGATTATAGTAAGTGATCGAGACCCTATCTTTACTAGTAATTTTTGGATTGACTTGTTCTCATGCTTGGGCACACAACTAGCTCGTAGTTCCTCTTATCATCCCCAGTCTGATGGGAAAATAGAGGTGGTAAACAAGTGCTTGGAGGGATATATTCATTGTTTTACATCAGAGAAGCGAGCGAGATGGGTCCAATGGTTACCGCTGGCAGAATGGTGGTATAACACCTCCTTTCATACTTCATCTAAAATGTCTCCTTTCTTAGCATTATATGGGTATCATCCACCATCTATCACTTCATCTTTGAGAGTCCAGCCAAAGGTTCGAGCAGTTGAAGAACATATTCAACACCAACAAGAGGTGTTGTGTAGTCTCAGGGAGAATTTGGCCATGTCACAAAACCGCATGAAGCAGCAGGCAGACCAACATCGTAGTGAAAGACAGTTTGAAGTCGGTGATTGGGTTTTTGTGCATTTACAACCATATAAGAAAATGTCCTTAAAACAACACAAAAAGGATAACAAGCTTTCACCTAAATATTATGGTCCTTATCAAGTGTTACAGAAGATTGGAAATCTAGCATACAAACTGGAACTTCCTCCGGTTACTCGAATTCATCCAGTCTTCCATGTATCTTGCCTAAAGAAGGTAATTGGACATACAATATCAACCTAGACAGTGTTACCAGAGCTTGATGAAGAGGGTAGAATCATCCTGGAACAAGAATGCATCCTTCAGACATGCACTAAGCGGTTGAGGACAAGGGTCATCACTGAGTATTTGATCAAGTGGAAAAATCTAGACAATGAAGATGCAACTTGGGAGGATGTAAATTTCCTGCTGCAGCATCTAGATCTTCTCAACATTGGGGACAATGTTGCTTCGAAGGGGAGGGGCATGCTACACCCTTAATCATATAGCTTATATTGGATGTATATAGCCGACTTGTGGCTATCATAACTTCTTATCATTATGTATTTCTTTCATATATGTTATATTTTCATTAGTGGGTCGGCCTTGGTGCTGGCCATAACATAGGAATAGTATATATAGAGGTTAGTAGGTAGTATTATATCATCATTTGGAGCATTTGAGTATTATTTTATGGTTTAGAGGTTGCCCCCTTGAAGTGGCGAAGCTATTCTAATTGCATATTGAGATCATTATTGTGGAATATTGTGTTATTTGGTGTTATATTTCTACTCATGATTTGAATTATACAAGTAATTTCATTACAGTATCTTCTTCTAGTCACCTAAAAATGATCATGTATTCTCCAATATTGTTAAGACCCTACAAATAAAACTTAAAATAAATCCTTTGCAATGTTCCAAGGTAGAAATAAATATAACAAATGATTCTTTTTGATGTAACACAAAATATTGAGAAGAAATGTCAATACCAAATAGTCTTCTTAGGTAAAAAAAGAGTCTCATTTATTGTTTTTAGTTTGCTCCTTCTCAAATTACATTTATCCTTAGTTACCTACGTGATAATTCTCTTCACGACATTCTCTCCCATGATTTTCTTTCTTCTTTATACATTATAACCAAAACCCTAACTAACTCTCATAATACTAGATGCCCATACATAACAAAAATCCCTTTTACATCTACTTGAACATTAATTGTCTCAAACTTAATACTTAGGACATATTTACATCATGTTTAAACATCAAAAAAATACTCCCAAACTTCCAAGAATCATTATCTCATGCTAGCAAGCTCAAACTTCACATTACAAAATGTCAAATTTCTAAATGGAAAAAGGGAAGGAAAGTCCAAATATGAAATTTTGAATTGTTAAGCTCACCCTAGAATCTTTCTCATGGATTCTATCAATCTATCATGTCCTCATAAACAAGACATGAGGGAGAATTTGACATTTTGTAGTTTCCTTATTTTATTTTCCTTCAACGTACTCCCAAGCTTTTAAATAGAACCCATGAGATTTTATGCTTGATGTCTGCAAGTCTTCTTCTCCAAGTGATTATTCAACTTCTTTGAATGTTCTTGTTAGAAACAAAATGAACTGAGAGGGTGATTGAATCATTTATTCAAAAACTTTAACTGCACTTACTTTATTTTGTGTGAACCATTAACCATTGAATCTTGTTTTAATGTGAGCTTAACAACATGCAAAAATCATTCATATAAGCATAACAAAGAGATATTACACATGAACACAAGATGTAATGTGGGAAATCCTTAAGGGGAAGAAAACCTACTAAATTTTTTGATTATATTACACAAACCAAAATAATTTGATGAATATGACACATCACACAAGATTTGTTTAGTGAAGCACCCACTTCACAAGGAGCACCCACTCCTAACAACCCTTACATATCTTACTCACAATAAAGGAATTTCATGCATATTACTCATCACACAAGTTTTGAATATAATAATACTATTGATATGCTTCCCTCATAGCTGATAGTGATCACAATTTTAACTCACAAACCTCAAAACCTTCTTCAAATACACTCTATTCTACTTCTCTCAATCTAGCTCTTTCATGGGATGATTTGGATAATTAAAATTTCACACTAGATATTAAACACTCCTCAAAAATTCACACATTCTCTTAGCTCTGTCTTGATGCCCTCATACCTTTTTCACACTCATATCTAGCTCACACTTTTTCCATCTCACCACACTAGTTCTAAATGAACATATACATGCACTTTATATACATGACTCAAATACAAAACATAACTTGGTCAGCCATGACCCTAGAGGTCCATCATACCAAATCAAAAAAATATATACACACTCATTTAAATTCATAATAAGGATCCATAGGGTTTGAAAATGCATCAAGACTACCATCATGCACAACTAGGCCTAAAGGGATAGTTTCTCCTTTACCGATCCCTCCAAGGCCTCCAAGGGCTTCATATATCTTTTCATGCCTCCAAAGGCTCCACACATGTCCATGACATCCTATCAAAACCTTACCACATCTCACAAGACTCTATATCATTCATACTTCTCCTGTCACTACTAAGTATGACTATTTCCTACTCAAAATTGGCACCTCTACGAATCAGTATTCAACAATGAAGCCCAAGATCACACCAAAATAACTCAAATATTCCATTTAACCACTCATTGGAAATAAAATGACATGAGGAACATAAAAAAACATGTTAGAGCTCATGAATCAACCAATAAATCCATTGAGACAACTTTTCCCTTCAAGCATATTAAACTGCCCATAAATGAGTTTACAAAACTTAACCATATTACACCCTTGTTGAAATTTACAAGATTTATAAATGCATGGAATAGATTCAAATTTCATCCCTCTTCACTCTCAAATGGATAGGCATCATCAACTAAGCTAATATATTGGTCTTTCAGAACGATCTTTAGACCAAACCCTCGTTGTCCTGAACCAATCAAACTAGGTCAATTTGTGACCTCAATAATGCCACCTCCACTAACTTTCAGAGCTCAAATAAAAAATTTAAACACAGCACATGGTGTGTTTAAAAAACCTCCATGACCATAAATATTCATCACAAAGTCCATAACTTCTTAATAACTTCCATTCTCCAAGACTACTAAAACTGCCCTTTTAGACAAAAAACCAGTCAACCTATTTTGACCTTTATAGGTCATCAAATGGCCTCACCAATATTTGAAGTTAATTCAAACATGTAGCATTTCTCCAAAAAAAATCATAGCACCAAATTTGTTATAGGTTCTAATGGAAAACCTTATTTCTTGGAAATTTAAGTGGGCTCCACTGACTTCCGTGATCTCAAACCACCACCATCTGAAAGCTAGGAGAATAATAAGTCACCTCCAATTATCACATTTGATGATTCAATCCATTATGGGATCAAACCAAAAATATTTCCTCCATTTCTTAAGAACTAGGGTTTCAAACTCATAACAATCAACTTACCTTCTTAGAAATCATTCATAAATTTTAGGACATCATTTGATCTCATTACAACGTTGAGATATTTATAATTCCATGACTCAACATCCCTGAAAGGATCAAGGTCCCATGAAAACCTTACGTGTTCCATCCAATTCAATTATTGAGCTAAGAAACATGTATTCTATAGCTCAATTTTTCTCAAAAAAAATATCTTGCAAGTTTCTCATTATGCTGACTTGAAGCTTTACCCACATGTATAGGACAATTCTTTGAACCATCTCCAATAATTATCTTGTCACAAATAGCTCTACATCGTCATGCCCCATCTCATTTACATGACTAGGCCTTAGGTTTTTACCTATCTTAGGTCACAACTAAGTGAACTAATACAACAACCATGCATAAAACCTCTTCAAAAGGTCCTCAAATCCTTGAGACAACATGTCTCACACCTGTATGCCCTCATGGGCTCTCATGGCTCTATAACTGATGATATAACTGATGATATAGCCTCATTAGGCCTCCAAGCACCTAGAATAGGTCTAGATAAGCACTTGAAAATATACCATCAAGCTATACATGTACTTTGAAGTTCTCATGAGTCTCTCAACACACTCTCCTCATGCTCTGCATGCTTTTACCATATTCCTTAAGCCATCTCATGTATTCTTTTCATCATTACAAGTCATCTTGTTGACTAGGCCTCATGATTAGGCCAACTAGGCCAAGCCATTATGATTATCTTCATCCTTTCTAGCATGCCACACTCTATTTTTCCATGTCACCATCATACCAAGAATCTTCTAGAACCCCTAGATCATCCTCTTAGACATTAATGATATTTTGCATCAATGACAACAATCTAACCCACACTTACGAGTAATATCCCCTTTTTCATTGATGGAAAGAAACCTAGTTATTCTCACCATTTTTCATTAATGAAAAATCATACATGTAACTCATGATCGCCATCTTATTCAGCTTCTTTGGAGCATCTTTTGTTTAGAACCATCAACCCAATCAATGAACTTATCATATAAACATGTTTTACCTTCCTTGACTCAATTTTTAGCTTCATTCTCATCATGGGAACATAATAGCTCCCCCTAGGTAGAGGTACACATACATGCTAATAATCATTTTGAGCATGAAACATCATTCCTAGTTCCTTTTTATACCAATTATTCACAACGTTTTCCATCCATATAATCCCATACACAACATAAGCCACATCTTTATTTCTCCCCCTGGTAACATATTATCCTTTTCTAACTGTCTAAGAAAAAATAATCCTTCATACCTTGAATATAAGTCTTGGAGATGGATTATAAATATCAACATGGTCTTGAAACATCCTTGTAGTGTTATTTGCCTCCTTTTCATGTTATCATGCCTAATCGAGCTTTTGATAAGCTCCCCTACAATTGTGCTTACTAACAATCATCATTTTTCCTTACTAGGTCTTCTTGACACCTAATATACCTAATTGAAGGTCAATAACAACTCCCCCTGCTTCAATAGACCTTTGTAGACCGGTAGCTTGCCATTTCTTCATACACATGCCTACAGTATGCTATTATGATACAAATGATCAACTATTCAAGACATGCAACATGCTTTACTTCACATCTCAAAAGTAATGATCACTTAGGCTCTCCTTTAAACTCATGTGCCAATACAAAAAATTATGGATATTTATGTAAAGGATGTAACCATACCTACCTTCCCTTACAACACACTACTACAAACTCAAATTCCTTCACACAAACTTGTAACCATATTCACCAACTAAAAATTTATTCTTTTTCACTTTTACAATCATGACAATACTCAACCACCTTTACATAGATTCCTTGATGCATAAACACACTTGACACACCTTAGAGAATGAGTCAATAAATGATACAAAACTACCATCATAAGAATAAACTCAGAAAATAAACCTTTAGACTTTGAAATTTCTGCACACTTATCCCTAGTCTTAAATTACCAAGGTTCCCTTCTTGACACTCTTCTCAAATCCTTGGAGCATATTATTTATTTTCCATGCTCCCTCTAAATTTCTTGTCTTTTTCTAGTGAATTCCAGGGGAAGGAATCACACCCAAATTATTTCTTAGAAGGTCAAATGTTTCTTTTGGAAGTGGCTTGGTCAAGATGTCTATAATTTCTTCCTTTTTGGACACATGTTCCAACTTGATTCTTTCCTCACTAACCTGATCTCTCAAGAAATTATATTTAATTGGAATGTTTTTGGTATTAGAATGAAAAAAAGGGTTCTTGGATAAACTGATGGCACTTGTACTATCATAGAAAATGGGAGTAGGATCATCACAATTTACCTTATAATCTTCTAAAGTCTGTCTCATCCACAAAACTTGTTCACAACAAATTACAACAACAATATATTCAACTTTACATGTAGAAAGGTATATTAAAGATTACTTTTAACGTATCCTAGAAAAAATGATTTTTCCTAAAAATAAGGATCCTCCAGTTGTACTTCTTTTTTCATCAATACTT